>OY757937.1:25757591-25835091 GCA_963585895.1 Sepioteuthis lessoniana
TTCAGATATAAAAACAATAGTTTAACAATACTTTAGCAATATATATATATATATATATACTTACCAGTTGGTGACTCAAATCAAAATCTGACTGATTGACTTCAATAGCATGTCAACCTGTCCAGGATTATTTTATGCCTAGAGGTTTGGGAATTGGATTCATTGTATTTACCAATCCCTCCACACAAGCTGGATGCAACACTTGGTCAATTTTTAAATGGAGTTTAATTGGTTAGAATTCAAAGTTTTCCTTGTTATACCAAGGCTATATAGGCCAGTTTGCCAAACTATTTTACTCATAGCTGGAGGGAAAATGATTAGATTCATACTTTTCCCAATAATATTAGCACTATGAGAAATGCAAACAGTCTCATCCAGGTTTTGAACTCAGGTTGCAATATCCATGTCCTATAAACAATATCCATTATACCACAAGTACTCCAACTGTATCCATAGTAAATTCATGCTTTTTGTGTAGTTGTTTCTTAAGATGGTTTTTTCTTTAAGCACACTCCTATTAAATATAACTATTTTTTAAACATATCTATTTGACACATACATGTGACCCTAGCCACTATTCCCATTTCATTATCATTTTATAATCACTTCGGACAAGAGTGGACCTGGGAGTAATGGCAATGAAAGAGTACTCCACACTCCCCAGATCTCCAGAGCCCAGTACCTCACTATCAGATGTAGTTTAGTGTCATATCCAGGACATCTTATTTTGGTGGAGTCTTACCCCTCTCCAGGGGAGATGGTCAGTGTATTCTAAGTCCAACAAACAGGGCAGTCTAAACCAAACTGATTTCCAAATGACTAGATATCTTCTTTTATAGACAAAAATATTTCATTGTTATGATCAAAATCACTGAATAAAACACATGATTAGATACACATGACCAAATCATACCTTGTTTTTCTCTAGCCATATTTCAACATTGATATACCACATTGATATGTATCCTTTGAGATCAAACTATGCAGTCAAATATTTTACAACACATAAATTCAGCCATTCTTTACAAAGAAAACAGAGCAACAATCAACATAAATGACAAGAAATATTTATAATCTTTCCTTTCTTTTCTTTCTTTCTTTTTTTTCACTTTCTTCCTTTTTCTGATTTCTATCTTCCTTTCTTTTTCCTTTCCTTTTTTTTCTTTCTCTTTCTTTTTTCATATTTTTTCTTCCTTTCTTTTCTTTCTATCATCTATTCTATCTTCTTTTTTCCTTTTCTTTCTGTTTCTTTGTTTTCTAGCCTTTTCACTTTCTCCCCTTTCCTTTCATTTTATCCTCCTTGCTCCTTCCTTTCCATCTTTTCTTTCTTGGTTTCTTTTTACTCTTTTTTTCTTTCTCTTCCTTTCTTCAGCCATTCCATCTTCCTTTCTTCTACCATCCTTTTTTCTTTTCTTCTTTTTCTTTTTTGTTTCTTATTTATCATACTTTCACTGAACTCTTTTTTATTCATCAATTATTGTATTCCTTTAATTTCTTAAGTTAAACTTAATGATTAGTCTTGATTCTGCTTGATTAAGAAATCTTATGCCTTTTTTTTTTTTTACTTTTTTAGCTGATACTGAGCAGAGAAAATGTGGGGAGAGAGAGTGCATTTAATGATTTTCTTTTCTTTTGTAGATAACAGTGACAACTATTGGGTATGGAGACACAGTTCCACAGACCTGGATTGGGAGAATTGTTGCTTCTTGCTTCTCTGTCTTTGCAATTTCCTTCTTTGCTCTCCCAGCTGTAAGTTAATTTTTTCTATACATTCATATCCTCCTCCCACACAAATATACATGCAGATGAAGATGAACAAAAAAGATAAATAGTATATATGCATATACATAAGTAAGTAAAGTCGATGACTGTAGTCGAAGGCAACCTAAAGGCTCCTTTTTCAATAACTACTTCACCAAGGTGTAGGGGGGGGCTCTACGTCTTTCCAAGGATTTCTCAACTTTACCCCATAATAATGTTGAGCGTTAAGCAAGGTGGTGTCAAGTACCATTTTTTGAGCTTTTGGTATGACTCAACCTGGGATTGCTGGACCATTGGCAAACACTCTACCTATCAGACCAATACATATATATATATATAAATATATATATATATAATCTGCAGTCATTTCTAAAACAAACCATATAAGACAACATCCAGGATTTATCAGATTTCACCACATATGGTGGGCATCATACAATACAGAAACAATATCAAAATCAAAAACAGATAAAAGAAAAAAAAGAAAAAGAGAAAAAAGAAAAAAAAGAAATATATATATATATATATATATGTATATATTTTTCATCATACAACGTGTGAAAGCACATACAATACTCTGTCCTCATCAGCCACCAACCAGGGTGATAACACAGTTTCGGTAGCTCAAGACGGTACTGCCACTCCTGGTGCTACCAAGCAGCTTTTACCACCAGACAGGGTATTTAAAAGAAATATATATCTATATATGCACCCGATCAACTAAAAGCAGACATTACATTGGATGTTCATTCATCTTCATTTTAGTGCAGTTTGTGATCTAAAAATGCATTTACTTTTGGCCGTTGATGTCATAGCAACCATTTCTTGATTTTGTGTAGTCACACAGGAAAGGTGGTTCTGCATGCATATTATTCATGTTGAAATCCTTTCTATATCCATCATCTATTCGGTTCGTTTTCCTTTAGTTTTATCTTTTTTATGCATTACTGCACAAAAGCACTTGAGACAAACGTCATATATGATTCTGCTGAAAGATGTTATTCGTTGATCAATGGGGCCCTCAAGATGGGTGGTAAATAAAAAGAAAGCTCCTGGTCTAAGTTTGTCCAGGTAGCTATCTGATTACCCTTGGGCCACTAAATTCTTGGCTTGCTAGGAATGTCTCCAGGATGCTGATGCTCAGCAATGGGCTCGTGAATACTGTGGGGGTAAACCTGATTCATAGGCCCATCATTTGATTTACATTCTCTGGCAGGAGAATTACGTTATTTGCACCAGCATGCTTTGTGGATTCGTGATCCTCGCAAGCAGTTGAATTTCCTGCTGCAATCACACGTAGCCATGATGGGTGATATATTCTCCCTCCCCGCAACATTTTTCTTTCATTGTACTATCCATATTTGTTAAATTCCTGTCTTTCCAGGATGTCACTCCAACTTTCTGAAGAGTCACTTTGTCTTTCCAAAGAGTCATCTTGCTTTCCAGAGAGTCTTGGTATTCAAATATATATATATATATATATATATATATATCTTATGGTATTTACAAAATTTTAGAATAGTTTTATGCAGAGCATATATCTTAAGTTCTAACAAAAAAGGACTTTTTGGGGGGTCACATCTCATCAGAGAACTCCATGATAGAAGTAAGTAATAACAAGGAACATATTAAGGTAGTTGATGACTAAGGAAAAAAAGGAAGAAAAGTGCAAAAGAGGGAAAAAATTATTTTCTTTCTAGTTTTAACCATGTGATCATCATCAGCAGTAAAATACTTCCAATCAAGAATTTTTTAAGTTGATAAACCCCACAAAACAATGTTATAAAGAATGAACCTAATTATGTGTTATATCCTTTTGTTACATGTATGTTTACTTTTGCTTTGAGTTAAATCTTAAATTTAACGTTCAATTCATAAACTTATTAATAAAAAATGTCTATAAAACCAACAATATTTAGATATTGGACTTTAACTTTTCACTTTTTTTTCTTTTGATAATGTTTGATTAGAAGGTTAGTTTTATGGCATATCAATTCTCTTGATAATGACCAATATCAGTTGAAAGTATTTGGAAATTCTATTCTTGATATTCTAGATATTCTTGATCGTATTTTGAAACAAAAAAAACAGCTTAATAAAAAGAGTAATAATCTGTTTTTTATCTTCTATAAAGTATTTTTATAAAATACTACCTAGATACAATATATATATATATATATAATACAATATAATATAATAATAAATATATATTAATTTTTATATATATTTAAAACCATGGATGCTTATCTATGACCACTGGTTTCATGCCATCTTTATATGGCAATCATCAGGCAGAAAAAGTGTGAGAGAGTGACAACCATATACTGTTGTAATATATATATATATATATATATATATATACATATATATATATATATATATATATATATATATATATATATATACACACACACATGATTCATACTATTCTTTCATTGACTTGAGGCAATGAAATTTAAACTTTTATAAATTTTCAAAAATTGTACTATTCTTGAATATAGCCGAAGACACAGCTGAAAGTACTTGAAATCCTGAAATTTTGGAATGATTTCTATATTTGTTAAATATGGATTTACATTCCCTTGTTCATAAACAAAAAAGAAAAAAATCTAAAATCCATTCTTGCTTGTCTGTTTTTTTAAGCAAACATGCATTAAGGAAAAAATCTGCCCAAGGTTTGTATGCATAATAAATAAAAATTTATTAGAATCTAAACTAAAATGAGGAAAATTATTTCATTTCTTCATTTGTTAATTTGATTTCTTGTTATCAACAAAAAAATACATTTGTAGTTGGAGTTTAAAAAACCAACTGAATTAAAAGAAGTGTTCACGGAACTGCTAAAATTGCAAAACGGAAGTGACAGAACTATTGTTTTGAATATCAGTTTTGGATTAATTTTCTTTTGCTGAATGGCATACCAATCTTAATGCCAAAGCCATCATTGTAGAAAAACAATTATGGTATTATTCAACCCATAGAAGGTGAGGAATAAAAGTATCCATATTTTTCCCATCATTTTAGCCCAAAAGTGAATGTAAGAGCATGACTTGAGTTCAAACTTACTATGACGTTGCAGTCCAGCACATTTGGGGTAATGCTATGGGAACTCCCCACCTGCTTACTATGATGTCACAGTCCAGCATTTTAACCACAATGCCATGGAGACTCTATGCTTACTACAATGTTGCAGTCCAGTATTTTAGCCACTACAACATGGGGACTCTCCCACTGCTTACTATGATGCCACTGTCTAACATGTTGGCCACTTTGACGCAAGGTCTCTCCTTCTGCTTACTACGATGTCACACTCCAGCATTTTAACCACTATACCATAGAGACTCCCCCTCTGCTTACTATGATGTTGCTGTCCAACATTATAGCCACTATACCATAGGGCCCCCTCTCAGCTTACTATGATGTCACACTCCAGCATTTTAACCACTATACCATAGAGACTACCCCTCTGCTTACTATGATGTTGCTGTCCAACATTATAGCCACTATACCATAGGGCCCCCTCTCAGCTTACTATGATGTCACACTCCAGCATTTTAACCACTATACCATAGAGACTACCCCTCTGCTTACTATGATGTTGCTGTCCAACATTATAGCCACTATACCATAGGGCCCCCTCTCAGCTTACTACGATGTCACACTCCAGCATTTTAACCACTATATCATAGAGACTACCCCTCTGCTTACTATGATGTAGCAGTCCATCATGTTGGACACTTTCTCACAGGATCTCTCCCTCTGCTTACTACAATATCACTGTCCAACATTTTAGCCACTACATTGCAGGACTCTCCTCCCAGTAAGATGTCACAGTCCAGCTCAATAGTTTCTGCCCAACACTCACCACAATTTTGAATATGGTGAGAACTGAAATAATTGAATCTATCTGGTTGTGAAAGAATGATAAGCCTAAATCAAAAATTAGATAAATAAATAAGTAAATAAATTATATATTGTTGTATATAAAGGCATATACAATAAGTAAGTACTTTGAAGAGACAGTAAACTGTTGAGAAAAGGATTTTCAATATAAGGAAGTACTTTAGAATATCATTTTATGAAATTTAGGTAATACTCTGATAATTTACAAAATATCCACTTGAGTTTTTTTATAAGAATAAAAACACAATCAAAGTTAAAAAGAATATTTGTATGCCTTTTTATAATTAATGCACTCCATGCTCTTCACATTATGGTAAACATGAAATGATTTAAGCAAAAGTAGAATTACTGCAACTTTTATAATTTGTTATCAAATGTAGTTTGTAGCAGCATTTATAGCATGTTAAAACAGACATTATGACTTAACGTCGAAGTGAACCCCCTTTGAATCCTTTTGCTGTAGATAAATTGTTTGTGTGATAATTACTTGTTGACTTTTATTTAGATGAGTAAGGGATTCTGATTGCCCTGAAATTCTATAATTTAAAAAAATTCTTTTGGATTTTATAGTTTTATTCAATTTCTTTTTCTTTTTGTAGGGAATTCTAGGATCTGGTTTCGCTCTTAAAGTTCAGCAAAAACAACGCCAAAAGCATTTTAATCGACAAATACCAACTGCTGCCAATCTCATACAGGTAAGAATATATATATATATATATATAAATATATATATATATATATATATATATATATATATATATATTATCATCATTGATTCCTCTTGAGAGTTGTCAAAGAGGACATGAGGGCTGAAGAGACTGATGCTCTTTTCCTGGTTCTTCTATGAGCAGCTGTCAAATTCTTTATAATATCACTCACAGTTCTCTCCTCCCTCCATAGGGCCCTGTAGGGTGATATTTGTGAGGGTATCATACCTTGTGATCGGTTTGAACCAAGCCAACTTTTGTTTTCATAAGTATCTTGACCAAGTTCCTCACATACTTGTATATATTGAATATAGAGCACCTTTCCCAGGCATTTGGCTTCTAAGGCCTTGATTCTTCTTTCAGTTTCAACCAGCAGTGTTCATTTATATAAGAAAATAAGTCAATTTTCCTTTTAATGTGCCTTGAGTATCATCAGTTTTACTTATACTGAAATAACTAATTTATTAAATGCTAGTAGAAGTACCTGGCATTGTCTGAAAGACCAGAAAAGGTGACATTAATCATTGCATAATGATTCTATTTACCAAAAATAACTTGGTTTTTCCACATATCCATTAAATGTTTATTTTATATCTAATGAAAAATGGTGATAGTTTATGCAATTTTTATTAAACAAGAAGAGCATAAGAATTCTTTTGGCATTCAACAACCTTCAGAAACCTCAATGACTTTGAAAGTCAGTTCTGATCTCAGGTCCTAAGTTTTATATAATCAAATATATTTTTACTTCATATGAAAGTCTTTCTCTCACTCTGGCCATAGCTGACATATTTTGCAATCTGATGGCTTCCAGTCCCCAAAAATCACCAAGCCAATATCCACATAGAAAAATCAAGTACTCTAAATTTTCCATTTGGCTGTGATCCTTGGAATAACACATAAATGCACAAATTTTGGAAATAGGTTCAGGGAATTCTAAAAAGTTATTTATATCTATTACTGAAACAAAACAAATCCAATTTAACCCTTTCAATACTTTATCCAAATATAACTGAATTCCTGTGGGATTATAGTTAAATTTTTAACACTTTGGCTGAGTGCAACTATAGTTAGATTTTATACTATACGCTGCTGGCTATATTTTTCACTTCTGGGAGAATTTTGCTGGGAAGTTTCTTGTTACTTTATACTAAATCTAAGCATTTTTATCATATTTTTCAATCAAATTGTTACCAAACTCAGAGATAAATGATATCAGTTCCTTTTTACTAAGCAGATTTTGGAATAAATTCTCTTCTGAAAATATCCTTTTTATTGTAAATCAGTTGATTCTTTTACATTGGATACAGAAATCTCATGAAGAATAAGATTAGGGTGAAAGGCATAGGCAAAACATGACAATACCCTACATGCCAATCTCTTTTACAGCACCATTTTGTCTATAATTTTATATGCAAGTAAAACATGAGCTACCACTAATAAAGAAGAAAAGAAACTGGTTATGGCACTGAGGGCTATGAAAAGATGCATGCTGGGAATATTGTTGCGTAAGCTCATCTGAAGAAAGGTAATTTAGGAATGAAGTAGAGTAGAGTAAAGGACATGATCACAGAGTACCAAAAGTAAAAATTTTGCTGACCTGGACATGTTACAACGTTCACAGATAACAGATGGACTCATACAGTTACTAGGTGGTATCTGAGAGACCAGAAACAACAACATGGAAAACCTTCATGATGATTAGAAGGTGCACAAAGGAAATGGATTTGCATTGTAGCCATTAATGTGGAAAATGTCATATAGCCACATTAATAAAGAAATAAGATGAAATTATTTCATAACATTATACATTTATTATTATAAAATTTTATTTTGATTTAAAGGTTTTACAAGAATGGCTTTTAAAACAATAATTTATTGCTGAAAAATGTGGTACTAGTAGTTACCAAAATTTGGAAAATGGAGCAGAAAAAAAGTTAAAGATTGATCAGAAGAGTAAAATTGACTCTTATGAGTTCAAAATGTATACATTTTTTTATCTTTTTACTGTATGTTTTCCTTTTTCTGTTTCTTATCTAGTGCCTCTGGAGGTGCCAGTCGGCAGAGCCCTCGTTTAACTCATCAGCTACTTGGAGAATGCACATTCAAGAAAATCAAAAATACAATCGGCCATGTCAAATGAATTCCAACTCCTCTGGATTTTTTCGTGTTGGGCGTCGTACAAGTTTGCTGAAAAAACGAAGGTTTTCCCGAACACTGAATCCATCAGGTGCTTCTCTTGATCGGCAAGAGAGTTGTTCTTCATTGCCTGGATTTTTTGAGCCTCAGAACAAGCCATGTAAGTTTTATTAGAAGTAAAAATATACCATTATTATATGTCAAGTTGGTGATCCATCCCTATGAGTTTCCAAAGTTGAGCTTTATTTAAAATATTTACTCAACTCTTTTATTTTGTTTCTACATACTAACTGAAAACAGGGATTATTAACTATTCAAATTTTGTGATCATCAATTTTAACTTGTATTTCCTTAGCTTTTTATTTTAGTCACTCATTTTTATTATTGTGACTCACTCAGGATATCATTCTGCAACAACAAGGGACAGCATAGATGAGAAATATTAATAGATAATATTCTTAATCTTATTTTACTTGATTGATTTTAATGGCATATCAACCTGTCTAGGGTTATTTTATGCCTAGAAGTTAAGGAATCCCATTCATTGTATGTTAATATTTACATTTTTATGTAGTTGTTAAGAGGGTTCATTTGCACATGGTCCAATTGAATACAAATAATTTTTAATCATATCTATTTGAGCCATAGATGGGATACTAACTGGTACTATTACTCTGAGTTGAAGTTAACCTGGGAGTAATAGCAATGAAAGGGTAAATCCACTTTTCCAAACTCTTCAGAACTAGAGCCTCATTATCAATTGCAATTCAGAATCATATCCAGCACACCCACTTTTTTGGAGGGTAGAGGGTTCGATCTTTCTGCATGAGATATAGCCAGCATAAATAAACTCTTAGTGAGACTTGAACTTGTGTCCCTTTGTCTCAAAAAACCCGTTTCAACACACTATTTAATCAGTTAAGCAATGAAAACTCATTGGTTCACAGAAGCTCAAATTAATCCTGTAAATTTATCTCTTATTATGTTTCTCAATCTCTTTTGACACAATACTTATTGGCTTTTTGCTTTTGTTTAGCATTAAATAACATTTTTATCAATTCCTTTTTAGCTGAAACAGTGTCAACAATCATCATCATTAATTTTGACTTGTATTTTTTTCACCTTTTAATTTTTAATTGCATTTTTTTTTTCAATTTTATAATAAATTTGAGTAGTCAAATCATGACAGCAAAGAGCAGCATAAATCAAAAATAATTATCAAGTTTTGTTTGGAAATTCCTCTTTGTGTTCACCTGATTCATTCTCCAACCTTCACTAGTTGTATAATCCATCAGAAAAGGAGGAGAAAACCTTTTTCCTACAGAAAATTGCAAAAGAAAAATTCTTTCAAAATTTACACCTGGTGAAAACTGAAGAATTAATTGACTGAATGTATATCAGTAACATCAAAAACACATTGCCCAGTCAGCTGGGGCTGTAGAATACACTGACTGCACCTCTGCAGAGGGGTAAGACCCCCCTAACGAGTGTCCTGGATATGACACTAAACAATCTGATGGTGAGGTTCCAGCAGTGCTGGAGCTTTGGGGAATGCGGAGTACCCCTTCATTGCCATCGCTCCCAGGTCCACTCTGGCCCGGAGTGGTAGCACCTGATAGGGCCCTATCTATGGGTTAAATAGAACTAACAGCATACTTATGCTAAACTGAACTGAGTAAACTGAATAGCTTGAAATAGAAACGTTTTTGACAATTTAACCGTACTTACACTTAAACTATGTGCTTATGCTTAACTGAATTATTTGAAATAGAACTGTTTTTCGACATTAAAACTGTATTTACACTTAACTGAATTATTACATATAACTGCTTAAATAGTTTGAAATGGAAATATTTTTGACAATTAAACTGTGTACTTATGCTAAACTGAACTGTTTTCAATAGAACAGATTATTTACATAAAAATGGATTTGGCGTTAAATAACCTACAAGGGTTGATATGCTATAAAACCAAACAAACCAAACCAAACCAAACCAATCAAAAACACAGAGACAAATGTCCAAACAAAATTTGAACATTCAGAAAGTAAAAATGAGTCCAATTTTTATAAGAAAAGATTATAATGAAAATGGGTGTATTGAGTCATATACTTATTCTTTATTAATGTTATAAGCCTGGGATAGACAAATTGTGTCCTAAGCCCACACAGAGATTTTGACTGGCCAATGAGAAAATATTAGGAAGCTATGCTTATCCAACTCATGAATAATTTTATTTTATAAATGTTTTGCCTGACTCCACTGATGAATTATACATGATATTGTATTACACTAGTTCCAGTTTCTATTTTTTCAAATTAAATGATTCTTTTTATTTAGCAGTAAATAAACTAATGATAGATAAGATGCAAAACAGTTTTTATTTATTAACTGAACATTCTAGGTTCATAAAATATGCCTTAAGCAAATTAGATAAAATTATGTAAATTAGTTTTATAATTTCCATGCGGGAAATATTTAGGAATTATATTGCTATTTGCATTCCTAAAACAAATACTGGCAGAAGTCAAGATATGCAAATTAATATACAGTTAAAAGACGGGGTAAAATTCTACACATTCAAGTTCACCCAGAAAAAATTCTTGTAATTTTTTTGTTGTTGATTTGAATGAATTAGACCCTCAAACACATAGCAATTTTTTTTATTTTTCAAGGAAAAAAAATTTTACATTTTGTAAGGGAGGGTTCAATTTCAGATTTTAATTCAATCTAGAAGGATCATCCATTTCCAGAATAAGGAAAAGACAAATAACCAGAAAGGTTGATTTTTTTTAAATTTCTGGTAGGGGGTTTCCTTTTTATTAAAACTAGTTCGAGAAATAGGCGATCATTCTACATTGAATTTGAATGTAAAAGTGAACCCCACATTTTTTTTTAAATATATAAAAACTATTGTGAGTTTAATTTAAAACACAAAAAAAAAAATTATGAGAAATTTTTCCCTGGTGCACATTATACCAAAAACAGTTCTTACAGCCTTGAACAAAAGTTTGATTATACCAAATTGAAAAGAAACATGGCTTTAACGAAAGAATTGTCAATTAAAGCTATGGAAAGAATCATAAAACTTATTCAAGAAAGCAATCTACAGAGAAGTGTGGGGAAAAATGTTTTTGTTGTGTCTAAAATTTGTGGCAACTATAAAAGAAATGGGGTGGTTAAAAAAGAAAAACATATTAGTAGACCACAAAAGACATCAAAGTGCCTGAATAGACAACTCAAAGCAATATGCTTTTAAAATTGAAAATGTACAGCAAAACAAATAAAAACACAAAGGAAGAATAAATGGATTAATACAGAAGTCTATGTGCACATCCTCTAAGTGTAATAATTCCATAAATTTTACCAGTTGTTTGAATGATAAGGCTGAGTGTTTTATTAATATGAGAAAAATGTTGTAGAGACTATCAAAATCATTTTGTTGTTTTTGTTAATACCACAACACTTTGACTGATCTATTTTACAACCTTCTTCAAGCATACAATAGGTATAAAGGATACCTGAGAAGAATTGGTACTATTCAAAGAATTGTTCAGACTACTGAACTTTTTTTTTATTTTGTTTCATTTTTAGAATGTTTCAGCTGATTCCTTCTACAATCTTCTTTGTAAGGAAAGATAGAGACCTCTATTTCTTTACAAGAGAAGTCTTTGTGGTATAATGGCTAAAGTGCTGGACTGTGGCCTTGAAGTAAGTGAGTTCAAGCTCCAGTCATGCTATTGCATTCCCTTTTGGATTAAAACCCTTGGGAAAGGTATGAACCTCCATAACCCATGGATCAAATAGTATCACAACTGTTCTTCTACATGGATAGCTTCGGCATTGATTAACCTACAAAGGTTGATATGCCATTAAACCAAACCATTTTTTTTAATGAGACTGTTTGCCTGAAGAAAAACATGGAATTGATCAATTGAAAAATTCGGATTTACACATAAAGTGGCTTCTGTCAGGAGAGATTTTATAACTTTTTTTCTTAATGGCTCAATCATGTACAGTGAATGGATAAATAAAAAAGTCAAAAGGCAAAAAACAAAGGGCAATGTGTAAAAGGTACCAAATACCAGGTAAAAAGTAAATGATTATAGGTAAGGGTAATAATTGGTAATATGTATTAGGCCTTTGGCCTAATGAGTAGAGTGTTCGCCAATGGTCCAGGAGACTGGGGTTCAATCCCAGGTCGAGTCATACCAAAGACTCAAAAATTGTACTCGATGCTGCCTTGCTTAATACTTGGCATTATAAGGGAAGGATCAAGGGTAAAGTGGAGCAATCCAGGGAATGGAGTAGCTCCTACACCTCGGTGTGGTAGCTATTATTACAATTATTGCTAATCTAATTTTATTATTATTACTGTTATTATTGTGACCATTATTACATTGCCAATGATATTGATAGTAATACTGATACCATTAATGGTCCGGGAGGCCGGATTTCAATCCTAGGTCGAGTCATACAAAAAACTCAAAGAATGGTACTTGATGCCATCTTGTTTGACACTCAGCACTATAAGTAAAAGATCAAGAGTAAAGTGGAGGAATCCCAGAAATGGAGTTGCTGGTATTGAAAAAGGAGACTTTGGGTCGCCCTCAATAAAGGTCGCCAACTTTACTTATTAGGCAATATGTGATGCAAATCTATTATAATGTAATTGTTAATATATATATGGCAGAAAGTAATATGAAAGATTCAAGAGTGCTTTAAGATAAAAGTTGAATAATGAATTAAAGGTAAAATCTAGCCAATGCAATCCAAACTAGCAAGCCTTGTTAAGTCAAACTAATAGTATCTAGGCTTTCATATAAACCTCCTGCAGAGCTTAGTAAATTAGCTAGTATTAATAAAATCAACTCAAACAATGAGTTTAATAATGCAAACAACTCTTAGAATAATCATGATTATTTATACATTTTTGTTTTTGACAACCTCAAAATATATTTTTCCGGGTTAGTTTCATATTCTATGCAAACATAAGTATAAGATTTTGCATAAAACACAATTGCTGAATAAAAAAAAAGTAGTCATCATTTTTGTTTTAAACATCATGTTAGGGTTGGTAGGTTCTCTTGCCTTTCTACATTGGCTGAAGTTCTGAGATTAAGGATAGCTATTATTCCTCCCATTTTCTAGATTAGTATCTTCATCTTTGTTGTTTTTAACACAAAGTTTCGGTCAGTATATTTTTCGATCTGTTTGTATTGTCTGAAGTTCTGAGGAGAAGTATCATCATTATTAAATGAATTATACCAACAAGTATCCTCACTTTGGTTGTTTTGATCACTTCATTTCAGCTGACAAGCTCTCCAGCCCTCCTCAGGTGACTATCACAACAGGTAATCTTCAATTATTTTTTAAAATATCTCACAGATCAAATGACAAACATTTGTCTGGCAGTATAGAGACTGAAACAGGAAAAATAAGGACTGTATAATGATTCTTGTCCAAAATATCAAAATTATTACAAGAATTAGCATAGTATTCATAAAAAAGGACAGGATTATTTATGCATGACTCAGCACCACAGTCTAGAATTAGAGTATGAGCACTTAAAGCATCATGCCCAAACCCTCTGCCTAGGATCATAACTTAGCTACTCAGCCCTCTGCCAACCATCAGAACAGTTATTCACTTCACTTTCTAGAATCAAAGCATTGCCACCCAGTCTTCAGACTGGATACCAAATCCAGGATCTGTCTTTCATCAAATGTGTTGCCATTTTCTGGTGAAATGTAGCAAAAAACAAGGCAAGCATGTTCCTGGAGATTCCCACATTCAGACAGTACTTCCCTATTGCACTAAAAGGGGAAGTTCAAATTAGTCCAACACATTAGTAATATAGATTGTAGGGTTTGAGCAATTTTGTCCTGGCTTACATATGTGCAAGTGGAACACAGATTAAACTAACCTTATGTTGAATTTATTTTGATGGAGAAGCAAAATAGTACAACGAACAGAGTGTAGTATCTGTGTGCTTTGTTAATATTAAAATGTCATTCTCCAACATGCTAAAACTAAAAAGAAAATCTCATTAACACAGAAGTAAGACTGGAGAGTGCTAAATAAAAAGAAACTGTGTCAACTTTTTGAAAAATTATACTTACAGTTGAAAAATATTACAAGTTGGATGGACTTGAAAAATAATGTTCAAGATCAAGAAAAAGAGAAAATGTTTTAAGACGAGAGGAGGATGAGTTATGGTTTGGGTCACAGTCTTTTTCAATGGAAACGTGTGATTTAAAGGACAATGTAGTATTTGTATACTATGTGAAAACTGTTACATATGCACAAGAAAAGAATGGATAGATATGGCATTTTATATCTATACCAAGATTCATTTTAAAAAATTCCATCGTTCTATTAGAAAAATATTTACTTGAATGCATTGAAATTTTAACATAAAAAATTGCTGATCCTAACAGATATAGTTATTTATTGAAATTACCTTTGTATGACACAAGGTCACAGTCATGGAGTATCCATGGGAATTGAACTCACTACCGCAGTGAAAGAGTTTGCAGGTTGATTTTATAAACCATTGTGTTGTAATAAGTACTTTTCTCATTTAACAAGTAAATCTAAGTCTGGCATTCGGTTACAAATAGAGGAAAATTCTAAGATTGGTTGATTGATTGATATTTTTCAGCATGTCAACCCATCTAGGGTGGGTTTATGCTGAGAGGTTAGGGAACTGTATTCATTATACATTCATATTTACATTTCTTGGTTAGCTGTTTCTCAAGAGTTTTTTTTATACATAGTCCAATTGAATACAAATAAACTGAGAATTAAATTTACTCTACTAGCAAATGGGTTTGCAAGACTAGCTTGTTAACCATTGTGTCATGTTAGGAACCTTAAACAAGTATATATTCTTATGTATGCTTTATGCTAGAAACTTTGAAGAATTTGTCCAAGGTACAAAATGGAATCACCTCATAGAAATTGGCTACTTTAAATACATTAGTAATCTCCTTCCAAAACTCTAGCAATGATAATAGACCAGTTTAAATACCTTGGTAGCAAGATCTCATCTACTGAAAGTGACGTCAATATATACATTGGTAAAGCATGGGCTGCTATTGACAGATAAATGACCATAAGGAAATCTAAACTCTGATAAAATATAATGGAAATTCTTCTTGCTTGTCAGCAACTCTAAGAAAATGCATGGAAAAAAAATAAATAGGAACTACACAAGGATGCAATGTGCTGTTTTGATCAATACCTGGAAGCAACATCCAGCAAAACAGCAACTGTTTAACCTCTTACTTCCCATCTCACAAACTATCTAAATAAGATGAGCAACACATACTGGGCATTACTGTAGAACTAATGGATGAACTCATAAGCAATGCTCACTTTTGGACTCCTACATATAGATACACCAATGTCAGCCTGCTAGCAAAAACCTACTTTCATCAGCACTGTGCAAACACTGGATGCTGTCAAGAGGACTTATCATGAGTGATGGTCAATTGGAACAGATAGAGTCAAAGGTGTCTGTGCTATCAGTCTGTTTTGATAATGATGATGACTTTAAATGTATTAAACTCTGAAAGACTACATAATGGAAAAACTGAATTGATCTGAATTTCTTTTTATTGTTCACCTCTTTTGGCTTCATTTGCTCTGAATTAAAAACTGATTGAAAAGATGTTGTCATTCATTTTAAATGACTATGAGGTTTCTTGAGTGAGTTTTTGTGACACTTGTACATTCAAAGTGAATATAAGGTTACCACCAAAAGCGCCAAGGGAAAAGACTAACAGAATGAAAGTTTAGAAATCTCTTGTTTAGAAAAATTCACCTGGAAAATAGGCAACAGAGATAGAAAATTCTGAAACTTTAAATAAAAAGAAAAGAAAATATCTAATGCTTGTTGTTGAACAAAATGAACAGAGAGTCAAGTTTGTTGATGCGAGAAATTAGCAGGCCTTAGGCAACTAAATTCAAAAGACACAATGAACATACTTCAGCTATTTGCTAAGTTTGTATAGGAATTGTACAATATAACAATTAAATTCTCAAGAATTCATTCCAATTTTTGTCGACTCAAGACAAAATAAAGGATAAGTTTCAGCTACAGTGTTTGATAAAAATACTTGAAAACGTGTGTGAACAGGCGTATTCTTTGTTTCTGCTTTCTTTACCTATTCTAGTTAGCATTGGGTTTCAAGATTGGTTTCTTTGTTTAATGTCATATCAACCTTCATGGGTTATTTAATACCAAAGTAATCCTTGGAGAATAACAACAGTTATACTATTTAACCTCTAACCTTTCTCAAGAGTATTTGTCCAAAAGTGAATGCAGTAGCATGATTGGAGCTTGAACTTGTTTACTTTAATGCCACAAGCCAGAACTTTAACCATTACACCACAGAGACTAGTTTGAGGTGAGAATATAAATATGGCAGGATATCAAGTGATTAAAAAGTGACTAACTTGTAGTTAACAAGTGATTACCAAATGTTAAAATAAGATTTAAAGTAAAATAACAACAAAATTGTTTGTTATACTTATTCCACTTTGATTTGTAGAATTCGATTTAGAGAAAATTTTGAGTTTTTTTAGTTTTTATTTCTTTGGTGAAAAATTCAGTTTATTAATAAGTGACTGAACTCAGTTTTTGTTTGAATTATGAGTATTTATATGAATATTTTCTTGAATCTACATACATATAAAATACAATCTGACATAATCTACCCAACCATCCATTCATATATATATATATATACTTAACCCTTCCACATAAACAGGATGCAACACAAGGCCAATTTTGAAGTTGAGTTTAAAGGTTTGAATTCAGTTTTCCTTTTACTAGATTGGTTGCCACACAAAGTTTAAAAAGTCCAGTCTGCTGAACTTATTTACCCATGCCTGGAGAATTGTCAGATTTGTTGATTCCCCAAGAGTATTAGCATTATGTGAAATGAAAACAGATTCATACAGGGTTGGAATGGGGGTAAATATGTCCATTTCCTATGATGAAAATCATTACAACTCAAGTAGTCCCAAATTTTTTATGTATCCCATATATATATGTATATATTGTCATGTGGTCTCCCACTGAGACGATAGAAATAAGATGACTACTATCCTTGTGTTTGAATTAACAGTAGCAAGCCGTCAAAGAATGACCGCTAAGAACAGATGTTTGTGCTTGGGGACCTCACTCAGGTCACCTGACACGGGAAGGAAGAAGAGAGAAGCCAAATGATTGGCTGGGACCCTAAAACGGAAGTGGCACCTTCTTCCCGTCAGCGAAAAAAGATAATAAGAAGGTTAGTTGTTGGACAGGGTTCGTGGTGGACGGAACCAAAAGCCAAGTACTCCGGGTAAAAGAAGACGAAAAGAATCTCGGACACGAAGGAGCCAATTCTTCAAGCCAGTATTAAAAATAGCGTAAAGTCTATTAGCCCGTAAAAGAGGAAATATTCTCCGCAGGAACTCCATCAAAGAAAAAAGATAAGTAAACTTTGAGACCGTTTCTCCTTATACCCAATTTTATATACCCTCTCTCTCTCTCTCACAATTTGAAGAAAAACGAAAGAACAGAAAAAAAGAAAGACATTTATGTTTATGAACAATTCATTTATGATATATTTGACACATTGAAGGTGTATATCTATGTGTAGTAAAAGATTCATGTATTTTAATGTTCCCACGTGGTCGAAGTTGTTATTTGCAGTGTCTTCTACGAGTTTGTTATGTCATATTTTTTTCCAGCTTCTATTCGCCTTATGTTATCTTGCTTAAAATTGTCCTATTAATTCCTTTAAAATATCACACGGGAAACCGGAATTGCTGACTACTATAATTAATATTATTACGTCTAAACCTAGGGGTCCATATCTTCCATTGTTCTAGGGGAGGAAGTCTAGTGGCCTTGGTGGGTGTGTGTATAGTGTGAAATTTGGAACCCCTTGCCAGCGGCGGTCAGTCTGGCCATAAATTAATCCCCCACATAATATGCCAGTTCTTATATGCCTGAGAAAAAAACTCTGAACGAGGACTTATTCTACAAGGGATCAAGTGCCAACCTGCCCCGTCTTCACACATGCAAAAATAAAGTCCCGTTTTGGGATTTTAAAGAACTTGCCGTCACAATATATATATATGGGATACATAAAAAAAATTTTTCAGTATGTGTTTATAATATTATAATGATAACAATATATATATATATATATATTGTTATCATTTTAATATTATAAACTCATACTGAAAAAAAAACAACTGCATGGTCAACATAAGATGATGACTTAGGTATCAAATATGGCTTCTGAGCCAAAATATTACCCCTAATTCACAGGATCCCAGTCATATCTCACAGCACTACCATATTTAGTTAGTTTTCTGTCTCATCATGAGAGTGACAGATCAAGATGCAGCTTCTTTGTATTGTCCTTTGCTGCATTCACAACTTTCAAATTAAACATTAAGTCAGTGATGTAAGATTTGAATTAACTGACTCGATGACATGTCTGTACACTGAACAAGAATAGAATTTTATAAAATTCATATTCAAAGTCAGTGTAGAAGATCTCAATATCAAATTCTTTATTCAATGATGATAGTTTAAATTGTATGACAAGATGATAATAATAAATTCTTTGGAAATTTGAGACATTCAATATAGTTCCACCTGAAATGACTACTTGCCAAACTGGTAACCCATACCATTAATCAAAGGAATTCTGCATACTGACTCTTTATCCTTTCAATTGATTTAAAATTTCTGTAAGAGTTTTAAACTGTTATCGACACAGGTGACCAATTTTACTGAGATGGCTCAGCATTATTTTCTGACATGATAACATTTTTTTTTACTCTTACATTGTGTGTCATTTCTCATTTCTTTGCAACATCATAGCAATTGCATGATCTCTCTAGGAAGTCACTTGTTATTCATAATATCATCTTTCATAGGTGCCTGTGCTGTAATGATTATCGTCATAGGAAATGGACACAGCAACATGAATTTAAATCCTCAATGAGGCTGATGACAATTCCCATAGTGCTAATTCCCTAGGGAAAATTATGAATCCATTCATTCTCCCTCCAGTAATGGGTAAATAGTTGGGCAGATTATTTTCATCAGCCTTGGTTAGGCAACCAATCTGAGAAAGGAAAACTTTGAATTCAAACCAGTTAAACTTTGTTTAAAAATTTACTTTGTGTCAAATCCTGTCCTTCCTGAGGAATTGATATATATATATATATATATATATATATATATATATATATATATATATATATATATATACTAGAAGGGCTACCAAGCATTGCCCAGATGGAGGGAATAGCATCGTATATAAAAGTATAGTAAGAAATGTGTTCTGAGTTAATTTATTCATTGATTTATATTAACATAGAAGTAGATCTTAGTAAAATCTTTATCAGAATAGAGTTTCATTATATTACTGAATAAATTGTAAAAATAAAATGAATTAACAATTGGTGCAATTATTAAAAAAGTTCAAACAGGTATTATCAGAAAATTGTACAATTATTTTTAAAAAATCATATTATTATAAAGAAAATAAAAACAATAAGAAATAATTTTTTGATTGTATAAGAAAATAAAATACAAACAATTTTTTAGATTATTATCAGTTTTGATAAAATAAAATTGTTTAAAGATTTGTCTCATTTAATTTTTTTTAAAAAAAGGTTACGAAAAATAAACTATTAACACTTATCATTATTTCATAATCATTTCTTTTTTGGCTAATAAATATTTCTTTATCAACAGAAAAAAAAAAGAATGAAAGAAAGCTATTTAATTCCCTATCCTCTTTCAATAGCAATACAATACTAACATACTACTAACTGGTTTTGGTCTTGATTTGATTTCAAAAGAGTGAAAGACAAGAAAGATAATTGTATTGGTGTGTGTAAGATCTGACAATTTTTCAAACTTGGATATCCCAAAAGTTAACATGACTCACATTCCAGGAGCCAAATTGACTTGAAATCAATTTTGCTTTTATTGCCGAGCAAATCTAGTGATAACTTATCAAAGAAAAGTTCATGCTAAAATGCCCCAACAATTTGGTTACACTCAAATAAATGCAGAGTTTTATAATACATATATATACATATATATATATATATATATATATACATATCCAATGTACACTCTTCAAAGTGAATGCAAACTGCCTAGATCTGAATTTTGCAAATCAATTCCATTTTCCATGCTGTTAACCATTATGCCATTCAGATATCCTCAAATAACCAAGAGTTCATCATAAAAGACATTCTCTTGGAACATTATGCAGCACCAATGTCTAAAAAGAAGTATATCTTTTAACTATGAAATCCAGTTTTGATAGGGAAAGTGAAATTACTTTCATGACTAATTCAACATGATTAAAAAGTAACTTTTGTTTGAAAAATCATATTATTTTCATTATAATTAATTATTAATTAATTAATTATAACCATTAATTACTTTCTTTGTGCACTGAAGCAGGTTTCATTCATGGGACGCCACTATTGCTATGTGACTGTATGATTTCTCTTCAAGTACGGAAATTCAATTAATTTTACAGAAGATAGTGATTCAAGATTGTTCCCAAAAGAAGTTCTCAGAAAGTCTGATACAAGGCTGTGGTTTTCTGTTGAATTTTGCTGTGGTGATTTCCAAAGCTGGGTATGCTATCCATAAAAATTATAAGACTTTCATGCAAGATGCACACATTTGTGCTTCAAATTAGAAACCGTAATATTTGTTAATTACATGAGTAAACTGACATGAGAAAACAATATCTAAAAAAAGAATTGTATAGCAATGAAGACCATGTGCTCAGTTTATAAAGTAAAAAATATTTATTTTCTATACCACAATAAAACAAGGTAAATGTTTTTATTTTTTCAAGTTCCAAAAAAATATGGACTCACCACTGTTTTGCTTTTGGGAAGAAATTTTGTTTTTTAATGTTGATTTTAAAGTGCTTAAAATGTTCTCTATGCAAAATAATAATATTAATAAATAACAAATTTTTTTGAACAGTTCATATCATGGAATGCTTCCTGAAATATCTTCTGAACAAAGTTGAATTTTTCTGATGTTATCCCAAAATTCTTCTTCCAGAAATATCTCCTGGAAACAGTTGGTTACTCAAAAAGTTATTCTTCCAGAAATCTCTCCAGGAGAAAGTGAATTCTTTTGTTCTAATCAAAAGGTGCTTCTTCCAGAAATCTCTCCTGAAGAAACTTGAATTCTTCTCTTGGGGTCAATAGGTGCTTATTCCAGAAGATATTTCTGGAATAATCGTTGTTGAAAATTATTTGAACTGAGTTGATAAAAATTACTGAGAATTTTGCTTGTCTTCTGAAAATCTGTGTTTATCAACATGTTGCCTAACACTTCTGAAAATAAAAAGAGACTCTATTTTGATACTGACAATACATCTGAAGAAGACCATGAAATAAAATGGCCAAAATCTTGTAATTACCATATCATAGACATAAAGAAGATATTGAATTGACCAAAGAAAAAATGTGGAGTATACAAAAAAAAAATCATATATGGAGAATTGTGAAACTTTCCATGAACTAAATAAGTCTTTTTTCTTTTTGCATTTGTATAACATTTTTATCTTTTTAATCAAAATGCATATATTGGGCTGTTTGGAGGTAGGGAAAATATTTAATTGAGTCTCCACTCACCAAGTACTAATATTAATGTTAGTATATCCAATTTATGCTAACACTGAATACAACGGAAGAAAAGTCCAGTATTGCGCTGTTTTGAGGTAGGGAAAATATTTAGTTGAGTCTCCACTCACCAAGGACTAATATTAATGTTAGTATATCCAATTTATGCTAACACTGAATACAACGGAAGAAAAGTCCAGTATTGGGCTGTTTTGAGGTAGGGAAAATATTTAGTTGAGTCTCCACTCACCAAGGACTAATATTAGTATTAGTATATATATAATATTAGTATATACATGATATACCAACAATAAATAAATGAAAGGAAAGACAAGATAAACTTATTTACAGAAACAGAAACATTCAATTTATACATAATATATGTACAAATAGTATTGAAAAGAATGCATGAATATGTCCCAACAGATGAAATATGCACATGTAGTTCTATATAAACACTATGTAAAAAAGGATACAAAAATAGAATGGCTTACTTGAGATTGATGGGAAGTAAAATAGTTATTACCATGTTGGTTTTACTGTTCAAAGCCATGACATACCAAACAGACATGCTCATTCTCCAAGGGAGGCAATGAATTATTTATTGCCTCCCTACACATGATATATTGCTTAATTTCGTCTATCTTCAGTGTTTGAATCAATAAAAAAAGTAAGCCTATTTTAATAGATATAAGTTAATATGACTGCTGTCACAGTACAATTGAAATCAACTTTCCGAAATGAATTTAGTTAAAATTTAACTTAATGAATTTAGTTAAAATGCTCCTAATATGATGTAAGTACTAAAACATAGTAAACTTTAAATACACAGATATTTACTGTATGATTAAACAAGTTTTTATTAATTAAATGGATAAGATTACTTGATTTTATTTGTTTTCTTTCAGCCACTCCAACCAGAGTGAAAGAAAGTATTCCCAGAATGTGCCTGCCTCCTGAGAACAGTGAAACTTCCATGGATGATGTGGACAATGAGATGGATACTTCCCAAGTCTCAAAACCTTATGAGTATGTATCATGTTACTTAAAACTATTTCATCTTGCCTCCTTATCAACACAATATATATATATATATATATATATATATATATATAGTGTAGACAAAAGCAAAAAACTGACAGTCATCAAGTGTCATTAACTCTGTATATGCTCTTCTAATCAAAATATATATGCTCTATCACTGATATAGAGCACTATTTATTTATAGATATAGCAAACTATATATATATATATGTGTGTGTGTGTGTGTGTATGTATGTGTAAGCATGCACACAACAATCTATTTGTATAATAATATATATCTTTTATTTGAATATTCTTTAACAATACATATATATATATTCCTTTGTCCCACACACACACACACACACACACACATATATATATATATATATATATATATGAGGATCATTAAATAAGTTTCCAGACATTTTTCGTGTGGGCGCTTTTATTGATAGTACACACATGAAACTCTAGTCCCCTTCGAAGTAATCTTCTCCGGCTGCAATTTACTTGTTGTACCATTCCAACAACTTCTGGAAGGCCCCATCAAAGTCCTCTTGTGTAAGCATGTCAATGACCTTCACAGCCTTTTCCATTTCGTCAGTTGTCTCATAACGACAGCCTCTGAGCTTAGTGAATAACCAAAAGTCACAGGGAACAAGGTCTGGACTATAGGGACGGTGAGGAACTGTCTTGATGCCCATCTTGGTTAAACAGTCTATGATGGAGTTGTGGACTGGTGCATTGTCTTGGTGGAAATGCCACTGACCCAATTTGAAGAGTGCTGGCCTCTTCCGATGGAATCTCTTCCTGAACTCCCTTAAAGCCTCAACATAGTAACCCTAACCCTAACCCTTTGGCCAATCAACTCTGGTGTATTGACTTCCTTACTCCTCCCATACCTCTCATCATCGCTCACAGACTTCCTGCCTTCCTTGAATCTCTTATACCACTCAAAAACTGATGCTCGATTCATGCAAGATGTTTGAAAAGCAGTCTGAAGCATTCCATACGTTTCTGTGGCATTTTTTCCAAGTTTAAAACAGAATTTTATTGCATATCATTCTTCTAAAGTGTCCTTACATCCAAATTGCATTTTTGAAATTCACCAGTTGTTTCAATCAGGCTTTAGTAGGGTGTATTCCAATTGCTGCTGTAGCTGTTCATTTGAACATGAAAGCATAAAAATTGGTCGGTCATCTCATAAGATGTATAGCAATAAGATACTGAATTTTCAAGTGTCTATGACAATTTTAAATGACTGAAAAAAAAAAGTCAGGAAATTTATTGAATGCACCATGTATATATATATATATATATATATATATATATATATATATATATATATATATATAATACCATGGTAAGTCCATTCTAATTGGTCCACTTGCTCTACCATGGTTCTGACCAGACAATAAAATTACATCACCTCAAAATCTAAAAACATTTTTTTACGCATTGATCCAGAATAACTTATTTCTCAGTATTAATTTCTGTTCAGATGCATGTTACTGAATCTCAGATGCATGCACATTTCTGTTTTTTGTGTTTGTTTATATTTTACACAGTGCTTATTGTTAACTAAATAGAGGCAAGTTTGGCACAAAGCCATACAAAATCTCCTTTACATGCAAGTTGGGTTATTTAAAGAACACAATTTGTGTCTAGAGTAAAAAAAAAGATGTTGCAGTTTTAGGCTAGCCCTTTTCTATTTGAAGTATAGACATTACAGTAAGATTTTGAAAATTTGGTTTTCATGAAATCCCTGAACCTTTCAGTAATGTCAATGATAAAGATTTTAAGAATTTTATGAAATTCCAGAGCAAAACAAGGTTTGCATGAAATTGTTAAAATATTCAGGGATTTTCCAAATTCCCTAGTTTCAAAATTTTATACTCAGTAAATATTCAGAGAAACATTTAATTTTTTTATTAGTTAATTACTTTAAAACAATGAAAACATTTCAATATTTTACTTGTTATTTGGAGAGAAGAAATCTTTTAGAAAATATTACTATGTCTAATAGGCACCCCTAATTTTGCACTATGAAATTCAGAAAAAAATATTCTAATGTACATTATACACTGACTTTTTAGAATTTGTAGCTGCTCAATTTAACCTAAATTTAGTTTTTGTTCAACTTTTTATCGAAATATGAAAATGTATAGTTTACATTAAAACACAAAATGTGTTGTATATTTTGAGCAAACAGACATGTTCACACAAAAATGCAACAAGCTTGCAGCAAAAGTTCCCATTAGGAGAAACAAAATTATAAACAAACACACATTCTAGTGGATAGTTCTCTCTGATGGCATAAAACACATTAATTTTGACTAGAAAAATAACTTTTTGATCCCCCCATCCTGAATATGTGGCCAGAAAAAAGTTAATTATATAACTCTCATGTATAATATGTACTCCTAACTTTTGGGCTGAAAAATCTGCAAGAATTGTGCATTTTACACATAAATAGTTATGATATTCTTATAAAATTGACAGAAAATTTTAATAAATGTTGATCCTTAAACATCTGTCGACTTTCTTGAATAAGCTGAAACATTTGTTGTTTTTCTTTTGTCAACTTTTTAAAATTGAATCTTATAATTAATTACAAAAATGCAATTCAAAATGTTAGTATTTCTGATAAGGATGATAGGAAAACACTTATGTTCCTTTGATCTTTCAAGTAACATCTGATCACATGAAATTCAAAATTACAACTTTCCTGCGGAGAATCACCAATATGGAAACAGTTCATTGTCTTAGTTTTCTACTGATTATAAACAGCAGCTGTACATCTTATTCTTGATAATAACCAAAGAATTATTGAAAGAGTTTGTACTAAAAACATTATAGACAATTTTTACATTGTCTTTAAAAACCTTCCTCAGATGAATTGAATAGAAAATTAATAAGGCATTCTTTGTCCATTGTATTCAACTATACTTGTATAAAATACATTTTACCCTTATACGCACCATTGGAATCTTTAAATATATAACACTTAGTAAAATTAGTATTCACTGTTTTTTTTACTGGCCCTGTAAACTTGGTTTGGTTGTGGGGGGTACTACTAATGTGGCATGTATTGTATGGGAATAGCCTGCCAGAGCCCATCTCTCTCCAGCTTTAAAACTGGTTTGAATTCAGAGTTTTCCTTCTCCTAGACTGGTTACTATACCAAGGTTAAAGAGCCTAGTCTACCCTACTATTTACCTTTAGCTGGAAGGAGAATAATTGGATTTATACCTTTCCCAAGGGTAACAAACTCATTCAGGGTTTGAACTTGGGTTGTCAGGACTGGGCCATTGGCTTAATGATTGAATGTTCGCCAATGGTCCAGGAGGCCAGGGTTCAATCCCCGGTTGAGTCATACCAAAGACTCAAAAAACGATACTTGATATTGTGCCTTGCTTAACACCCAGCATTATCATATTTACCCAACCCCTCCACTCGGGCAGGATATGACACAAGGTCAATTTTTTAAGCGGAGTTTAACAGGTTTGAATTCAGAGTTTTCCTTCTCCTAGACTAGCTGCCTCACCAAGGCTTAAGAACCCAGTCTGCCCTACTATTTACCCATAGCTGGAGGGAGAATAATTGGATTCATACCTTTCCCAAGGGTATTAGTGCTATGTGAAATGCAATCAGTCCAGGATTTGAACTTGTGTCGCCGTGTGTCCAATTCCTGCGACGATAACCATTACACCATGGGCACCCCCAAAAGAGCATTATAAGGTAGAGATCAAGGGTAAAATGGAGTAATCCAGGGAATGGAGTAGCACCCTTCCCTACACTTTAATGTAGTAGCTATGAAAAGGGAACTTTGGGCAACCCCCGACTTAATTTGATACACAAATATTAAATATATTACTAACAAACTTGTTTGGTGAAAAAGAAAAAGACATGAGTCCTTATTGAAAGGATACTCATAGTATCACCTGTAGGATATATATGGCATCACTTGCCTTTATGGTAGAGTGGGTGTCCATCATTGTAAATCACAGTTTATATAGCAAATGAATGGATGTTTAAGTTCAACTTCTGACTCCAACAACCAAATAAACAGATTTTGCTAACTTGGCTCAGAATCTGTATTTGTGCTTTTAAATTTGTCTTTTTTTAAAATCATTAACTTGTTTGTATTAAGTTCAGTACTTAAACCTTTTTAATTTTGCAAAATCTTACCTCTATATTTACTCTACGAGCTGGGTATGTATTTATCCAACCCCTCCACCATAGCCAGGATGCAACATAAGATCAAATTTTTTGTGGAATTTCAGTAGGTTTGAATTCAAAGAATTCTTTCACCAAGACCAGTTGCTGTACTAAGGCTCTTTATCCCAGGCTCCCCTATTTACCTATAACTAGGAAGGTGGAAGAAGAGATGGCTTCATTTCTTTTCCTAGATTGGTTGTCTAACTAAGAATGAAGAGCCCAGTCTTCCCTACAATTCACCCATAGCTGAGGAGAGAAGACAAAGATTCATTCCTTCTCCTAGACTGGTTGCCATACCAAGACTAAGGAACCCAGTCTTCCCTACTATTCACCCATAGCTGAGAAGTAGAAGAGATGCATCAAATGGCCTCCACCAGCTGTGTATGTATTAACCCAATTCCTCTGTCATAGGCAACATTAAGAGAGAGGTTACTATATTGCCTTTTATTATATTTGATATAATCTTGAGTCCAAAATATCAGGCTTACTGTGTATAGTTAAATGGTAAATAAAGTTGGTGACTATAGTCGAGGGTGACCTGAAGGCTCCCTTTTCAATAGCTACTACACCGAGGTAAAGAGCGCAACTCCATTCCCTAGATTGTTTCACTTTACCCTTGATCCTTACCTTATAGTGCTGAGTGCTAAGCAAGGCAGCATCAAGTACCATTCTTTGAGTCTTTGGTACGACTTGACCTGGGATTGAACCCAGTCTCTTGGACCATTGGAGAACACTCTACTCATTAGACAAATGGCACAGTACTCTACCCAAAATATTGCATTTCTCAATTGAAAGTATATGCAAATCATTAGTATTCAATATGAATATTTGAAATTGTATAACTGTGAGCAAAAAATAATTATTATCATACATAAGGACAGATGCTTGAAACGGTACAACTGCTGGAAAGAAATGACTGACTTTGGCATTAAATAACCCAACAAAAGTTGATGTACTTTAAACCGACCCTATCAACAATTCTTTTTGGATCAAATAATCTAAAGAATAAAAAATCTTTCAATTTTTGTCCAAAGTTTAAAGAGTACAATGATTTTATAATGATTGTATGTATTTACTAACTCCTCTGCTCTGAGCTGGATGTAACACAAGGTTAATTTTTTTAGCAGAATTCAGTTAGTTTAAATTCATAGTTTTCCTTCCTTTTGACTGTTTATCTAACCAATACTAAAGAGCCCAATCTTCCCTTTGACTGGTTATCTAACCAATACTAAAGAACCCAGTCTTCCTTTAACTGGTTATTTAACAAATACTAAAGAACCCAGTCTTCCCTTTGACTAACCCATGCTAAAGGGCCCAGTCTTCCCTCTCATCATCATCATCATCATCATGTCGCGCCATCAGCTTGGATATCCCTAACCCTCTCCCACCACCCTTCTCTATCGTCCATTGCTTCCGATAGGTCTTCAAGGCTACATCCTGTATCAGCAGAGAGCTGTTGTATGTAGGATCTTGCTGGTTGTCCTGCCTTTGCTCGTCCATGTGAAGTGGTCTACAGGGGTATGTCACTTATGAGTTTGTCCCTACTTCCCTAGCAATGTCCTGCATATCTGGTTCATCTAACTTGGATAGTTTTTATGATGGGTGCTGCCTCCAGGACTTGTTCAGTATTGCTTGCAGCATTCTTGTGTAGTACCCGTCAAGCTTTTTCTCCATATGTTTAGTTAGCATCCAAGTAGTGCATCCAAACAGCAGTATTGACACGTCCACTACTTGGAAAAAACTGCATTTCATTTTATCAGTCAGGTCTTACTTCCATATGACTGATAGCCTATCGATAGTTATCCATGCCTTTGCTAGTCACATATTGTTGTCTATCTCAGTTGATGAGACACTGCTTCCTAGGTAGGTGAACTTGTCTACTAGTTTCAGAGAGCTACCGTTTAGTGTAGAGATGTTGCCTCTTTGATTAAAACACATATATTCCATCTTGTGTGAATTGACATGGGGGCCTATGCCTGCAGCTGCTCATTCCAGACAATGTAGGAGGGTTTCGGCTTGGGCAGGTGTATTTGCCAGAAGCACTATGTCATCGGTGTAATCTGTGTCCATAATTGTTTGTGCAGGTTACCTTCTGCTTCTTTCCTTTGTTAGCTTGAAACCATTTTCTTTCATTTTATCAATAGACATTCTAAGCACATAGTTTTGACAGATGATAAAGAGGTATGGGGCTAATGTGTCTCCTTACAGTAAGCCTGCTACATTGTCGAAGTAGTCTGTGTCTGCATCCTGGGAGCGGACTTTTACTTTAGTGTTTCTATATAGCATCATTATGGCTGCAACAGTTTGTTTGGTAGGCCATAGGCAAGTAGTATTTGCTCAATCTTTCCTCTGTGTATGGAGTCAAAGGCCTTGGCGAAGTCGACAAATAATATTGTTGCCTGTAGGTTTTTTGCTCATATGCCTTCAAGAATTCAACAGATAGTCAAAATTTGTGACATTGTGGATTTATTAATCTGAAAGCTATTTTGGTTCTTCTTAAGTATCTTCCTAATTTTGGGTTCTATGCTGTTGCATTGTAGAGCATTGTATATCTTGGTCGCTATGGATGTAAGGGTTATACCTCAGTAGTTCTTGGCTAATCCGAGGTCGCCCTTTGTCCATCTGTCTATTGTGTTTTGATTATATATGGCATTACAGTGGGGAATTCTGTGTCAATATCAAAATATTTAGAGGAAAAGGAAAAAAAAGAGGGGGAAATGAATAATTGAATGACCCTTCCTCCCCCTCCCCCACAAGCACTAGAAATACATATATCTGTATAAAAGTAAAGTTCAGAATAGTATTTGAGATGGACTGTGTTAAACATGCTTTGAAAATACTAAGCATATCCACTCCAAGACGGGCAGAGTTGAAAAAATGGTTAGTAATATATTGTCTTTTACTATATTGTTATTTAAAATGCATGAATGTTTATTTTTTTCTTCCTAAAATCACTACTGTATACTATCTGTGCTTTAAATGCAAGGACAATTTACTGTGATTCCAAGTAACAATTGGATCTGATCAAGAGAAGCTAACACTATTGGACTTTATTAAAAACTAAAAACCCAAGTTAGTATAAAATAGAATGCAAGGATGTAAAGAAGCATAAATAAGGACTGTGATGATTTTTTTTTTAAAGTGATTGTGGAGTTTAACTAAGTTAAAACTTAATTATGACAGAAGTGGGAAGAAAGAGGAGTGGAAAAGAAAAAGAAAAAAATTTTTTTTTTTTCAAAAGCATGGTAAACAGCATGGTGGACATAAAGGCAAGTGGATAAACCCTCTGATGGCTCAACACAATGCCTAACCAGGTCCTGGGCATATGAATCCTATGGTTCAATGGCCAGGATCAAATAATTTGATTGGGGAACTACTACTGCTCATAGTGGGTGGCTTCTATAGATGAGAATAAAAACAACCAACGAAAGATTACCATAACTGGTAATCTAACCAATACTAAATAACCCAGTCTTCCCTTTGACTAGTTATCTTAACAATACTAAAGAAACCACTCTTCCCTTTGACTGGTTATCTAATCAATACTAAAAGGCCCAGTCTTTCCTTTGACTGGTTATCTAACCAATACAAAAGAACCCAATCTTCCCTTTGAAGAGGTACATTTGTGTCTTTCCTAAAGGCATTGGCATGAATTGAAATGTCAAAAGCCTCATCCAGACTTTGAACTTTGGTTGCTGAGTCCAATTCATACAACAATAATCATTACTCTAAGCACGCTATGTAACTCTCACAATGTAATTCAACTGAGGTTTTAATATTATCCAGTACCAACAGAAAAATGTTGCATAACCTTGATCAGTGAAGGAGACAGAGACAAATTAGTGAGAAAGAATTTGCTGATGTAAGATATCTTTTAAGCATGGACAGCCCAATGAAATAATTCACTTTCCATGGAATGAATGAAGGGTCCAGTTCGAAATTCTAATATTACTGTCGATGAAAGATAGCTGAAAAAGGCCAGTGGGTTTAACAGCTGAAATATTGTGACTGTAATAACAATCAAGATGAGTATACTAGTTCAAGTAACTCAGTGAATAATACAGATAATACTATGTAACAAAATGTTACCTTTTTTTGTTCCTAGGCAGAATGTATTATTTCCAAATTGCTTATGCCTAAAGTAAATGGAAAAAAGATTTATTTTTCTTCGAAATTTGCTTTGTTCATTGAATTTTCAAATTTAATCTTTTTCAGAATAATATTTCATGTAGATTTAGTGCTGAGTAACTGATAGAAAATCTTTTTGAACATTTTTGTTCTTTTTTGTATAAATTTAGTTTTTACTGGCAAATTTTGATACGTATGTTGTTTTATTCAGGTTTTATGTAAATGAAAATATGCAAATTTGCTTGTTCTTATATAGAAGATAGGCTAATTTCTAAATTTCATTATTCTGCCTGCAAAAACAAAATTTGAAGGGAATGATGGTCATTTTCTATATTTTGACAACATAAGCAATTAAGATATAACACATGCTATCTAAAAACAAAATTTGTGTTACATAATTGTTTTACATAATATAATTTCTTTAACCAGAAATTCAACCAAAAAGTGGTTTCATTTTGATAAAAATTTTGAACAGAAAAATATTGTTGATTAAGCCAACTAAGTTTAAGTGAAAATGTGGTTGATGATTCTGAGAATAATGATGTCCTACAGTAATTAAAATCAATGTCTAGCCATCTGGTTTGGGAGCTAGATTATATCTAAAAAGTGAAAATATTCATTACACTTGATTATATTGATTAACTGTATATAAAGGAAGATAAATGTCAATTATTCATAATTATTATATATCTAATTACTAGAAATCTTTAAATTAATAATGTTGATTTATCTTTATCAAGATCTTTTCTCAATTGACTCAATTTTATCAATGATAACATAAAAATGTCTCTAATATAATTCCATGTTTTTTTTACTAATATCATTATCCTTGTTTTTATCACTGAGTTTTGAGCAGTGTTCTTGACAGTATTCTTTATTGGTATAATTTAAGATTTCTCCTTTTATTGACAGTTATGGCCATGAATATGACAGAATCTCTGTATCTCAGTCTGACAAAAGGCTGTACAAGTAAAAGCAATTCAATGTTATGCAGATGCATATATATATATATATATATATATATATATATATATATATATATATATATATATATATATATATATATAAGTATGGAAGATATTATGTCATGAAAAATAAAATTTTTGGAGTACTTATTAATTAAGTATGATATTTTAGGCATTTCTTCATCAGATAATGATTTTTAAAAAAATTAAACTTTAGAAAAAAATACTAGAAAAGACTAAACTATCCATGTGGTTGTTATGCCAACATAACTTGGAATGCAAATCATAACAGGTCCTTAAAATGTAGGAATAAAACATTACATATTGTGTTTTTAACTATTATTGATTTTATGAAATTAGAAGATATGAAGATATCACTGTCATGTGTGAAGTAAAATATTGTTAATATTGTTACTTCACACAAGGTAATATTTTATATATATATATATATATATATATAGAGAGAGAGAGAGAGAGAGAGAGAGAGAGTTTCTACCCAATATTGAAATTATAAAATTAGATTTGAAGATATCATTGTTGTATATGAAGTAAAACATTGTTAATATTGTTACTTCATAATGTGTAATATTTAATTTCTGTAATTCAATAACTTGGCCAATTCTTATTGAAATGATCTCGAATGTTAACAGTATGAGAAGAGACAACTCAAAATTCTGTGTTTGATGTTTTATGTTTTTCTTTTCAAGTATAGAAATGCCATTCACTAGAAAAGAAAAGAAAAGGCATTTAAACAGTAAACTTTTGAGTGAGAATTAGTTAAATTAATAGATTATGAAATGATATTGTTTTTCTGATACACCCTGCATATCTCAAATGATATCAAATTTTTTGAAACATACACAATATATATATTATTGTAATGTTACTGGGTGGGTTAATTGAATAATAAATAATAACTCAAGATGTAAGTTATAATGAAAAAGCTTTTATTTTACAAAACATGCAAGGATGTCTTAACAGAAGTATATGACTAGTTAGTCTCACAAGGATAATCCAATCTCTACAACATATATATACTCAAAAAATAATTTGAATAAATTAAACAGATAAACTCAACTGCTGAAAATAATATTTTTTGTAAAAGTAATCCTTTTTTTTAGTGCCCTAGTTCTTCTTCTATGATGGATGGCTTAACTTTCCCTTTAACATTAAAAATATATGAAAATAATTTTTAGGATTTCAGCAATACAAAATCATGAAGACTTGTTATCAAATGATGTTATCTCTTGACTCTGCATTCCACCATCTTTAAGTGCATCAGAATCATATCTGGTCATGGAAATGATATGGAATTTTTTTTTTAATCAAATAAAGCAGTTGTTAGTTACAATTCTACTGTTACTGAAATATTCTAGTGAAAGCATGGTGATGAAGAGTTGTCTGGGATGGGATAGGTGTCATGACAAACTCATCACAGGAAGAACTCGATTGTTAAGAACCCTGGTCACATGCTGACCTGTATAATAAAAGTATACATGCATCATCATCATCATCATCAAGTTGCATTGACAGCACAAGTTTCCCCAATTCTCTCTATCTATCCATCCCTATCATCCATCACTCCTGGCAGGTCTTCCAGACTACATCCATCGTTCACACAGAGGTGATGTAATTTCTTGCTGGTTGGCTAACACTCGCATGTCCATGTATAAAGGTCCATAAAAGAACATCACTTATGAGTTTGTCCTTGCTTCTCCAGCTGTGATTCACATATGTTGTTCCTTTTACTTGGGCGGTTTATGAAATGGGAGGTAAGTGGCAGTACAGTTGCTGCTTTGAGGGATGCTGCTTCCAGGATTAGTTCTGAACTGCATGTAATATTCTTGTGTAGTTCTCATTTAGCTTTTTCTCCATGTGTTTTATTAGTGTCAACATGGTGCATCCATATAGTAGTATCCACACTGCCACAGCTTTGAAGAAATCTTATTTGATTTTATCGGAGAGATCAGATTTCCATATGACTGATAACCTGTCAATAGCAGTCCATGCCTTTGCTAAGTAAATGTTGACCTCACTTTCAGTAGATGAGATAATGCCACTGAGATATGTGAACTTGTCTACTAATTTTAGAGACCTGCCACTTAAAGTGGAGATGGCTCCTTCCTGTTTACAACACATGTAATCTGTTTTATTTGTGTTCATGTGGAGACCAATGCTTTCTACTGCTTGCTCCAGTAGGGATTTGACTTAGGCAAGTGTATTTGTGAGAAGCGCGAGATCATCTGCATAGTCTGTATTTGTTATAGTTTCTGGAGGATATCACCTACTTCTTGCCTTTTTAAATATAAAGCTGTTTTCTTTCATTAGATCAATCAATGTTCAAAGTACATAGTCTGAGCGGAGTATAAACAAATATGGCATTAATGTATCTCCTGGTAAAAACTATTGTCTTCATCTTTAATGTTATTTCCACAACGTTTTGGCTGATATGTCCTCTGGCCTTCTTCAGGTGTTTGTTGAACTCAGGAACCTACACAGAACTTCGAACTACGTCCTTTATTGAATCCACAAGAGTCACCTGTTCTGATTCCATGAGCTATAACTGGGTACAAGTGTTAAGTATTCCTGTATTGTTACTCGCCTGCAGTCAGGATTGAACCTGCAACCTCGAGATGATTGTCTCCTTAGAAGCTTAGGGAACCAATGCCTATAACCGTTCTGCTATGGATTCAATAAAGGACGTATTTCGAAGTTCCGTGTAGGTCCTCGAGTTCGACAAACACCTGAAGAAGGCTGGAGGACATATCAGCTGAAACATTGAGGAAATAACAATAAAGATGAAGACAATAGTCCGAAAACTCTTAATGATAAAAATCATCAAGCTTCATCTCAGAAATTCAGACAACTGCAATAATGTTGAAGAAATCTGTGCCACCATCAACTGAGTGAACCATTGCTTTCATGTTTCTGTGAAACATCATTATAGCTGAAACAGTTCTTTGAGGTGACCATAAGCTAATTGTATTTACTCCATCTTCCCTCTGCATATAGAATCGAATGCTTTGGAAAAAGATCTACCATCAGTAGTGTTGCCTTGAGATTTTTTGCACATACTCCTTCAATGATTCACTGGGTTGTCAAAATCTGTGAAGCATATGGAGAGGTTAAGCTACACTTAGCTATCCCTCTCCCAATCCACTTTGCATGACAAATGCTAAATCCCAAGGATGAAGGTAGGTAGGTAGGCTGGTAGTTGATCCCCATCATTATCAAGGCGTGTGACAGTATAGATTTTTTTACTCACTCTTGCCACCCGTTCCTATCAACTATCACACTGAGTTATTCCTCTAGATTGCCCCCAGTATCAAGACAGAACTGTTGAATGTAAGATTTTGCTGGTTGGCCATCATTGATGTGTCAGTATGTTGGAGTCCATAAGAAAGATGGGAAGTAAGTGAACATGTAGCTGTTTTTTTGTAGGATGCTGCTTCCAAAATTTGTTCAAGACAGTATGTAGCATCCTTATGTAGTTCCTATCAAGCTTTTTCAGCAAGTTTTTCATTAGAGTCCTAGTGGTGAAACCATACAGTAGTACTGACTTGGTTACAGCTTAGAAGAATTCCCATTTCATTTTATCAAAGAGATCAGATTTCCATATGGTGTATGGCTCTCCTACAAGCAAATGTGTGTATAGCTCTCCAGATCAAGTTCCAAGTATTCCTCTGTTGTATTGTATCAAAGAATGTGAAAAGAATAATGATCATTTTTTTTGTAATGCCTCCTTGAGTATCTCTGCTTTTGACTATCTTCTCACATCAATATTTTAATAATATTAAACAATGCAGAAAGATATTATGCATTTTCATATTTACATTATATGTTATATATATTATAATAATGTGAATCTGGAAACTTGACAGTTGATGACTTATGTCAGTACTGGTATGCATACCACCACATTGAATACCACTGAACTAAGGAAACTCAAGGAAAACATTGACTAAGAATTAGAGATAAAAAGATCAAGAATAAGGACCTTAAATTGATAAAAATTAAATGTGAAAAAATATAAAGAAAATGTGAATATTTATAAGTAAAAAACAGTCCACAAAGTTAAGGTATCATAAGTTAATAAACTTCATCAACTTAGTACACTGCACTGGTTTTGTTATAATTGTCAATAGACTAGGAGTCTCAGACCTGTTGCCACTGGCCACATGCAATCTGCAGAGTATTTATTGGTTGATAGAAGAATAAACATTTTCCAAACCAATATTTTCCTAAATCTTTAACATTCAATTAAAAGTTAATTTTTCTCTTTTATTGTCTCTTCTCCAAGACATAAAAGTTTTTGTTTCCTTGAATCTGAGACTTTTAAAATATACATTTTCTCCCTTTAATTTGAACAATAAACATTTTTCATATCTGAAAGTCAGTGATACTTGAATCTGTTTTCATCTCACACAAATCTTTTTGTGCAGTATCTAAATTCATGAAAGGAGTCCCTATGGGTTATATAGCAGGGGAGTTCAAACTTATCATATTTACTTTCAGACTAATACCATTGAGAAAAGTATAAGCCTCGTTATCTCCCCAGCTATGCGTTAAATAGTACCACTACTGTCTTTCTGCAAAAATGGCTTTCACATTAAATAACCCATGAAAGTTGATATGCCATTAAACAAAGAAACCAAACCAAACCAAATTCATGTGGTATTTTATTATATAACATTGGAGTCTGTATTTAAAAGATCTTCTTTAACTGGATAATTTTAGAAGCATCATCTTTGCAAATCATTTGTAATATTTCATGAAAAGATTCTGGAGGCTTGCACCATTTTATAATTCATTTGCTTCAAATTATAACAAAAAGCAAAAAGAAATACATATTATGAAAATTGTGTCTGGCTTCTTTTACCACTCACTCACAACTCAGACAAATTCATTTTTTAAATTTATTTGTTTTTGTTTATATTTTGAAAGTTGAAATGCCAAAAAAATATTTTGGTAAACCATTCATGGGTTGGTTTGGTTGTTTTATGCCGTATCAACCTGTGAGTTATTTAATGACAAATCCTGTTTATACATAAATATTATATATATATATATATATACACACACACACACACACACATATATATATATATATATATATATATATATATATATATGTACATACAACCAGTCAAAAGTATTTGGCCACTGACAAATATTTTTATCTTTCATCCTAAAAGTGCTATTCTTAATTGAACAAGTTAAGCACCACAATGTTTTTATTTATTATACTAAATACAAGTCTTCCTAAACCACCTTAAATACAAATTAACCCCCCAAAAAGCTAAAAACTTCTAAAAACTTTTGATTTATCAAAATGACCCCTTTTGGCCACTATCCCTGCTTCACAAATTCTTGCCATTCTTTCCACCACAGACTGGAGGTAGACTGAAGATAGTTCAGCTCAGCTTTCCTACAAGAGTTGCTAGAGCCAAGCTGCATTTGTGGATTGCTTAGCTCCGAATTTTTACTCAAGTTCATCCCACACCAGTTCAATGGGATTTAAGTCCACTGATTGTGCCGGCCAAGATATCAGTTTAAGGATATGCTGTTCCTAATTGCTTTTAATGTACCTCTGGCAAAGTTTACTTGTATGCTTTGAGTCATTATCCTTGACCCACAAGCCACATTCCAGATGGGATTGCATAATGCTGCACTATGCTATGATAATCAGGCTGATTCAATTTGCTCTTCACCTGGTTCAAATCCACAACTTTGCAATTAGCAAAAGCCATTACAGAGTCTCCTCCATGCTTTATGGTTGGTGTGATACAAAGGGGTTGCAGCTCTTTCACCAACTCTTCACCATTCATAGACCTTCCTATTGGACCTAAAGATTTGGAACTTTGATTTGTCTGTCTAAAAACTTTATTTCGCTGCTTATTGTCCTGTCTTTGTGCACCTTGACCCACTGGAGCCTTTTGACATCGTTTTGCTTCCATAACAGTGGTTTCTTGAAAGCAAATCTACCATGTTGGCCAGCTTCATAGAGTCTTGTCCTCACAGATTTTTTTCATGACATTGGTTCAGTTGTGTAGAGATGTTTGGAGCAGTCAGCTTTCAGTCATCTAACCTGGTGACTGGTGAAATAGTCCTCTGCATTGGTAAAACAGGTGGTATCCAGCAAACAGTAATTCAATACAATATAATCTAATGTTCATGTATCATTCATTGCCTCTGGCAGGTCTTCAGGGCTACATCCCATATCCTCACATAGCTGCTGTATGTATGTTCGAGCTGGTCGTCCTGCTTTTGCTTGGCCATATGCGGGGGTCCATAGGAGTACATCACTTATGAGCTCGTCCTTGCTTCTCCAGCAGTGTCCTGCATGTCTGCTTCATCTACCTTGGATAGTTTTTGTGATGGGAGGCAGGTGGCCGTATAGTTGGTGCCTTGTGGGGTGTTGCCACCAGGACTTGTTCAATATTGCATTCTTGTGTAATTGCCGTCTAGCTTCTTCTCCAACCATTTAGTTAGCGTCCAAGTAGTGCATCCATATAGCAGTATCAACACAACCACTGCCTGGAAGAAACTGCATTTCATTTTATCAGTCAGATCTGATTTCCATATGATCGAAAGCCTATTGATAGCTGTCCATGCCTTCGTTAGCCATATGTCATTATCTTTTTCAGTTGATAAGGCGCTGCTTCCTAGGTAGGTGAATTTGTCTACCAGTTTCAGAGAAGTTCTGTCTAGTGTGAAAATGTCACCTATTTGATTATAGCACATATATTCAGTTTTGTGTGCATTGAAATGGAGGCAGTAGTGTTTCAGCTTGGTTGGGTGTATTCGCCAGTAACTCTATGTTATCAGCGTAGTCGGCGTCGGTAATTGTTTTTGTGGGGTACCTTCTGCTTCTTTTCTTTGTCAGCTCGAAGCCGTTTTCTCTGATTTTACCAATTGAAGTTCTAAGCACGTAGTCTAGACAGATGACAAAAAGGTATTGGGCTAGCATGTCCCCTTGTAGTACTCTTGCTACAATGTCGAAGTATTCTGTGTCTCCATCTGGTGAACGTACTTTCACTTTGGTGTTTCTGTAGAGAATCGTTATTGCTGCTACGGATGCTCAATACTTAAGAAGAAAAATGCCTTCAAATCAATTTTCAAAAGATATCTGGTTTTTATAAATTTTTATGACAAATAAAAACATTGTGGTGCTTAACTTGTTTCACAAAAAATAACACTTTTAGAATGAGAAATAAAAATTTTTGCGGGTGGCCAAATACTTTTCACTGGTAATTTATATATATATTATGACAATATGAGGTGTTCACTCGTGCTAAAAATTTATGGAGAATATGATACACTTTTTATTTTAAAAAGTATAATTTTCCTTTCATAACAACATAAAAAAACTTATATACTTTAAAAGAAATTGAAAAGTCAATTTCCAAGGCCAGTACTCACTGAACTTTCAGATGGTCAAAACAAAAGGTAAATAGGCTTTGGTATTTGTCAGTGTATTTTTATCCAGTTTAAATGATGACATCTCTCGCCCACCTGTTGTTGTTAAAAGATCAGATCTTTGATTTTTGTTTTGGTTAAAGTGAAAAAAAATACTCCCCACCCCACAAGTCATGGGCTGGGATCCTTAATTAACCAAGCCCCTATATTGTGGTTTGATTGGATGACCAATCAAAATTTGATATATGGAAGGGATATTCTTCCCACAGACATAGATTAGCACATTTGATTGGCTGACCAGTCAAAAAGTAGTAAAAGTATACAAAATGATCTGTAATTGGTTAGCCAATCAGCAATGTTTATTCCTAGAGGGATTCTCTTTAAAAAATAGTTGTTTTTAGGGTGAGATAAGAGAAGGGATCTGATGTCCGTATCAAAGACAAGAGAATAAGAAAAGAAATCTCTCTAAGAACTAAAGCCTCTCCAGCAAAAGACTCACTCTCGGAAAAATTGAATAAGATAGAAAAACTGCACCAGCCAAATACCTCAATTGTCTGCCTCTCGAACACAACAAAAGTGACAATTTCTCTCTCTCTCTCTCTCTCTCTCTCTCTCTCTCTCTCTCTCTCTCTCTCTCTTTATATATATATATATATATATACTATTGTTACACTATTGTATTAATAAATAATTGTCAATCATGAATGGAGAGTTTTCATTATCTTTGTCAATACCCAGTCAACTTAGTTCCAACAAATTACCTCAACAATGAGAGAAGTTCCAGTTAGATTGTGTCATCCTCCATCTATGGATCTTTCAAACAAATGTGGGCACAGAGGGAATTGATAAACAAACAACCTGGAAACGCATGTCATAGTCACGGAGCCAATACCATAATAAAATACTGAGACAAGCATAGTACTACAATATGATTTGTAAATGAATAGTTTGTTGGTAAAATTTTTAAACAAGTTAGAACTCTTTGATTTACTCACAATTAAATGATTTCAAAAATTGTTATCTAACTCCAATGATTCTATTTAACATTAATCATTTGTTTGCACACAGTTAAAAGGCTTCAAGTATCATATATGATTGAATTGTTTTATATGACCTATAGACAAAACCATAACAGATAATACCACTCCAGGTTGGAGTGGGCCTGGGAGAAATGGCAATGGAGTACTCCACATTTCCCAAAGCTCCAGGATTAGAGCCTCACCATCAGATTCAGAGTCATACCCAGGACACTTGTTGGGGAGGGGGTCTTACTCTTCTACAAAGGTAAAGTTGGTGCATTCTATAGCCTCAGTCTATTGGGTGCTCATTTATAGGTGAGGATATTGTACAACCATTGGAATGGAACAAGTAATTCTAAGAACATAAAGAGAATTTTTTTCCTAGGTGTTTTTTTTTTCATTTCCTTTCTTTATTTTACCTATTTTTTTTAAATTATTTTTCTTTGTTTCTTTTTATTTCTTTTTTCTTTTTATTGCTTTATTTTTTTCAGATCTCTTTTTTTCTTCTTGTTGGCCCAATAATCTTTTCCCCATAATCTCCCTTTACTAAGACATCTTTACATTTCCTTTTCATTGTTTTATTTTCTTCCTGGTTTCTCTCCTCTTTTATCTTTCCTCATTCCCTTCTCTCATTCACATTTTTATCTTTCCCCTTTCTCTTCTACATCTTTTCCTTTCTTCTTCCTAAGGACTGAAGAAAAAGCAACTGATAATATAAAACTCCTCATCACCTTAATCCAGACAGCCTTAAACATCAAGGACAAAAACACAAAAAAAGGTTAATGAGAAACAAAATATTAAACCAGACCATACAAAAACAAACAAAAACAATATAACTCACAAGGGTCAAAACACAATAAAACCAAAACCCTAAATAGATATAAGAGTGTTGAAAATATGGATAGTGAAAGTGATAACATAATTGCAAATATCAATCTAGTAGATATATATAAAGAAAAAAGTAAACAATACATTTGCAAAGTGAGACCATCTACAAAGAATATGATTGTGAAATAAAATTTGTCTTCTAACTTTTGTCTCACAAAATTTATTTAAAAATAGAAATATTTACCAACAAACTATTCCATTACAAACCATCTTTATATTTGTATGAAAAAACAGGATTTGGCATCAAAAATCCACAAGGTTTGATATCTCTCCCAATTCACATTTTCTGATTTTGTATTCATTTGACAGTCTGAATAGTAGCATCAAAAATCTGCAAAAATCAAGATGAATGAAAAACACTAGTAACAAATATATTAATCAAAGATAATAAATATAATATTTGTACATTTTTTCACATGGAAAAATCTTAGTTCAGAATGTATTTTAAATTCTTGTTAGGCATCATCCCTAACTCAATGAACCAGCTTCATGGGATAAGAAAAACAAATACTGATTAAAAAGGGGTAGTTTTTCATGAAGGACAAATTGGCCAAGCAAAGATAAGAATAACTCATTTTACTGTGAACTAGCTATGTGCTACCTTGCTTCAAACTTGCTATGTCTTACATACAAGCTATAACAAACTGGAACACAACAATTTTTTTCACAGTTTTTTTTTTTTTTTGCTGGTTAAATGTAGCAGTCTGACTTTCACTCCTCTCAGTTCATAATTTTTTTGAATGATTTATTAAGTTTCACTTTGTAAAAATCCTTTTATCTTATGTTTAATGGCACTTTTTCTTTTTCTGCTTTATCTGATCCTTCTTGTTATATTCATTTATACTTGCTACTACCACTACTAATGCTGCTATTACACCAAAATTAAGGAAATAAGAGAGAGAGAGAGAGAGAGAGAACACAATGAAAAAAGAAACAGACACGCATAGACCATGATGAAAGAAACAAAGAGAATGTGAGAGAGAGAGAGAGAGAGAGAGAGAGAGAAAGAAAGAGAGAGAGAACACAATGAAAAAAGAAACAGACACGCATAGACCATGATGAAAGAAACAAAGAGAATGTGAGAGAAAGAGAGAGAGAGAGAGAGAAAGAAAAAGAGAGAGAGAACACAATGAAAAAAGAAACAGACACGCATAGACCATGATGAAAGAAACCAAGAGAATGTGAGAGAGAGAGAGAGAGAAAGAAAGAGGGAGAGAGAACACAATGAAAAAAGAAACAGACACGCATAGACCATGATGAAAGAAACAAAGAGAATGTGAGAGAGAGAGAGAGAGAGAGAGAGAGAACAGTGTAAAAAGAGAAGGAGAGAGAAAGTAAGAGAGACAGAAACCACAATGAATAAAAAGAGGGAGGAAGATGGATTGATTCATTGATTTTAATGGCATGTTAACACATCCAGGGTGATTTCATGCCTATAGGTTTGGGAATCACATTCAATATACTTTTCCCTCAATTCTTTAGAATAAAAATAATTTTTAAACTGAACTATTTGACCCATAGATGGGACTTTTACAAGTACAATCACTACAGGTGAGAGTGGACCTGTGAGTAATGGAAATGAATTGAGTATACCACACTCACCAGATCTCCAGAACTAGAGCCTGACCATCAGATGCAGTTTAGTCTTATAATGCAGGATATACATTTTTTTTTTACCAGAGGGGATCTTATTCTTCTACAGAAGAAAATGGATTTTTATTTAGGCAAGTTTTTTTCAAGATTGATACTTTAACTTATTTGAAAGCCTTATAAATCACCTTGTTACCATTAAAACAATGTAAATCTATAGAAATGATTGTTTCTCTAGTTTAGTCAAAATGATTTCTACTTATTGAAAATGGTTTTAAAAACTACTTCTCTGTCAAATAACTTATTCATTTCTAAACATATTCTAAGCTCCACTAACTGGGCAAATTTTATTTTTGGTTATAAATCTTCAATGCTGTTGTTCAGTAATAGATAATACCTAATAGTATTTCTTTTGATTGTATAATGTTCCACTAGAAAGGATAAAACTCTGTTATCCTTGATTTAGAAGAAAATAAGCTTTTTATCTTTTTTTTAAATGAAAACTGTATGGTGTACTTATTTATGTGAGATACTGAAGATTTCATGATGCAAACTTTTACATTATTGTTAATATTTTGAACTCATAGAAATTTAACATTGATTGTATCTGATAGCACTTTCTGGGGATTAAACGACAACAAGTCTCCTCAATACTTCAGGACTTTTCTCAGTATTTTTGCTAATTTCATTAATGTTTCCCTTTGGAAGTTTTCTTGATATTTCTAAGTTTTCTAATCTTTTTTCAAGACTCCCAGGTTAATGAGAAACAAAATATTAAACCAGACCATACAAAAACAAACAAAAACAATATAACTCACAAGGATCAAAACACAAAACCAAAACCCTAAATAGATACAAGAGTGTTGAAAATATGGATCCTTATGATGGGCAAAATTGTCACTTTCATATTACACAATTTTTTCAGTTTTTAGGCAAAGTTCAGGTTTATCAATCGTTTCACTTTTACATTTGGAATGGCAATACCTATGATCTGACAGATCTTCTTGTCTTTATTTAGAATGGTTAAAGTTTAAGTAGTAAAAATAACGTAATCATTTTGCTCCATTTGGGTTTCTTATCATCATCATGTCGGGCTGCCAGTATGGATCTCCCTGACCTTCTCTTGCCACCCATCTCTATCATCCATCGCTCCCAGGAGGTCTTCAAGGCTACATCCTGTATTGGCACATAGCTGTTGTATATAGGTTCTTGCTGATTGTCCTGCTTTTGCTTGTCGATGTGAAGGGGTCCACAGGAGTTTGTCACTTATGAGCTCGTCCCTACTTCTCCAGCAGTGTCCCACATGTCTGGTTTGTCTAACTTCGATAGTTTTCATGATGGGTGGTAAGTGGCCATATAGCTGCTGTTTTGTAGGGTGTTGCCTCCAGGACTTGTTCAATATTGCTCACAGCATTCTTGTGTAATTGCCGTCAAGCTTTTTCTCCATATATTTAGTTGGCAAAAAATGAGATCAAGTCTCCTCAGGTCTCCAGGACTCTTTCGAGTATTCAAGCTGATTTTGACGATACTGTGATCTGTATGGTCTTGATTCTTTTGATTTCCTATTCCTTCTGTCTTTTTTCCCAATCCTTGGGGACCATTCCAACTACAGTTGGTATCACCATTACCCTCATGTCCCACAGTTTTTTTGCTCACTGGCAAAATCCAAGTCTATCTTTTTGTTTTCTTTCATTTTTACCATGTGGCCAGCTGGAACAACAAAATTTACTTGGTGACATGTTCTATTCTTATTAATCAACACTAAGTCTGGCCTTCTGGCCTGGATTCAGTTATCCATTTGTTTCTCAAAATCCCTGAGAATTTTAGGGGTTTGATTTTTGAGGACAGATTATGGTTTGTGCATATACCATTTCTTAATATAGTCAAATTTTAATCTCTTGTACAATTCCCAGTGGATCACTTTTCCCACCCAGTCATGCTTATTCTTATCCTCCTTTTGTGCAAGTTTGCTTCATTCACTTATTATGTAATTAACTGTTTAATCTCTATCACCACATAATCTTCATTTGATATTCTTTTGTGTATCATCAATTTTTGATATAATTGGTCCTTATGGCATTATTTTGTGCAACTATTAAAAAAGATTCAGTTTCTTTCTTCTGGTTTCCCCTTCTTAGCCATGTCCAGTTCGTTATTATCATTATTATTATTATTATTATTGTTATTATTTCTCTCATACCTTTGCATGTTCACTCAAGGTTATTGAATATTCTCAGATCTCCAGCTCTATTCTCAGTATCATTGTTGACCCAAGCAATGCCATGGTCTAGACAATCTCAACCATTCCTTGAAATTTTAACTCATCCACTCTCAGTTCTAGTGTCTTTGGCATAGTACCATCTATACCAACTATTAGGGTTATCATCCTAAGTTTGGTAATTCACGTCTTAATCATCTCTTGAGCAAAGTCATGGTATTTTTTCTATTTTTCAATTTTTTTTACATTTATTCAATGATCTATTGCCTATCTACATCTACAATCTGGCAAATCCTTTATTCTTTGTCCATAACAATTATATTCAGTGTTCATGGTTGCATGGAGCAGTTGACTTGAATGTCAAAATCCCAGAGTATTTATCATATTATTATTATTTTCCTTTTTGGCAAAATTTTCACACTCACTCAAACTAGTGGTTTTTCACAGGTGTCTGAATGACAGAAAGTCTCCTCAATTCTCCAAGACTCTCATAATTCTTCTAGCCAATCTCAGCAGTGCTTTGGTTTGTATAGTCTTGATTCTTCTTCTGATCTCCATTTCATCCAGCTTCTTTTCCAGATTCTTTGGGACAGTTCTAAGGGCTGCAGCTATGATTGGTGTCACTGTCACCTTCATGTTCCATAACTTCTTCAACTCTCTGGCAAGGTCCAGGTATTTGTCCAGTTTTTTGCTCTCTTTTATTTTAATTCTGTGATCTGCTGGAACAACAAAATCCACTTGTTGACACATTCTCTTCTTCTTATCAGTTAAAACTTGGTTGGATCTTTTGGCTTAGATTTGGGTGACCTGTTTGTATCTCAAAATCCCAGAGAATTTTGTGCATTTCAAATTCTGAATTGTGTAGATACCTTTTGTTTGTGTCATCAAACTTTAGTCTCTTGCACAATTCTCTGTAGATCACATCCCCCATCCAGTCACACCTGACCTTTTATTTCTTTTGTGCCAGTTTGCTGCTTTTGCTTATTATGTGTTTAAGTGTTTCACTTTTCTTTATTGCTAACACTTGTTGTTCTCTTGTGTGTTATCAATTTTTGTATTTACATAATTGTTTCTTATGGAGTTATCTTGTGCTGCTGTTAATAGAGATTCAATTTCTCTCTTTAGGCTTCCTCTGTATAGCCATATCAAGGTCGTCTTCATCACAATTTTCTTAATTTGTTACTTTGTTGATTTTTTTCCATTTTTGTGAGTTTTTCATATCAGTAGTTTCTAGTAATTTTCAGTGAAGAGTGAGTGACAGCAAATCTCTTCAGTTCTCCAAGACACTTTTGAATATTCTTGCTAATTTTATCAGTCTCAATTTCAGATTTCCTGTCCCTCCAGTCTCTTTTCCAGATTTTTCATGATTATATCAATGGTTCCAACCATCATGTTCTACAACTTTTTCACTCTCTGGCAAGATCTAAATATTTATCTAGTTTTTTGCTTTTTTTAATTTCATGATTTTCTGGAACAGCAAATCTACAAATTGGCAAAATTCTTTTTAACCAAAACTAGATCTGGTCTTCTGGCCTGAATTGAACGATTTGTTCACATCTGAAAATGGCGTTTTTCTTTTTATTATTATTATTATTATTATTATTATTATTATTATCATTACACTGACTGTATGCTTCACAGTCTTCCTTAGAATTTTTTAAACAGTAATAGAAGCAATTTCTCTTCATCTCTGATCTTAATCTTGACTTGTGATTTAAGAAAACTACATTATTGAAACTAGGGCAAGATTTCTAGGTTATTATCTTGACAATTTTATTGATATTCTATTGATATTTATTAAGTTTAGCTTTGTCTGGCACAAAATCAAATGGTAAAATAAAAACAAAGAAAAAAGCAATGAAATTATGCTAATCCTCTAAATGAGTTCAGCCTGCCTTCCTTAAAAAAATCCTGACCTTTATCTGGACTTGAACACTGACCACTGATACAACTATTACTACAGGTCTCTTCTGGTAAATAGATAAATACCTCCAAATTCATTTCTATGTTGTGCAGTTTCCCTCAAGGGATGAAAGGAATCATTTTTACCAGACATAATAAAAGAAAAGTAACTCACATATAGAATTCTCTTAAGATTATCTTATTAACTTGTAAACTAATAATGTCAAGAAAATGAAGAAACTAAGAAATGTAATTTGCTATAGCTATAATAATAATAATGATAATAACAATACATATATCAAGAAAAGAAAAAGGAAGAAGACTTACCAGCTTTGAGGATTGCAGAGATGCATCGCTACAAGGACTTGATGACTACATTAAAAGGAGCAAAAAAAGATGAATTACTGCTGCCAATTTCAGTAGTAGCAATATAAGAACAGACAGAAAAACAACAAAAATTTGGAAACAAAAATGGGAAGAAAAAAACACTGCAGGAAGATTTCAAGCAACAAACTGGCAAGATTACACATGAGAAGACATAGACAAGGCTACGAAAGAGAAATCTCAAGAAAGAAACTTAATCTTTTCTAATAGTAGCACAAAACAGTGCTATGAGGATCAATTATGTTAAAAATGAAAACTAATTATTTGTAGCAGAATAACAAGTGTAGGTTATACAGAGAAAGACATGAAATGATTAAGTGACTCCAGCGAATTAGCACTAATAGAGTACAAGACTAGGCATAAATGGGTTGGAAAGGTGATCAACTTGGAATTGTGCAAAAGATTAAAATTTGACCATACTAATAAATAGTATATGCACAAACCAGAATCTATCCAAGAAAACAAGATGCATAGAATTTTCTTTGACTTGGTGAGACAAACAGATCACTAAATTTCCACCAGAAGACCAGACTTATTATTAATAATTAACAAAAAAAAGAGAACTTGCCAGCTTGTGGATTTTTCAGTTCCAGTGGACCTCAGTGAAAATAAAAGAAAGTGAAAAGATAAAAGAAATACTTGTACCTTGCTAGAGAACAAAAAGTTGTGAAACATGAGGGTGACAGTGATACCAATTGTAGCTAGTGTAATTAGAATGATCACCAAAGGCTTGGAAAAGAGATTGGAGGAACTGGAAATGAGAGGATGAATGGAGACATTCCAGACTACAGCATGGCTGAGATCAGCTAGAATACTGAGAAGAGTCCTGGGTATCTGTTGTCACTCAGACTCCAGTGAAAGCTCATCTGCTAATGCTAGTATGAAAAACTTACAAGGAGTAAAATGATGCAGCATCATTATAGAGGCAATGATATCTGCCAATATGAATGTAACATGTTTGGAGAAGTAAAAGATAGTTAAATATCAAGACCTGGCAAGAGAGATAATAAGAATATAGAATATCTTTACAAAAGTCATTACTGTAATCATTGGTGCATTGGGTACCATAACTAATAAATTAGAGCAGTTCTTAAAGTAACCATGCAAGTTGCATTAATATAGAAATCTGTGATTCTTAGTAAAGAATGAATCATTAGAAAGGTATATTTCAAAAGAAATCATATGTTATCTGATATGAAAGATACAAATCCCAAATTTATTTGTATAAAACATTAATAATAATAATAATAATAATAATGATAATAATAATAATAAAAGACCAAATGAAAAAAACTTGTTATCTGGTGGATTTTGCTGTTCCAGTCGACTATTAGAGTGTAAATGAAAGAAAGTGAAAAGATAGATAAATACTTGGACCTCACCATAGAGCTGAAAAAGCTGTTGGTTTGGTTGGTTGGTTGGTTGGTTTCTTTTTTAATGGCATATCAACTCTTTTTAGGTTATTTAATGCCAAAGCCATTCTCCTAGAAGAACAGTAGTGGTACTATTTAACCCATAGCTGGGAGGATAAGGGGGTTCATACCTTTCCCAAGGGTATTTGCCCGAAAGTGAACGTAATAGCGCAACTGGAGTACGAGCTCGCGTACTACGATTCCGCAGTCCATCGCTTTAACCATTACACCCCCTGAAAAAGCTGTGAAATATGAAGATGATGGTAATACCAATAATAGATGGCACACTTGAAATGGTCCCCAAGAGTTTGGAGGGTTGGGATGAAGGTTGGAAACAAGAGGAAGAAATGAAACCATGCAGACCACAGTATTGTTAAGATCAGCTAGAATTCTCAGAAATGTCCAAGACACCAAAGAAGACTTTCTATCACTCAGAATCCAGCATTAGCCAGTGAGAAAAATTTGCAAGGAGTTAAATAATAATAATAATAATAATAATAATAATAATAATAAAGATTTTTTAAAAGTATCTCAGAAGAACCAGAAAACTATTTAAGACAAAACTCTATAGCAGGAACTTATCAAAGGGATAAAAAACAAGGGCTGTCCCTCTCGTTAAATACTTGGGACCATTCTTGAAGTGGACCACAGAAGAACTCAAACAGATAGACCAGAGAACAAAACTAATGACCATGCATAAGGCCTTGTATCCCAGAGATGACATTGACAGACTATATGTGTCAAGAAAAGACACCACCAGCATTGAAGACAGCATCAATGCATCAGAGATTACAAAGAAAAATGCAGAGTAAGACTGATCACAGCCACCAGAAACAATAATGATGACATGAGGAGCAAAAGAACGACAATAACTAGAAAACAAAAGTAGGAAGAAAAACAACTTTATGTATGTTTTAAGCGACTGACACGTGACATATCACACAAGAAAACGAGGACAAGGTTAAGAAAAGGAAACCTTAAAAGAGAAACTGAGTCTCTTCTCATAGCAACACAAAACAATGCCATAAGGACCAACCATATCAAAGCAAGAATAGATAAGACACAACAAAACAGCAGATGTAGGTTATGTGGTGATAGAGATGAAACCATCAATTACATGATAAGTGAATGCAGCAAATTTGCATAGAAAGAATATAAGACTGGGTGGGCAAGGTGATTCACTGGGAAGTCTGCAAGAATGAACATATCATATATGTGCAACCCAGAAATTGTCCAGGAGAATGAGATATGCAAACTCCTCTGGGATTTTGAAATACAAACGGATCACCTAATCTCGGCTAGATGATCAGACCTTATAATAATCAACAAAAAAAAGAGAATTTGCAGAATTGTGGACTTTACTGTCCCTGCGGACCACAGAGTAAAATTGAGTGAAGTCGAAAAGAGGGATAAGTATCTTGACCTTGCTAGGGAATTGAAAAAACTGTGGAACATGAAAGTGACAATTATACCAATAATAATTGGCGCAAAGACTAGAGGACTTGGAAATGACGAGATGGGTAGAGACTGTCCTAACTACAGCATTATTGAGATCAGTCAGAATACTGAGAAGAGTCCTGGAGACTTGAAGAGACTTGCTGTCACTCAACCTCCAGTGAAAGACCATCAGCTAATGCTGATGTGAAAAATTCTCAAGAAGTAAAATAATAATAATAATAATAATAATAATACATAGATAGATAGAATGCATATAATTACTACCATTCCTCACTCTAGGTCTTGGGTTAAGACCTGAAGAAGGATTAAAAAAAAAAAAAAATAAAACTGAAAATTAAGTAATGATAATACAATGGAACCCAATTAATTATATGAAACAATGTATGACAAATATTTATAATCACTTGAGTTTCATTCATATTATGAATAATATATGTAATACCGAAACTTACATTATTTGTATTACACAGTTGCCAGCCATAGGTCTTTGGAGGAAACCTGAATAGTCATTTAAAAAAAAACAAAATCAAAAAATGATTATCATCATCATCATCAGACAAAGAATAACATTGAAAGTAAATTTATCAATAATAAAATGACATCATACTTCTATTTTTCAGTTTTCATTTTTAATTCAGAATTGGCAAATATCTTATTTGAAATAACCAATTGTAAATTTTGACTGTCTTATCCATGACTTAAATATGTCCAAGAGCCTCAAAGTATTTGAAAGAGAGAGGAGGGGGAATGATAGAAATTGAGAGAGAGAGAGAAAGAGAGAGAGAGAGAGAGAGAGAAAGAGAAAGAGAAAGAGAGAGAGAGAGAGAGAGAAAGAAATCAGGATTTTTAGAGAAGAGAGAAAATGAGAAAATCCACAACAGCAGTACTAAAAACACTGCAAACCCAAGAGATCTACTGTCTGTACTTAATGTGGGACAGAGATAGAAAATAATGCCTGGTTAAGTGCCAATAATAATGGAATGTGTCCAGAAGGTGATCAACCAATTTCCATTGATAGTGGATGTGTCCCTGCAGAGTACTGACAGGAAAATTGTTCTCATAGACCATTACTACTATAGTGAGTTCAATCCTCATTGGGTGACCAGCATATATAGCACTGTGCCCTAGTTAGGTAAGCTTATATATGATTAATTGATTGATTAACATCATGTCAACCTGTCTTGGGTTATTTTATTATTATTAGGGAATTGTATTCAGTACACATTTTTTGTGTAATTGTTTGTTAAGAAGGTCTTTTTTGTACACAGTCCAATTGAATACAAATAATTTTTAAATGGATCTATTTGACTCATAAATGGGACCCTAATAGGTACTACTACTCTGGGCCATTGTGGATCTGGGAATAATGGCAATGAAGAAGTACTCAATACTCACCAAATCTCCAAAAGTGAAGCCTCGCAAATCAGATGCAGTTTTGTGTCATACCCAGGAAACCCCTTTTTGAGAGGAAGGAGGTCTAACTCCTCTACAAAGGATATTGTCAGACTATTCTAAGCTCTGCCAACAGGGTGTTTAAGTAAGCTTTGGATAGATAGATAGATAGATAGATAGATATGAACAAGCTAAGATGATTTGGAATAATTCTGAATATATTTGTTTCATTTTTTATTATATCTGGCCAGAGAAAATAGTTTTAAACTAAAACTAAGCTGTCAAGTAATCTTTGTACTCATGCCTTCACTAGAAAAATCTCCCTGTTCAGGTTTATTCTGCTTTTGTATCTTCCAGTATATTACCACAGGAAACATGGGACTCAGGTGACCCCTCAGCAACCTGTATTGGATGTGCTAGGCACAGGTAACTACATCCTCATCATTGTAGCCTAAATTATTAGCTGGCTTTGGTCTCCTGGGATTGCAATAATCTCTTTTGTTATTAGAAATTTTTGCTTCTCTTTAGTTTTTTTTATTTAACTTTAGTTGAGACTTTTAGTCTTCATCTCCTCAATGTTTTTTTCTTTTTCCCTCCTTTCCTCCCAGCCTTTATCTCTTGCTCATTTTCTCTCTCTCTCTCTCTCCTTCATTTCCTGTTATTTCATCCTTTTTCTCTTTTTGTCCTCTGCTCCTCAGACCCCTTCAAAAAAGATAGTGTAGAAGAGGTTAAAACAAGAAAGAAAACAGTGAAGAGGTAAAAGAAAGAAAGAAAGAAAGAAAGAAAGAAAGAAAGATTCTAAATAAGAGGTCAAAGAAAGAAAGAAAGAAAGAAAGAAAGAAAAGATATAGAAAATATTTAAAAGAAAGAAAGAAAGAAATATATTGAAAAATATTTAACAGAAAGAAAGAAGAGAAAAAGAAACAAACAAAAGATCTCCAAAGAAAGAAAGAAAGAAAGAAAGATATTGAAGTACAAGTCAAAGAAAGAAAAAGGTAATAGAGAAGAAAAGGTAAGAAAGAAGATGGTAAAGAAGTGTAAGAAAGAGAAGAGAGAAAGAAAAAGAAAAAGTGAAAGGTAAAAAGGAATGAAAAAAAGACAGAAGAAAATATGAAGACAGAAAAATGATGTTGAACAAATAAAACTAAAGATAGATATAGTTAAAGTGATAAAAAAGATTTAAATTTTCTGTTTTGGGGTTTTCTTGGTATTTTTTTTTTTTTTTGCTTCTTTAATTTTCTTTACCATATTTTGTCTCTGACCACCTGGCATTGTGGTACATGTTGAAAAACACAATAATCATGCACTCTGTGACACCTTTTTTGAAATTAGCCATGATGGTAAGGCAAACCATGAGATTTTCAAAAACCATAGGCACTAAACATAAGTTTATATTAGAAAATTCATATTATTTAACCTCAGTACCCATCAAATCAATCTCAAAATTTTAAATACATAAAATTGGACTATTTGCACTGAAAAACATGGAAAAAAGTAATAGTATACTTAACATTCACAATTAGTTGAAGCTGAGATATCATACATTTTGTATCTACTAGGAGTCATTTTGGATTTTGTTTCAAGGAAAGTTTGCTAATTTGTAGCCAGTGATCTTTGAAAGCCCGATGCTCAATCCTAACATTGTGCCAAATTTCAAAAATGTGTCACAAAATACATGATTTGGATACCTTCCTCTCCCTATATTGTTTATTTATTTATTGCTACTTTTTATTTCTGATTTGCTTGGCACTTGTCTAAAAACAATAGAAATCTAATCTTGTACTGATGTGTCCAATTCTCTCAGAGTGCTAAACTACCATGGCTATTTGCCAGACTAAGAAAAACACATATCTTCCCCTATATTTTTTGCTGAATTTTTTGTCTGTTTCCTTTTATTTTCTGTCATTCATTATTTTTCAATACTTGTAGTCATTTTTCATTTTTTTTTCAAGTTATGGTTTGTAATTATTGTCTTATTTCTTCACAGTTTTTATTCATTTATTCTTGTTAAATATCTTAATGTTTTTTTTCTTTCTTCAATATCTTCTATCTTTATATTTTTATCTTCTTTTTGTCTTTCACCTCTTTTCAATATCATATTTCTTTATTTCTTTCTTTCTTTCTTTCTTTTATTTTTTCCTTTCTTCTCTACTTCAATGGCTTTTAATTCTAATCTTTTCTGCAATAAATTTGTTTCTTTTCTTTTTTTTTATTTCTTTTCACTTCTTATACATTGTTTTCTTTTGTTTTTCCTCTTCAATATATTCAATTCTTTTTTCTTGTCTCTTTCCTTTCTTCCATATTTTGCTGGTTTGTTCAGTTTTTTCTTTCTTTCTCATTTGCTTTGAAATTTTCATTCTTACTGTCTGCTTCTTTTTTCTATCTTTTCTTCATTTTTTTCTGATACATAATTAATTCCTTCATTGTTTCTTTCTTTCTCCAATATTTTAATTTTTTGCTTTGTTTCCATCTTATTTACCTTTTTGTCATTTCTTCTTTTACATTAATTATTCCTTCCTTCCTACCTTCTTTCTTTCTTTCTTTCTTTCTTTCTTTCTTTCTACAATATTTTTCTTGCTTCTTTTGTATTGTCTACCTTTTCATCATTTCTTCATAGACAACTTTCTTTCTTTCTCTTCTTCAATATTTTTCTTCTTGCTTCCTTCTTCACTTTTTCAAAATTTCTTTTTTACCTCATTTCTTTCTTTCTTTTTTTTTCCTGCTTCTTTTGTACTGTTTACCTCTTCTTCATTTCTTCTTACACATCTTTCTTTCATTCCTTTTTCTTACTTTCTTTTTCCTATCTTCTTCGACACTTATTTTCTTTTTTCTTTCCTAATTTCCACTGAAATTGTCTCACCTTGTCTTTTATTTCTTTCATTATTCAACATGACTTGCTTGTTTCTGTCAACTTCCATGTATCTAATTTCACAACATGCAAATAAATTTCATAGTCAAAAATTTATATTTATGATGACAGTGAGAGAAAGGCTGGTAAGATCCTAACAAAATTATGGAATTAGCACACCTAGATCATGTTCACCTTGGTTGTTCATTTAGCAGTAAATAAAGTAATAACAGATAAGATGCAAAACATTTTTTATTCAATAGATGAACATTCTGGCTTCATGAAATATTCCTTAAACAAACTAGATTAAAGTATTGAAGTAAATAGCATTGTTTTTGCCTAGCCATGCAGAGGAAAATATTATGGAAAAACCAAATATTGAAGAAAAAAATCATTGAATTCATTGACAAAAAAATTAAAATTACAACTTAATTGCGCCTCCTCAAACTTTTATGATAACCTGAATTCTTTCAGGCATGAATTTACCTAATTTAAAGCAATATTTTTCCCAATATTCTTTACCAAATTTAAAGCAATATTCTTTACCAAACTTTCCAAATGATAATTAATATATCTTCTTTGATAAATGGATCCTTCTCATGGATCATTTCTTTTAAATTTGCACCATGAATTTTCAATTGGATTTAGATGCAAACTCACCTTATCATTGATTTTATATTCCTTTCCAGAAGAAAAGCTTTAATCCACTCAGCTGAGTGGATTAAAGCCGTACAAAACATTGAGTCCTGTTTTGTTTCGTTTATTTTTCATGGTTTTGACGTAAAAAATATATAACAAAGCTATATTGTTTTTTGAGTTTTCTATCCTAGCACTTTAATATTTTTCATGGTCTACCAGAATGTTTTCCTTTTTTAAACACCTCATTTCTTTTATATTCACGCTAAATTTTAGCTACAACTGACTCGAAACAACCAATGTCTTTCACCACCATCTTCTTGGATTACTTTCTTGAATTGTTTCAGTTGACTGTTCTTTTATTGGAGTCATATGTTTCCTTTCAATTAGGTATGTTGTTATGGTCTTCAAGAACTGTCTTTTAACTGTAGACCAATTTGTATATCTTGGCTGGAATTTATTTTAGGAGTACAAATCACAATATCATTCCATATTTTTCCCCTAAAAGGCTGGTTCATTGGTTTTTTGGCTTCAGGAAACTGACAATCAGTATACAGTGTTGATTTTTTTTTCCACACTGTTTATATCCCAAGTATTGATCACTATTCTCTCATAAATAGTTCAAACCTTATACACCATAACTAAAACTATATATATATATATATATTTATATTTATATATATGATATGTATTTAGGCTGCAGATCTGATTCTCTTGGTATATTTTGTTGAAAATAACAAAACAATTTTGTTTTTAACTTTTTATTGATCTTTTCTTCTCAGCAAACAAGATGTCAGAACTATGGTTAAAAGCTGTTTAAAAACTATCTGAAAGTCTCTATTAGTGTAATCCAATTATGAATACTTTTGATCATCTTTGTTCATTGTTGAGGACGTAGGTACTCCTGTATTCTGGAGGGCAAGATTTGTTCTAGGCTCAAGGAAATTTTTGAATTGGTGATTTCATCACCTACAAATGACATCACATGAGAATGCATAGACCACTGGTGATAGTTTGAATGTGTATAGATAATACCTCAGGGCCACATGACTGTGAATATATATATCATAACAGTGTTAGTTGTCACTATCTCACTTCATGGGTTTGTGGTAGACCAAATGTGGTATGATTTGGAGAGTGCTCAATATCCGTGATAGAGCTATTATATAATAATAGATAAAAGTATATTAGTTTTTATCTATATTTAATAGCATAGATGCTTGTCTGCAACCACAGGTTTCATGCCATCTTGTTATGACAATCATCAAGCAGAGAAAGCTTTCTTTACCAGATGATTGTCATAAGAAAATAGCATGAAACCTGTGGTTGCAGACAAGCATCTCTGCTATTAAATATAGATAAAAACTAATATACATTTATTATATATATATATATATATATATATATAAGTTGATGTCCCCTACACTTTCAATGCACAGTACATAATGCATCATTAAAGATTTACTCTTTTAACAGACCTAACATTAGTGGTAGAAAATCTGCTTGACTTATCCTACTTGTGAAGACGTACCTCGCCAGAAAGTCATTAGTTTCAACACTGAGAAATTCATTTAACTTAGGAATACTATATCATCTATACACTGTCTCTAATTATGGCGGCAGAAGAAGCAGGTGTAGTTGCAGAAATCATCATCATCATCATCAACCTTATAACCCTAACTGGGGTTGTAGAAGCTCCCACTAATGACTCTCTGACAATTACCTCCAATCTATCTTGGTTGTGAGCTGCACTCTATGACTCAACAAAAGACAAGCCTTTCCATTCCTGGATATTATCTTTCCACCTTTTCTTCTGTTGGCCTCTTTGTCTTCCTCCTCGCATTGTACCTTACAGGATGGTTTTTACCAGGTTGATGGGCTCATCATAAATCTACATCATTTTTCTTTTCTTCACAATGCTAAGCAGGCTGTAATGTAAAACAAAAAATGCAATTAGTCTTTTTCTGACTGCCTCACTTTTGATATGGTCTCTGTAAGAAATGTTCAAGATCTTATGGTAGGATCTCATCTCAAGGGCTTCAATGCATCTCTGGAGGTCAGTAGTTAAGGTCCAGGATTCAAAATGTTTTTGTTTTGCCATACACATTTCAGTTTTATCAGTACTGCTTCTGGTTTTGATCCTTCAACTGAGATGGCTGCATCAGAATACTTGAAAATGTTGACAGTTTCAAGCTTTTGATTTGTGCAAAAATCTAAATTTGCCAAGAGACACCTTTCATCCATCATCAGCTTCCATGTTTTAATTATAATTTCAGTTACTATTTTCCAAGAAACCAGTCTAGGTTAAGGGGAAGGCAAGTTTTGTCAAGACCCTGTGACCAACTTTCAATGAAGGTGAATTCACTGGTTGACCCATGCAAGAAATCTGTTACTACCCTGTGTGGGAGCAGGGCAGATATTGATGTCTTGTAACATTAGTAGAAGTAGTAATTATAACAGTAAATACAAGTTAGCTTAACAGTGAGGGGAGCAGATAATGAACTTAACTGTTTTTTAAAAAGTTTTTTATTCTATATTCCTCAGTCAATTCCTCAATTCTATATTCCTCAGTCAACTTTTTGAAAAATGTTTGCCCTTTGATTATATATGAACATAAGAATTTAGTTGAATCTCTGATTCCTTCCAAAAATGCTAAAAACTCATTTTTCATAATTCTTCTAAATTTTGAAAGGTAAAAATACATTTAGTGAACTTTATTAATAATAAATATTTTATTAAATTGAAATATTTGACAAAATAGGATGAATCCAAATTAACTTTAATTCTTCTTTTTTCTATCTTTGTATGTTTTATCATATCTAAATTTGATATTTGTTACTAAAAATGTATATTTGTATTGAAAGTTACTTATGTTATGAGATCAGTCTTTCCAGCACATTGGCCTAATGAGTAGAGTGTTTGCCAATAGTCCAGAAACCGGGGTTCAATCCCAGGTCGAATCATACCAAAGACTCAAAAAATGATTCTTGATGCCTTCTTACCTAACATTCAGCATTATAAGGTAAAGATCAAGGCTAAAGTGGAGCAATCCAGGGAATGGAGTAGTGCTCTCTCCTGCACTTCAGTGTATTAGCTACTGAAAAGGAAGCCTTCAGGTCGCCAACTTTACTTATATATATATATATATATATATATATATATAAGATGAATGAAAGTGATAAGACAAATAGGAATATTTCTGTTGTGTTATTTATTTTTTGATTGTTGTCAACTAGTTTTGACCACAGGTCATTGTCCATTGTCAGAAGTTATGTTTTTTGAGAAAATCTTTTTTTAGAAAGCTTTTTGAGTAGTTTTGTTTGATATCCTGTAATAGATTTGACATGGCATATTCATTTGTTGAATGAAAATTATTTTCTGTTGTCCAAGTGTCTTCAATTAACTTTTATATATCTGCAGTCAAGACACCTGGCACTGAGCTTTCCATATATAACAAAAATTTACAAACTTATTTTTTACAAATCAAAGTTTCACATTAACATGATTGTCAGGTTGAATCTGAGAAAAAAGACAGTATGAAAAAATTAGATTGATATGTTTCACAAAAGGAATAGCACATCAGAATCAAATTAAGGAAGTCTTAATGTAACAAAGGGGAGACACTAGCTATTTTTCTATAAATACCATATCAATTTAATTTAATGATATCTTTTTATCTTACTTTTTTCATATCATTGGATACCTTACCAAAATGAGTAAGATTCGCATTTAAATCCAATTATATATTTAGTTAAGTAAGTTGGTCAACCATTGTTAAGGGTGACCCAAAAGCTCCTTTTTTTAATAGCTACTTCATCGATGTGTAGGGGAAGTTGCAATTCCTTTACCTGGATTGCTCTGCTCCACTTACCCTTGATCTGCACCTTATAATGCTGAGTGTTACCAACCCCTTTGCAGGGGGCAGGATGTGACACAAGATCAATTTTTAAGTGGAATTCAACAGGTTTGAATTCAGAGGTTTCCTTCACCTGGAGTGGTTAAAGAACTCAGTCTGGCCAACTATTTACCCATAGTTGGATGGAGAATAATTGGATTCCTACCTTTTATAAGCACTGTGTGAAATACAAACAATCTCAGAAAGAATTTGAACTTGTGTCCATTTCCTACAATGATAACCATTACACCACTGCACATTCATATATATGTATAAATATATATATCAATCAAACTTTATTAAGAACTGTAATGCCCCTAACCCCTTCATAAACTAAAAAAAAATTGCATAAATATATGCAAGAGGTGTACTTATTTGGGGACTTTGGCAGATTCATATTTTTTATTACAGTTTCAATGCTGTTAAGTTGTTGGCGACCATAGTCGAGGGCAACCCGAAGGCTCCCTTTTCAATAGCTACTACACCGAGGTGTAGGGGAGGGCATTACTCCTTTCCATGGATTGCTCCACTTTACCACTATATGTATCTTATAATCCTGAGTGTTAAGCAAGGAGGTATCAAGTACCATTTTCTAAGTCTTTGGTATGACTCGACCTGGGATTGAACCCTGGTCTCCTAGACCAGTGGCGAACACTGGTAAACAATAATATCTTATAATATCCACCTTGATTGTATAATATTCTAGTTTGGTTTGGTTTGATATTATGGCATATCAACCATTGTAGGTTATTTAATGTTAAATCCATTTTTATACATAGAAACAATTCTATTTCAAACAATTCAGTTTAGCATAAGTAAACAGTTTTGTTCTATTTGACTCATAGATAGGACTCATGTGCTACCACTCCAGGCCAGAGTGAACTTGGGGCAATGGCAATAAAGGGGTACTTTGCATTCTCCAAAGCTTCAGCTTTACTGGAGTTTCACCATCAGATCATTTAGTGTCATATCCAGGACACTCTTGGATGGATTCTTACCCCTCTGCAAAGATGCAGTTGGTGTATTCTGCAGCCCCAGATGACTAGGCCATATAATATTCTATTATAGATACTATATACTATGTACTATAATGTAAATAATAAAATTCTGCTTCTGGTTTAAAAGAAAATTAATTTTTTATTAACATTTTTTAGAGATGTACTTATTTACGAGTGATACTGTATGGATTATATTTTTCTTTGATATATTGTTAAAAACCAAAAAAAAAGGCAGCATATAAGATATAAGCAGCATAAGCAGTAGTAAATCTAAAATATTGTGGAATGAATTCAAAATGGCTGTTCCTTTGCCGCATACATCAACTTATTTATTTGTTTGTTCCTCATTTTGAAAGTTTACAATTAAGCTGTCACTTGTATCCATGCTGCAAAAACATTTTCCTACGCAGGAAATTAATTTTAAAGAATTACTTTTGAATTCTTCGAGTGATTCTTTGCTTGGTGGTTCCAAAAATACTGGCCATAAAATAATTTTCTATTCATTCATCTTCAAGCTAAAGCGTCTTGGCTAGTTTCAGTCTGGTTGATCATTATAATCTCTTTGCTTTTTCTTTTTCTCATAGATTAGTTTTTCTTTCAGCTATTTAATTCTTTATTGGTATTCATTGTTTTTCAGTGAAATTTTTATTGATGAAGAGTTCCTGTTAATGTCAATTGGGACTGATGCAATTAATTCTTAATTAGTCTTGATTTTCACAAACACTCTCCATAAAAATCGGTTTGTTTTAAACAAATTTAAGAATGAATCTCATTAAAAAAAGAAATGGAAAGAAACTCATAGAATAATGTTAGCATGTCAGTGCAATACTAACAAAACATTAATTTTAAAAATGCTGTAATTAATGTTTATTTTGCATATAAATTACTTTCTTGCTGGTTGTATAAAATATATGTAATCTGTCAGGAACATATCCAGCCATTTTGAACATCTCAAGAACCACTGGTGAAGCCTTGATGTAACTTGGCAACCAATCAGAAGGAACCTTACTGATCATGTGTGAACAGCCACTCTTTATTGGAGTTATTAAGGTGGTATTAAGATTCCATGGAATTATTATATAGTCTTGACCCTATGTAGTGAATATTTCTAAACTTAGTGGATAGCTTTTTAAAAAAAAGTGCAAGGAAAAGTCAAAGAGACTGAAAGAAAGAAAGAAAGAAAGAAAGAAAGAAAGAAAGAGCAAAGATGGAGAACTGGTGAGACAGAAGAATGGTAATCAAGAAAGAGAGTCATCATCATCATCAAAGTAAGCTAAATGCACAGATCCCCTTGACCCTCTCTCTCCTGATGTATCCCAATCAGCAATCATTCTTAGTAAGTCCTCTAGACGGCATCCAGCAGATGATAGAAAATAAAGTGAATGTGTTTGGGATATACTTGAGGATACAGTCATATTCTTTATTAAATGATGATTGACTGAGTGATTAATTTTAACACTTAGGGTTATTCTATGCCTAGAGATAAGAGATTCACGTTCATGGTACATTGATATTTATATTTTTGTATAGCTGTTTTAATTTGTTTTTTTTTTTTTAACACAGTTATGTGATATTGATTATTCCTATCTAAATCGAGGAATCCCTGTGGTGTAGTGGTTAATGTGATAGACTGTGACATCATAGTAACCGAGTTCAAACTTCAGTCACACTACTACATTCACTTTCAGACTAACACCCTTGGAAAAGATATGACCCCCGCCCTTAACTCCCCACTAGCTATGGGTTAAATGGTACCACTACTATTCTTCTACAAGGATTGCTTTATCTTTAACATTGGATAAACAATGAAGGTTGATATGCGATTAAACAAAGAAACCAAACCAAACCTAATACAAATTTGTATGGTTTCAAGTAACTAATGATAATAATCCTTTGTAAATGGTTGAATAGTTCTATTTGACATTGATAGGACTCTAACAAGAAGTAGCACTCCAGACCATAGTGGACCTGGGAGTAATAGCAATGAAGAGGTATTCCACTGAGCCCCAAAACTGGAGCCTCATCATCAAATGCAATCTAACGTCAGGACATCCTCTTAATTTGTTGGCACAGGAGGGTACTCTTCCTCAGGAAATACAATCGGCATATTCTATGCCTTGCCAAGAGGGTATCCATTAAGTAAGTTGATTACAAATTCTATAATGTTAAATAATAAATAATACCTAATAATATACATTTTAATTGTATCACAAGAAATGATAAAATCCTAGTCATGTTGGTTTAGAAGAAAATCAACCGTTTTGAAAAATTTTTTTGGCAATGTGCTTATTTATGGGCACCTCGGGTGGAGTAATGGTTAGCAAGGTAGACTAGCAAGCCTTCATGAGTGAGTTTGATTCTCATTGGGTGCCTCATTCATGCAGCCTTGTGCTACATCTAAGCAAAAAGCTTAATGAATTACTACTTATTTATGGGTGATACTGTAAATAGATTAGAGGAGTTATCACTATACAAAAAGATACTAAATTTGTGTTGCCATTAATACCAGGATTATTGAAAAGCTGTTTGTTGAATTATCCATTTGTTTTTTACGAGTAAATTACATATTGACCAAAGTACTATGATCTTTTTATTATCGCTATTAATTTACTCTTTACTGAAATAAATTTGACAATATAATTTACACTTTCCAATTATTTGTTGCTTTGATCACTTATCAATGTTTCATTACTCCACTCCAATAACTCACACTTTATTTCCACCATTTTCTGGTAATTGATTTTATGCTATTAATTTGAAAAATGACATTTTTAATCATATCTCATAAAAAATAAAAGTAATAAGAAATAAAAAGATGGTCCTTACCATTCCTGCTTGTGATTTCAAATTAATCTTTTTTGTAAGAATTTGAAATTTGACTAAAAAGATAAAAATATAACAATCAGTATGTATTTTAAAAAAAGAAATTAAATGCAAGAATTTTACTTTCTTTGAAGTGTATTGAGCAAAAGGTTCTTTCTTGGTAAATATGTCATTAATTGTGATAAAGATTAGCCAAAAAGGGTTTAAAAAAAATGAATGACTAACAAGAAAAAAAAGAATAATTAAAGGGAAAACCAAAGAAGGAACAATTTTTAAGGAGTTTTGAAATTCCCTGATTGTTTATTTTCATTATTACACTTGTTTCATTTCCAGCTTTTTGTTGCAACATTTTAGGTCAATTCATTCTACAGCCATTAAATTGAATGCATAAGTTCATAATAAGATAAATGATAATTCATTTTAAAGAATTTAGAATAATGAATTAGCATCAGCTGAAACTTAAATTCACATTTTATATTTTGAAAGTTGAAAGGAAAAGACTCTGAGAAAACCAGAACTGTTCTATGGGATGACAGTCTCATTTTGGAGATCATTATTACCACAGTATTTTCTTACCCAACCCCTCTGCCATGGGCAGGATGTGACAAAAGGTCAATTTTTAAGTAGAGTAAAATTGATTTTAATTCAGAGTTTTCCTTCTTCTAGATTGATTGCCTAAGGCTGAAGAACTTTCTTCTCAACTATTTACCCATAAAGGGAGAAGAGACTGATTTATGTCTTTTCCAAGGGCATTAGCACTAAGTAAAACACAAACAAGCTTGTCTAGAATTTAAACTCAGGTTGCTAATTCCATTTTCTATGATAATAACCATTATACTAAGTGCACCTCCAAATTATTATGCAGTATGACAGCTTAATGTTAACTAACACAGATATGATTATATGCAACAGCTGTGATGTGTGAGGACCTGGAAATGATCCCAATGTCATCAGATGCAGAGCAGGTATGTGCAGGTACAATCAGAAAACACCTTCACACTTATTGGAGGTAAAAAAAATTTCCAGCATCCAGAAACTGAGTGATATAGATAGGCTACCATATGATAAGTACCAGACAGAAGACAGAGAGATTTAATACAGATGGAGAATGAAGGTAGTGAAAAAGGCTCATATCTCTTAGAAGAAGCAAACTCAAGAGGTATATTCTTATTGAGTTTAGAATCAGCCTGAAAATCCCCAACCCTTATCCCAGACTGACGTCCAAAAGTAATTAAATTTATATAATCAGTGAGAAGATTTATAGTCTATATTTTTCCAAACTTGAGACAATCACCCATCACCAGAAGAAAGTCAGAATAATTTTGTTGATTTCATATAAAAAAAACTTGAAAAATATCTTGCCGACCAATTTTGACAATTCAACAGGCAAATCAAAAATCTTCATTAAACTAAATTGTTCAGAATTCATCATATGACATAAAGTGAGGGTTAGGGTTTTCCTGATTGACTGGTTGATAAACAAATCACTGTGTCCTTGCTATGACACTAAACTACATCCAGTGGTGAGGCTCCAGTTCTAGAAATTTAGGTAGTGTGGAATACTCCTTCATTGCCATTACTTCCAGGTCTACTCCAATCCAGAGTTGTTGTGCTGTTAGAATCCCATCTATGGGTCAAATAGATCTGTTTAAAAATCATTTGTATTTGAGAGAAATACTCAATGCTATATAATTGTAAATTATTTGTATTAAGAATAATTAATTGAAGCAATAATTTTTTGCTAAGGATTATTATTAGTTACTTGAAACTATATAACTGTGAGCAAACAAATGACTATTATTAAATAGAAATAATTACTTGAAATGATGTAATAAGTTGTATTAGGTAGGAATACTTGAAACCTTACAAATGTGTGGAAATTATTGGTATTAGATAGAAATACTTGATATCATATCACTCTGTGTAAAAAAAACACCTACACAAAAATGTAGATATAAATGTACTATGAGCATAATTTCCTAACCTCTAGACATAAAATAACCCTCAATGGGTTGACATGTCATTAAAATCAATCCATCAATCAAACCAACTCATTCTGGGAAAGTATCAAACGTTTTGTTGGTTGTTGTTACCCAAATAATTATCTGAGAAAAGGGGAAAAAACCTTCTTCCAAAAATTCTTTAATCATGAACAGACCTTCTAGATGAATGTGGATTGGTTATTTTCATAAGCAACAAAAATGCTTTTGATGACAAAGATTTTTAAATAAGGCAAATAAATAATAGTATATAATATAAAATAGACAACCATTTTGAAAAAAAATGATTGCCTGTCTCCAGACTTGGCCATTTGATTATAAGAAAGAACTACAAGGAAAAGAAAATCATTTCATTGTAATTCAATATTTATTAGATTTAGCATTACTGACATCATTTGTCTGTTAGTTCCAGTAATTTGCTATTATTATCAGATCAGACCTGACCAAACAATGTGTACGTATGACTCAGAATATAGAAGAATGAACAGAAAGCTGAAAGGCCTGTAGCTTTAACCTCAGCACCAAAATCAAGTATCTTGCTTACAGAAACTCCACAAAGAAAATTTAAACTCAAAACAAAAGTTTTCTTGATCAAGCACTAGTAAAATCTGTAATATTTTATTTCAACATTAGTAAGACTGATTTAAAAATAAGTTTGGTATTCTATGATGTATGCCTCCCTGTTGGCTGACTGTATTCCTTGCAGAATGGTAAGACCCTCCAATAAAAAGAAGGAGTGTCTTCTGTGAAATAAACTGCATTCAATGGTGAGGCTTCAATTCTACAGTTGTGAGAAGAGTGGAATATATCTTCATTGCCATTGCTCATGGCCCTACTCTAACCCAAAGTGGTAGTAATATGGCTTAGGCATAGGCATGAGTAGCTAGCAGAGATAGGTATGCCTGATGGTCACTCGGGTATATGCCAGAGGACATGAAGGTTGACAAGGCAAAAACAACATGAACATTTTAGTATATTTTTTTAAGGTTTTCAATTCCAAACACCTGGGTTTATCACTGGCTTGCTACCATGAATTGTCTGATAAGAGAGAGAAAGACTTGTTAATCCTTTCTATTAAAAGGGCATGGCTATTCTTTGGACTCAACTTAAACCCAACTTCCTTCTTTGCCAGTCATATGTATTCTCTTGTTCAAACCTGAGTCACTACCTTACTTCCACCAGTATTGTCAGGGGGAGAAACACCCCTGTTTGCCATGTGTCAGGAGAAGAAACACTTCTGTTTGCTATGTGTCAGGGGAAGGAACACCTCTGTTTGCCATGTGTCAGGGGAAGGAACACCCCTGTTTGCCATGTGTCAGGAGAAGAAACACTTCTGTTTGCCATGTGTCAGGGGAAGGAACACCCCTGTTTGCCATGTGTCAGGAGAAGAAACACTTCTGTTTGCCATGTGTCAAGGGAAGGAACACCTCTGTTTGCCATGTGTCAAGGGAAGGAACACCCCTGTTTGCCATGTGTCAGGAGAAGAAACACTTCTGTTTGCCATGTGTCAGGGGAAGGAACACCTCTGTTTGCCATGTTTCTACACTTGCACAAAAGATTTAGTACTTCCAGCTTTTTTCTAATTATTTTAATTACAGTGGTCACTCAACTGTGAGTGACTGACCTACCTCAAGTTCTTTGGACTGACTCACTCAGGGGTCAACTGGTCACTTGTAGACTCTCTGTTTGCTATAAACATTCTTTTCTTTTTCCTCTTTGTCTTGCCCTAGAAATTAGCTTCCCATTTTTTTAAATTTCAATTTTCTATAAGCCATTCAATTATGTTACAGCAACTGTTAGGGTTCTGTCTTAGATCTGTTTAAAAATTATTTGTATTCAATAGAATAGTGTGCAAAAAAACCTCTTAAGAAACATCAATGCAAAAAATGTAGATATGAATGTACAATAACTGCTATTATCTAACCTCTTGGCATAAAATAACACCAGACAAATTGACATGCCATTAAAATCAATCAATCAATCAATCAATCTAAAATTGTTGAATCTGGTGCAGGTGGAAATTGTTGATAACAACATTTACTTGTTATTCTTTTTGATTAAAAGAGAGACTTATCTGATAACCTGGTTTGGTCATGGGGATGTTACTCTCTTGGGCAGGAATAGCCTAGAAGAGCCCATCCCTCTCCAGGTTTGCTTTGAATTCAGAGTTTTCCTTCTCGTAGACCAGTGGCCATACCTATTTACTTATAGCTGAAAAAAAAATTGTTTAATTCATACCTTTCCTAACAGGTTTAGTATTATGTGAAATAGAAAGACCTTGTTTAAGATTTGAATTCGGGTAGCCAAGTTCACTTTCAATAATGAAAACAATTACACCATGAGATTTGGCTTATAGCTGAAGTTAAATAACAATAGATCTATGAAATCTGACTTGTTACATTTTGGTTGGATGCTATTTTTTTCTTCTTTTCTTAATAAAAACTCAAGTCATTTTGCAAACAAGTTCATTTTGCCAATGACGCAGACAACTTCAAGACCCAGCCAAATCTTTGTCTTTTTACATGATTGAAAAGGCTAATGGAGTTTTTGTATCTAAATGAAATAAAACACAATTTCACAAATGTATTGTCCTTTATGATTTAACTTTAGTCCACTCGAGTGTTTAGCCATTTGAACCAAGAATGATATCTGATTACACGCTTGGGTATTAGAATAACTAATGTCTGAGATTTTATTCCAAGTGCCTGATTGGCATTTTTGCAATGATTTAAAAAAAAAATTTACTCTCTAATTCAAACAAAAAGGACATTTTTTAGCTTCCAGTTTCAATTATGTTAGTAAAATGTTTGATATCTGGAATAAATTAAGCACAATATTTAAGACATGTACTCAACAGCTTTAGAGAGTGTACCTATTAATTTTCATTACTCCCAAGTCTACTCTGACCCAGAGTGGTAGTATCTGTTAAGGTTCTATCTATGAGTCAAATAGATTTGTTTAAGAATTATTTGTATTTGATAGGATCATGAGAAAAAAAAATAAGCCTAGATGAGTTAATAAGCAATTAAAATCAATCAATAAATCAATATAATTAGTAATATTTAATTAATTGTGAATAAATATTTTAGCAAAACAGTTTTTGTTCTGACATTTGGAAACTTGAATTGAATATGTAGTTATGTCTTGTCACAACATGGTTTTCTGCAGATTTATTAAGGATACCTCTCAAAGAGATCCTCACCCAGTTGGCAGGGGCTGTAGAATATACTGATTGTATCTTTGCAGAGGGGTAAAACTTCCCCCACCCCTGAACATGACATTAAACAATCTGATGGTAAAGCTCCAGTAATGATGGAGCTTTGAGGAATGCAGAGTACCCCTTCATTGCCATCACTCCCAGGTCCACTCAGACTCAGAGTGGTAGCACCTGAAAGGGTCCTATTTATGGGTCACATAGAACTGTTTGACATTCAAACTGAGCGCAAACAAATAGCTTATGCTAAATTGAATTGTTTGAAATAGAACTGTTTGATCATTTAACTATGTGTAAATAAAAGTCTAATGCTTAATTGAATTGTCCAGGATACATAGCAATACTTGGAATTATTTAACTTTGTTAGCTTATGTTTACAAATCATATATATGTAAAACATACGTATAAACTGGATTTAGCATTAAATAGCTGACGATGGTTGATATGCTATAACCGAACAATTTAAATGTGTGCAAACAAATGACTGATGTTAAATTGTTATTGTAATATAGGAATACTTGAAACCATTAATCTGTGTGCAAAAAAGAGCTTAGGCTTGTTTAAAAATGTTTTTTACAAAATGTGTTTACAAATCGTATATATTCAATATATATGTAAAAACAGGATTTGGTATTAAATAACCTACAATGGTTGATATGCCATAAAACCAAACCAAACTGGCCCAGGAAACTGGAGCAGCAGAATACACAGACAGCCTCACTGCAGTGGTAAGACCCCACTAACAGGTGTCCTGGATATTGCACTAAACAATCTGATAGGCTTCAGTAAAACTAGAATTTGGGGGAATGCGGAGTACCCCTTTATTGTCATTACTCCTAGGTCCACTCTGACTCGTAGTGGTAGCGCCTGATACGGTCCTATCTATGGGTCAAATAGAACCATACAGTGTACTTATGCCAAACTGAATTGTTTGAAATAGAACTGTTTTTACATTTAACTATGTGTAAACAAAAAACTGTATTTATGCTGAACTGAATTGTTTGAAATAGAACTGATTATATTTATAAAAATGGATTTGACATTAAATAACCTACAATGGTTGATATGCCATAAAATCCAACCAACCAAATCAAACCAATCAATGAGATCTTCTACTTAATAAAAAACATTTTTATGATTATACTTTACTCTTGGTCCAATAAGCTTGTGTACCAAATTTAGTAGCGTCACATGAAACCATTTGGCTGTGTGTAGGGAAAACACAAACTCTTTCTCATTATTAACACAGATTTGATTGCTCTACATTAAATGGTTTGATCATCAATGGAGGACAGACAAACACATTCTTTCCAATTATTGATGAAGATATTTTTCCTATATGCATATATTCATGCATGCCTCTATATGGTAAAGTTTAATTTATAATTTTAATTCAGTAAGAGATTATCAACAAAAACAAATAATCAAATAAAACATGGATAATCTTTATATTGACTAACATTCTATCCTTGATATTGAGCACTCTCACTTTCACTATATATATATATATATATATATATATATATATATATATATATATATATATAAAGAGTGAGAGGGGGAGAAAAAAGAATGAGTAGTCTCCCTTATATGTTATAAGATATTTTCCAAGACACTGATATAACTGAGATATCTAACTGATTGATTTTAATGGCATGGAAACCTGTCTAAGGTTAATTTATACCTAAAGGTTAAGGAAGCACATTCATTGTATGTTTATATTTAAATTTTTATGTAGTTGTTGGTCTTAAGTTGTTTTTTTCTGCGTGGTCCTAGCAAATACAAATGATTTTTAAACAGATCTATTTGAGCCATAGATTTGACCCTATCAAGTACTACCACTCTGGGTCAAAGGAGTAATGATAATGAAGGGGTACTCTACACTCCCCCGAGCTTCAGAACCAGAGCCTCACCATCAGATGCAGCTTAGTTTCATACCCAGGACACCCCTTTTTGGAGCTCTTAACCTCTCAAACCTCCACTGACAGAGCAAACAAATATTTGAAACCATGAATTGTACTTAACTCAATAGGTTTTTTTCTCTGCTTACCAATAATTATGCCAAATTTATAAATTAGGCAAAATGAATTAACAACAATGACTAATAATGAAATAGAACAACAATAAATATATATTGCAATAAAAGTCTGTGTCAAAATAGAAAGACAGAAAGTTGGTTTTTACTGTAGAACCTCAACCGACAATTTTTTCTCTCCTTATTAAATTGAATACGTACCTCTTTTTACCATTTCACTTAACAGAAGCACTTTATGACTTCTATGTGGTATATCTGAATTGCCAGCATCACTACTTGTGCACTTCTGGGACATTATTAAATAAGACTTAATGCATTGTTTATTTCTGGAGTAATCACTACTCTTACACTTTGGGACTAATTATCATTAAGTAAAACTTATGTTTACACCAGATGATAGGCAATTAGCACAGGAGATAAACTGACAACAAGTCTCCTCAAATCTTCAACCTCTTTCTCAGTAATTTCACAGATCCCAAAACTACCATAGTCAGAATAGTCTCAAATTTTTGGTACTGCTCCAGTTATTATGGCACTCAACCTGGGATTGAAAACCAGTCTCCCTGACTATTGGCGAACTCTCTACTCATTAAGCCATTATATATATATTATGAGTAGAGTGTTCACCAAAGGTCCAGGAGACCTGAGGTTCAATCCCAGGTCGAGTCATACCAAAGACTCAAAAAATGGCACTTGATGCCTCCTTGCTGAACACTCAGCTTTATAAGGTATGGATCAAGGGTAAAGCAGAGCAATCCAGGGATTGGTGTAGGAGGTATTGAAACTACGGTCACCAACTTTACTTATCTACATGTAATATTTTAAAAAAATGCATTTTTAGCAGCTCAATTATAAGATTATCAAACTTATTCATCATATTCTTTCATTTATATCTTGTTACAAGATATATACATACATACTTATATATGAAGGTAGCAGGAAAAAATATAATCCAAATAGGTGAATATATCATGATGTGAAGTCGACGTTAACGTTTCGGTTATAATAACCATCGTCAGGACTTGGATATAAAATAGTTCACAATATAGATGGGTGATTGTTGAGATGACAGGAGCAAATCTCAACAATCACCCATCTATATTGTGAACTATTTTATATCCAAGTCCTGACGATGGTTATTATAACCGAAACGTTAACGTCGACTTCACATCATGATATATTCACCTATTTGGATTATATTTTTTCCTGCTACCGTCATACTGTCAGATTTTATCCATATTTACTTTCATACTCATATATATATATATAGAGAGAGAGAGCGACAGACAGACAGAGACAGAGACATACATACATTCATACTTACATGCAATACATATTTCATAATCTTCTCTTTTATTATATCTGAAAAAAATATCCTATAAATCAAAATAATTGGATTTAATTTGTTTGATACATGTTTCACAAATCCTGAAGGTTCAGTTGTAAAAGAAAATTTTTTATACTCTATCAGGTATATTAAAAAAGTATCTAGTCTGAAGCTGTATTTACCAAGATAGAAATGAAGAGTAAATGAAACACTAAAATTCTTCATAGTAGTTCTCTTAGCATTCAACGTACCAATTCCATCAAGTTTTCTGTTGGTTGACCAATTTCTGATACACCTTGTTGATATGTTGTGAAGCTGCACCATTATATTTCTTTTCTTGTCCTCCCCATCCTCAAATCTCTGACTCTATTCAATTAATTTTCAGTTTAAGAAACAAGTCAAAGTCAAACTTTACTAAGTCGGGTGAATATTGATTGTGCAGCACTTGTACAAACCTGTGTTTTACCAAAAACATTTTGATCAAAAGTATTGAGACTGGTTTCAAAACTTTTTTCCAGTTGATACTGACTTGTCTAGATAAAGACTAGACATCCAGATCACTTTATAATATGTTCCAGTATTCTTAATACTCATAATTTGCAAGCAATAATATGATTAGTTGGTTGGTTGGTTGGTTGGTCACTTGGTTGCTAGCTTACTTTTATGGTGCATCAAACCTTGTGGGATTATTTTCTGCCAAAGTCAATTTAACAATTATGGTCTCCAAAATGTATCTTCCCAATCATTTTAAACTGGTTAACACTTCATACTTAGCTGTAATATCAATGCATTAAAAGCCAATATGTTATTGTATTTCAAAGTCATTTTAAACATTATCTCAACCAGATCTATTTGACCTATCGTTGGGATCCTAGCTACACTAAGTCAGAGTGGACTTGGGAAAAATGGGAATAAAACTGTGACTGCACACTCCCTAAACATCCAGAACAGGACACTCACCACCAGATGCATTTTAGTGTCATATCCCGAACCCTTTTGGAGGGTCCTTACTTCTCTTCAGCAAGCATATTTTAGGTCCCTCCAACAAAGCAGGGTTGTTCCCAACTCTTGTCTGTGTTTTTTTTATTTACTATGAAGTTAAAAAAACTGAATGATCATCCTCTACATGAAGTGATTCTATGGGGTTACAAGGTGATTTATGTTGTTGTTTGCTATATGACTCCATTCTGGGTTATTCTATTCTTACCCTATGATATCTTGCTGGTTTAACTTTTTTGATATGAAAACTACAAAGGAATTATATGAAAGAAGAAGATAGTAAAAGATAGGAGACAAAGATATCTTTTATATTTTGCCTTTATTTCTGGGTTCAAGAACCATTCAGTGGGTGAGGAAATTCTTCCTCAATATAAATGAAATGGTTGAATCTCCCAGTCAAGGTGTTAAAATGTGTTAGTCATTCTTGGGTATATTTGTCCAGATTTGGTATTTAAAGCATTAACAACGTGTCAGACGCTTTGGAGAGATATGTCTAAACCCAGTGTTTTCAGTTGTAGTCATTAAGTCCATTTAATGGTGTCTTAATTGTGATTCTGACGAGTTCATTATTTGATGTTTTTAGCCGTGGTTCATTAGTAAAAGAGGCAGCTGCTACTAGTGGAAAGGTTAGCCAACACGTCATCTAGAGATGAACACATGGTGCCTTCCACCACTAGCAAGAAAGATTTAGGTGTTGCCATTCAGCTGGTCAATTCTGAAAGAGAACAAGATTATTTCTTTTGTCAGGATGGTTCGTTTTCTTTGCGCATGCATTGCTCCTCTTCCTGTCAAGGGCTTCTGGGAGTTTCTGCATATTTTTAATAATTATTTTTAATTCAATTTAATTTTTTTTTTATTATATTCCCTACAATTCCATAATTTTTTGCTAGGGGTTGTATAATAGCAATGTACATTATGTCTACCAGACGATGACAAAAGATGATTATAGGATTATCAAGAGCTTTCAATGAACATTCTTTAGAGCCTGTCCGATGTGGATGATAAAGAGTAGTATCCCACAATCAGTATAAATCCATTCAATATGATGAACGCTTTCATACTTTAACCAGGGACATCCATCAGCAGACAAAATTCATCTTAAGTCTGAATAAATATAGCTCAATTTCAATCTCACTTGGAGATCATTCTCCATGATCAAACTGGTAAAATAATGTCTACATCTCACAGGCTTTAAAGGATACAGGATGCAAGTCTAACTGTTGTTGGAAGCTACTTTCCAATTCAGGCAGTAAGCTTTATAATTGCAGAATGAAAAAATGACAAGAGTATTGTAATAAAAAGAATATATTTTCATAAATTCAGATACTGTAAAATTATTATGATCATGAAATCAATTTGACTGCAGACACTAGGGGATGCCTTTGTTCCACTTTTCTCTCCTTTTATTATGTCTTGAAATAAGCTGCTATAATTGATTAAATTTAACTGCATATCAACCAGTCTAGGATTATTTTATGTCTTGAGGTTATGGAATCGTGTTCATAGTTTGTTGATATTTACTTTTTTGTGTAGGTATTTCTTAAAAGGCTTTTTTATCCACAATTCAGTCAAATACAAATGATTTTTAAACAGATCTATATGACCCAGAGAGGAGACCCTAACAAGTCCTACTGTTCTGGTGTTAGAGTGGACCTGGGAGTAATGGCAATGAAGGGGTACTCCACAGATCTCTAGAAGTGGAGCTTGACCAACAGTTGTAGTTAAGTGCTATATCCAGGACACTTTGGGGGTGGGATCTTATCCCTTTGCAGGGGGATACTGACAGTATATTCCAAGCCCTACCATCAAGCCTAAATCAGCAGCTAGTCAAAAAATGGGTTTTTATTTGAGTCAGTTTTTCAAGATTGATACTTTAGCTTATTTGAAAGCCTCATAAATTACCTTGTTACCATTAAAACAATATATATCTAAAGAAATGATTGTCTTTCTACTTTAGTCAATATGGTTTCTACTTAGCAAAAATGGTTTTAAAAACTACTTCTCTGTTGAATAATTTATTCATTTCTACCAACAGCAGATTTGATTCCCAGTGTAAAAGCAAAACTGGCAGTTCTGCCACTGAACATGGATATTACAACTAAGGTTTCTGACTTCACCAAGCCTGAATGGTTTCCAAAGCAACTAATTTGCCAATAATGGATATTTTACCTCAGAAATACAAACTAATAATTTCTTAAGTTAATAGAGATTTTCAAAACTTCTAATCCATGCGTGTGTCTGCGTGTGTGTGTGTCTGTGTGTGTGTGTGTAAGTGGGTGTGTGTGTGTGTATATAAGTGCATATGTATGTGTGGTTTGGGAACTTAGGCAGCAGTCTTTCACTTATAAATGTTTTATTAAAATCCACAAACAATTTTTTAATGTTTCTTGTTTCAGTAGAAGTAAATGAATATAATTGGTTAATGTATATAAGAACTGCTCAAAAGAATTTGATCAAAATCAAAAATCTAAAGAATTGTTTAGAGAGTAGCATGAATGTTGTAGCAAATTATATGTCATAAGTTTGTAAAAAATGTAGCTTGATATTGTAGCAGAGGAGTTTCCCGGGTTCTGAGAAAAAAAAAATTAATGCTGAAGTAAATAATAAATAAAACAAGTAAACTTTAAAACAAACAACAGGAGTTTAAGCTGAAACTAGTTGTCTTCTTATGTATTATTCTTGGTAATGAGTATCAGACTAAAAAAAATATGTTTTATGAGTATCGATCTTACTATGTGAACAGTGTACATAAATGTTTTTTAAAAAGATTATTTGCATGTCGGTCTTGAAATTTCTAAGAGGATAAAACTTATTTATTGTTGTGAAAATTTAGGGACTTATACTTTTGTTTCATCAGTTGTCTAAGACTGCCAGAGTTACTATGGACTGGGACTGGCACTGGTGATTTGGGTCTATTTGTACTGACAAGATTTTTAGTGGTAAAATAAGGGAAAAGTTCTTTCTGGAAACCATAACACCCATGGTTCTTTTTTCATTTTTAGATTTGGTGACACATGTGGGTGAGGGAAAGTTACTGAATTGTATATGATTTGTTTGAACTAAAATCCTCCTCATTTTTTTACAATGAAAATAGACAAAATATTCTAAACAAACTACAATTGTTGGTGACATGACAGCTAATTGTGCTGAACATGAAATTTGCAATCAGATTCATTTGCATTCCACTAATTTCCTTAAGAAATGTATGAACCCACTTTTAAATATAAAGTATTTTAGTGTTTCAGGAAATGGTTCATTTCTCTAACACTATATATTTTAGGCAACACAAATGAATAACGAAACTTCTTTTTAACAACACAACAAAGAAAGGTTTATTATAGTAGCAGGCGGAAAGGAGTGAGAGTGAGAAAGTGTCTCTTTTGTGTCACTGGTCAGTATGCTGGTGGTAATTTACAAAGCTTTTTACTTAGATGTGGCACAAGGCCATATGAAAGGGGCACCCAATGAGACTCGAACTCACTTGTGTAGGTTTGCTAGTCCAGCTTGCTAACCATTACACCACCAGCTGGTCCTTGGTGTGTAGAAAGCGTGTTTGAAGCTAGCAGCGAGCGAAGGGTTCCAAGTGGAATCAGTGACAGTCATGTGAGAGAGATGTGTTTCTTCTGCTGGCTCAGGGCTCTCTGGTTTTGTCCATTCTGCCAAAAGGGACTAGAAAAATAGTTCCTGAGAGGGAGAAGGAATTAATGTGCTTTGCCAGTTGATTGGTCAGTGAGTGACCGACTCTCTCAGAAAGGGCATTGATTCGTGAAAGGAAATAGATCTGTGGCTGCTATAGTATATAACATATACAATTGGTTTGCTTAATTTATTTAACAGCATATCAATCCCTTATGGGTTACTTAATGCCAAAATCTCATTCATTTGTAAATGTTTGATTGTAAGTAAAGTTGGCAACCTTAGTCAAGAGTGACCTGAAGGTTCCCTTTTCGATAGCTACCACACCAAGGTGTAAGAGAGGGCGCTACTCCATTTCGCTGGATTGCTCCACTTTACTCTTGATCCTTACCTTAAAATGCTGAGTGTTAAGCAAGGCGGCATTAAATACCATTTTTTGAGTCTTTGGTATGACTCAACCTGGGATTGAACCCCAGTCTCCTGGACCATTGGTGAACACTCTACTCATTAGGCCAATGGCCTGATACCCAGGACACTCCCTTTTGGAGGGGCTGATGTCTTACTATTCTGCAGCTGATGCAGTCAACATATTTTAAGCTTGCCATAGTTGTTTCTTTAGAGATTTTTTGGCACACAGTCCAATCAAATACAAATAAGTTTTAAACATCTATTTGACCCACAGATTTAACACTCTCAGGTACTACAAGTCTGGGTCAGAGTGGGCTTAGGAGTAATGGCAATGAAGGAGTACTCCACACTCCTCAAATCTTCCGAACTGGAGCCTGACTACCAGATACAATTTAGTGTCATACCCATAACACTGCATTTTGGGGGGGATGGGTATGTTACCTCTCTGTTGTGGGGAGATACTGTCA
>OY757937.1:25837591-26035318 GCA_963585895.1 Sepioteuthis lessoniana
GGCCTCTATGTTAATGCACATAAAACGGAATATATGTGCTATAATCAAACGGGGGACATCTCTACTCTAAAAGGAACCCCTCTTAAACTAGTAGACAAATTCACTTACCTAGGAAGCAGCGTCGAATCAACCGAAAAGGACATCAAAACGAGGTTAGCGAAAGCATGGACAGCTATCAATAGGCTATCGATCATATGGAAATCAGACCTAACCGATAAAATGAAACGCAGTTTCTTCCAGGCAGCGGTCACATCGATACTGCTATATGGCTACACTACATGGACGCTAACAAAACGGCTGGAGAAGAAGCTAGACGGCAATTACACAAGAATGCTACATGCAATCTTAAACAAGTCCTGGCGGCAACACCCCACAAGACACCAACTGTACGGCCACCTGTCCCCTATCACAAAAATGATTCAAGTTAGACGAACCAGACATGCAGTACACTGCTGGAGAAGCAGGGTCGAACTCATAAGAGATGTACTCTTATGGACCCCCACACATGGCCGTGCAAAAGCAGGACGACCAGCACGAACATACATTCAGCAGCTATGTGAGGATACGGGATGTTGTCCTGAAGACCTACCTAGGGCGATGAACGATAGGGAGGAGTGGCGAGAGAGGGTCAGGGATATCTGTGCTACCAGCACGAGATGATGATGATGATGATATATATATATATATATATATATACACATGCACACAAAATACACTTGCAGATGAACACACACATATATAAACATCCTTATTAATCTTAACATTTGTATGCAGCCAAATCCTTATATATTAGTGTGTATCAAATAAAACACATAAAATCTGGGATTTTGAAATAAAAATGAATCATCCAATCCTTCACAGCAGACCACGCCTTGTTACAGTTAGCAAAATTTTTTTTAAAATACCTTGTCAGCTTATAGAATTTATCATTCCATCAGACCACTGAGTGAAATTAAAACAAAGAAAAAACTCAATTAATACCTGGACCTTGCCAGAGAACTGAAGAAACTATTGGAGGTTTTAGAACAATTTTAAAGAACCTAGAAAATTGACTGGGAAGGCTGAAGATTCATGTTAGGATTTAAACCATTCAGTCCACTTTCTAGAATACTGAGAAGAATCCTGAAGAACTGAGGATACTTGCCATCACTCAGACTCCAGTTAAGGTGATTGGCTCATATTGGTGAGATAGCTCACTAAAAGCATAATAGAAGGAAAATCGTATAAATGTGTACAATAAACTTGGTCGTTAAGTTTGTTTGTTATTTTAATGGCATATCAACCTTCTCAGGTTATTTAATGCTAAATCCATCCTTTTAGAAGGACAGTAGTGGTACTATTTAACCCACAGATTGGAGGATAAGGGGTTTCATACCTTTCCCAAGGGTATTTGTCTGAAAGTGAATGTAATAGCATGACTGGAGTTCGAACTCACGTTCTACAATTCCGCAGTCCAGCACTTTAACCATTACACGACAGGGACACCCTCCTGGTTGTTAAATTTTGTTAAAAGCAAAAATACTTTTATGTAAGGACGTGTTATGCCGATAGATAAAAATATGGATAGATAGATAAAGAGATATGTAAACAGATGAAGAGAGAGATATTATTTCATGCAATTATTGCTGCACGAACAGCAGCCATGCTTGCATCAATAAAGCTTTTGTTTGTCTTCTGCCACATTGTGATAATGCCAGATGCTAATGCAGCCTACATATAATCTTAGAGATTCTTTATATATTTTCTCTTTTCTTCTGACAGATCATTTTAATTTTGTCCTTTACATTTATGGACTCAGTTATTATTTCTTTAAAAGGAAATGTTAATTCAGTGAAATGAACGTTTTTGATTAACCATTTAGATTTCAAGGTCAGGATATTTTGTTAATGCAATCTCAGTTGGAAAGGCAAGTATAGAAATTATAAAAGTTAAAATATTTTAAACTTAAAAACAGATTGGTTGGTTGGTTGAACCTCGGAGTAATGCCAATGAAGTGATGACACCACATTCCCCAGAGTTACAGAACTGAAATGAAATTTTGTTGAAAATTGTAAATTTAGCAATTAATGTCTGCTCGAATCTGATTGGCTGTTTTGAAGTTGTGCCATTAGCTCTCACCCCTACTATTATTTAAGTGAGACCCACAAGAGTTCTCTCTTTTTTTTTTCTTTTTTTCAGCACAAGCCTTGCCTGGCTTGCTCCTTTTGCCTTGCGAGCTCTCGTTTATTCACCTCCAGCTTTAGGCAGTTTTTTCTTAAGCTAGGTAGCTTCAGGAAATAGGCACATTTAGTCACTATAGGCTTAGCCTCTTTTCCTTATAGGGTTTTTATTGTAGCTTGTTGAAACAATAAGCCTACTGCAGGCTACTTGTGGTTTTGGTATGCTGTCCCCTTCAAAAGAAAGTTGAGTCTAAGGTCTGGAGGCGGTATTAATGGAATTTTGCAGACAAAGAAAGCTGTTGGCTGGTCAGAAAATGTGGTAAAAGCCTCCGTTGGATCAACAGAAGAAAATCCAAGTTGAAACAGAAAGATATTCATCAAAGAGGAGGAAGCAGTGGTCTACTCAAAGTTCACTGAAAGAAATAGTAAACTTCATTTTCAACAAGTGTACTCAAGAAACTTGAAGAATATGGTTATCCGGGTTGATTCTACACAAGAAGGAGACTCTTAGAAGAAGAATAAACCCTAAAAATTGTCTTCTAAATGAACTTTGACATAAAATACCAAAGAAAGGTATTTTATCATTAACAAAAGTTAAACTGACAGTAGGTGGTTGATAGCATTGCTTTGAGCAAGTTAATCATTACATTTCTTTATACCCTTCTTCTTTTATCTTTTTTGATTATAATATTGTCGTTACTTAAATGTATAAAATTTTTGTTACCTTATTCAATGTTTTTGACCAGCATCATGAAAAATATGTAAAGTTGGATTTTGTAAAGTTAATTTCTCTTGAAATAGACTACTTTGTGGGAACTGGTTGTTTTGTTTTTAAGAAATATAGACACAGTTTTCTTTCAGGTATCAAAAGTAAGCTTTCCCCTTTTTTACTTCCTTTATTTCTATACTTTTCTCTCCCCCTTTGCTAGGCCTGACAGTTACTGCTAGATAATATCTTGCTTTGATCAGAGATAAGGTTTACTTGATTTGGGTAGAGTTGTACTTTAGAGTGACTAACACTGAGATAATTTTGTTAACTTTCATGTGTTGGTTGTTATAATTTAAGACCTAAAATCTAGCATATTTTTTAATTGTGCATAATTTATCATATCTTGCATATTTTGTTTCTAACAATTTACAGACAGAAAAGCCAAATGAAAACCAGCACTTACACACAAGTAGAAGAAACTGAGGTTAAAGTAGGCTAAAAAAAAAGCAATCATGGTATGTGGATAATTTGATGAAAGTGATATTCAGTGACAAATCAAGAATATGCATTATGTAATTATGCTGGAACTTTTATCTGTTACAGCAGAGATGAAACATAAACAAGTAAATTTCCAAAGTCAATCATGATGTGGGATTGCATATCATTTAAAGGTCTAGGAGAGATGGCAATCATTATCTCATTAATCAATGCACATTTGAACATTGAAATCCTTGATAAATTTCTCATTCCAACAATAGAAAATTGGTTTGGTGATGATGAAATCATTTTTCAAGACAATAATGCATCTTGTCATAGAACAAAAGTGATTAAAGAGTCATATGAAATTGATGACATGGCCAGTGAACAATCCGGATGTAAATCTAACTGGAAATTTATGATGTCAATTTTTAAAAAATAGTCAGTGAGAAGGCACCACCCAACAAAGGGAAAGTTGAAATCACTTTGATAAAGAATATTGCTTTAAATTAGTGAAATCAAAGCCTGAAAAATTTAAGGTTGTCATAAAAGTTCATCAACTAAGTATTGATACAAATTTTTTGTCAATGAATTCCATAAATTTTTCCTTCAATATTTGGTTATTCAGTAATATTTTCATCTGCATGCCTTGGAAAAAATTATGCCATTTATTTAAAGAATTTATTTGTTTAAGGAATATTTTATACTGCCAGAATGTTCTGATATTAAAAAATGCTTTGCATCTGATCTGTTATTAGTTCATTTACAGCTAAATAAAAAAAAAGGTAGGCATCCTCTAAATATGCTCATTTCATAATTTTTGCCAGGGGATCTGTGGACAAAATATAGTTCATCTGGTATTAAATATAGGTGTAAAATTAAAAAGTGATATCTTGCCTGAATTTGCTCATGTTCCCCTTCCAATTGATATGGAAAAGATATCTACCAATTTTGAATAAAAATCAGATGATATTAACAGACCCCATAGTCTGCACTTTTGAAATATTAAGAGGCTTCATGGTCTCCATTTTTGAAATTGTACAAGTTCCTTGTAAGTATAATTTAATTTTGATTAAGAAAATGGGATTTTGTATTTTTCCATTTATTTTTCAATCCAACCAATGATTACATTGATATCTATGTTAATTTATATTAACCTATTTCAAACATTATATAATGGTGGTTACCATTTTAGCTGAATGAAAGGGAAAGAAAGTGAAAAGCTGAGAAAATATCTGGACAAGAGACAAAAACAAATTGTGAAATATGTAGATGATACTTGGGCTTATCATTATTAACATGCTTTGAATAATTGTAAACATTAAGAAAAAAAATGAGAAAAAACAAAAAGGACTAAATAATTCAGATGTCAGCTTTACAAAATTTGATTAATCATTTTGAAAAATGCTAGAGTATAAAGACACTTGTTATCTCTTGATCTCTAATGGAAACTTCCAGATACAATTTTTGTAAAAACTCAATGAGTACAAATCACCATCACTATTTATAATTGCAATGATGCCACTGAATCACATACTTAGGAAATATGCAGGTGACTTCAAACTTACAAAATCACAAGAAAAGATTAATCACCTAATGTACATAGATGACATCAAACTGCTAAAAATGAAAAAGAATTGGAAACCTTAATACAGGCAGTAAGAATATACAGTCAGGATATTGGAATGGACTTTGGTATAGAAAAATGTGTCATGCTAATAAGAAGAAGCAAAGCTCACATGATTAGAAAAACTCTTTCAATCTTATTGGTTCAATAACTTTCTAAGAAAAGCTCGTTTTACTTCAGTTAAAAGACTGGGTAAAGGATTGCATCAAACTAAAAACCAGAAAAATTCAATAATAATAATAATAATAATAATAATTCTCTGAAATTGAGATACAAACAGAACATCCAATCCAATTCAGAAAACCAGACTTAGTTTTGATTACCAAGTAAAAAGATCCTGTCACCTAAAGGATTTTACTTTTCTGATGTTGTATTCAGCCGCTGGCTGGTATGTTTCATCTTAGTCTGGCAATTTTCGCCAAAACCAAATCACACAGTTCCCTCTATTGAACTGAAGGAACCTCCACCATTCGCCACATTGTGAATTTTTGATCCGAATAGCGGTGTTGCCATTTCCTCAGATTGATTCAACTGTGAGAGCCGATTTAATTTTGGCTGGAATCTATCCCGAAAGAAAAAATCGCTGTTTATGGAGAAAATAGTTCTTGTCAGACCACAAGAACACAAAAATAGACAAGCAACACTTTTGATTCTCATATAATAAAACTTTTTCAAGGCTATTGTCTTTATCTCACCATAGAAGAAATTACACAAATATGTAGAGTACAAAAGAAAAGATCACATGAGATTTACTCATTCATTTAGGAAGTGACAGAGAGAGAGAGAACAAAGAGGGTGTAAGGGGAACAACTAAGGATCCTTGTTTACTTTAACTTAAAAGTTTGTTTTTCTTGGCTTTGTTGACAAAACTATCTGGATTCACAAAGTTTCTATGTTCAATTATTGGTCCTGATCGGACTAGCACGGTTCACAAAGTCGTTTCACAGTGTTCAGCATTTCTGTCTGACCACTCAAAATGTCTGTTTCCTCCAGACTCTGCCGAAAAATATCTCTGACCAATTGCGGCTACAAACTGACTCTGTTTATTTGTCGCTGCCTCCCACCAGACGCGACTTGACACAAGGTGAAAAGCCCGAAGGCCGATTAAAGTGGGGATAAGGGGGAGGGAATGTCGGGAACGAGACGAGACTCGAACCCTGCTGGTCTGTGCTGCTCATCGGTTCACTTGGTGCAATGTGAGCCTGATAAGGCAAGCAGTTTCACGAACCCAAATCTGGGTCCGGGCACGTATGCCGGGTTATGGCTTGAACTAGACACCAAGGTCTAGTGCCATACGTAAGTTTCGAGAAAGTCCGCGGAGGACTGACTCTGTCTCTGAACTTGAATCTCTCTCAACTCTTTCTCTCTGCTGGCTATGAACGATTGCACTCTGCACTGAACTCTTCAAATCCCCCCTTCAAACTAACTCTTCGAATTCTGAGCACTGCTTATATGGATTATATCAACAATTTTTGGTTACGCCCATGAATAACAATATGTAAATCACCTGGACCCACCATGTATTTTGTATAATCTGTAAAACTCCACAGATGGCTGTTTTTAAGAGGTACTAAAAATGAATTTTGATGCCCCACTGTATTTTGCCCTGACAAATATCAGTTAAGTCAGAAAAATCCACTAATCTTTGTCTCAGACCCTGAGCCTGGACTTTATCTTCAGACCACACAAGAATTTCATTAACCTTTTATCACAGGATTCAATCAATGAACCCATCTCTCCACTCCCCGAACCATCACCTTACTTACAAAAGATCTAACTCCAAGAACGTTATTCCAAAAGAAAAAATAAAATAAAATAAGATAAAAAAATAAAAATAACTAATAAAATAGGAAATTCCTTTTCCTATTCTTTGTATTAAAGAAAAACAAGCTTATTTCTAAAATTATCCTTCTATCCATTTAATTGATAATTTCATTCCAATCCCTTAGAATCATTAATTAATAAATCCACCGGGGGGGGGAGCTCTCTCTCTCTCTGTCACACTTTGACAGCAGACCAAAGTGTGAAAGTGAAATAAGGTGAAAAGTTGTACAAATACCTTGACTTTGCTAGAGAGCTGAAAAAACTGTAAAACATAAAAGTGACAGTGATTCTTATAATAGTTGATGCCCTTGGAACAGTTCCCAAGAACCTGGAAAAGAAACTGGATGAAGTGGAGATTAAAGGATGAACTGAAACCATCCAGACCGCAGCACAACAAAAATCGGCAATAATTCTTGGAAGAGACTTGGAGATCTAAGGATATTTTCTATCACTCAGATTCCAATGAAAAAGCATCAGTTAGAACTGGTGTGAAAAACTCACTAGGAGTAAAATCATAAAAAAGAATATGTCAGCAGACCACTGCATAAAATTAAAAGAACACAAACAACTAGATAAATACCTTGACCTTACCAGAGAACTGAAAAAAATTATGGTATATGAAGGTGACAGTGATACTAACAATAGTTCAATCCCTAGTAAAAGAGACTTGAAGAGATGGAAGAATCAGATGACAGCACTACTGAGATTTTTTTAAAGTATAATAAAACGATGATCTCAAATATAAAATTCATAAATTTAATAAAACCTTCAATATTTTTGTAAGAATGATTTCATTTTAATTTTTCATGTTTATTTTCTCTTTATTTCAGGTTAACAAACGAACATAAAACAATGATTCGAGTCATTCGAAAAATCAAATTCTTTGTGGCTAGAAGAAAATTTCAGGTAATTTTTCATATCAAAATTTTTGTTTTTTAGATCATTGGTAGCTAAGTGTAACAGTTAAAAGGAAGTAATTCTCTTTTCAAAAAAAAATCAGAAAATATATGAATGAAAAATAAAACTATATCATCTTGAATGTTTCTATTTACTCAAAATTAAATATACAGGCAATATAGTTGAATTGGAGAAAAACAATCGCATCAACTGATCAATATGGGAACAATTTCCAAAATAAGCAGTATACTACCATGTGTATAATCATATATATGCAGATATACAGACTTGTATTAACACGGTAGGAAAGTCTATTAATATAGGGATCTGAGTACTGTTGATAGACCCCTTATTTTTTTACCTGTGCATATGTTGATCAGTATATGTGATCATTTACTGCAGGGGTCTCAATTCCAAGAATACAAAAGAACCATTACAATCTTGGAAGGCCAAAATTGAGATGAAGGTGAAGGGATTGCTTTTTGCCATTTATAATGCCAATCTGCAATACAGCTGATAGGCTGCAATTTTTAAACTTTTCTACCAAAATAAATGCACATATGATAGTAAGTACGATATGTAAATTAGCACAAAATGTAGGGGAACTAATTTTCCATTTCAAAATTTCCTTAATTCCATTTGCTTTTGATAAATTCCATTTTTTCCCATTTTCACTTTTTAATAAATTTAACTGGTATTTTCTTTAATCATTTTAATTTAAGTTACTTTTTTTTGTTTAAATCTAAATACATTCAAGCTCTTATTTCTTTGAAACTCAAGAATAACTTGTATCAAAGATTAAAAAAAAAAGAATAAGCACTTAGTGAGAATCAGACTCACATCCCCTTTTTGCCTTTTTGCCTTGAGGGAAGCCTGGTTATCCATACTTGCGGCTTTTACCAACTCAGTTCCAAGAGCAACTGGTATTGTGGAAATCTAAATCCCACCTAGCATAAATCCATTTCTTCTCTCCAACCCCATCTATGGTTAAATAGTTGGACAAACTGGGTTTGTTGGCTGCGATACAGTAACTGATCTAGGAGAAAGAAAACCCTCAATTTAAATGAGCTGTACTTCATTCAAAAATTGACTTTGTGTCAAATTCTGTCCAATGAAAAGAAGTTGGGTAAATATATTTCCCTTCTACAACATCTTGGCTTATATTTAGTTACAATCTGAACTAACAAAGTAAATATTTCTAGAAGTATCAAGAAAATGTGATTTAGCACAAAATTTGGTAGTTTTTACTTAAAATTTATTTTGGAAAAAAAAAAGCAAAAATAGATCTTACCCACTGAGTAATGCTTGAAAAGGAAAAAATGTGTCAAAAAAGAACATATAACATCTATAATTTGTATGACTTCTAAACAATGTTTTGTATGTTATTTTCATGAGGTAAAATTTATAGGCGTATAATGGCAATTTAGGCTGGTTTGAATTTTAACACTAATTGTGTATGAGCCATGACAGTAAACTATGCAAGCAAATTTGAATTAAATAAGAAGTTAGAATATTTATATAAGAAGTCAATTTTCCACTTCCACATTTACAGTCATCATAAACTCAGAAGCACACTTATTATTATCGTTATTGATACTGGAAATGGAATCAATGACCTGAGTTCAAATCATTGATGAAGCTGTTTGCATTTTACTTCATGCTAATATGACAGAACAACTTGGCCTGCTGCCTTGTGTACTTTTCTCATTATTTTATTTTGTTGCACCATGATGTCAGACCTCACATGTTGTATTCTACAGATGCATATCACAGTGCACAAGCCTAGGAGACAGCAGTGTCAAAAGGACAAAGAAAAAGAAAAGACAAACATAAGATTTGAAAAGTGAAGCGGGTGACACTTCAGAACATTTCTCTAATTCTGATCATAAATAATAAAAGATACATCTGGCTACTAAATATTTTTACAGATTAATTCTATCTTATGTGGATCAAATAATGCATTCTCTTTTATGTGAATCAAAAAACGAATTCTATCCTATGTAGATTAAAAGATGAATTCTATCCTACGTAGATCAAAAGATGAATTCTATCTTATGTAGATCAAAAGATGAATTCTATCTTATGCGGATCAAAAGATGAATTCTAACTGATGTTGATCAAAAGATGAATTCTATCTTATGTAGATCAAAAGATGAATTCGATCTTATGAAGATCAAAAGATGAATTCTATCTTATGTTGATCAAAAGATAAATTCTATCTTATGTAAATCAAAAGATGAATTCTATCTTATGTGGATCAAAAGATGAATTCTATCTCATGTGGATCAAAGGATTATTCTTATCTTATGTAGATCATAAGTTGAAGAAAATTTTAATTTCTCAGGTACTTTATAACTCTGTATAACAATATTACATTCAATATGGACAAAAAAAATTCATCTTATATAAAAACAAGAAACTGTTCTTAGTTGTAAACAATGATGGGCCTACTCAGCACTTTGATGGGGGACCCAATAGTAACAGCAGCTACTATAAGCAACTTGAGGCCAATTTACCAAACTAGGTAAAGCTTAGTAAATATAAGATGAAATAGTTAATAGTGAGTTATATAGTATGAGTGGCTAGAAAAGAATTCCATGCTTAATGGCAATCATAAAATATTGCATAAGCTTTTTGTATAATTTTCAATGAAATTTGTTTTTTGCTCATCTTGTCAACAGGGCTTAAAATATGCTGACTATATCCCCTGTAGATGTCTAAGATACTTTACAAAAAAAAAGGTAGACTGGGTATGACACTGACCTGCATCATGTGATGCGGCTCCAGCTCTGGTGATCTGGGTAGTGTGGAGTAGCCCTTCATTGTTATTACTCCCTCTTTCACTCTGATCCAGAGTGGTACTAACTGTTAGGGTCCAATCTACGGGTCAAATAGATCTGTTTAAAAATTCATTTGATATCTGATAGGACCACAAAAAAACCTTAAACAACTTAACAAAAGAAGTAAATATGAATGCAATTCTCTAACCTCTTAGCATAAAATAACCCTAAACAGGTTGACATGATTTTAAAATCAATCATTCAATCAATCATTGATTTTTGTAATAGTCTTTATATATCTTCAGATTTTCATCAAAAGATGTCTTGTCCATTATTGACATTTTATTATTATGAGATCTAACCTTTTGAATCAGTCTCAATTTTCTTTCCTTTTTTTTTTTTATATTCAGCAAGCCCGAAAGCCATACGATGTTCGGGATGTAATCGAACAATATTCTCAAGGACACCTTAATATGATGGTCCGTATAAAAGAACTTCAAAGAAGGTAATTAAATATTCTCTTTCAGTTGAAATTTTTTTATCTATGAATTTCCATTTATGTTCATTTTTAATTATTCAGTGTAACTGGTTCCACCAATTCTTTCAACAAGAAATTAGATCCATCTGGTCTTTATTGGAGGAAGGATGATGTCTTTTCATCATAGGTAATTCTATTTGAAAATGATAAAGGCTCTTGATATTAAATAAGGCCAAATGAAGAAGAGTTGATGGGAAAATTGTGCTGTACCAATCTTACAAGTGAGAAGGGTTACTTTAAAAATTTGGTGAGTGCCTGTGATGCAGTGACTAACATGTTGGACTGCAGCATAATAGTAAGTGAGTTTGAATACCAGTCATCATGTTTACTCTCAGACTCTTGATAAAGGTAGGACCCCTTGGGGTAAATAGTACCACTGTTGTTCTTCTACAAGGATGACTTTGACTTTATATTACCAACAAAGGTTAATATACCATTAAACAAAGAAACCAAAACCAATCTTTAAAAATGAGTATTTGAAATTCTGTTGTTTTTTTTTTTTACTTGGACTCAAACATCAGTCAGTGGCTTTGCCCAGAAACATACAATTACTTAGCTATGTGTAAATAGTAGAGCAGACTGGGTTCTTTAGCCTTGGTGAGGCAACCAGTCTAAGGGAAGGAGAGCACTGAATTCAAATTAGCTGTGCTCCTTTTAAAAAATGACCTTGTGCTATATCCTGACTGTGGCAGAAGGGTTGGGTAAATACAAATAATTACTTAGAAGCCTAACCAGAGGATCAAGACAATTTTTACCTTTTTGTTTTTGATTTTTGTTTCCGAACATTTGGCACAATTTAAGAACTATGGTCCCTTACAAACAGTATGCTAAGATATGCAGTTTTTCAAACAAAGTTCATAATAGTTACTTATTGGAGTGTCAAACGTATTATTTTTTCATTTCATACCCCCTTAAAAATTGTACAAATTAATTATACTCACTTATTTGCTGGAAAAACCTGTTGGTAGAGTCTAGAATAAGCCAACTGCTTTGTTTATAGAGCAGTAAGACAACCACTAAAACAAACTGTCCTGATTATAGTACTGAAGTGTATGAGGCTTCTATTCTGGAGCTCTGGAGAGTGTAGAGTCATCTATTCATTACCATTATTCCTAAATCTATTTTGAAGTAATAGTACCTATTACAGCACTATTTATGTGTCAAATACATCTCTCTAAGATAATGAAGTGTTCCCTGATTTAAAATGATTATGAAGTTATATTTTTGTATTGTATATAATTGGAGACCATAATTGTTAAACTGACTTTGGCATAAGATAACTCAGCAAGGTATGACATGCCATAAAACTAGCAAACCAACCAACACACACAATTTGGTGGAAACTGTTAGGGATCGAACCTAAGGGAAAAAAAATCGAAGTTGCTACCTGTGGACAGTGTTTTGTGGGATTGTAGTGACTGGAATAATGAACACATGTGGGACAGAAAACAGAGACTTGAAAACTGATCATTACACATGGACATACATTTGATGGGTGCATACAAAGTTAAAACAGCTTCTTCTTTTCCTGATCAATAGACGCATGTCTCTGCTTCTGGTTAAATAAACTTAATTGTTTTCTTGTACACAAGTTCTTCTCTTTTCAGTTTTGTTTATATATATATATTTTTTTTTTGTAAAATTGTAACAGAAACCATGTAGGAGAACTACAAAAAAAAAATTCAAGCTTATGTTGGCTTTGCATTTTATTATGGAACAGTAACATACAGATGAATTTTTCTGATGACTGTGATATGACTGAATACACAAGTAAGCTCTGGACAATGCACTGCTCCTTGAAATTCATTTTCACTTCATAGATATTCAGGACCACAATAAAAAAAAAAAAAAAGAGATCACATTTCTTAGCTTGTACAAGAATTGGGGGGGGACTAGTCTATATTATGCAAAACAGGGATCTTTGCAAGGAAAATAGAGTTTACCTTCCAATACCAACAATAGCAAAACGTCTAGGTGTTTAGTCAAGAAATTCAAGTTTATTATATTCAAATCAAATCATGTGATGCTTGTTTTTCTTTCTTTGGTTTTTATATTGCAAATTTAGCCATTGTTGTCACAATGTTGAAGCTAGAATTATTATCATCTCATAGAACTAAGTTTTAAACTTGATTATAATTTGCATCCACCATTTAAGCAAGGGAAATTTCAGACATGAACAATAATGCTTTTTTGTAATCTCATGGATTTGTCTGATCAGTAAACACTGATCTTGGTTTAACACACTAATGGTCAATATAAATCCAATTTATTGATGAAAGGACCATATATATTCATGCACAAGTCAAATTTTGAAGTACCAACTTTTATGAAAAAATTTGACATCAGTCACAAGAAACAAGGTTGAAATTTAAAAAATAATGGTGAAGGCCTGGAGCAATCAATGGCTTCAAAAATTAATTCCATAAATTAATGATCACATGACCATATATAAGTATATATGGCAGATGGCTTTTAACAATCTTGCATGAAAGTTCTCTTATGATATAAAGTTCCTGTTATTTGTTTTCAATTAAAGTATTAACAATAAAGGGATATAAGAATCCATGAAGTTTGGTGAGTTTGGTTAGTTGGTTGGTTTTTATGCCAAAGTCAGTAATTATGTGAAAATTACAATCATTTTAAGTAGGTAAATACTCCATAAGTTACAATATAATATTTTAAGAGAAAATATTACAGTATAATGTTTAAAGAGAAAATGTGGCTCAAAATCATTTTAAACATGATCAGAAACAGATCTATTTGACCAATAGATAGGACCCTAACGAGTACTACCACTTCAGGTTAGAGCAAACCCAGGAATAATAACAATGGAAAGGTATTTCCACACTTTCCAGAGCTCCAGTACAGGAGCTTCATCACCTGATCCAGTTTGATGTCACATCTAAGAAATTTTCTTGGTGGAGCATCTTGCCATTCCGCAAAGGATACAGTTAATGTACTATAAGCCTTGCCAAAAGGATGAATTCATATCGGCAGTTTCAGAAGAAGAAGGTAACTAGACATACTGTAGAGTAATAGCAAGTATTTAATAACAACAAATATTCAAAAAATAAACAACATTCAATGACAACTAAACATGGAAATAATTTTTACATGTAATACAAGGCAAAAAATATACTTTTAATGTAATTTATATACAGCATGCTAATAAGAAACTCTAAAACAATATTGCCCAGTCAGCTGGGGCTGTAGAATACACTGACTGCCTCTCAGCAGAGAGGTAAGATCCCCATCACCACCAACAAGTGTCCTGGATATGACACTAAACAATCTGATGGTAAGGTTCCAGTAATGCTGGAGCTTTGGGAATGGCAGAGTTCCTCTTCATTGCCATTGCTCCCAGGTTCACTCTGGCCTGGAGTGGTAGCACCTGCTAAGGTCCTATCTTTGGGTCAAATAGAACTAAAATGCTTACTTATGCTAAACTGAATTGACATGTAAACTGTGTACTTATGCTAAACTGAATTGTTTGAAATAGAACTGTTTTGACATTTAACTGTGTGTAAACAAAACTATACTTATACTAAACTGAATTGTTTGAATTAGAACTGTTTGACTAAACTGAATAGCTTAAAATAGAAATGTTTTTGACAATTAAAGTGTGTACATGTGCTAAAATGAATTGCTTGAAATAGAACTGTTCATTTGTATGAAAATAGATTTGGTATTAGATAACCTAGAAAGGTTGATATGCCATAAACCCAAACAAACAAACAAATAAAAATCTAAAACAATAAGATAATGTTGTCAAGAAATGGTGAAAGGAAAAAACCTTTCAGAATACAGAAGGACTTGGTTCGGTTTAGTTTCTTTGTTTTATAGCATATCAACCTTCATAGGTTATTTAATGCCATAGCTATATTTGTTAAAGGACAGTAGTGGTGCTACCTAACTAATAGCTGAGATAATAAGAGATTCCATACCTTTCACAAAGATATTAGTCTAAAAGTGAACATAATAGCACAACTAGTGTTTGAACTCACTTATTACAATGTTACAGTCCAGCATATAAGCCACGATGCCTTTGAGAATTCCTCCAGGACAGAATGAAATAAGTAGACTGGGTAAATAGAATAGCTTTTTGAAATAGATTTGAATGTAATTTGAAAAGTAGTGTTTTCTTGCTGAAAACACGCTCTGTCTGATATTGTTATTATGCCCCAGGTATTTATTGTAGTTTATGTAAAAATGAATTGGAGGCATTACTTTTAGAGCATCCCTCATATGTTATTCCATAAAGTTAAAACTGAATTCAATTTTATCTTTATCTTTAAACTGAACAAAATCTTTTTTTAAATTTTAAAAAAAAGTGCTGCCTGAAAAGTTTTATATAAAATGACTGTTGATTTTCTTTTTTATTTATTGGTCTTTTAAGAGAAGATTGGTTTTTCTCCTGGATTTTTTCAGATTAGACACTACACTTGGAAAACCAACATATTTTGGCTCAAATAGAGAAAAAATGACACTGTGTGCAAAAGTTGGATTGATAGAAACACAGGTAAGTCAATCAGTAAATCTTTCATTCTTAGAGTCCTATTTTTCAAAAAATCTCTTCAGATGATTTTTTTTCCCACACGTTGTATGATGAAAAAAAAAACAAAAAAAAAAAAACTGTGTGCAAAAGTTGGACTGATAGAAACACAGGTAAGTAAATCTTTCATTCTTATAGTCCTATTTTTCAAAAAATCTCTTCAGATGATATATATATATATATATATATATATATATATATATAAGTTAGTAAAAGTAAAGTTAGCAACCATAGCCAAGGGCAACCTGAAGGCTCCCTTTTCAATAGCTACTACACCAAGGTGTAGGAGAGTGCGCTACTCCTTTCCCTGGATTGCTCCACTTAACCCTTGATACCTACCTTATAATACTGAGTGCTAAGTCAATAAGGGTATATATATATATATATATATATATAGAAAGAGAGAGAGAGAGAGAGTTGTACAGAGTGAAATAAGTAAGAGTTTAAAGGTGATGGTTCAGGAGAATACACCATAACTTCCTGTTGTAGCTCTACAATCATTGGTTGCATCACATTTGTAAGCCTCAGTGATGCATTGCTTAACTTCTGTTGCACTTTTTCTGAGATTAAACCTTAAGAGTAAAGAGTCTGTAGCATTTTCCAAAAAGAATGATTACTACTATTTTACATAGTTAGATGTAATTTTTACTTTATCATATGTGATTTCTGGTAGTAATTATTCAACTCTAATCATCTAACAATTCCTTCTTTTCCCTGGCCACCTGATATGCTGTTATTTTTATTTACATGCACTTGGAGAAGTGAAATTTTTATTTATCTAATTCTTAGAAAGCAATGTTAATTATTAATCATTTTTCAATTAGTATTTCTTTCACCTTGATTTTAGTTGCTTATTTATAACAATTCTCAGATTATCATTCTACAGCAGTTTGTCAGAAGTGCAGTTCAGAAATAAAGGATAAGGGTTAAATGAGACACAAATTCACCTCCCTTGTCTTAAAAGCTGTCTGGTTGGGCATAGTTCACACCAGATTTAATCATTCAAATCTAACCATATAATCATAGAGGTTTAGTCTTTCCATAAGCTTATTTATAAGAAACGAAATATGTAAGATATGAGAAATCGTGCTCAATTCAATAAATATGTTAGGCTTTATCTCTGCCTAGCTCTTGAAATCTGGCAGTAACTGTCAGGCTAAGCAAAGGGATAGAGAAAGGTATAGAAATAAAGGAGATAAAAAAGGGGGAAGGGAAGCTTACTTTTGTTACATGAAAGAAAACTGTGTCTATATTTCTTAAAAACAAAACAACCAGTCCCCACAAAGTAGTCCATTTCAAGAGAAATTAACTTTACAAAATCCAACTTTACATATTTTTCATGATGCTGGTCAAAAACATCGAATAAGGTAACAAAAATTTTATACATTCAAGTAACGACAATATTATAATCAAAAAAGATAAAAGAAGAAGGGTATAAAGAAATGTAATGTCTAACTTGCTTAAAGCAATGCTATCAACCACCTACTGTCAGTTTAACTTTTGTTAATGATAAAATACCTTTCTTTGGTATTTTATGTCAAAGTTCATTTAGAAGACAATTTTTAGGGTTTATTCTTCTTCTCAGAGTCTCCTTCTTGTGTAGAATGAACCTGGACAAACGTGTTCTTCTAGTTTCTTGAGTAGACTTGTTGAAAACAAAGTTTATTATTTCTTTAAGTGAAATTTAAGTAGACCACTGCTTCCTCCTCTTAGATGAATATCTTTTGATTCAACTTGAAGGCTTTTACCACATTTTCTGACCAGCCAACAGCTTCCTTTGTCAGCAAAATTCCAATAATACCACCTCCAGACCTTAGACTCAACTTTTTTTTTAATGGAGTATCATACCAAAACCACAAATAGCCTGCAGTAGGCTTATTGTTTCAACAAGTAACCATAAAAACCTTGTAAGAAAAAGAGGCTTAGCCTAAGACTAATGGGCCCATTTTGCCTAAATCACCTTGCTTAAGAAAAACTTCCCAAAGCTGGAGGTGAACAAACAAGAGCTCACAAAGCAAAAAGAGTGAGCCTGACAGAGCTTCTGCTCATGCTGAAAAAAAAAAGAAAAAAAAAGAGGGAGAACCCTTGTGGGTCTCACTTAAATAACAGTAAGGGCAGGGGCTAACAGCACAATTAAAAACAGCCAATCAGATTCGAGCAGACATTAACTGCTGAATTTACAATTTTCAACATATTCTTTATTTTTGATCTACACTATTTACTAATGACTACAAATAAATTGAGTCTAACAATGTGTCAAGGGTTATTCAGTGCATAGAGGTTTAAAAATTTAATACATTGTATATTTGTATTTACATTTTTGTGCCGTTTCTAAAGTTTTTTACACATGGTTATCTGGTACCAGGTATTCCTATCTAATACAAATAATTTGCAAACAGATCTATTTGCTTCATAGATGAGATCCTACCAGTTACTACTTCTCCAGGTCAAAGAGGACCTGGAAGTAATAGCAAGAAAAGGAGTACTCCACACTTTCCAGAGCTCCAGAACAAGAACCTTAACCACCAGATGCAGTTTAATTTCCTAGCCAAGACACCCCTTCTTTAGGAGAGGGGCTCATAACCCTCGGTATGGCATACAGTCAAAATATTTTAAGACATACCAACATAGATTAAGGGTTTGAGAGTTAAAATCTAAGATTTTGAAAAATACAATTTGAAAAATTGATAACAACTGATAATCTTAATCAGAAAATTTTTTTTTTATCATATCTACTTGTTACTAATTTTAATTCCTTTTTTTTTTTTTTCAGATTGCAAAACTGGATCGAAAAATGGACCAGATGTTATTGATCTTAAACATGTTAGGCAAGAGCCGTTGTTTGGATATTGGACAACATATGGCCTTTCCGAACAGTTAGCCCTATAGATGACAAATAAGATAACAAGTCAGAAGTTGGAAACTACACTCTTCGTAAAATTACGGGTTTTGGCAAAACAAAGTACTGAAATTTGCATGTGGAAGCCATGTTGTTAAAAAAAAGGAAACACTAACAAAACAAAAAATGAATGAACATTAAATTTTATTCAAAACAACAAAACAACAATGCTAGAGAGAAAAACAAGAGAATGTTTTCCAATGACAACAAGATCACAAATAATTTTCTCTGGCCTGTTTTCTATCCAGCCTGTTATCTTTTTTCTTGATGAAAATGAAAGAAAAATATTTAACTATCTTTCAAATTCAACAAATAATTGCCCTCTACACGGGAAGAGAAAAAAAGAAGTAATACTTTCTATTTTTTCCTTGGAAAAATTTGATAATTTTATCTTTATCTCTATAAATATGAATAACAATTCTTGATCAAGCCCAAAATTATTCTTTCAAATAGAAACACACATTGTAGTTTTTGGGCTATTTTTTTACAAAGATATTTTTAGATGTTGTTTCTTACCTTTGTGAAAGGTTATCAAATTGACTGGTCTGAATGATGATATGAAAGAAGATTAAGAATTGATATTTATTTAATAATACACATTGAAGAGATTTTTAACACTGCTTTTTAAAACCAGGCACCTTCTAGCATTGAACATCTGCTTGGATCAGATATTTTTTGTCTTTTCCCACCTTCTTATTGGTGACATGTCAGAAACATTCTGTGGTTTGACATCTGTTTAGGTCAAACCTCCAATAATGAGTGACAACATTTGGGGGTCAAAAAACATCTCTTTAGATCAGATATTCTCAATAAAAATCCACTATCATCTATTTAGCCCAGGCATTATTTAATTTGAATGTATTTTAAAAGTAGACATGTTACGCTCATAAATTTATCAAAAATTAATTTCATATATTTTTTTGCCAAAAATTTTCAAAATATCTTATTTACCTATTTGCAAGGTATTGTTATTTGTTAAATAAAAAAAATGACATCTGTTTAATTAAGATACTAGGGTAATGCCCACAAAAAATTATGGGGTAATTTATACTTGAATCAGAATCTCTGTATAGGATTAGAATATAGCTCCCTTGTATTTGGCCTGGGATCCAAGTATAGTCTCTCTTCAGGATATATATATATATATATATATATATATATATATATATGTTATAACATATATATATATATATATATTGATAGACAGATAGATATAGATATAGATAGATACAGATACATATATATTAAAAAATAAAAAATGATTTTGAAAAGTCTGATTATTTTTTACAGACTGATACAGACTCAAAGTGACAAAATTTAGACCAAAGATTGATAATAACCTGACAAAAACTATATATATATATATATATATATATAAGTTTGGATAGGATAGTCATAAAGTCAACAGTGTTTGGTAACTGTCAGTTTAGCTCCTATGCAAGATTTGGTCTGATGATTGCATAGGCAAGAAACTGTTGACTGTGTCAATACTATTATAACTCATATATATATGTTCTATCACCAATATTGAGCATTTTATATATATAGATATAGCAAACTACATAATAAATGGATAAACAGACAAATCTTATATATATTTTGTGTTTGTTGTATTAGTATAGATATTATGATGGACTCTCACTTTAATCTTGATGTATGTATGAGTTCAGTTAAAGGTATAAACTACTCAACTCTCTACACTGGTGATTTTGTTTATAGCCACACTTTTTGGATAAGCTGATAATAGAAGAATGTTGTACCAATGTGCCGCAGATTCTCCTGAATTCAGAGTTTTTCCTTCTCCTAGGCCAGTCACACCACCAAATCTAGAGAACTTAATCAGCCCTACTATTTTACCCATAGATGGGATAAATATATATATATATATATAAAATTTATATATATCTCTATATCTATATCTATATCTATATCTTTATATATATTTATGTATATATATATATATATATATATATATATATATATATATATATATATATATGATTTGTTTATTTATCTATTTTTGTATTTGTTATGATATTAATCTTTGGTTCAAATTCTGTTAGTTAAGAGTTCTCTGACAAGCTTTTTGTAATATATTAGCCATTTAGTCTCACAATTAAGGAATTAGAAATTCCATTGTTATGGCAGTACTAGGTAAGTTCATTTTTTAATAATGCCTCATATTACCAAAACAATGGAATTTTTATTTATCTTATTGAGTAAAGCATCTTCTAGTGCTTCACTTACCTTTTCTTTTATTGTCATTTAAGAAGTAATACACTTTTGAATCTTGTAAATTAAAACCTTCTATTTGACATGTTTTTCACAAAGATTTTTCTGTTATAACTGCTTAGGCAAGATATCTTCTTAGTTTTATTCAGACATTGATGACAGATATCTACTCAGGTAGCATATTTTCCAAGAAAAATATTTTCCTATGCTGATGTTACCTCATATCAAATGATGTCAGTCTAGCAGAGGAAAAGACCAATACAATTTCAAACCCCAACATCTAATGTCGTCCATTCTGGAGGGGCTAGATCCATTAGGATTTATTCCCTTACTTGCAAAACACTCACTCAAATCATTTTCATAGAAATTTTAAAATTTATCTCACAAGGGAGACAACTCCAAAAAACCCTAACTGCACTCGTCCATACTTATGCTCTTTCTTGTCATAGAGATTGGCAAATATTTAACAGGAAGAGTCAATCATAGAGTAAAATATTTCCACAAAAGATATTTTTTAATCTTTCTTATTTACTGTTATTTAATTACTTTCCTTTGATGAGGTGCCACTATAATTCAGTGGGGTCTCAAAACTGACATCCTCATGTCTTTATGGAGTTTGTTCATTGAAACTGTTGCATAATCAGGCTTTGTGCAATACATTTAGCACACTTCAGTCCTGATTCAATGGTTTATTCAGACCAGAATACTTTCTTTAGCTAAATTTTGCAATATTATTATTATTATTATTATTATTATTATTCCTTGTAAGTTTTTCACACCAGCATTAGCTGATGGTCTTTCACTGGAATCTGAGTGACAACAAGTCTCCTCAAGTATTACAATTATTATTATTATCATTATTATTATTTCAATCCTAGTGAGTTTTTCACAACAGTTTTAACTGGTGGTCTCTTACTGGAGTCTGAGTGGTAGCAATCCTCCTCAGATTTCCAGGACTATTCAAAGTATTCTTGCTGATCATAGTAATGTTGTAGTCAGTATGGTTTCATTATTATTATTATAATCATTATTATTTGCATAAACCTGCAATTAAATCATATAAACTGAATCATATTAAGTCATTATTTTAAAACTTCAGACAAAGCTAGGAATGCTAGAAAGTTCACTGGTTGAAAATTGAGGACCAAAACAACAAAAATGAAGATACTCATTTGAATAATTTATTAGATAATGGCAATACTTTATTTTAGAATCTTAGGGAATGCTAAGAATGCTAGGAAAGTCTACTGATCAAAATAGTAGGGATCAAAACAACAATGGTAAAGATTTTCATTTGAATAATTTATTAAATGATTGCAATTCTTCCCTTGAATACTCAAGAAAGCATATCATTTCTGATTTCTTTGTCAGGTACAGAGTTTAAGAGAAGAACTACAACATAAGCAATACTCTTTTTTCCTTTTCTTTTTTCTAAAGATTCATTAGATAAAACAAGGCAGATATAAATCATGATCAAAGACCATACAGTTTGAATAAACAAACCTCATTATTATTATTATTATTATTATTATTATTATTATTATTATTATTATTACTTTTATATCAAGCACAGAAATCATTTTGCTACAATTTGACTTTTTTAATGTATATACAGCCACACTTTTCTTAAATGCTAACAAACCACAGCTAAAAAAACAAAGCCAGTCATGGAGTTTGAACTGACAAACTCAATCAGAACTTATCTTCCCACTCAATCGATGCCTTTACCAACTGAGCTGTGATAGATCATGCAATATGACCAGCTCAGTACCCTTCCATTTCTGTTTCAGCTATGAATGCCAAATACTCTGAAAATTCTCAGTTGAATACATTTGGTTTTGGATAAGCTCCATGGAGAAAATAAAATAAAATCCAGTCTTGCACTCCCCAAGCCATAACATTTTTAATTCCTTGTGCACTATTAAAACATTGAAATTCTCTTTGTTTTTCAGAAAATATTTTCAATATTCTCTCTCTTCTTTGATAACATCTATTAATCTTTTTACACATATTAATCTTTTTACACATATAGTTAGGTCTTTATGTGTTTTTTACATATTATGGTTTCATATATATATATATATATATATATATATATATATATATATACTCATTATTATGTGTGTGTGTGTGTGTGTGTGTGTGTGTGTGTGTGTGTGTGTGTGTGTGTGTGTGTGTGTGTGTGTGTGTGTGTGTGATATGTATTATGGCTATGTTACTGTATGATGGACTCGCCAGTGAATTTTAACATGTGATGGACCAACAGCTTTTATCAATTCTGGTGCTTGTGATATTTCAAACCAGACTCTGATATGGATAACAAGTCTACAGAGGGTGCATGCAAAAGAGTTTGCAGATAAAGTAGCTGACAAGACTGATTTAGCTTTCACCTTCTTCAATACTCTGTGATGCTGGAGACAGTTTTTGTTGAACTTTTTGATGGCTTTGTGGCATTTTGGTCTCCAATCATTGCAAATTGAAACAACTTTCTTGAATGTATCAACAGGTACACTTAGAGCTCTACAGTTGTTGTTTTGTTTGTTTTTTTGTTTTTTGCTAATCCCTGTACATTGGTCTTCCAACATTTCTGTTTCCATCAGGAAGCTGATTATAAATTAGAAGCTTTGGAATCATACTATCTCTCATTTGGATAACATGTCTGACCCATCTCAATTTTGGTTGTATGTAAAAGGTTTTATGCCTCCTATATTGCATTTAACAAAGAGATCAGTGTTTGAGATTATGTCTTGTCATATATGTCCACGGATCAAACAAAGACAACTCTCATGAAAAACATCAAGTTGGTTACTTTGTGATTGATTGGGCATCCAGGATTCTGATCCACACAAAAGAGTAGTAGGAATAACAGCCTTGTAAACTGCCCCTTTTATTCTAAAGATGATAAAAGTATGATTAGCTTGAGCTATTTGGACTATTTTGGCAGTACAAATTGAAAAAAGAATTTACATATTTGAAGTTTTTCCATCAATGGTTGTCAAGGTAAATGGAAACTGATGAATTGGTGATTGCTATTTTACGCCCTTTATTTGCTTCGAAGTGGGTCTTCATTACTATTTTTTTTAATACTGATGGTAAGGCTGAAAGTCTTACTTGTATATGAGAAATGATTCACCAGTTCCCATGCCTCTTTATTTGATATAGCCATGAGAACAGTATTATATATGAATAAAAGGTCATGAATGATGCTGATTTTGATAAGAGCTTGATATTTGAATCATTGATAATTAAAAAGAACACCACTGACATAGAATTGTAATTCTAAACCTAGATCAAAATCATTAATAGAATAGTAGCTTTCATTCGCTGATAAAATGAAATGATGACATTTGGCATTTTGTTAAGAATGCCAAGTTTCTTGAGAACTTATCTAGCAGGGATTTCTATTTACAGTGTTGAAAGTTTTAGTTAGAACAATAAAAATCATGTATATTTTGTTGATTTTTTTATGGACTTTTTCTGCAACCGGATGAAGAGAGAAGATCCTGTCTATGGTATCATGACCTGGTTGAAAACCACATTAGAACTTTGAGTAAACATCACGAATGACATGCTTTATTGTAGCCAAGATCTTCTCTGCAATATAAAGAAGATTGATGCCATATTTCTTTTTTTTTTTTGAAAGATGCTTGATGGACACATCCTTGAAGTCTTAAGGAACATGCCCTACTTTCCTGATGGTTTTGAAAAATTCTAGTAGTCTCTTGATCTACAATATATTACTGCTGTTCTTAAAAACTTCTGTTAGTATATCATCTTTGCCTGGGTTCTTGCCCAAAGACATTTGTCTGATTGCATCTTATATGTCTTTGAAGTATTGTTCAAGAGACAACTGAGAGATTTCAGGATGTTAAGGAATGGAAGCAGTGACATCATCATCAATATCAGGTAAAGTTGAAAATGCTTCTTCCAGCGAGATAGTATATCTTTATTGTTAGTAAAAAGAGTTTGACCATAAAAACCAAGACCTGGAGATTACTCATATTCTTGCAAACCTAACATGCTTTTCAAGACCTCATAAAAGACTTCAGAATCCTTCTTGTCTGTTGTTTTCTGGAATTAAGTAGCCTCTACAGATCACCAAGATTATTTCATTCTCCTGAAAGTAGTTTGGACCTGCTTCTTACACTTTTTCTATGCATGCTTTTTGGTGGTAGAGATTTTATTGTTGATCCAATTTTTATAGAAATCAGGCATCATCTTGATAAGAGGAATGTTGGTGTTATAGTCATCAAACCAATCCTGGTGTTTACAAACAGAGAAGCTTAACACTTTCAAGGAAGTGCTATAGGTCACATTTTTAATATTGATTCTTCACAGATAACATCCATTAATTCTGATTCTTTTTACCTATTTAAGGGCCACACTAAAAGTTAGATCTTTATGTGCTATCTATATATTCTAATTATGTGTGTGTGTGTGTGTGTGTGTGTGTGTGTGTGTGTGTGTGTGTGCACATAAATACATGCAATAAGTCAGTAGTTTAACATATAGTTTTTAAGTGATTTTTGACCTGAAATTTTCACTGCATAAATTTTGATCTATATCATTGATATTTTCTACTGAATTAAATTCATTGACAAAGGAGATTATGTTGAAAAATAAATATTTTGGTGCAAAATAAAAGTTTTTTTCATCATAGATTGAGATTTTGTTGATTTTAAGGGTATGAATTAGCAAGGTGCCAGTATGTGTATCAATTAACCACACCAAAAACAGAATCACCAAATGAGTTGGCTTAACACAAATGTTCTTATGAAAAGCAAGAATTAATTTCTCCCTGTGTTGATTCATAGCCAGATATTTTGATGAAAAATGTATCATCACTAGTATGCCACCATAATTTACAGAAAAGAATGTGAGTTAACACTTGGGAACACCACTTCCCCACTACTACTTTACCTTTACAGGAAAAAGCAATTAATCCCATAATCAACCTTGACAAGTTCCAATCCAGAGTCATAGTCAACCTTGATATTTGCCTGTCCTTATGGGCATGTTATATCATTTTATATCATTTGTGTATTACTAACTGTACCTGTGCAAATTTCTCAGTTCAGTTAGTATATACAAAATATTATACAATATATATATATATATAATAATTGCTCAGTAAAAAATAAATAACTACCCCTTCCTTAAAGATAGAGAAAGGATCACAGTCAGTGCTTACAAATTAACAAATAATAATTACCATCTATGCAAGCACCAGACAATCAATTTTCCCATCGTGAAACTGGCAGTTATGTTAAAAGCTTTAAAAAACATAAAATATTAAAATTGATTTTTAAAAACTTTTAAGATAAACCTTAAAAAGGTTTATTTTAAAAGTCTTTAAAAATCAATTTTAATCAATGATCTGCATTCAACTATATATATATATATATATATATATATATATATATATATTATAACTGCAAGGTAAAAAATAAATTACCATCTTTTCCTTAATATATATATATATATATATATATATATATATATATATATATATATATATATATATATATATATATATATATAGTCTTATTTGGTCCAGTTAAACCGGAGTTGGGAGTAATTCCATCTGGACAAGAAAACTATTCAAGAGTGAATATTTAAATTTTCCTGGTAAAGAGCTCAATGTAACAGACAATATAGAGCAATAAATTCTTTAAGAAAAACAACAAACCGGTCACATTTATATTTACCTACATTTATATTAGCTAGTTTACAAAAAGGGAGGTAAAACCATATAATTTTTCTTTTTCTATTTTTATTTTTATGATCATACTTATTATTTTCTTTAGTAATTTCATTTGTTATATTTTCTTTTAAATACCTAAAATCCTCCTTAAAACCACTATTTTTAAGGGCATCTATATACATCTTACTACTCTCTTTGAAAATATGAGGTAAATATTTTTTGAAACTGATAGATAAGCACTTTAAACAAGATAATATATTACATAAAATATTTAATAGAAAAACTTTGAAAATTAGTTATTCCTGCACAAAGAATATTTCTCAAATAATAAATAATCATAATAATGAGATAATTAAGGAATTTCAGAACCAAGCAAATAATAATAATAATAATAGTAGTAGTAGTAAAAAAATAGAATGTAATTGTAAATCTCGAAATGATTGTCCTATGAATGGTTTATGTAATTTAGATAAATAATTGCTTGATATACATCAAGAAATTATCTATCCAAAAGAGGATATAAATGATAGGAGATCTTATATTGGAATATCGTCCATGAAATGGAAGATTAGGTATGGCAACCATAAATTTTCTTTCTCCCATGAGCATCTAAAAAATCAAACTGCTCTATCTAAACATTATTGGGGTTTGAAAAATAAAGGTTTAACCCCTGACATTCAATGGTCCATATTAAAAAGATCTAATACTCCAAAGTCTATTGATAGTAGATGCAATGTGTTTAGAAGAAAAAATGCACATTTTGCTTTTTCCAGAGCTAAAAGAATTATTAAATAAGAGAAGTGAATTAATAGCTAGGTGTAGACATAGGGCTAAATTTAAACAAAAGATAATTAACTTAAAATTTTTTTTTTTTAAAAAGCATTGAGTTAAACTGAGAATTAATGTAAATGAATAAATAAAATGAAATGTTAGATAGAAAATTGTGAAAAAGCATATCATATATACATACTACTCATAAAAAGTGTAACTGATTAATAGGTTCTAAATAGTTTTGAAATTTTAAAATAATTTGAAATAAATTAAATCTTTGTTTAATTTAATATAATTATTACTGTATCATTTTGTTAAGTTATTGAATAAAGTTTAAATCTAATTTAATATTAAATTTGTAATTTAAGTCAAAATGTAATTAGAATTTAAGAATTAAAATAAAAAATTTTTTAAAAATAAATTTACTACATTTCTAACCGAAATTAAAATAAAAACGGAAGTGGGTTAAATGAGGAGATAACTCTTCACCCCTCTTCCATCCCCTCCCATCTTTTTCTGTGTCTATTCTAGTTTTTTTATCCATAGGATCTGAAGAAGTCCTGTTAAATTTTTTTTGTGTTTTTGAAATTTTCAAAAACGCTTAACAGGATGGAAATAAATTTATAATCCTAATGTGACCGGTTTGTTGTTTTTCTTAAAGTATATATATATATATATATATAAATTATGATAGTATAGACACAAAGTCAACTGTGCTTGGTAACCATCAGTTACTTGTCTGTGTGATCATTGAATAAAGGATTTTGAGTTGTTTCTCCACATGCTGTTAAAATTTGTGATCATTTGAATGAGAATTGGTAAAGTTATTAGATTACAAAATGATATTGATTTTTCTGAAAAACTGTGTATATTTAATGTTATGGTTATGTTATGTGTTCAAGAAAGTATATGATGCCATTTTGTAACAACATATGCTTTCTATGCCTCTTTTGTTTTTCTCCTTCAGCTTCACAGGTATTTGCTTGCTCTAAACTTTTTGTTGTTTTATCTTTTTTTAATTTGAACTTCAAAATTGCAGAACCAACTTATAACCTTCCAGATACATAGTGATTGTAATTCCTCATAGCTAAGCTTCAACTAATTCAATCCTTTCTGGATTTTTTTTGATTTTAGAGATACCAATTGCTTCAATTATAAATTCTTTTTTTTATTTCTGAATATTATTTTCTTTTTCTTTTTTAATATACAAAAGCTTAAACTGTTCTGCCTTCACTTAAACTTTCACTTGTGAATTTGCCTTGTATGTGGATATTTGTACACTGAACCAGTCAAGTTGTAGCAAAATATTTTTTCCCATGTCATGCACAATTTTTGGAAATCTTCACATTCAGTCTATAATTATTATAAATTCTCATTTTTGCAAATTCTTTCAGTGCTTCACTTTGAATGAATCAATCATCAGTTGTCTTCAGGTGTTAGGATTGAAAAAAAAAAAAAAGGAGAAACATGGTGGCCCATTTTAACATCTGAATTATCTTCAATTTCAAAACTTTAAAAAATTCAATCTGCTTGGGTAAAACAACAATAATGATAGAACAAAGCTTCAATTTGATCTTCCTTCTCTCTTGAATTCAGACCATATTTAATAGATTTGGATGCATGGTTTGTTTTGCAAAGATAACAAAGGCCATATTTTTATATAGGAGAGATTATAATAAGAAAAGTTGATCAACTAGTTGAATTAAAGATTTCTTTTATAGACATACAGATGTACATCACTGAAACAATACGTAGAGAAATAATTCTATTTTGGGCAATTTATAATCTAAATGATTAAAAAGTTAAATTTGAATTATAACAAAAGAAAAAAATCTAAGAATGATGGAATAGATATATAATCAGAATTAGCCAGAGTCTTTATTGGGCCATTAGCAGATTTTCATTTTGGGACCTCCCTTATTGCTATTAACAATATCAACTATTATTAATACTTGATTGTTTTAAAAATATGCAATGAAAAAATCTCCGCTTTTATTGAATATGCTATTTTTTTTTATAAGCTGACATTATAAACCATTAAAAAAAAAACAACCAGTTATGGTTGAGGATCTCCTCATGGCTATGAGGCTCTTCTTATGTCTTTTATATCTTGACAGAACTCTGTGTATAATGAATATTTATTTAGCTTAATTTAGTTTGACACAATGTATATTGTAAAGATTGAACTTACTATCAATGGACTGTCATACTAACTTGCAAACTATTTTACTATGGTAGGTACCATATGGAGATAGCTTAACTTAGTCTATTACAAGTTCACAACTGTGGGTTATCCAGTGAAGACTGGAATCATTAGCAATACTTTCAAAACTAATCGATTATCACTCATGTTGGTGCCTTATGATGTGTACTATTAGTGAAAATAAATAAGTAATATTGTTGATGATGCTTTTCAGTAGATTCACTTCATTTATTGAAAAAACTGAACTCTGACTTAAGACCAAATTCATAGAGCATTCACAATAAACAAGTAATTGTTTTGAAGGATATATCTATATAAATTTTTAATAGTCTTTTCTCTTATAAACAGGATATAAAAAAATATGTAAAATTGTTAGCAAAACATTTTTGAAAATGTATAATTGTTTGCAAAATATTATAAAATGGAAAACTGTCGGCAAAATATTAAACGAATATTGGAAAATTTGGGCTTTAAATATGTTGTTAAGTTGAAAACAGAAGAAAGTTAATATCAGGAAAAACATGGACACATTGGAATTTTAAAGAATTATATAACGGTTGCAAACAATTGTTCTGTTTGTGGCTATATGATATTATACAAAATAAACATATTATAGTTCACTTAACTGAAGTCCTTGTGTCGTATATAGAAAAGTTTAATGTACTCCATATGGCTCCAGTTCACAGCTGGAATTTTAGCAGAGACAATTTTAAAGTCTACTCACTAGTGAGCTTGAATAAAGAAAGAGAGTTAGACATGTCTTTGATATCTGGCCCCAATGTCTTGGTAGCCAGTGATTGGTTAATTTGAAAAGATGTACGGACCAATTATATGGTGTCATACATATCCTTTAGAGAGTGGGGTTGGCCGCAGGAGACAAACTACTTACCTTAGTTATATATTTTTTATAAGGGTTGGGGACAGGTTGACAGATATTACTGCTTAATCAAGAGGAATAAGTGTCAAGTCAAGGTGCCTTTACTCTCTGTTTTATTCCAAATTTTTTTTAGATAACTAAACTCTTTCTTTTTGCTTTTGATGCTGTTAACACATTGATTTTGTTCCTACATTCTTCATCTCTTGACTTTTGACTTTAGGCTGAAAGAAAATAGAAAAAGCTTATTTATTATGGATAAAATATATTCACAGACTTGTCTTTATGTCACCGCTTAGAAATATGTTGAAAGAAGAACATATTTTGACCCTCTTAGTAACTTGGGATGAAAATATTTTGTTAATTGTTAAAATTGTTAATTCAGGTATCAACTTCCCTTATTAGCATCTTTGCTTTAATATATTATATGGTTTATTACTTTGTTTTATCTTTTCTATATTACTTGTTTAAAAGCTACCATCAGTGGCCATTAAGCTTGATACAATGTTGCTTTATATTTATTGAATAACTATTTGCATTTAAACAAATAAGGAAAAATATCATGAATGCCATTTAGAATTACTTAAGTTATCTCCCTTGCCTAGTCAGCTGGGGAGTTGAATACACTTCTGCAGAGACATCCACCCCCCAACGAGTGTCCTAGATATGACACTTAACAATCTCATGGTGAGGTTCCAGTGATGCTGGGACTTTGGGGAGTGTGGAGCACGCCTTCATTGTCATTGCTCCCTGGTCCACTCTGGCACCTGATAGAGCCCTATCTATGGGTTAAATAGAACTAAACTGCATACTTATGCTAAACTGAATTGTTTGAATTAGAACTGTTTGACTGAACTGAACAGCTTGAAATAGAAATGTTTTGACAATGAAACTGGGTACTTATGCTAAACTGAATTGTTTGAAATGGGACTGTTTTTGATATTGTAACTCTACTTACACTAAACTGAATTGTTTAATATAGAACTATTTTGACATCTAACTGTGTGTAAAGAAAAGCTATACCATCAACTGAATTGGCTGAATTAGAAATGTTTGAATAAACTGAATTGTTTGAAATAGAAATGTTTTTGACAAACTGTGTACTCATACTAAACTGAATTGTTTGAAATAGAACTGATTATTTGTATAAAAAAGGATTTGGCATTAAATAACCTACAAAGGTTGATATGCCATAAAATCCAAACAACCAAATAACCAACATTAAGTTATCTCCCTTGAGAAATCAGACTATTCAGGTTGAGTGCAAGTGCAGATTCCACACTATTATTCTTAAACTACAAATTGAATTAGAAATTAATTTATTTTCCGAATTAAAGAATTTTATGACAACAAAAAGTCACGATCAGTACATTATAAAACCGAAAACTATTCGCAACAAAGGAAGAAACTAGTCTAATTTGCATTTGATATAGCAGGAGTTACTTCCCTTCAGAAATTGGATCATTATAATAACTCTGGCTAGCGATGTTTTCCAGATCGAATAGCTGATTTAAGGCATATTTTTAAGCTGAATCCAAAAATCATACTCATTTTTTATAATCAGACCAAATTTGTACGATAAAAGCTCTTATTTGAAATGTATAGAACAGTATTAAAACTTTATTTTCTTGTTGAATTAAACAAATAATGCTAAATTTAGAGCTGATATATTTGCAGAATGCTCACATTATGCAAAAGTAAACTGAAAAATACTCAAAAGAAGATATTCATGGCAGCCACCACATCCTGTTTCAAGCACCAGCAGTAATCAGCGAGAAAGTTTACATCCCACCAGCCTTGATAGCACTCTTCCATATTGTCTTGGTGATAGCACTTACCCTGTTCTTCACTTAAATCTCCACAGTTCTTTGGAAAATCGTCTAAGTGTAACCGCAGAAAGTGCAGTTTCACTGACATTCATGCCTTGAGTTGATGGAAACTCTTCAGTAGCTCTTTCCTTTCTGTATCCTGCACTATGGTGATTTCTCTGGAAGTTTGTAACTACTGACTTCAATGACTGCTAGGCAGACAATTCAGATTTACTCAGTGCTTCGTCAAACATTGGGTCCTTCATGAGTTCTCTTCTTTGAGGATCATCAAATATACCAGCCTTGAGTTTCTCCATGCTTATCCATGGGAACTTCTCCTGGAGGAAAGCAAACCCACTGCCTTTATAAAGTTCTTTATTACTCCTAACTTGATATGTCAGGGTGGATGCAGTATTTTGTTCAGTTCAAAGAGAGAGTGAGACTGAACATTATGCGAGCCAGGTTTTAACCCTTGTTTTAATGGCCACTCTTGTCAGACATAATGTCAGTTATCAGCCCAGCTGTTCTTGAAACACAGAAAACAAGGATACTTTGTGTATCCAGCTTAGAGCCCTTGGACCAGTCCAACCACCTTAAGATCTCCACAGATCAACCATTTGAGATCCTAGTAGTTAATGGCAGACAGCAAATGATCCATGCTGTTGTGAGTTTCTTTTATTTATACTGAATACCCAATAGGGAAGGATGAAAAATGATTCCCATTATGTAGAACAATTCTGAGACTTCTGTCAGATGAGTCAATAAAAATACTGTGGCATCATACACAGAATGTTGTTTCAATAAACCAATGATGACTTATTCTGAAATGTGAAAAACTGTCTTAATTCTTTCTCAGTCTCAATACCATTAGAATGTTTTTCCAGGTTCAAACAGATGTTTCTCTTTGAGACATGAACCCAGCAGCTGAGCAGACTCTTTTGAAAGGTTCAGGTCTCGTGTCAGGTTGTTGAATTCTGCTTGTATCCAGAGTACTGGCTGATCATCTTCTTCTAGCTTGTATGTGTCATCCCCAGCTACAACAGTCATGTTCAAAATCAGAGCTATATTCCATGTTACCCTCTGGCTCAGGAACAGGAAGGTCTGGGCCATGAGGGATTGATCTTATGGCAGAAAGAACATCAGGGTATTGGACATGGTGCTCGTTCTGACAATTTATTCCTTTTAGATTTATCATATAGAAATAGCAGTCTGTAATATGATCTTTTCCTTCCCTCTAGACCATTGGAATGCCAAGTGGCCGACTCTTCTTTTTACCATTTAATCCCTCAAGTTCTCTACTCATGTTTTACAAAAAATGTAAGGAACAAATGGCTTATCCTGATCCCCAAGTTTGACTCCAAAGTAATCACAATATGAATTCTTCACAAAGTCAGTGATTTCTGCTTGATGGTTAGGAAGATCCACATTACCAGATATAACAGAATCTGTTAGGATTATACTCACCCTTGCAATCCATTCTTACAGGAATACAAATGTTAAGCTGAAAAGAGAAAAAATAAATCAACACTCAGCTCATCATTGACACTTGACGCAGTACATTAAAATCATTTTAAGCTGAGTGATAAGCCCCACCCCTCCAGCTATGTGGGTTTTAGTGAGTTAGGTACACATACAACATTATATGCTACAATAAGCATCAGGCACCCACAATCAGCTGTGACAAGTAGGGTCAACAGGCTTTTGAATAACTGTTATTATTGTGTACTACTTGTGATGTATTCAAGCACATCTTAAAAACCAGACCTGATCAAACACAATGAATGGTATTTTTAGAGGTGCCCGTGGTGTAATGGTTATCATCGTAGGAAATGGACACGGTGACACAAGTTCAAATCCTGGACAAGACTGATTGCATTTCACATAGCACTAATACCCTTGGGAAAGGTATGAATCCAATTATTCTCCCTCCAGCTATAGGTAAATAGTAAGGCAGACTAGGTTCTTCAGCCTTGGTGAGGCAACTAGTCTAGAAGAAGGAAAACTCTGAATTCAAACCTGTTAAACTCCGCTTAAAAATTGACCTTGTGTCATATCCTGTCCAAGCGGAGGGGTTGGGTAAATAGGATGAATGGTATTTTTAAATTCAGTAAAAAATGGTGATCATATATCACTTAATAAACCTTTGACCTTTGGAAAAACAATTTTTAATGTAGGCCAGTGCGATTAATAGATTAAGAATGAATGCAGACCTCTAACCAATTAAGTTGCAAATTGAACTGAAAATTTCTTTATTCTCTAAGAGAGCATTCTAACAGTATTGTGCTATTAAAAATCTTGCAACAATACATTGCTTTTGCTGGGTTACAGTTACAAACTCTCAATGGAGATTGATTTTTTTATAGTTGACTCTTGCTTTTCTTTTCTTCTTGAAAAAAAAGGAACTTTTAATTAAAAAAACGAAACCAAATTGGAAATTAATTGCTTCTGTTTATCTAGCTACTCTTATAACCTCTAATGAATCCTGTCAAAATTAAGTGGTATAATGGTTAGCAAGTTAGCCTAGCAAACCATTTCTAGTGAGTTTGAGTCTCATTGGGTACCCCATGCATGTAGCCTTATGCCACAACTAAACTTAGTAAATAAATTAACAATAGGAGACAACTACTACAAATTCATTTTCCTGAAAATGGAGTCACTGAACTGAACAACATTATTTCAGACCATTATGCTTTCTTTGGTTGATTTCTTTGTTTAATGGCATATCAACCTTTGTGGGTTATTCATTGCCAAAGCTATCCTTATAGAAGAACAGTAGTGTTACTCTTTAATACATAGCTTGGAGGATAAAAGGAATCATAACTTTCCCAAGAGTATAAGGCTGAAAGTAAATGTAATAGAGCTGCTGGAGTTTATATTTACTTACTTCAAGACATTTTAGTCATTACACCACTAGCCAGTTTAATATTTACTATTGATTACATTAAAATAGAATTAGTACTTTTAATTAATGCATTTTAATTATTGATTCTCATTAAATATGTACTGAATTTACTTTTGTATCTGCAAAATAATGAAAAACTCAATGAATTAAACTGTTTTAAAATTATTTTCATATATTCATTTAATTTTTGAATAAAGTTATTTGGAACTGTTATAAAAATGTTCAAGTTTCTTTAGAAGTAATTATTTCAAAAAGGACTGATATTTTATTTGCTCTTTGGGATTCTTTTTAACAAATCTCATTTATTTCTACAAAACCTTTATGAAGAAGTGATGGGAGTAAACCAATCACCAAAAATCTCAGCTGTTTCTTTTATCTATATTCAAGGGTTTTCTTTTTCTGACATTGTTGAATATCTTTATGATACATATCTTTTGATAAGGTTGTATTTTTAAGGAATCACATTTAAACATTATTGTTCAAAATTAAAATGTGCTAGTTTAAAAGGACATACTTTATATAGTTTGTAAAATTATATATATATATATATATAGCAAATCACTATTGATAAACATAAGGTACAGCTTACAGTCAAACTGTAGAACCACTGCCTTTACTGTAACAGTGCTTGATATCAGTTGATAGAGCTACTTGTACATTAAGAATGAATTGAAGATTTAAAATTTTGAGCAAATATATACTCATCTCTCTCTCTCTATATATATATATACATATATATATATATAAATTATTAATATATATATATATATATATATATACTTTAGACAGTTTTTCAACTGTCTTCAATCACATCAGTGACATCTCATTTAGCAACAAGAAAAGCTGAATAAAAAGCTAAATACCAAATCCTTGTCTGTTATTTTGATGAAATATGACTACAAGTGAATCTTTTAACTAAGTACTCATTATATATATATATATATATATATATATTTACATAAAGCCTGTGACCAAACCAAGGAGGATACTATCTTTTGGTTTTATTGAATTTATTTTTGAAGGGTTTATGTCAGTGGTATTGAATTTGTAGGTTGAATATATACATAGCATATATATTTATATATATGGTATATATATTTTCCATAGCTCTAGGTGATTTCTTTCTTTATATATATATATATATATATATATATATATATATATGTAATAGTTTGATATTTTAAAAATAATTGGGCAATTATTCATTTAGAAGAATTTTACAAGTTGTATGAGAAAGTAGCTGCATAGAAAGGATGGAATCTAAAATGAAATTGGATTTACATTACAATAAATACAAAAAGAAGTCCATCGAATGATAAATTGAAGATACTTCAAGAATTTCTCTATAAAACTATACATTATAAGAGGTGATATCTTAAATAATTTTGGTCTAATAATTTTTGTAAATAGTCTTTTTTCTTTTAATAATCACCTGGTAGGTTGGTAGGTAGGTAGGTAGGTTGATATGAACAGTCCAAGATAGATAGATAGATAGATATCCATATATGAATATACCCCAGACAATTTTTTATAAAAAGTTTTTTTTCTAATACAGATTTATGAGGATTTCATAATTTCTTGTGAAATGCTACATAATCAAAACAGATATTTTTAGGTATTATTTAGTACCAAACTCTACAGCATTGAAACTCTGTTACTAAAAATATGTGTTCGCAGCAGTCCAAGCACTTGTGGAATGTACTTAAACAGAAAATAGAAAAATGACAACCATCAAACAAAACAAAAACTGAATATTGTCAGAATGGAACCCTGTAAAGTTCAGTAATAGATAATACCTAATTATATCCGTTTTTATTGTGTATTATTTCATCATAAATAATGGTATTTTTCATTCAGAAGAAAATTAACTTTTTATAAAGGAATAGTTTGGATTGAACTTGTTTAAGGACAAGACAATAAATGGAAAGATAGATATGTACTGAGATAGATAGATAGATAATGACTGTTTGAATTCTAAAGACTGAGATCAATTTTTGAAAAAACAAAAAGAAAATAATGAATTATAATTATAATTATGAATTATAATTTTGATTGACATTTTTTCCATCTTTTAATGTTTTTTAATTGCTGTTTCATTCAAGGTGTCATTCTACCATGGCAAAGAGTATAGAAATAATAATAATAATAATAATAATAACAATAATTATAATAATAATAATAGACCTCTTACAGAAGCAAAAAAAAGCTACTAACCAATCCCAGAAGCAAAAGAAGCTACTATACACTAGGACTTTGATGTCCAAACAAATAGAAAAATAAAGAGCAATAGACCAGATATAGTGTTTAAGAACTATAAAAGAAAAACACGCATTCTAATTGATGTATCAGTACCAACAGATAATTACATATCAGTTAAAGCAAATGATAAATACCTGGAAATAAAAATTGAAAAAATTTTGCACCATAAACTACCCCTGTGCTACTAATCGCAGAAGCCCTGGGTAGGATTATTAGATGAACTAAAAATTAATTGCACTTTGCAGAACTGCTCATGCCATTGAAAAATATCACCCAAAAGAGGTAGCAAAAAACAAATAGACAGAATATATATAATCACTACCACAGAAAATAAAAATGAAAATTAGATAATAATAATAATAATAAATGACCTGAGTTGAACTGATGTCCACTTGCCTCAGAGAAGCCCTGGTAAATGTACCAGCTTCTCCTCCATTAAAGAGTTGTTGATTTGCCGAGGTCCAAATTAAAATTATAAAACCATCCCTTATTCTATTTCCCAGTGCATTTAACCTGACTTTCTCTGAGGAAAAGGGAATGAGAGTTCTAACCTCATTAAATGCCTATCCTTTATTATTTCCCCTTTCCAAATTATGTTGTTTCTTGATGTTATAGAATGACAATCTGAGTGACTTGCAATTAAAAAAAAAACACTCAAAAGAAAAATTAAAGACATTTCTAATCAAAAACCCCAAAATTCAGAAAATGAAATTGATAAATAATCTCAACAATTCTATAAACCTGATGTTGATTGATGATCGACCTCTTGAAAAGTTTGAGCCAATAAAATCAATAAGTTTTTATTTGTTTGTTTTTAATTTTGTTTCTAAAATTCATCCACACATGAATTTGAGTGAGAATGTGTGTGTGTGTGTGTGTGTGTGTGTGTGTGTGTGTGTGTGTGTGTGTGTGTGTGTGTGTGTGTGTGTGACTTTTTATTTGTTTCTTTGTTAATCTATCCATAATCTCAGATTAAACTGAGCATTATATCTCAGATTCAAGTGTCACTCTACGGTGCTTCTGTCTAGAATGGAAGTTTGGTATCTCTACTTAAAGGAATCTAATTGAATACATATGATCCAGCAGAATGACCTACTAGATTTAAAATTGCCACTCTGCAGGCACTATATAGGGGTGAATGAGTGGAAGGTATGTCTTTGAGCAGAAGCTGAAGCAGGAGGTATGCCATCATGGCACAGAATCATGTGTTTAGGACTAAAATTTATTTTTTTAAATGTAGCTGGCTCACTCACCAGATCTATCCTTTTGTCATTACTTCCAATGTGGATATCTGTAGGAATGTACAGCTTGTAAGGGCAAAGCATTAATACAATATAATCTTTAAAACAAAGTGATGACAGTCACAAAAGAAAATGCCAAATATTCTCCTTTCTTATAGTAAAATGAAATTTTGAATAGAATTAGTGTTACTTTTTTTATTTACTTTTCAAACCAGGGTGATCATTCTGTTGGACCTTGAATTACAAAAAGAATGAAGAAAAATTACTATGTATATAACTGGATTTTCTGATTCTATATTTATTTTCAAGAAAGTATTAAATTTTATACCCTTGAAATTACAGATATTTTCATCTGCATATTTTATATCTTATAGTTTTTTAAATAATCATAGGGCTTCCATGATTACAGATACTACACTCTAACCTTAGGCGGAAATGACAGGGAGATACTCTTTGTTCTGAGACATAGCATACCAATAATAAGCTCTGGTTCTAGGCAAAAATGCCAATCCATAATTAATATCATTTTTTATGGGAACTTTCATAATAGCAAAATTCACCTTCTTTATCAAATATATATATATATATATATATATATATATATATATATTTGATAAAGAAGGTGAATTTTGCTATTTCACCCTGGGGAAAAAAATTACTTTATTTTTCAATACAATCTCCATTCTTTTAAATACATTTTTCCAATTGAAAAACAAACTTTTGTATTCCTTCAACCTAGAAATCTTTTGACTGAGTTTTTAGTCCTTGCTCACAGCACTCTTCTCTTCATTGATGCTTGAAAACTTTGTCTCGCATAGAAATTCTTTAAGTGGCGGCCAAACATGTGGAAATCAAAAGGACCAAATCTGGAATGTAAGGAGAATGTGACAGCTTTTCCCAACCAAACTTACTAGGACAAACTTGCACTCCTCTGTGTTCTGTCGTCAATATTTTAGGAGCTTAACAACTGACCTTAAAAAAGTTGAAGTCATCATGCACAATTTTGTGTGCTGTATCCACAAAAATTCCCAGTGATTCAGAAATGTCCTCGATTGTAATTCTTCTGTCAGCCAAAAGGAGCACATTAACTGAATCCACCATTTCAGGTGTGCCCACCATTGTGAGCCTGCCTGGCCTGTCTTCATTTAGAATATTATTTCAACCTTATTTGAATAATTTAGCCCATTCATAAACATTTTTTGACTAAAACATGTTTCTCCATATATATTATACATTGTTTTGTAAATTTCACCAAAGATATTTTGACAGACTTCTTGGAGCACTCTGTTTGATTTATTACCATTTTGAATAACCTTAAAACAAATATTTCTGCAAGATCAAAATAATTTTTTCTATAAACCAATACCAAACAATGCAGTAAAAAATTCTAAAAAAAATTTAATTTGCTTTTTGAAAAAAAATTCACCTTCTTTATTGAATGACTCTCAGGGACTTCTTCTGGTGTTATGGTTAAAGTGCCGGACTGCAGCCTCGAAGTAAGCAAGATGAAACTTCAGTTGAACAATTACATTCACTTCTAGATTAATACCCTTGGGAAAAGTATGAATCTCCCTTATCCCCCTCCCCCCAGTTATTGGTTAGATAGTATCACTATTGTTCTTCTACAAGGTTTATTGTAACTTTTGACCTCTATATGATAACTGTTGTATATAGAAAATACTGCATTATGTAGATATCACATTTGGAGATATCACATCCTTTCACTATAAATAAAAATATAAAATATTAAATAAAATAATTGAAATATCAAAAAAGTACCAGTCTTAAATATCAATTTTCAGATGTCTAAACGGGTGAATAAAAAAAAATAGACAGGTGTACTGCTGTTTATAAAAAGAATTGCAAATGACATTTTAGAATATTTTAAATAAAATCTAATTTACCAAGTATCAGCATTCAATCTACATATTGTACATTGGGCAAATCAGAAAAAAATGAATTGCCAGGTTTCAGAAATTAATGTAAGCATGTAGATATATATTATGATGTAGATATATATTATTGGTGATGATTTTGATATAGAAATGTATTGAAAATCAAGAGAAAATGGTCAACAATTAATGCTAGCATTACTAACAAAATCTAGAATATGTCGAACATAAATGCATTACTAATGATGTTATAGGTTATATAAATAAACAGCTTGTCTTAAATAGTGTGCAATTCTGCAAAACTGTGGTTATGTCCCTTATATTAGAAGGTAATCTCCCCTATATTAGAGGTTATAATTCTTAACACTTTCAAGCATTAAGCTTTGGAGCTCTGGGGTGCATGGAGTTACCCTTTTGCGGCCATTACTCCCAAATACACTATGACCTGGAGTACAAGTACCTATAAGAGTCCCATCTATTGGTTAAATAGATCTGATTAGAAATTATCAGCATTATATAGAAGTACTTGAACACAAATGATTATTATCAGATGAAAATAGTTATTTAAAACCATATCGTTTATAAATAATGTGATTGACAACAGAAAAGGTAAGGATTGACAAAGACAAGAGGGTAAATTTGAAATGCCAGGCTTTTATTTGGCGTATAATATAATGAGAAGTGATGTTTGGACTACTTGTAGACCAAAGTGCAATCTGAGTTGCTGTGTACAACTGGTCTGCTTCCAGAGTGGATGCTGTTGCTTGTCTGTAAATGTTAGTGTGTTGAGATAAAGAAACAAGGCTGTTGCAGTCTGGAGATGTCAGCATGCTGAGGTGCAGAAACTGATCTGCAGCAGGTCTGGAGACATCAGTGGGCTGAGATGCAGGAACTGGTCTGTTGCAGGTCTGGAGATGTCAGTTGGCTGAGATGCTGGAACTGGTCTGCTGCAAGTCTGGAGGTGTCAGCAAGGTGAGATGCAGAAACTGATCTGCTGCAGGTCTGGAGACGTCTGTTGGGTGAGACGCTTGAACTGTTGCTGCAGATCTGGTTCTGGGTCGGCTGCTCCATCGCTGCTGCTCCATGTGTCCAGTGGTACTAATAAGTCTTACTATCCTAGAAAGGGCTTTAAATAAGAAAACCAGAAGTTGTCCTCATGTGACTTTCTGAATAGCTCTGATAAGAGATGGTTAGCTAACTCTTAAAAGAGCCTGTACTGACTTCAGAATTTTTATCTTTTAAAAGAGCTGTTTGAGACTATGGTTGTTGATTGGTTGGATCCTGCATTAGCTTCTAACTAGATCTTGGGCATCTGCAGCTGGGTCGATCAGAAGCTATGGAAAAGGACTCCATTGATTCAAACAAGACTAAGCACCGTCAACTGCTGTGGATAAGGCTTTGGTTGGTGTGCAATGACCAGAGAGATACATATATGTCCCACCTTAAGGATGGTAGCAGCCATATGAATGAGTTATCCATGCTTACCACAAGGTCATTTTATAATGGCAGTTAAGGAGGAGGAGGTAACACACAAGCTGAGACTCATGCATTGCTGGTCAATGCTGGTCATAGGATCACTAGGTGCAACATGGACGATGCTAGCCATTGTTAGATCTCCCAGCAAGAAGCCAGGTGATCTTGCTGGTCATAAATTCACTAGACCCAGAGGTCTAGTGCAATGATTGTCCTTTTTTCTGCCCAACATGAATATCTGGTGGCTGGGTGAACCTAACTTCCAGTCTAGTGACTGGAAGAGGCCAGGCTAGTGGTCAGGCTACCAGCCAAATGAGTTAACATTGTCAGTAACTTCTGAGTTTATATTGCAGAAAGGAGTGGACTCCTTTGTGAGGTTTGACTCATGTTGACTGCGAACAGGTGGTTTCTTTTACTTATTTATAATAATTATTATCCTGATAAGAGAAACTTATAATTATGGTCAATTCTGCTGAAAAGTTAAGAATTACTTTGGGGATTATCTGTAGAATTAATTTTTCTTAAAAATAGTCACTGTATTCCTGGTAGGAATTCTACAAGTTGTCAACTCAGCAAAGCTATTTTGGTCAGTATCAGGTTTTGCTTCCTGTAGCTGATATCATGGATGACTTTGCATTTTTTCAAACCTAGACCTTTTTGCCATAAGTGGCCTGTAATAATATAATTACTTGCAGATTGTTAGTATTAGATAGGAATGCTTAATATCATATAACTGCATGCAAATTATTTGCTTTAAGAATAGTTACTTGCAGTTATAAGTTTCTATAACTTATTATTATCATTATTAGATACTTGAAACCATATAATTGTTTGCAGATTGTTAGTATTAGATAGGAATACTTAATACCATATAATTGCATAAAAAAGACTGACTTTAACATTAAACAACCTATTAAGAGTTAACACACCATAAAATTAATCAACCATCAGAAAACCAACCTTAGTCATTTCACTCTCAGATACAATAGACTTGAGCTCATAAAATTCACATACACAAGCAAAAAAATCACAGAATTTTCAACAACAAAAAATGACAGAAAAACACAAAATTCACAAAAAAAACCCCCACAAAATTTCCAAAAAAAAATTCAAAATCAACAAAAGAATCCAAAATATTGACAGACACCACAAAACTCACCAAAAGGAAATCAAGCATCAAACTTTGTTTCAGGATACAGTTATCTTTGTTTGAAATTTCTATTTAAAAAATCGACAGTGAATGGTTTCTATACTGAGACTTGTATGATTATTATCTAACATGATCTTCCCAAATCTGAAATATTAAGCTTATGGAGTATAACAAAATTTAGAATAGTTTATTGGCTCAAGGGATTAAATTACAGACAATAGAAAAAAGTAACTGGAGTACATAGAACTTGTCTTATAAATTTGTTTTACAAAATAACATATGTTAAAATAAATGTAAATATTATTGCAATTCTGTTGTTGATAAACCCAACTAAAAAAAAAGCCCAGTCAGAATACACCAACTGAATTTCTGCAAAGGGGTAAGAGCCTCCCCACAATGAATGTCTTAGATATGACATTAAACAATCTGATGGAGAGGCACCAGCCTTAGAGATCTGAGGAATGTGGAGTACCCCTTCATTGCCATTGTTTCCAGGTCCTCTCTGGCTCAGAGTGGTAGTACCTAAAAGAGTCCTATCAATCGGTCAAACAGAACTGTTTGACTATCTAAATGACTTATGCTAAATTGAATTGTTAGAAATGGAATTGTTTGACCATTTAACTGTGTTTAAACAAATGACTGATATTTAATTGAATTGTTAGTTTTACATAGCAATACTTGGAACCATTTAACTGTGTGTAAATGAATGAATAGTGTTGAATAGAATAATTGGTTTTAAATAACAATACTTGTAAGCACTTCACTGTATGCAAACAAATGATTAATACTCAATAGAATTATTAGTGTTAACAATAATCGAAACCATTTGACTGTGTAAAAACAATAGAAAAAGTAGAAACAATAGCAATACTTGATTGCAACAAATTAGTTATAACTCATTTAAAAATGAAATTACCAACAGACTATTCACTTACAAATCATATGTATATTCAGTTAAATGTGTGCAAACAAATGACTGATGTTACATTGTTAATGTTACATAGCAATACTTGAAACCATTTAACTGTGTGTAAACAAATGATTAATATTAAATAGAAATATTCATGTTAAATAGAAATACTTGAAACTATTTAACTGTGTACAAAAGTATGAGCTTAGGCTCATTAAAAAATGTATCCATAAAATGTGTTGACAAATCATATATATTTAATATATATGTATAAACAGGATTTGATATTAAATGACGAACAATGGTTGATTTATCATAAAACCCAAACAAACCAAACCAAACTAAACCCAACTAAAAACAAATACTGTAAATTTATAGCAGCTACATAGTATAAATACAAACCTACACACACACATTTCAGAATTCAACTCGTTCAACATTACATTGTCAATAAGGACAACATTACATTGGCAATAGAGACATTACATTGTCAATAACGACAATATTACATTGTCAAGAAGAATAACATTACATTGGCAATAGAGACAACATTGAATTGTCAATAAGGACAACATTACATTGTCAATAACGACAATATTACATTGTCAATAAGGACAACATTACATTGGCAATAGAGACAACATTACATTGTCAATAAGGACAATATTACATTGGTAATAGAGACAACATTGAATTGTCAATAAGAACAACATTACATTGTTAATAACGACAATATTACATTGTCAATAAGGACAATATTACATTTGTAATAGAGACAACATTGAATTGTCAATAAGAACAACATTACATTGTTAATAACGACAATATTACATTGTCAATAAGGATAACATTACATTGGCAATACGGACAAGATTACATTGGCAATATTAGGGTTGATGTCATAGCAGAAATTTTCTCACAGCCAGGGTTCTGTTTGTGTAGCATTGTGCAGACTTCTGTTGGCAGACATAGGGTCTTCCAGCAACCACCCTCTCAATCCAGAGCAGCATGACCTCCTCCAGGCACTTGATGTAAGCCTCCATTTTGGGTCTTACGCCATATGGGAAGATAAATGGAGGCATAACATCACCTTCACTAGTGACCACACCAAACACTATGATGTGGATGCGGTGTTTGGTTTTCAACTTGGTACATCTTGTGGGGACATAGTAAGCAGTCAACAGTTGTTCTATGAGTTCACCATTTGATCCTAGCAGAATTTCTTCTCATTTGAGGAAAACCAAAGCATGTTCAGTTGGAGGCAATGCTTGAGTTTGTTTAAAAGCTTTGCAGCATGGTTTTACTTTTTATCCTTCGTGTCTTGTGATAAAAATTAACCCTTTCTCATCTTCTATAAGAAATACGGAATGTCATCATGCACTATCTGTCTGATAAAAAATTTCAGACTGATCCATATCTCTGGCTGTGGATCTGATTGACTTGCTAGGATCGTTGTTAATCATGGCCAGGATCTTAACATCAAATTTGGAAATTCTTCTCTCATTAGAATAATCAGAGTGAGGCTTCTGAGTTGCTCTACCTTTGTAATCACCATTGGAGTCATCCAACTCTTTTTCAAATCTGTTGCACTGTCCTCAGATTGACACCCAAAGAATTGGAAATCTTTGTATCGGAGCTTTTGTGTGAATACTATGCTGTACAGCATGATGTTTCCAAATTTTGGGAGAAGAGAATTGTGTCATGGTGCTGCTTTCTTCACAGGCAATGCCCAACTGACTCTAGTTTGCTGCACAGTACACAAAACTTAAAATAAAAAGTGCATTCACAAAATTAATAATTTAAAATGGCAACCATTTGCCAATCACATCCTGTACATAAGAAGGCTGTTTTTGACTCAACAGTCAGGAAGAAATGGATCCTGGGGGCAAATACTACAAAAAAACATCAAACAATAACTTGGCAGCAGAGCTTTGCAGAGATGTCAAATGGTCATTAAACAGCAGCATCGAATTGATAAGATGCCTAAAAGTCACTAAGCAGCAGCAGCAGAAGCAACTTCAAAGAGATCCTGAACAGGCATTAAGAAGCAACAGCCTCAGTGAAAGATATGATGGCTGAATTACATCATACAATGATAACTAATCCCTGTACATCAAGCAAAAATAAAACCTTTCTTTAATTTATCTCATACAGGTCTCATCTCCTTTGTGCCACTCCTCACTCTTTTACTTTTTGTACAAGTTATGGTACCCAAAGATCATAACAAAAATACAAGGCCTATCCTCATTTGTCAGTACTAATGCTCCCACAACATTTGCTGTATTGCCTTTTATTAAGAAACTTATTCTCTGTAGATCTATCTGTATGACATAGTGCCATGTAATATATCTTTCTTTGGTATTTTTCACCTAGTCCATCCACTCTATTTCAGTAATTCAACAGCTATAACAAGATGACTGCTCTTTTCATGATGGCAAATTTCTCCTGTTTTATGTTTTTTTAATTTTTTGTGGACTCCTTTGACTACCAATGTTGTCAATGGAAACTATTCAATGCCAAAGTCATTTTTTTTATATAGTATCAAGTAAGTAATGATAATAATTTGTAAACAATTATAGTTTCAAGTAACAATTTTAATATAAATAAGTTGCACACAGTGATATTATTTCTATTATTCTTATCTAGTACTAATAATTTTCAAACAGATTTGCCTCCTAGATAAGACCTAAACAGATACTATCACTCCAAGAGTAAAGCAAGAAAAGAGTGATTCCATATTGTCCAGAGATCTGGAACTGTTTAGTATCACTTCTGAAATGTGTTAACCAATATTAACAATTACATGACTCAACTGTTGATGTAGGCACAACTGAAGATAAAGGAAGAGCAAGTCCCTGTAAGTTAATTGCTTGTGTGCTGGACTGTAGCCTCGAAGTAAGCAAGTTCAAACTCCAGTCACACAATTACATTCACTTTTGGACAAATACTCCTTGGGAAAGGTATAAACCCCCATATCCTCACAGCTAGGGGTTAAATAGTATCACTGCTGTACTTCTACAAGGATGGCTTTGGCATTAAATAACTCATAAAGGTTTATATGCCATTAAACAAAGAAACCAAACCAGAAACTAAATCAAGATAGATAACAAAATTCTTTATTGTTTAGCTTTCTAAATATCTACCTCTATCCTTTTGACTTATTTTAAAAAAATATTGATTTTTATCAATTTTTAGAAGGGTAGGGGCTGTTTACAATTCAATTACTCTATTGAAACATCTCTAACTTAGCAACATGCATGGACACCAGTTATCTTCCTCATGACTTTATTTACAAATATCAATTTTAAAATGGTGAAACTTGGTTCTTCATAGTTTCCCCTACTATTATGGATTTTCATTGTCCTCCTCTCAGGGAATTAGAAAAATAAAGCTAAGGGGAAAATATTATTTTTCTAAATTTCTGAGATGAAGCTTGATAATTTCCATCATTTAGTGTATTTGGACTATTGTCTTCATCTTTATTGTTATATTACATTTTGGCCAATGCATCCTTTGGCCTTCTTCAGTTGTTTCATGTCAAACTTGGGAGCATACATGGAACTTCAAACTAAACCCTTTATTTAATCCACAGGAGGAGATTGTTTTAATTCCATTAACCATAACTGGGCACAAATATTAAGCAACAGTAAGCATTTCTTGTTATTTACCTATTTTAGCAATTGGTTTTGTTGTTGGGCGAAGGATAATATTTGCTTGTTATTGGTTTTTAGCGAGGAAAAGTTGTAACATGCGTGTGTGTTTACGTTGAGTTGTTTCCTCGCAAAGAGTGTAATTGTTAATAAAGGAAGGATGATGAAGTAAGATGCCGATAGTTGAAATGTGTTTAGGGAATAGTTTTTATTTGCAGCATGGAAAATGTAGTTTGGGTTTGTGCTGCAAGACTCGTGAAAAGGTTGTGAGTAAAGAGATGGTAAGGAGTTATGAGAAAGCTGAGAAAGGCAGCACGTGTTGTCGGACGTGGGAGGGATTGTGTTCACCGTAGTTTAGCAAAAGCCATGTTGCCGTTGAAGGAAATGAACTTTGGAGTCACCGTGGTTTTTGTGCGTCTGGTGGAGAGGCGTGAGTTGGTCTCCATTAAAGTTGCCCAGAGGTGAATTGAGAGCTAGGTGTCGAGAGCGGAATAAAAGCATCGCGTTGACATAGTCAATTTTGGGGGTGACATGAAGCTGTTCCTGTGATGGCGTATTGAATGTATCTAATTCATATTCAACTGGGATTCCTTGGTCTAAAAGTTATTAGAAGCAAGTAATCCATAAATTAGATAGGTTCCCTCATGTGTCCATGCTGCTGCTGCTGCTATTTTAAAGCCCCCAGTGAGACATCTGCTCTGGGTGGCATTGTCCAGCTAAAAAGAGTGTGTTTGGCAGCTTATCCAATTTCTGTCGCTCGGGAAAGAGGTCCGGGCTGAATAGGATAGGTCATCCAGATTGGGTGAAATTACGTGTCGAATTAAATTGCGCGCCAAACCAAAATACAAAATTTTCCTTCCACTACACTATAGTCAGGATTGAACCTGAAACCTCCTGATGATTTCACTAAGCACTTTAACCAAAAACCTATATCTATTATGCCATGTGTCCAATCAATATTTTTAAAAACTGACAACTCATTAGCAAGTCTTTTGAATACTAAGCAATAAAAAATATTGATGAAAATTTTTATACAATGGGACCATCTATCTTCATTTGTACAATTGATGTATGACTTCAATAATCTTTTGGTTGTAGCTTTATAGAGTAAAGATACAACTTACAAAAGTGAAGCCAACCCCTCCATTATAGGCAGGATGTGACACAAGTCCAATTTTTAAGCAGAGTAAAGCAGGTTTGAAGTCAGTTTTCCTTCTCCTAAACTGGTTGCCTAACCAAGGCTAAAAAAGCCAGTCTGCCCTACTGTTTACTCATAGCTGGTTATGATGATGTAAGGGCTTTGACGAAAAAAGCATGCATCTATTTTGATCAGCTTAAAATTCTGTAATAACTTCATCAAAGAAAATTTACTTTAGAAATAGATAATAACAGGCCTCACCATGGAGTAGTGATTAACAACTAGTTTTAAAGATCAGGACAATTATAGTGAATTTTATCAGAACTATCATAGTGAATTTGATCCTCATAGATTGCACCACACTTACAGCCTTGAGCCAGACTAAAGTAAATTTAATGAATAGCTATCTTTTATTTTTTAGATGAAGCATTGTCAATCCTTATTATTATTAAATTTGACAAGTATTTTCTTTCATCTTTAAAAAGACAAGGACAAATTGAAGGGATTGACAAATTAAACAAACAGACCATAACTATCATAGTCAATTTAATCCACACTGGTACCCAACACTTGTAGCCATGTATTTAGTACATCTAAATTGCTGTGGTATAATGATCAGTAGGCTGGTCTTGCAAGTCACACTTTTTGCTAGCGTTATATTAGGTAAGCTCAAAATGAAAGCCAAAGTTACTGATATTTAACTAATAAATTCAAAATGTGTGAGATAAATTTTAAGAACCATATAAAAAATAAAATAAAAATCTGTAATTAGAATAATTAATAGCTGTATGTACTGTTATATTTCAAAGAAAGTTTCAAAATATTATCCCGAGTTTTACTTCTATGAGCAGAAGACATGGAAACTACATACATTTTACTTCTATAAATGTGAGCCTTATTTGCAGGATACGTGAACCTTAAATTGACTCTCATGTGTAGTAGTGTAAAAAAAAAAAAAAAAAAAAAAAATCTTATGGTTGGTGAGATAGGCTAGCAAACCGTTGTAAGTAGGTTCGAGTGCTAAACTATTTATTTATAACAAATACAAATAAATTTAAATTTGTTATGAGGCACAGGGCCTCTATAACTAAGCTAAGTAAAGGACAAGTTAAAATTATTAAAAGTACATTTTCGTATTTAAAATAATTCCAATAAAGTTCAATTAATTGATCATCAATTCCTTTTAAATTTTGAAAACAATCCTCGAAATATTTCTTATAATAATATTTACTCTTTGAAATAAAAATAGAATATTGATTATTCGATTGTAAGGAAAGTTCGAAGATAGAGTTAAAATTTAAACTAACTCTATTTTAAAGTAACCGGAAACTTGCAATAATTATCTCCCTTGTCAACAAAACATTAAAAAATTTTCGCCAAGAAAAGTAGTTCACAGTTAAATATTAATTCAAGAAATTTAGTTGATTCATATTTTAGTTTTAACATCTTATAATTGTTGTTTCACTTAAAGTTGAATTAGTTGTCGGTGATTTGAACCATATAACACTAGATTGATATTCTGTATGAAACAAGAAATTTTTACTTGTGTAGTTATACAACAGGAAGTGACTTATACAACTCTCTTCGTCTTATAGCCGGCAAGATGGTAAGATGTATTTTTTTTTTCTCTACGACTGATTTAGTTTATAGTTTAAGTATTTAATTATTATCGACCTTAGAATGCTATATATGTATTATTTAATGTCTAAGCTTATACTTTATAAATATTTTATCGCGTAAATATGTCTGCATGTTTTTAAAAAAGCCATTTCAGGTATAAGAATCATTAGTATTGCCAATTTGGTTAGTAATTTTTTAGCGACCTCGCGTGTCCCTTTTGACTGGTCCGTTATTATGAGTTCTTTTTCTCCTCATCTAATTGAGGATTTTAATTTTGTTTTTTGTGAAAAGCTTAATTTTTTTTTTTAATATGAAAAGATAATATAATTGCTTAAACTTGTTTTTCTTGGTTAATTAATAACTAAAATTACTGCATTCGTTTTTACCCACGTGTTGGAACTTACACAACCGCCATGTTGCTTGATTTTGCTGCACGGTTTCCATGTGTTTTCATATAAGATGCCAATTTTAATAGGCTAGGAAATATATACGCAAATCTACTACTTTTTAGCTACTAAATTAATTCCTTAGAGATGTCACGAATGCAGTGATGCTAATTCTTATTCAGTATTATAGATGAATTTTTAAAGCATCTTCTGATTCGCTCTTTGGTCGGAAGTGATTTTTTTTTCTTTTGCTACTGTATAAAATGTTCTAAGATTCAGGTTTAGCTTTTTCAGAAATTAATAAAAATTTTAAACATTTGTTTTGCGTTATTGTAAATCCTCTTTTATTAATTATATTTAATCTAGTGTGGGCTTTTTTTCTTATTTTAAAAAAACTTAAAATACTTTTACTCTAATTTGTTTTTTGTAAGATTTTTCTTTAACTCTACTTATTATTTGTCTATTTCGTGCTATTTACTTTAAACGACTGAATAGTATATCGATCTAGAGTCTTGTAATAAATAAAAACATTATTAAATATTGGTCTAGCGGATATCGTGTTCGCCAATGGGTTCGCCTGGGTTCAATCCCAGGTCGTGTCATACCAAAGACTTTAAAAATGGTACTTGATACCTCCTTGCTTAACACTCAGCAATATAAGGTACGTATCAAGGGTAAAGAGTAGCAATCCAGGGAAAAGAGTGATGCCCTCCCCTACATTTCGGTATAGTAGCTATTAAAAGGGGAGCCTTTTGGTCGCCCTGGACTATAGTCGCCAACTACTACTACTACATTTAATGTTACTGAAATAAAAGTGTAAGTTTAAATTTTAATCTTATAAAATCTACTTAACGGAATTAATTCCGATTGACCATAATATATTCATTTAAGCGGTTTGTTTGGTTAAGGTTCACAAACCAGTTTTTTTTTCTTTTTAAAAGGTTTCTACTTGTATCTAGACTTATGTCTCTACAATTTTACATTATATGAATTGAATAAATTCAATTTATTTCCTATAGAATAACGCCTTATTTTTTGCGAAAACGCTATCTCAATTATCAAGTTTTTAAAAAGCCCTGAAAATGCGCTTGTGTGTATGTATGTATATATATATATATATATATATATATATATATATATATATATATATATATATATATATATAATCTCACACAGCAAATTTTTGACCCGCTTGAGTTAGTATTGGGTTGGATTGAAAAAAAATGCTGGCTTCCTTGTAAGCTTGCTGAAATCTAAAAAAAAAAGTCAGAATACACTTTTATTTTGAAAAAGTTTTCCTTTGGATGATGTTATACGTTAGTTTCTGAGAAGAATTAAAAGATATTAAAAAAATTAGGTACTTTTATAGAATAGGACATTCATTTTAACTATTTTAGATTGAGCATTTATAAACCTAGAAACAATGTCAAATTTTGATACAAAGCTCATTATAAAAAATGCTTTTTTTATGCTTCAAACTTCAATTCAATTGCTAATATAGTTGAATTTTTCCTAATCTTGATTCAATCTAATATTAAGTAAAATGCCCAAGCAATTCATGACATGTAAATATTTACTGAAAACCTATCACCAGACTCTTTAGTATGTTGAGTTAAAGAAACTACTTAGAGTACTTCCCACCCACCCCAAAACGAATTTTGTATAAAGTATTTGGCTTTTTAACTGGGCAAATTTGTTTTCAAAATATCTTAATGAAACTTAATTTATTTTCAGACTTCCAAAAGGAGAAACAATGGTCGTAGCAAGAAAGGTCGTGGTCACGTGAAGTACATTCGTTGTACGAATTGTGCTCGCTGTGTGCCTAAAGACAAAGCCATAAAAAAATTTGTCATCAGAAATATTGTAGAAGCTGCAGCTGTGAGAGACATCTCAGATGCCAGTGTCTATGAAGGTAAGGGATTCACTTGATACTATCAACCATGAAGTTTGATATCCCATTAAACAAGGAAAACCTTGGCCATCTACATTTTCTCATTTTAGAATTACAAATAGCTCATCAACAAACTTCCTTAATATGTAAATTTTATCACTTCGGCTTTTATCTTGGTTTGAGTGGAGAGGCGGGAAATCATTTTGCATTGTAAGAAGGTGACTTTTAAAAATACTTCTATCCCTATCTGAAAGATTTTGGTTTCATTAAATGTTAGATTATGATTAATGTATTATATATCTTTAAAACTATTAAGGTGGGGTATGTTCTTTTACTGCACTGTTAATTTTCACCTAAAAAGTGCTTTTTCTTTTTTTTTTAACTTGCTACCATCTGGGCAGAAATATAAATGCTCATCAGTTCCTTTTGCTAAATACAGGGTATAGTGGCAGTTGTAAATATTGAGTGTATTGAAGTGGTAACTGAAGTAGCTTGAATTATTGTAAAACATGAAAGTTATTTAAAAAAGAAAAAAAAATCCTCCTCCTCAGTTTCTATCAAAATTCCTCTCTCTATTAGGATTTATTCTTACATTAACAACTGGAACATGTCATTATCATCTTTGAATTGATATTAAATTAATCGGATCAAACATTGTTTTTCAGAAAATGCCTTAAATTCAAAGATTTCTTTGAATTTAAGGCATTTTCTGAAAAACAATGTTTGATCCGATTAATTTAATATAAGCTAATTACAAGATCTCTCAAATGTTAATGTCACAATATTGTTGACCTCTTGAGGTTGATTATTCACTATATGTGGAATGTATTTTTGCTTTCTGATTATCAGTTTTATATGAATCCTTATTGTGTAGGCCTAATAGAAGAATTTATTCAACTTGGGTGATAATATATTCTAGCTAAAGATCTGTAGTTTCTAACTGCTAACATAAGTGGTTTATTTTTTAACTGTTCATTTGCATCTACCAAATTTTAATAAAAGTTGTTTTGCTATTCATACTAAAGGAACTTGGTGACTCTTTTCTGCATTGAGAAATTCATTTTCTATGTATGATCTTGTTGACTGGCTATTATTTGCATTAAAAAAATAAGTTCTGAATAGTGTAGATTGATTTTATTCAAGTTAAAATGTTCCAAGTGACCTTAAAAGATACTTTTACTAAAGTTCTCATTTGTTGGTGGATTTACTTTAAAAGATTTCAATATCTTTTTACCGTTTATCAGAAAAGTGTTTTTAAAAAAAAATCTTTTTTTCTCTCTGAAAGGAAATAGTGTTAATAGTACTCATTGAAAAATATAATGTGGGATTTTACTGACAAATTCATAATTGTTTAGTTATTTAGAGAAGATGTTTCTTGCTGTCAGAAATTGAATTTTTGTGTCTTTTGGATAAATAAATTCTGTTAGGTTGGTTGATTCATTTCAAGTGGCTTGTTTAATATGGAAAACTATTTAGCATAAATTAAACAAAATTAGTCAATGTAGCATTTTTAAAATATAAAATCAGCTGGGGTGGGGGGTGAGACTTCATTTAAGACGCTTTCTGTTGTCTTTAAAGGATCCACTCATCAGTATCATTTGATTTGTTGCATCTCTTCAATGACACATTTTTCTGCAGGAAACAAAACTGATTTTTTTGTTTATAAGTCATTCTAATTTATATAATCTGTAACTCTTAACTATTCAAAAATAGTCTTTTTATAAAGTTAGGTGATTCTTAAAGACCTTATTTTATTAATTGTTTTGCTTTTGTGTCAATTTGTTTTGTTTTTTTATTTCAGTTTATGCACTTCCCAAATTGTATGCCAAGCTGCTCTATTGTGTTTCCTGCGCCATTCACTCCAAAATTGTCAGGAATCGTTCCCGTGAGGCCCGTAAAGATCGTACCCCACCAATCCGATTCAGACCAATGAGAGGTGTAAGTTAACAGTTTTTATAGCCCTTGACAGATTTGCTTAAAATGTTTGAATATAACCCTATTAAAATTTTCTTTTTATCAAATTTTTGATAAAATTGAAATTTGGTTTTCTCCAAACTTTGACTTAAGATCAACCATATTGAAAAACTTGAACTTGGTTTGCTGATTGTGTAATGCCATGATTTTTAAGTGAGAATCATTAAATTTTTAAAATTTGTATTACATAATTTTTTTTTTTTTATGTAGTTTCTGTGAATCTGATGTTTTCCTTTTTTTTTTTTTTTTTTCTTTCAGGAGGGTGGTCAAGGTGCCAGAACTGGACAGGCCAAGTAAATGTCAACAACAAAATAAAGAAAAATATAAATATACTGTAAAAAATTGGTTTTTAGTTCTTTTATTCATTTTTGTCCTTTTCATTAGAATTTAAATTGTTGTTGCTATTTATTTGAACATAATCTGATTATAACAAGAAATGTCAGCATAGTCATTTTTTGGTCATTTTTAATGAGTAGTTGCGATATTAGAAAATTCTGTTTGGCTCCAGTTGGAATCAAAACTAAAAAAAATGGCAAAGTATTGTCCAATTTTATTTTAAAGAAAAAATAGATTTGGATAAAAGACTCAGAAGCATAATTATTTCAAAGTAAAAATCCTGTTTAAAGAATATGGGAGATTTTTAATTGCTACCAGATCTTCACTTCTCAGCTATGGGTTGAATAATATTGCTATTCTTCTGAAATGATGGTTCTGGCATTAAATAACCCATGAAGACTTATATGCCATGAAACAAATGTTATCACTTACACATATTTTAAATTTTATGAAATTTACTTACCAACTTTTTAAGTGTACTAGAGTCAAAATTAGACAAATTGATGCTTGAATTTAGGGGCACACAAATGTTTCAGCAGTTCCAATTCAAAACAAGCAAAGAGTTTTTTCTGTATTATGTCAAGTTTTCAAAATGTTTGCTGAAAACTTTCATATACCTGTTATATAATTAAGGAATGATTTTTTTTTTTTTTTTTTTTTCCCCCAATCATTTTTCATTAATTATATTTTATCATTCAGTTTGGTTGGACTTTGAACTATTCAGGTTAAGAGTTCAGGTGCATAGCATTGGGTACAGTTTACGCTCATGTGCAAAGGATATGACAATTACCATTGTCATAATAAACCCCAGACAGGAAATGAGGCTGGAGTGTGAATGATATCATGGCCAGAAGAGATGGGCTGAGAATTTAAGGATTTTAAAAAACATCAGTTAAGAAATTGAGATTGGACCATGCAGGCAGGCAGTTGAGTTTCTGCCATTGGGGCATAGAATGGAGTCCTCTACCAAAGAGTTATGTTTTCTACCGTTGCGGGGCAGTTAAGTTTTTCAGATCCTGACCAGTGAAGATAAATTGAGATCTAAAAGACCACGAGATGTGCTGAATGTTGGGGGTGTTGTTAGCCTAGTATGATACAAAAGACTTGAGAATTGTCTCTCTCTTCGTGTCGAAGAACTGATGTCAGAAGTTAATGAACAGTTTGTACTTTAGAGGCCGTCTGGTTTTGTATTTGACTATTTGAATATGTATTTGTAGTACTGTTATGATTATCGTGGGTATACAACATACCTAATGTAATCCTCTCTTCACAAATCCAGCAATTTTCGTACTACTTATAGTGGAGCCTTTTCTTAATCTCTTTCTCTCTCCACTGGTTACTCTTGAATTTTTCTTGGGCAGTTTCTCTTAACTCATAACCAGTTCAGTGCATGACTTTTTTTTTTTTCTCTTGAATAAGTGACTTCTAATTTAAATGTGTTAGTTTTTTTCCCAAAGCTGATATTCAGAATGTTAAATTTGGCTTTGCTTTTGGGGTAATGAAGTCATTTTTTATTTTGACTTGTATTTGCTTTAATTTTAAATTTTTAGTTGATTTTATTGCAGTTCACTTAGTTTATTTCTAGTACAGTAATTGTATGCATTTCAGGCAAAGTTGTAGATGTTATTCATCTTGGATGCGCTGTATTGACTAAAGTTCCACTGAAAAAAAAAAATTCCAGTCAAAATTATTAATTAGAAAAAAAAAGTCAAGGCCTTAGTATGTTTATGAAATTTTTCCTGTCAAATAATTAACTATTTTAATCAAATGCCTCAGCAAATCTCATCTCAAAATGCTTATACAGTAACGTCCAAAACTAAGGGACAAAATTTTAAAACCTAATATTTGTTAGAAATAACAACTGTGAAAAGCTGAAATTTTGACAACTGGTAGTCGTTATCATCCATAATAACATACTAAAATTTGAATCATTTGCAAAGGATAGAAAAAGAATTATAACATTTATTTATTTTCAAATTTGAAATGTCCAAAATTAAGAAAAACAATGTAAACAGCCAAAAAACAATAAAAATACATGTACAATCAATATTTAGTAAATGACTCTTGCTCTCAATGACAGTTGCACATCTTCGACTACAAAAACAAATCAGTTCTTGACAATCCTCGATACTAATTTTAGACCATTCTTGAAGCTTCACCCACAAATCCTCCGTGTTAGTGGGATTTCTTTCCATAACTTTCACTCCTAAGGTCTTCCAAAGATTTTCTATTGGATTTAAGTCAGGACTTTGCAGTGGCCAATCTATAATTTCGAAATCTTGCTTGCTAAGGTAACTCATTACCACCTTTGCCTTGTGACATGGGGCATTATCTTGCATAAAGGTAACCCTATCGAAACCTGAATTCTGTATGATTGGCACAACATGATCTTGAATAATGTTTTTATAGATCTGCGCGTTTACACGAGTTTGTAACCAGACAAGAGGCGTTGTACCTTGGTTAGAAAACATTCCAAATACCATGACACTTCCGCCCCCAAACTTGACAGTTTTCTTAGTACACTTGGCACTTAATCTTTCACCAATACGTCTCTTTACATTGTTTTTTTCCATCATTTCCAAATTAATTAAACTTGCTTTCATCACTGAAAAATACTTTTGCCCAATTTTCATATGTCCAAATTACATACCTGTTAGCAAACTCTAATCTCTTATTCTTCGAACTAACAAGTGGTTTCTTCCTTGGGGTTCAATTAAACAGCCCTATTTCTTGCAGTCGTCTAGAAACAGTCTGTCTTGACACATTAACACATGAGGTACTATTCATAGCCCTTTTAATTTCTGTGCAAGACTTAAAACGGTCCTTTAATGACATACGTTGCATTATTCGATCTTCTCTTGCCGAAGTTTTGCTGGGTCTGCCCGTTTTAAAAGTACTAACTATTTTGCCAGTATCATTGTAGGATTTAACAACCCTGCCTATAACACTCTTGGAACGTTTCACTTTCTCTGAAATCTCTCTAATGGTGTGCTTTTCCTTGTGAAGCTTCACAATAGCTTGTCTCAGAGTAATCGAGTTATTGGCGTTTCGCCATGGTGCCGGCTGATGCAACGTTTACAAATGACTAAGTAAGACTTATTCTTTAGAGGAAATCAAAAAATTTGAATATAGCATACTGTTTACATTGTTTTTCTCAATTTTGTCCCTTACTTTCGGACGATCCTATTTGAAAATAAATAAATAATTGTTATAATTCTTTTTCTATCCTTTGCAAATGATTCAAATTTTAATATGTTATTATGGATGATAATGACTACCAGTTGTCAAAATTCCAGCTTTTCACAGTTGTTATTTATAACAAATATTAGGTTTTAAAATTTTGTCCCTTAGTTTTGGACGCTACTGTATATTTAATATGATCTTCCTAAGTCTTTTATTGGGGGGGGGGGGATTACTGATTCAAAGGGAGTTAAGTAGACTATAATCCATCTTTTTAACTGGTTATCTCAAGAAATCATCTGGCTAGTTCTTTAGCAATTAGGTAAAATTATATATATATTAAGATAATGTATGTGATGTGACTATTAAGTAACTTAAAATACTTTTAAAAATAAATAGTCTCATAAATAATTTTAAAATTAAAAAAAATATATATATATATATATATATATATATATATATTCTTAAATCAAAAGTAGTCAAGAATTTTTGTAAAATGCTCTTCCAAAATGATCTTTGATACTATCAAGTTATTGGTGTAAATGTAATGTGTAGTCATTTACTTAGCTTTGATTTTGCTTAAAGTGCCAATGAGAATTGAACTTGCTAACTAGTCTGTTAACCACTTCACCCTCCAATGTGTTCTCAAGTAGATTTCTTCTAAGATTTATTTCCCTTGAATCACATTTTAATACTCCATTGTATACTAATATCCTTCAAAACCTTGCCAAATTTATTTTGGTTTTAGCTTTTAATTATTAATGAAGAAGCTTTAAGGTTATGGAAGATTTGAAGAGAAACTGAATTTTCATTTGCAGATAATGTTGGAACTCAAAAGTGTTTTTTTTTTTTTTTTTTTTTTTTTTTTTTCAACTCAACAATTGATTAATGTTTGATTCAACAAAGGATTATTACCTGGGCCATGAAAAAAGTCTAATTTTGCAGTTTTTGTATTGTACTTATAAAACCTTTTCTTATTCCTATATGAAAATCTGATTGCTAATAAACCAAAACAAATTCTTTCAAGCTGTAGCTGTGTCAGTATTAAATAGTTTCTTAAATAATTTTAAAATTAAAAAAAATATACCTAAGTCAACTTGGATTTCCATAAAATACAGGGGAGGGGGTAGATAGGAACTACACAAGGATCCTGTGTGCTGTTTTCATTAAACCTTAAAATCAGCATCCTTGCTCCCATCTCAAATCATGGAAGCTGAATTTGACGTGCTTGGCACTGCTCTGGAGATGTAAGGATGAACTCATAAATGATGTTCTATGGACACCTACACATCAGTGTTAGCCAACTAACAAAAAACATATTCATCACTTAAATGTGGACACTTGATGCAGTCTAAAGAGCACTCCTATGTACTGACTGATATTTTCTTGTTAATGCCCATTGTGTTCCTTTATGGAACATTAATTAAGGGTCCTGTTGCTCAATTATTGTCTTTTTTTATTCAAGTTGCTGTCGAACAAATAAACCAAGCCCTGTCACTCACATTTGGTAAAACTACAAATTTTTTATTCAAAACATTTTTTCTTAGAATAGGATTGTAATATTTACGATTTGGAAAGGAAAGTATTTCTAAATGTTATGTAAAGGAAATGGAAGTACCTCTTGTAATAGATCATTATGTGCTATTACTTGGTGCCCCATAATTTTGGCCTTCTGTCTTAACTAAGCTTTAAGAAATAAATGAACTTTAATAATTTTCAAGAGATAAATTTTTTAAAAATCTAACATTTCCAAAAATATATTAACCCCAAAACTTGATAATAATATATAAATATGCTTTGGGTGGAGAAATTTCATTAGGATCATTTTTGGTTAACCTGTGTGAAATTAGGAACCATGTTGAAAAGGTCAAGGAATATATAGAATTAAAAAAAATTGAATAATATTAAGGAATGTGATAATTAATAATTTGTCCATCACTAACTTTTCAAGAATCTGTTATTGAACTTCCTGTAAGGTCAATAGCTAAGCATAGTTTGATTTTGATAAGGTAACGTAAGGGAAATAACTCTTAAAACTTGTTTCATTACTGAACGACAACTGTGTAGTCTTACAAACTCGCTTTGATTAAAGTCCTTGACTCACGATAGAATTTTCTCTTTCGTATACGAATTAAGTGTTCAATATTGGTGATAGAGAGCATGTATATTTAAGGATAGCGGAGACGGTCAACAGCACTGCCCAACAATCGCATAAATGAAAAAAAATATGGCATTCACCAAGCGTTGTTAATTGTGTACGGTATTCTATTTTCGATTGCTTGCTGCCTATTGAAGATCCAGTTTACAGGCCAATCTTGAAACTTGGCATATGAACTCACTTGATCTCTAGTGTTTAAAAAGGTATTTTTGAAAGGGTTGGGGTCGAGAAATTTGGAAAGATTGCAGCCTAAATATGCAATACTGAATACTTAGACATTTTAATTTTGTGATAATTTTAGTTAACTGTTTTAAACTGCAATGTTTGTTTAATATGGAAATTTACTAAGCTTTTTGCTTAGATGTGGCACAAGGCCACATGAAAGGGGCACCCAATGAGACTCGAACAATGTTTGTTTAATATGCCTCATATGTGTGCATGTTTGGAAGAAAATCTAAAGCTCTTGTAGAATAAACTTGTTTTAACAAAATGTGCTTTTGGATATTTCTATCCTTGGCAGCTTCGAATGGTTCTGCTAGTATCTATATATTATATAGGATACAATACTTGACAGAATGGCGGAAATATGACTTCAAAATCAAAATTTAGTGAATTATCAATGTATTTCATGGGCAAATTTTAGAATATTTTCCTTCCTACATATTTTAAAGATCAGTGAATTGTGTTCATAGAGATGTTGCCATAACGATTACGTAAGTTTTTTTCATTATCTTTCCAAATATTTTTCCAATCATTACCTGATGAAGCTCATGAGTGAAACGTTATATTAAATAATTGCTCCTTTAAATTTTGGTATTTCTTCCATATAGTAGTCTTGGAATTATAATTGGTGTTGGTGTGTTGTCTTCAGATTTAGTTGTAATTTGCAAGTTATAATTCTTTACTAGATTATGAAGATTGTAGTGTTCATAAAACTTTTTGTAACAGTATTTGACATTATTTGCCGGCTAATATTTTTTTTTTTGGGCTTCTATACCTAGTCTGTTTCAATTTAGGATCATCGAGTGCTTTTTCTTTTCTTTCTTTCTTTTATTTATTTATTTTTTTTTTCTTCAAAGATAATTGTTACATTTACCTAACAGTCACATCATGTACACATGTTTTAAAAAATGCCTGGGAGAAGCTGTCTGGTCACAAAGCTTTTTGTAGATGTTGGCTCAGATATTATGCATAGTTTCAGGATCAAAGCATTATTACTACTAACCAAAAGCGCCTCAGAAGTATCTTATTATACGACCAGACTTTGTTGTTTTTCTATTACGTCTTGGTAATCCCAGTTGAAGATGCAACTTCTTCGTATAGTAACTTGTATCCAGAACTTGCCTGGAATGTAGTGTAAATTCAATTATGTAAGATTTGATTTAACTGACTTGATGGCACGTCGTTACACTGAACGAGAATAGAATTTTCGTGAAATTCGCATACTAAGTTAGTGTACACGATCTCAATAATGAGTCATTAATTCAGTGATGTTAATTGTGTGTAATATATATATATATATATAATACACACTCTCTTTTCTCTATTGTCAAAAGAGGGAAACATTAAAGTTGTAATTACTATTGATTTTACTGTAACCAGTCTGTAAACTTATATAAGACATAAAAACTCATGATTCAGATTTTCAGGGCGACGATCGTCAGGTGAAGTGGTGCGGTTCACATCTGAGTTTTTATCCTGTCTCACTTTCACATTGATAATATATTGCTCAACAATTTTATGTTACAGTAAAAAAAAGTCTCATGATATCAAAGTCCTGATGAAAGTTATTAAAAACCAAAACGTTTAACATTTGCTTTACATCAAAATAAATTTATCTAATTTGGATTATTTTGTTTTTTCTACTTTCTTCATACTGTCAGATTTTGATCCATATTTACTTCCATATATATATATATATATATATATATATATATATATATATATATATATATATATGTGTGTGTGTGTGTGTGTGTGTGTGTGTGTGTGTGTGCATGCATTATTCAGTCCAGTTAAACCGGAATCGGGAATAATTCCGTCAAGACAAAAATCATTCAACTATGAGCATTTAAATTTTCCTGGTAAAGAGCTCAATGTAACTGACATCACAGAGCCATAATTTCTTTAAGAAAAACAAAAATCGTTCACATTAGGATAATAAATTTATTTCCATCCTGTTATGGGTATTGATATGTATCAATAACACCAAAAATAACATAACGTTATTTTTGGTGTTATTGATTCATATCAATACCCATAACACCAAAAATAACATAACGTTATTTTTGGTGTTATTGATTCATATCAATACCCATAACAGGATGGAAATAAATTTATTATCCTAATGTGAACGATTTTTGTTTTTCTTAAATATATATATATATATATATATATATATATATATATATATATATATATATACACGCACGCACACTCTTGGCCTCTTTATCCGTTTTGGCCAATCTTAGAGATTAAGTGAATTTGTTAGTAAACCTTAACAAATTTTAATGATAAAGAATATTATTTACTCTTTTCGATGGTGGAATGTCCATTTACAAATCTATAGTCTCGTATGGCTGAAGGTTTGGAAAGCGTTTTTTTATCATATAATGAAAGAACATTTATAAAGAGATATTTCTTTTCTATCTTATTTATTTTCCCCCGGAAATGATTTTATTGTAAAAAGGCATTGCAAATTTCGTAGTTCTACATCAAATTGTTTGGTCATTTATTGAGGACAGACAAACTCTTCTCAAATCTTAATATATATGCATTAAACAATTGGACTCCTAGAAAATGCATACTTCTTCCACCTTGCAATACATTGGCCCTTTTGAAGTACTGGGGTTCCTGGTCAAATGTTGTTTGTGTTGAAATTTCAACTTTAGGTGATTGTCCCTGAAATTCTTTTTTTTTTTTTTTTTCGGGATATCAAAAATTATGGATAGTTCTACAGGTAACAAAATAACTTATTACTTGAATAATCAGTCTTTTGGAAAAGATAGGACTGATTGATTTTAACGGCATGTCAACCCACAAAGGCTGATTTTTATGCATAGATATGAAGGAATTGCATCCATTGTAGGTTCTTATTTAAATTTTGTATAGTTTCATAAATTTATCATTTTCTTGTACTCTATCCTATCAAATACAAAAAAAATTAAACAGATCTATTTGACCCATTGCTTCCTGGTCCATTTTGGCCCGGACTGGTAGCACCTGATAGGGTCTTATTTATGGGTCAAATAAAATAAGCTATGTTCAAACAAATGGCTGATGTTAAATTGTGACTGTTATATAGCAATACTTGAAACCATTTAACTGTGTGCAAAAAAGAGCCCAGGCTCGTTTAAGAATGTTATCAACAAAATGTATTTACAAATCATATATATATTTAGTATACATATATAAAAGGGATTTGGCATTAAATAACCTACAATGGTTGATATGCCATAAAACAAAACTTCCGGTGAGTAATGGCCATGAAGGAGTACTCCACATTCTGTAGATCTCCAGAACAGTTTAAATTGCTAGAAAGTGTTATACACAATATACCTGTATAATTGGACAAGAACACCTACTTTGTTTTTAAGGTAAAAGTTAAAAATAACCCAAGTAATTTGAATTGAAATGGCAAATGTGTAACTGAATTGAGTTCAAATTTTAATTTGTTGTGGTTACTTTGCACCAATGAAAGGTATGAATTTGATTCTCCCTGTATATCACACCACCAGATATCTTGATATAACATAATTCCAATCTTTTAATGTGAATAGCTAACATCAGAAGATGGTAATTCTTTCTTGCTCCCACAGAAAGTTTGTATGAAACTAGTCGTAATGGAACAACCAAAGAAGCATAAGTTAGACTTATTTTGGGTTTTTTCCTGCTCTGCCAACCGGTACTGAGCAATTTCTTTTGATTTCTTTTTAAATGTCTTTTTTTTAACTTCCTCATATTAGAATATGATAAATGCAAATAAGAAAAGTTTGCGACGAAAAGTGCTTGATGTTTCTACTGTATTATTACGATTGGCTATTTTTTCGTCTGATGATTGTGCACACGACATGAAACTCTAGTAATGGATTTATAGTTTTCCTAATTTGATATTTTTCTGGTTGGTGTTTATATATATATATATATATATATATATATAGTATTTTTCCTTTTTTTTTTTCTAGGTCCAATGAAAGAAAAAAGTAAATATTTTAAAATGAATCGGTCTACAAAGAGATTTATTTTTTTAAGTTATTCATTTTACTTCTACGCGTGTTTCAAGTGTCTTTCACGGAGTGTTTAATGGGTCCTGGCGGTCTTGCTTTTGATTTATATGGTGGCGACCATTTTGATTGGGTTCTTTTTTTAATTCCGTGATAGATTTTCGTTTCTGTAAATGTTGGTTCTCTCTTTCTCTTTTTTTCTTTTTACAAGAGTGTACTCCGTCTGTACTTCTCTTCCCCCTCTAATTAATCTAAGATATCTGATCTGCCATAAAATGTATTCATCATCCTCTCTGTGTAATTGTATGTGTTTACGTTGGAGAAGTGATCTGTGATGGTTGATGTGCCCTAAAATCTAACTGACTACTACCTTCTCCCTGTGTGCGTGTGTTTCTGTCTCTGTATATTTTAAGTTTTGTTTAGTGTAGGTTTAAAAAATTTTATGTAGTTTTTTCTCATTTATTTGAAGTAATCTGTAGTCGTCAGTTTGGTATATTAGCATTGTTTTGAACATTCCATGGCTACATTCGTATAGGTATTTTGAAACATTTAATTTTCTGGTTTCTGATAATTTAATATTGTTTTTGTTGTGGAGTATTCTGGTATTGAGAGATTGTGTAGATCCTACGTATGTTTTTTTACGTTTGTTACATTCTATTACGTAGACTGCGTTTTTTGAATTGCTACTTAAATTTCAATTTATTATGAATGTCGTTTTGGGGTTTACACAGGTATGAGATTTTCCTACTATAATTATATCACATCTTCCTCATCTTTTATTCTTGCATTTTGTGACTCAGTGTTGTATATTCCCAAAGAGGTGAGTATTTTTTAAAAAGATTTTTGGGGTTTCTCTGGCTTTTAATTTTTGTTGTCTCTAGTATTTCTATGATTTTGTCATTGTTTTTAAGTTACTCGAGATTTTTTAAATTATTTCTGTGAATAGTTCAGGGTTGTTTTTATTGTAGGTTGTGACGTATGCTTAGGGTTTTTCATTATTTTTTTCTGGGGGGTCGTAGTTCTTTTTAAAAAGAACTACTTCCTCCCTTTAAAGGTATTTTTTCTCCTAATTCGAATCTCTTATCTATTAGTGTTGTTGGGTATCCTCTCTGGTGGAGGGTTGTGTGTAACTCTGTAAGAGGAGTTTTTCTGAGGTTTTTATAAGTGACTATGGTGCATAGTCTAGGTGCTAGAGAGCAAGGGATGGATTTTATGCAGTTTTTGGGGTGGTGAATATTGAAGTGGAGGTATTGTTGGGTGTCTGTGGGTTTATGGTAGATGGCTGTGATAATTTGTCCACTTTCGCTTTTAATGAAGATCTCTAAAAATGTTATTTCGTTAAGGCTATGTTCCATAGTGAATTTTATTTTGGGGTGTAGGTTTTGAAGTGTAGCAGTCATAGATCTATTTTCTCTCGCGAATCAATGCCCCCGCCAAGCGATTCGGTCACACACTGACCAATCAGCCGGCAGAGCGCACTGATTCCTTCTTCCTCTCAAGAACTATTTTTCTAGTCCTTTTTGGAAGTCGGCCAGCAGAACAGAGAGCACGCGGCCAGCAGAGAAGAAAGACCTCTCTACTGGAGCCCGTATGGGGACCCAGCATTGACGATCTTCACAGGAGATAACTGTTGCCACAGATACCCACTAAAGAAGATAACGGCGGCTACCAGCTACACACACAAAATAACTAACGCTCCTACCTGCAACACACTAAAGAACTAAAGAACTAGCGTACGACCTGCGACACTGCTACCTGATACCCAAAAAAAACCTTTTCTCACTCTGACACAAGTCTACTTCTGTCATAAAAATAAACCATTCATTGTTGTTCTTCAAAGAAGTTTTGTTATTTTGTTCAGCGCTACATAAATAACTACAAATTAACTTATCGTTTATGTGAACCACCCTATATACCAAAGGAGTGAGTCGTGTTAGTCGCTTATGTCGTCCCATGAGAATTTCCAGAATATGAAACAATCATCTTTTTTCCATGACCTCGTAAATTCTGTGTTTGTATTATTGTATTTTTACCTATGATTTCGTATAGATTTTCTTCGAAATATGCTAAGGCTAGGGTGGCGTATGTTGGTGCCATTTTGGTTTCTATAGCTGTTCTTAAGGTTTGAATGCCATTTACGTTATTGAACTGGAAAGAGTTATTATTTAAAATTAGTTCTATGCCATTTGCGATAAATCTTTTGTTAAATCTTGGGAGTAATGTTTCTAGGAATTTTTCTATCCAAAACGAGATGGCTTGTTTCCTAATTCATGAGGGATATTACTGTATAGATTTGTGACGTCAAATGTAACTATGAGTGTATCGGGATCAATTTTTTGTTCTATGGAGTTAAAAAAATGGATGTCATTTCTAATATTGCTTTTTATCCTGTTTAGAAACGGTTGCAGTAAAAACTCAATTAGTTTGTTGAGTTTGTTGGTGATGTATGATGGACCTGATACTATGGGTCTAAATTTGAGGTCACTAGGGTCACTATGTATTCAGATTTTTGTGTTTCTACAGCTTTTTTTTATTTCCTTGGACTAGTGAACTTTTGGTATTCCGTAAAATGAGCCATTAAACACTCCCTGAAGATAATTCAAAAACGCCTGAAACATGTGTAAGAGTAAAAAACAAACAAACTGTAAAAACAAATCTATTTATGGACATATATATATATATATATGTGTGTCTTTACATTTCGACGAAATGTTTGAAATTAATCGAATAATTCTTCATTTAAACATAGTTTCATTAAATAATGAAGATAAATTTTTCTGTAAAAATGTAAATATACTAAATCCTTTAGGCAAGTTTACACGATAAATAGAACATGTGTTATGTTTGTTCTAGAATCTAATAATGGTAGAGAATTTCTACTGGAAATGTTGATTATATGCGTCTTGCTTGTGTAAGGTGTGCTGTTTTTAAAAATGAGTTTTGAAAGTTTTTATGACATAAGAGAAATATGCGAACGCAGATTTGGATAAAAACAGGGTAACTGGTGTGTGTATATATATATATATATATATATATATATATTTTGTGTGTGTGTGTGTGTGTGTGTGTGTGCGTGTGCTTTTGGAGTCCCCGTGACGAAGTGGCTAACGTTCTGGACTGTGATATCATAATAGGCGAATTTGAACTCCAGTTACACTCGAGTTCATTTTCGGACCTCTACCCTTGGGAAAGGTATGACCCCCCCCCTTATACTGTTGGAATTATTTTATTGTAATGGGAACATCTTCTTGGAAGGGACCTTTATGATTGTCACCGCCGGAAGGAAGTGACAGGATTTTTTGGAACTGACATCGCCTGCTGAGAGAATTATCCTTTTCAACTGAAGCCATGAAGCAGTCAGTTAGTAGTCCTGTGAATTTTCGCAGGATGTGATGGTTTTAAACCTTGCTGTTCCCTACAGTTAAAGGAGAATAGAGAACTGGGAGTAAATCCCTCAAAGTATTTTGCTGCTGTGTTGTACCTCTCCTGGTGAAATATGCTGTTACCAATATTTGTGAATTTGTACTGTCTTGACTTTAACTACAAGATGTCCCAGAAATATGCTCTGCTACCAATGTTCCAGAACTGCTGTTTTGTGCTGTGCTGTGCTGTATTCTTCCTGGCGAAATGTGCTGTTGCCTATATCAGAGAATTTGTGTTGTCTCGACCTTAACCACGAGGCGTCCCTTTGAATTTATTGTCCTATACAAGTGCTGAAAGAATTGCTGAATGAACCACCTTGTATCTGCATTATTCGCTGTATTCTTGACGGGAAAGTGAACAGGTTTTCCCAAGAGGTATTTTTTGCCAACGAGACTCTTCCAAATCTTTTTTTCCATTCATACAACAGCCTTTTTTTTGAGTTGTAAGTATCAGCTCTTTTACTCGTTGAAGACATATCAGTTCCTTGTAATTCATGAGTGACCCAGTGTTTTTTTTCGAAACAATTTTGCATCATTGTTACTTGATTCAGTTTTTTGACTGGTCACTAAATTGCAATTAATTTTAGCAACTAGTGTTGTTTTTTTTAAAACGTTGTAACCCCTTCTTTATTTACTTTTATTTACTTGGTAAATAATAGTTCTTAGTTGTACGCACGAGACACGTCTGTCTTTTTATTTTTTCCTTTCTTTATTTTTTATTATTATTAAAATTAATCCTTTTAATACCCCCAGCTATGGGTTAGATAGTACTCGTAGTGTTCTTCAACCAGGATAGCTTGGGCATCAGACAATCCTGGAAGAGTGATATTCCATTGAGCAAAGAAACCAAGCCAATTTTTTATGTGTGTGTGTGTGTGTGAGTGTGAGAGAGAGAGAGAGAGAGAGAGAGAGAGAGAGAGAGAGAGAGAGAGAGAGTGAAGTAAATCTACATGTGTATAGACAACACTTTCAAATTTGGTAAAAATTTATTTGTTTTCTTCTCCCAAATTTTAAAAATCTATTATTTAACAAACTCTCCAACTTTTTAGCAACCTTTGGTACGTAAGTGTAGGAGCGTATGTTCATTTACCAAACTTGACTTAGTCTTACGCAAGACAACGACGGTGACAGTGGTGGTGCACAGAGTGAGGATCGGACTGACTACACTACTGAATCAATCTGTGGAATAAACTTGTTCGCCATCGCTCTAAGGTAGTCGCTTTAGCTGTGTCTTGCGCTAAGACAGTCAGTCAGTCTCTCTCTCTCACTCTTTCTCTCACTCTTTCTCTCACTCACACACAAAAATGTAAAACAAAATATGTTTGAATAACAACGAGAACAGCATTTTTTGTTCAAAATTGTGGAAATGTTTAACAAAATATTTATTAATATCTTTTGTTTTTGTAACAGTCTTTAAAAAAACGTTTGTTCTTTTGTCATCGACATGCAATTTTAAGGATGGTATTTCATTGGTATTGGATACAATATTTGTTTTTCTCATTGTTGGCTTTAATTTTTTTTTTTTTTGGCTTCAATCTGTTTGATTTCTTTATTTATTTAATAGCTTTTTTTGATCTTTCCTTACAATAAATGGCGGCGTTTTTTTTTTCGCTTTCATCAACGCTAAATCATCAATAGGTCAACAAGTACGCGTAAAACGACCCAACTGTTTCGCATGGCCTGAAACTTTTTGTTAGTGTTGTGTTTGTAGGAATTCATACGTCTCGTTCAAGAAATAAATCGATTTTAATTGCAGGAAACTAATAAATATACTGTCGTTCTTTTTAAGCTAAATATTTTGCCCTTGTCGTTGAAAAGAAATATTTTCAGCGTTTTTTTTATATCGCCACTCTTCTCTTTTTATTTTTATTTTCAAGAACCATAGAGACCAATTGGAAATATCTAGAATTTGTAGTTCATCACTTAAAAAAAAATCAGATCATTTTGAACACGTATTAGAGCAGTGAATCAAATATTTGTGGAGAAATTTGGGATGAAAACTTTTCAAATCTATTTCCCAGAAATAGGAATGAAAAAATAAGAGAGGTATGTCTTTTGACAGAAAATGCTGACGAACAAAAAAGACTCTTCTCTTCCTTTACGTTTTAAACTCCGAAGAAGGCTGAAAAAGGACCGGCCGAAATGTTAAGTTATCACCAAAATAAAATAAAGAATGAGTTCAATCGCTAAAACAATTCTTATAAGATAATAAAAGTTAGATAAATATTCAAAATCTTTTTTTTTAAAAAGTAATCCCCGATGTCGAAGAATTCAGGAATTCCCGGCAACTTTAAGTTATTTCCTTGAATAAAAATATATTTCGTAAAATTTAATTTGTGTGTGTATATATATATATATATATATATATATATATATATTCCATAAACACACATACGGAAAATATTCAAAGGATGTATTTATTTATATATGATTAAATTTTGATTGCAAACCACAAAAGACAGTTTATTATATATAAAAATAATAAAAAGGTAGAAATAAAAAAAAAAAACAAAACTTGAGTACACACATAGACGTTGTTTCTGATTTTTTTAAAAAATTTCTAATTCTTAGAAAAGTTTATATTTTTCAAACGGAACTCTTATGATAATAGGACACGAACTTTTTCATTTTTTTTTCAAATTTGAAAACAATTTTCAGTGAAGCATTATAACATCGCCCTGAAGTTTAACATTACACATGGCATATTATAATATATAAAACACATCTGAATATTTAATTTTTTAATATTTACATATTGTGGAATTTGTTTCCTCTAATTATATATATATATATATATATATATATATATATATATATATCCTTAACGAAAGCAATAGCTTACTTAATATTGTTTATTAAAAGCAGAAACTAGATGAACAAAATCATTAAATAGATAAAATATATAACGTAATAATAAAAAAAAATCTTTTAAACGTGTCTGTATTAAGAAATTTAAAAGAAATGATATTTTGTAGATGTAATCTGGTATTTTTCAGCGTTGATTACAAAATCATCTATAACCGGTGAATATCAAAATGGTTTCCGAGTTGAAGGCGAATAATGAAAATGTTAAACTTTTTATAGTTTGTTAATCAATTGTTCTTTAATCATAAATGGCACTTGAAATTATTTGCACCATTGATGCGCTGAAATCAATTTACTTCCTTCTTAGGAGTACAATCAGACTGTGGAATCTGGGGAGACGGTTAAAGAAAAAAAATCAATTCAGGATTCAGACAGGCACAAAATTGGCTTGATAAGATTAAAACTTTCTTTATCATTAACTGTCTATGAGTATAATAATAAAAAGAAATTACATGTACACGCATGAAGTATGTAAATGAACATTAGAAATAAATTTATCAGTCAATCTAATTTCACCCATCCATTATTTCGATTGAGTTTTACATTTCAGACATATTAAATCCCAAATCATAACGTTTTAACAACACTTTACTGTCCGACCCCAAATTTAATCCAACAGCATGATGAGGTCTTAGCTTCTAATCATAATTTTAATAATTTTTTTGAAAGACTTACCCAAACTGAAAGCAAATTACACGGATTTCATATGCTTCAAGCTCAAAACCCAAGATGGCGTCAGTCGTCGTGCTACAGAAGACACACGAATCTACTGTCCTCAAAGTAATAACTTTTTGTTAGAATGTCATAAAATAGGATACATATGATATTTTTAGGTCTATTATGCAATAATTCAATTGTAATACATTACTCCTTTTTTCTTTCGGTGAGTGGAGATGGCGTCGTGTATATGGGGTGGTGTCAGTTGTAATTTTGGACACGTCAGATGTCTAGTGGTTGGCGTTGGTAAGTATTATAAATGCCGTAACCATAAATCATATTAACAAAACGAATTTAATTTCAGGAATCTAACACTGAAATTAGCCTTTCCGGAAGGCATGAATCTAAAAGTTCCTATTCATTCACATTGTGCATTTTTTATCACCATTCTTTAAGTGTTCCGCCACTAGCATTTGATCGATATATGAAGAATGATGGCAATAAACCTCGGCAAAGATTGGGAATCACTTGATAATTTTTTTAAACGGTTATTATTTGACAAACCCTCCTCCCCCAATCAATATCTGTTGGATTAAGTTAACTTTTGAAGATGCTTGAAGGTTTCTGCTCTTTAACCCCCGTTTGTTACTATGTACAATATCATGGTAGTAAAAGATGGTGAGAGTATTGAACTGGACGTAGTAAGGTTTCCTGTAGTGAAGATGAATGAAGTTAATCCCTAACCAGGAAATGGTATCGTTACATGGCACGAGGGGAAAAAAACTGCTGATCTGAGAAAACTAGAAAGCTGGATGATATTTCGAATATTGTCACGGCAAGTGACCGACCATGAATTCGTTTTAAGAGAATTTAAAATATATCTAGACGGATGAGGAGGGTGAGATAACTGATTTGCATAATAAATAAATGACCCCCTCTCTAATTCTAAAATAACAGGATACCGTTGCATAATCATTTATCCACACTAAACTCACACGCACATTTGGAATTGAGATGTTTAATTCGCTCATCTTGGTTACTTCTTAGCGAGGATCAAATTCTCTGCACTCGAAGCTTGTGCCCCAGTCGGCTGGAGCTGTAGAATACACTGACTATATCTCTGCAGAGTGTCCTGGATATGACAGTAAACAATCTGATGGTGAGGCTCCAGTAATGTCATCGCTGCTTTGAGGAATGCCGAGTGCCTCTTTATTGCCATCGCTCCCAGATCCACTCTGGCCCGGAGTGGTAGCACCTGATAGGACCCTATCTATGGGTTAAATAGAACTAAACTGCGTACTTATGCTAAACTGAATTATTTGAAATGGAACTGTTTATATGTGTAAAAATATATTTGGCATTAAATAACCTACAATGGTTGATATGCCAAAAAACCAAAGCAAACGCTCGAAGCTTGTCAATAAGTTCACAAACTATGGCTCTACGGTAGATTCCACACACACACACACACACACACACACACACACACATATATATATATATATATATATATATATATATATATATATATATATATGTCATAGACAATTGCACAAATAAATGAAACTAACATCGGTTTGTGCTAAAATCTTTTCATAGGTGGATACTTTCAAAAGTTAATTTAGTCTGGTTTCCATAGTAGAGCATCTTGAGTAGATCGAACTCGCTATACCAAGAGTATAAATGACCCAGCCCCTCCTCTAGAAGCAGCGTGTGACACAAAGTCACTTTCTAAGTGGAATACAACTGGTTTGGATTCAAGAGTTTTTCTTCTAGACTGGTTGCCAAATCCAGGCTAAAGAACACAGACTGCCCTAAGTTTGTGAACTTATTGACAAGCTTCGAGCGTTTGCTAAGGTTTTATGGCATATCAACCATTTTAGGTTATTTAATGCCAAATACATTTTTTACCCATAGCTGGGGGAAAAGTGATGGATTCATGCCTTTCCTAAGTGCCTTACTACGAAGTGAAGTGTAAACAGCCTTGTTTAGAATTTGAGCTCTGATCACCGATTCTATTTCTTACAGTAATAACCGTTACTCTAAGCGCGCTTCCCAAGAGTAATGTGCGAGATGACATCTATGGTAGGTATTCTAAATACTTTTCTAAGCTTATTCTGATCTGATCTACAAATGCACTCAGTAAATATCAAACTGACTATCAATAGCTTGCATAATGTTCTACAATAACGGCTTAATTTTTGTTTATATTTAGCTTAGTCTGGCATAAAGCCACAATATTCGAACTATCTGTTAGGATCAAACTCTCTAGCTATGGTCTGCAAGAACAATTTAGGAACTACTGCTATACGGCAGACATTCAAGATATCTTAATGTATGTATATCTACATATGTAATGCCTAAAAATCTTCTCCATCAAATGATATTAAAAAAGAAAAGATGAAAGAAACGATAATCTGTTCCGAAAATGTATACACACTTTGTTGATAGCAAAAGTTAAGCGCATTCAGAATAAAGAACGAGTGTTGTAATAAAGTTTGAAAAGAAAAGGATTTAGCATATCTGATTTTTTAAACTTTTAGATGAAACCTCGTCAATCATTATTATCAATAATTTTGACTTTTTATCACCCTTCATTTTTATTTTTTCTTTATTTTATTGTAACTCACTCGAGTTGTTGCATCTACGACAACTACTCTGGTAGCTGAGTTGATATAGCAGCAGGTATGTTAAACCAGGTCTTTACCAACGCAGAAGGTGGTATGGATTCGAATCTCAGTGAGAGCTTATGTTTTTTTTTTTGTTTTGTTTTTATCCTGATGCGCGTTATTCTTTCATGTCGTAGAAGTGACGACTCATGTGCGTTGCTATGAATCAAAATAATTGATAATAACAAAAAAAATTCAATGTTTATATTTAAATAAGACTCTGTCTTAAGGGTTTAAAAAAAGAGTCTTATCTATTCTATCAAGGGCAGTTTTGACTCATTAATTCAGCGAGGTGACTTATAGATATACACATGAACTAATCCAAAATAATTCTGGTCCTCGCAACCAGTGTCACAAGGTCCAGACTCGCCTTGTTTGATAGAAACATCATATATATAAGAAAATCAATGTACAATAGCACGCTAGTTGGTTTTATTGACTTAGTTTTGCTTAGTCTGGTATGCAGACCTAAGGTTGCTAATAGTATCACTTGTTACTAAGTGGTCAGCCATGTAAATACTAAAACAGGCTCATCGCTGCTTCACTTCGGTGATCTCGCGAGAACTGGTATCTTTTTGTGTGACTTGACAGTAATTCACACACACGCACAAAAGTGAATTTATATTCATTGTGATATTAATAATTTATTATGAAATTTTTTAATTAATTGTTAAAATGCTATATTTGTATTTTTGATCCTGCCAATATCCCACAAATGGGACGGAACTTTTTCCTTAAAAATTCATATCGGCCTTAAATTGAGTAGATATTGTTTTTGAACCCAACACCATGCTTATTATTAGAGAAAACTTTAAAAAGTTTCCTCTTCAAATAATCCTGGCTGATACTGTTTTTAAATACTGTTTTTTTAACTGCTGTTAACAAGGTGTGTATATATTTGCGTAAAAAGTCATTCTGTAAGTGTATATGCGTATATAGGACACAAATATAAAATCATTAAGGCCTCTTTGTTTGTCAGCTTTTAGCAGTAAATCGCTGGAGTAAAATGAAATCTTATTGCTTTTTTCTTCTTCTTGTGTGTGTGTGTGGCATCGTTAGAAATGGATAACGAAGTCAGGGGTCATTGAATAGAATGGACGCAACATATTAAAGGCCAAACAGCATGGTGTATGTAGGGCGTGTCACTTTAGAGATTTTTATGTTTTACAAAACTGATTCCGCCTTTTATGCTTTTATATATTTTTAACCAAATTGAGCGATGAGATCAGAAGCCAATAACTGCATTTTTGGTTTAATTTCTTTTTTTGTTTTTGATTTTTTTTTAAGAGAAAGAGGGTATGAAAAAAGAAACCCAAACACTTTAACAAGAAAGAAAACAGGTTGACAAAGAAATGGGACGTCCTTATCTTCGTGGGATAAAACAGTAGGGTATAGTATTTGTCTGTCAGCCTACCAGTTAGGCCGGCGTATGCATACATTTACACAAGTTATACGTAACCACAAACGTTGGCAATTTACCGCTGTCGAACAGTTAGACGTTTTTTGTTTATTTTTTTTTATAGATATGCTCAGTTATCTCTCTTGCTATATCAGTATTTCTTTTTAAAATATTCTCAGAGTTATCTCCCTTGCTACGTTATTATTGTTTTACTTTTAACTGTTTTATCTCTCTCTTTAGATTGTTTTTTGCTTGTTTTGTTCTTATTAAAGATCGCCATTTAAGCTAGGTGTTGTCGGCTTTCATAATTCGTTTATGAGAAAATCTTTTTTTACCCACTGTTTGCGGTTACTTAAAAATGTCATTCTTTTCACCTTAACTTCTTTCTTAAAAACTTTTTTCTCTGTGTTGTCTTTTTTTTTGCCAAACGTTGGTAAATTATTCCGTCGAATAAGTTATCTGCAGAGGTTTGACTTCCTCCAGAATTTAGTTTTCAGACTCAGAATTATTCTTACTGCCCAGCAGTCTCTCGCCTGAAATGGACCTTGTTGCCCTGTCTGGTTCCCTTTCGTCTGAGTCATAATGAGAGCGCCGATGTCGTCTACGTTCTTCTTCTGAACTGTAATCATACATTCGCCTACCACTGTTGTTGTTACCATCACTGTCCAACGCGAATCTTTCATCGTCGGGTGTATACCTAGGGCTTCCTCTGTCGTTATGCCGAAGGGGCATATCTCTTGGTTCATCAAAACGTCTGCCAATTCTATCTTCTTCGGAGCCACTGTCCATATAGCGTTGATCACGTCTCCTCCGAAAACCAGTACTACCATCTGACGCGTCCTCGTCACTGCGGCTGAAGTCACGCCGATTATCCCTCATGTTATTCTCGTCGCTACCATTATCTCGCAAGCGGTGACGCTCCTGTCTGATATATCGATCGTCTTCACTACCATAATCATTCCGGTAATAATCGTCATCTTCTCGACTTCCACTTCGATTTTTTTCCCTTTGGTATCTGTGTTGTCGTTGCCTCTCATACTCCGAATCTTCCTGATCTTCACCGCCACTCCGATATCTTGGACCTCGATCGGAACCAGATCCTGAACCTGACTCAGCACCAGAACGCCGCTGTCTTCGTCTTCTCCCATCCTCTTCTTCATCTTCGTCGGGCGATATGTATTCTAAATCGCCCATTACATCCTCGTCGTCCAGAATCCTCGCTTTGCCTTTGATGTTATCATCCAGATCCTCTTCGTCTTCTTCATCTTCCTGACGAGCACCATCTTCCAGATTTTCCTCCTCCTCTTCTTCTTCGCTGTCAGAAGTCGGCGACGTCACTGCAGCAACATCTTCCAACATCACTTTGATCGTTGAAAAGTCAGTGGGCTCAACAAGATCCAGGGGACGTTCACCATTGTCTGTCATGATATGTCGGTCAGCACCTTTCGTCAAGAGAAACCTGCAAATATAAAGAAGAAAAATAATAAATAGATCGTTTTTAAACAACAATAGAAAGTTATTATTGTAATTTTATTTCTGTTTTCATTTATTTATTTACCTAAGTGGTTACCCATTCAAATATTGACGAGATCTGTGACTTAACTTCTTGGTTTTATTCGCTAAACCTAGAAATGAATACTGTAGCATTTACTAAGTTTTGCTTTCTATAAAAAATTATATCACCCATATCAATATCTAGGTTTAGCTTATTGAGCCAGGCACTGAAGTCACGTTTAAAGCACTAGTTTCCGTCAATTTTTAGAATGGGTGACCCATTAGGTACTTGTAAGACACTTGAAGCCTCTGTGTCTGACTAAGCAAAACTTGGTTTTAGTCGGGCACCTCGCATTGTATTAAGGTTAAGGAACTTGTCTAGCTGACCTTTTATTTACCCCCTTGTCAGCTGTCACTGTAGAGGGGTAAAACCTCTCATTAATGAGGTTACCTTTTGGTCTTGGATGGCAACTCGTAATGCTGGAGGATGGGATCCTAATGGCTAATCAGTCAATGACCCGGCAACCACAATGATAAAGTGACCAGTAACACTCCACTTTGGCCCTTACTGGGTGGTTGAAGAACCCTGATCCGATCGGTCGGCCGGGCATATCAACCCCTAGCACCTATTGATTGTCTCGACCGTATTCTTCAAATTGCTCTTGAAGCAAACAAGTACCCAACCTTATTTTATGAGAAAGGTTTCTGTTTGGCGGTGGCCGACGGTCAATTGCGCTGAAATAGCAATACTTGAAACCATCTAAACTGTGTGCAAACAAATAACTAATTTTAAAAATAATTATTTGTGTTAGATAACAATACTTGAAATCATTGAACTGCGTGTAAACAAATGATTACTTGCTCGTTTAAAAATAGAGTTACCCACAAACTATTCACTCTCAAATCATATGTATGTATAAACAGGATTTGGCATTAAATAACCGTCAAAGGTTGAAATACCATTAAACCAAATAATCTAACCTAACCTTGTCTTTACTTTGTCAGGCACATAGACCTTATGGTGCTGACAAAATCTGCTTTTGTTAAATGATAAACTTAGATGATCAGGCAAGAACCAGTACTTTCAATGAGACTTGACCATAAGTTACACTGTTCGTCATGTATAGGGGTCTTCAAAATACGGCTCACGAACCAAATCGGCATCAGACTAGCTTTTTCTTGACAAATGAGCTCAATTCTCAATGAGAACTACATATTTTTCGCCTTGTGCCAAGCTAAGCTGAGTAAATGACGATAATCATCGATACCAGGTTGCTAAACTCTGACGACCCAAAACTAACTTTTGCTTGGTTCAAAAACAACTTGAATAATATTTTATGCATTTCCATTATATGTAGAAATCAATACATCAAATACAGAGACGTCTGCACACAAAGTTTCATCAAAATAGGATCCTTGATAGTCTGATAAGAATTAGAATAAAAAGTCACTCCAAATTTATAACCCTAGGCACAAATGCCGTGAACACGTGCTTGTTTACAAGTGCGTTAGTGTTTTATTTATAAAAAGGCATGAAACGAACACTGTTTTACTCATGGTAGAATGCAGCCCCACCCTACACTCAGGGGTTAAAAATTCGCCTCTTATTCATATATTAATACCATTGCATCTAATGGTCTACCTACCTATCTACCTACTTACCTTTGTCCTCAATATATGTTATGCGTCACGCTAAAGGAAGAAATGTTAAGTGAACCCCCTCAGCATATTCATGCACACACACACACACACACACACACACCCACACACACACACATATATATATATATATATATATATATATATATATATATATATATATATATATATTGCGACTAATGTGAACCAGATTATAAAATTAATTCTTATCACGCCTGTTCTCCCGTGACGACTTAGTTAAAATACCTGTTCCAGTCAACCATTCCCCAACACGACGTCTAGCTTTCTCTGAAATTCTACAACAGTATTGGAATTGTAACTAATAATTGCTTTTTGCATTTTTTGATTCCATAAGATTTAACTCTACCTAAAAGTAAACATATCTGTTTCAAATTTCTTTAGTCGGATATATTGATGGAGTTAAAGGTTGCCAAATACATTAGCAGTCTACAAATATCTTTTTTTTATACCATACATCTTAGTTGATGCTTCGGGATGGGTGATGTTTCCTTTGGGTTCATGGGGGGTTTCGGGTCTTTCAACATCAGACCCCCTCACCCAAATGACCCAGTTGGCATCGATCTAACTCCAACTCCCATCCCGACAGCTAACCTGCGCATCCACACAAGGAGAAAAAAAATGACCTCAGAAAAGGCTCGATATATAATTTTGCAACAGCCAATCAGAGCTAAGCTCTACTGATGACTTCTAAATCTTTCCTTTAAAAATCGGGAGGCCACTTTACTCTGCTTCTTTGCCACAATGACGTCGTTATTCGGTTATCTGTTCATATCAGCATTTATCAATAAAAAGTAAACTAAAGTTGGCGACCTTAGTCGAGGGCAACTAGAAGGGTCCCTTTTCAATAGCTACTACACCGAGGTGTAGGGGAGGACGCTACTTCTTTCCCTGGATTGCTCCACTTTACCCTTGATACGTACCTTAGAATGCTGAGTGTTAAGCAAGGAAGTATCAAGTACCATTTTTAAAGTCTTTGGTATGATGCAACCTGGGATTGAATCCCGGTCTCCCGGACCATTGGCGAACACTTTACCCACTCGACCAATAGTTTGGTACACTTATTAATAAATCCTCAATATTTTCTGGGGTGTCCTCGTGGTGTAATGGTTAAAGCGATGGACTGCGGAATCGTAGTACGCGACTTCGTACTCCAGTCGCGCTATTACGTTCACTTTCGGGCAAATACCCTTGGGAAAGGTATGAACCTCCTTATCCTCCCAGCTATGGGTTGAAATAGTATCACCACTGTTCTTCTAGGAGAATAGATTTGGCCTTAAATAACCTACAAAGGTTGATATGCCATGAAATAAAGTAACCTAAACTCAATATTTTCTTTTGATTTAATTCTATCTTCAAATTTATATTTTCTTTTTTTAAATTCTAAAATTTTTTGAAGATTAAGATAATTGCGTCAATATACCGTTTTCTGTGTAAGATAACACTGAAAGCTCAGAAACTATTGAATATTTAAAAAAAATTAAATTTCACTGATTGAATGATTACAATCACCCACTAATTAAACCCCATAATTCATATAGTTTTAGTATTAGGTAAATTAGTTTCTCTAACTCTTTCTTAGATTTTGCTGGGTTTGGTTTCTTTGTTAAATGACTTGTCAACTTTTGTGGGTGATTTAATGCCAGTCATCCTCGTTGAAGGACAGTAATAGAACTATTCAACTCATAGCCTGGGGGAAGGGGATAAGGGAGTTGATACCTTTCCCAAGGGTATTAGTCCGAAAATGAATATAATAGCACGACTGGAGTTCGAACTCACTTACTTCGAGAACAGGGGGTGTCCTTGTGGTGTAATGGTTAAAGCGATGGACTGCGGAAACGTAGTAAACGAGTTCGAACTCCAGTCGTGCTATTACGTTCACTTTCGGGCAAATACCCTTAGGAAAGGTATGAACCTCCTTTTCCTCCAAGCTATTGGTTAAATAGCACTACTACTGTTCTTCTAGGAGAATGGCTTTGGCATTAAATAACCAACAAAGGTTGATATGCTATTAAACAAAGAAACGAAACGAAACCAAACCTACTTCGAGAACAAAATCGAAATCATTAACCTAAATTCAAATACTGGATGAGGTTGTTTGCATCTTACTTCAGGCTCATGCCTTCGAGAAAAACATGAACCATCTTTACTACTCATAGATATGGGTACGGCGTAGAGTAGACTTGGTTCTTTAGTCTTGGTTTGGCAACCAGTCTAGGAGAAGGGAAATTCTGAACTCAAAACTAGCTTTACGCTGCTTAAAAATTGACCTTGCGTCACATCCTGTTTGTAATGGAGGAATCGGGTAAATACATAGATTGTAAATTGAACGTCTCGCAAAAAGTTTTGATATTTTATATAACTAAAATGCTACAAACATGCTCAAGGTTAATATTTATGACTACAAAAATTTGTAGACATCTATCTCGCTGTATTTGAGTTATACAATGAAAGAGAGACATGATATTGTAGCGCAAAAGTCACAGCATGTAAAAATTAAATAATTCTTTAATAAAGGAAGGTAAAGAAAATTTTCTTTAAATTATATTTAGATTCCTGAAAATTACCTTGAACTCATTGAGGAATAAGATGATAAATAAATAAAATACATTATTTAAAAAAATTCTGAATAGTAAGGGACTTTTGCGCCACCTTGTATGTATCTGCAATTCATTTTTGTTTTTCTTCATGAGATTTTCTCTGACGTCCCGAAAATGCAAAAGGCGCAAATAATCAAATACACTCTCTCAAAGAAAATAAAGATTCATTTAAATTATAAATTTACTAAAATAAATTTGTTTCAAATTATCTTAGTTTCATACGAGAACAATAAACATTACTGCAAAATACTTTATCAAAACGATTGCTAAATTGATTTCAATTGACTTTTATAATCAGTTTATTGATGGATTGATTTTAACGGCATGTGAACCAATCTCGAGCTACTTTATCCCGAGGGGTGAAGGAATCGTGTTCATTTTATGTTCATATTTACATTTTTTGTGTAGTTATTTCTTTAGAGGTTTTTGCACACGGTCCTATCAAATACGAATAATTTTAAAATAGATCTATTTGACTCATAGATGGGGCCTGAACTGGTACCACCAATCGAGGTCAGGGGACCTGGGAGTAATAGCAATAAAGTGGTAGTTAACTCTCTCCAGAACTCTAGATGCAGTTAAGTGTCCAACTCAGGACACCCCTTTTTTTAGCGAGTATCTTACCCCTCTGTAGGAGACACGGTCTGTGTATTCTAAGCACCCTCCGCCAACAGGCCGAACAATTTGCGAAGAAAAATATTTCAATAATTCTATTTTAATCACCCAAATTATCTTTTTTATAAAAAATGAAAAAAAAAAAAAAATAATAATAATTAAAAAAAGAAAAAGAAAAGAAAAAAATATGATTTCTGTTGTTAATTCATGTCTGTCAATGACGTCACTACCGCCTGTTGATGACATCATCTTCCACAAATTTATGCGTTCAGCTCCTTGTGTAGGTTTTTGCGAATGAAGTTACTGGGGAAATATGTTAGTCAGATAATAATTATTCTATTTCTTCTTTGGCGTCATTTTGACTAAAATGCAGACAAAAAAGTTGAAAAAAAAAAAAAAGAAAATATTTTTAAAAAGCCGAAGCTTTGGTTGGTATTTATGTGCTGATTTGATAAAGCAAAGCATACGCCACCATCTTCCACTTGGTCAAACAGGGGGAATGTTCGTCCATTCGGAAGACGAATTTAACATATCATGACCACATTTGGTGAACAAGAACCATTTACAGAAATAGGCGACGATCTGATCCCGTCACGTAATTCTGGGATCTTTTGTTTCTCCAGGCGAGGAGGCATTGAAAATGTAATCCACTAAAAATAATGCACGAAGTCACTTAGATGCCTATGAGGTCTACCAGGTTTGGTTTGGTTTTTATGACATATCAACCCTTGTGGATTATTCAATGCCAAACCCTGTTTATATATAATATTATTTGTCAGTGAATAGTTGGTAAGTAACATTACTTTAAAACGTGCTAGAGCTCATTTGTTTGTACACAGTTAAAAGATTTCAAGTATTGTTAATTGTTATTTATTGTTTGCAAACAGTTGAATTACTTTTAATTCTATATAATATTAATCATTTGTTTACACACGTTTTGATTGTTCCAAGTATTGCTATGTAATACTAATAATTCAATTTGTCATCAGTTATTAGCACACGGTTTCAAGAATAGTAAATGAACTACCACTCTGGATTAGAGTGGACCTGGGAGTAATGTCAACAAGGGGGTACTTTACATTCCCTCAAAGCTCCAGGACTAGAGGCTCACCATTAAATTGTTTAGGTTTATTTTCACGAAAGAAAACATGGTTGAATCTGGGCATTATTTACTAAGCAAACAGAAGAGTTCTTTGAACACAGAATATGATTTGTGGCTTGAACTCACAAACCTACAACCTAATATTTGTGATCTTCTCAGTAGCCACCAAACTCATCCTTATATTTTTTGTGTAGTTTTTAAAGTGTTTTTTTGCACATGGTTCCTAAAAATAAGAATTATCAACCAACATAACCTGTCCAGCACTTACTCTTTAATGTCTGACCTTTCGTGCATAAAACCTTTGCTTTGCTTCTTGGACCATATCCTACAAGTGCTTCGTTCCTTTTGAGGTAGAACTTTAAAGAAACAGCTGTTCTGTTCCTGAGTTTCCCTTGTGACACACACAGATACACACACGTATATATATATATATATATATATATATATATATATATATATATATATATAAAGTCACTTGGTGCTCAGGTTAAAAATAGCATGTATACTGTGTGTTGATCATGGCAAAGGGGAAGGCAATTGAGGTTGAGGGTTCTCCTTGAAAATTTAAAAGGTGTGGTATCACTCCGCCCCAATAAAGATTCTTCATAATAAACGTTTGTAAGCGAAAAAAGAAGTCTTTTAAGATGACATTGTTTCTTTAGAAGAACTGAAGAAACAAGGGGCTTTCAAAGATTTTGGTAATATTGTATTTTTGAGGAAGATCTTTATCAAAGTGGGTATTATGCTGGTTATATTAGTAACTCTTTAACAGTGTGCCTAGAATAAATTGTTAGTGTTACATTGCGATGCTTGAAACCATTTTGTGTACCAATAAAATATTTACCTGGGTCAGACGGATTAGGCCTTACCCAGAGAATCCAGTCTATCCTACTATTTATCCATTTCTGGAGGGAGAAGAGATGGAACCATGACTTTCCCAAAGGCATTATCGAAAATCAAAAGCAAACAGCAAATAATTTTTCTTGAAAAATTTGGCAAGTACTGTAAATGCAATATTTTTCAACAGATTGTTTAATGAACAGAAACGATGGAAGCACCTGTTAGGTTGCCATCTATGAGTCTAATAGAGCTGTTTGAAAATTATTTGTATTAGATAAGAATACTTGAAATCATATAATTATGCGCAAATTATATCCTGATTTTTTGGCGTCGTTAACGATGCTTATTATCGTATTTTCACGAAAAAAATAATAGTTGAAACAGAAAAATTCTTTGAACACAGAATATCATGATTTGCAGCTCAAACTCTCAAACTTACAACCTAATCCTTCTCATTAAAAAATAATTCAAGAATTAGAAGGTGTGTTTACGTTTATCCTATTTACCAACCCCTCCGCTCGGGCAGGATATGACACAAGGTCAGTTTTTAAGCGGAGTTTAACAGGTTTGAATTCAGAGTTTTCCTTCTCCTAGACTAGTGCCTCACCAAAGCTGAAGAACCCAGTCTATCCTACTATTTACCCATAGCTGGAGGGAGAGTAATTGGATTCATACCTTTCCCAAGGGTATTAGTGCTATGTGAAAATGCAATCATTCTCGTCCAGGATTTGAACTCGAGTCGCCGTGTCCATTTCCTACGACGATAACCATTGCACCACGGGCACCACTCATTACACCATCACATTTAATGTTTACTGATTCTTTTCTTATGTAAATAACATTTAACACTGATAAATTAGTTATGTTTTGTAATTCAATATTCAATTAATATATTTGGAAGTGAATGGAAATTAAATTTTGTTACTAGGTTTGCATAAAGTAAAAAGTTTGAGAAACTCTTATATAGGAGCTAACTAGATGGGCTAAATCCTATTTGATATGGATCTTGGGTCTGCATTGAAATTCATATATGAACTGCATCACTTTCCCACTCTCAATACATATTGTCATTATAGCCTAGTCGGTTGGGGCTGTAGAATACACCGACTGCATCTCTGCAGAGGAGTAAAATCCCCCCCCCAACGAGTGTCCCGTATATGTCATTAAACAATCTAATGGTGAGGCTTCGGTGATACTGGAGCTTTGGGGAATCCGGAGTACCCCTCCATTGCCATTGCTTCTCGGTCCACTCTGACTCGGAGTGGTAGCACCTGACAGGGTGCTATGTATGGGTCAAATAGAACTGTTTGACATTTAAATTGAGTACAAACAAATTACTGATGTGAAATAGAACTGTTTGACCTTTTGACGGTGAGTAAACAAATGACAGATGTTTAATTGAATTATTTGCAATAGATAGCAATACTTGGAATAATTTAACTGCGTGCCAACGAATGAGTAATTTAGAATAGAATAGAATTGTGTTGATTTGCAAAACTTGAAACTCTTTAATAGTGTGACAAAATTGTATTGTTAGTGTTTTATAGCGATGCTTGAAACCATTTAACTGTGTGCAAATAAAACTACATATGTTAGCAAAATTTGAAACCATTTAGATAAGTTTAAACAAATGATTAATACTAAATAGAATTATTCATGTTAGAATACTTGGACCCATTTAACTTTGTGCAAACAATAGTAATACTTGTGTGCAAACAAATTAGCTCTGACTCAATTGAAAATGAGATTACCAACAAACTATTCCATTACAAATCATATGTATAACCATTTAAATGTGTGCAAACAAATGAGCTCTGGCTCGTTTAAAAATGTTACAAACTATGCGCTAACAAATCATATATTATATGTATAAACATGATTTGGTATTAAATAACCTATGAGGGTTGATATGCCATAAAACCCAACCGAACCAACAAATTGTCCAAAAACACAAGCGGAGATAGAGCGTTGCCACAATAACATGATTATAAATAATCAGTTTGTGTTACAAAAATTTGGTCCTATTCAATAGCGTATCAAGGGAACTAGGCAGTACCCGGGGGAAATATTTTGATTGTTTTCTAACGCATTACCGACTTAATGACAATAACATAAAGAATTCATTGCGAACACCACCACTACCACCACCATCATCATGATGCTATTTTTCTCACTCCTGAGACAGGCCTCCTGCATCATCTCCAATAGATACCGTAACATTGATTTTTGACAAGGACTATTGCTGTATTCACCAAGTGAGTTGAGAGGTTTAAGTCAGACACCTTCCTTTAGCTAAGTGTGCTTTTACACTAGGGTTCAACTCTCTTGGTTTTGAATAAGGACCTGTCCTTTTAAACAGGTTGTTCCACCAAGGCTAGAGATCCCCCGTCTGTCTATTTTATCCATAGCTTGAGAAGAAATAAATTAATACCTCTCCCAAGAGCATTATTTCAAAGTGAACGCCTCCTTAGTTGGAACTGGAACTCGGCTTGCCGATTCTATTCTCTGCATCGATAACCAATACACAGGTCTAAAAAAACAGTCACATCTTACTACTTTAAACTTGTCAATAGAGTGAACTTTAAAAAATCACTTCAAATGATATATAAGATTAAACAATAATGTGTATTTATCATTGTCTAATGATTGCAAAAGAAAATATTGGACAGTCTTCTTTATATGTAAACATCCTTAGCAGCATTCGACGGTGAAATTTTAAAAGTACTCCAGTGAACCTTACCCAGAGAATCCAGTCTGCTCTATTATTTACGCGTAACTTGAGGCGGAAGAAATAGAAGACCTAAGCAGACCGACCGTGTTTTTTAATACACAGACTGATTCGTAGTCTTCGACACGTCGGTTGGTGCCGCCTGACATGTGTGCTAGGGTATTGTATTCGTGTTTGGGGGCTGAAACCGACGCTCCTTTGGCCTCAGGGGCCGTTCCCGCCAGGCTTTCTCCGGCTCTGTCGGGTTAGGTCTATAGCCCGGCGCCTAAGGCATCTTTTTAAAGAGGAATTCCGACGGGGCCAAGCTATTTTGGGACCTGTCGCGTATCTGAGGTTCTGTTTGTGTCCGGCTCCCACGATGAAAAGGCCTTGTGCTACACTCTGGTTTGGTGAGGACTTTCTCAAAGACATTATCAGGAAAGGAAAAGCAAACTGTCTCGTCTTGGATTTGAACTCGTTGTACCGATTCCATTTCCTACGACGATAACCGTAATGTTAAGCCCTCCTTCAAGTGGCGCATATATTTGCAACAATGCAATTTCTTTATGACAATTAGATTATAGCATGTATACAATAGCATGATAATCAGCTGAGGCCGTAGAATACGTTGACTGCACCTCTGCAAAGGGGTAACCCCCTACTAAACGGTGAGGTCCCAGTCTTGGAGCCTTGAGGAATGTGGAGTACCCTCCATTGCTATTACTACCAGGTCCACTCTGAGTTAGGGTCCTACTTATGAGTCAAATAGAACTGTTTAATCATTTACTATACTTGAAACTATTTCATTGTATGCAAATAAATGACTGTTACATTGAATATTACATAGCAATACTTGAAACCATTTAATTGTGTGCAAATAAAACTATTAGTGTTAGATTCCAATACTTGAAACCATGTAACTATGTGCAAATAAATGAGTCCTGGCTTGTTAAAGAACTTTTACCAACAAACTATTCATTTGCAAATCACACGATTTGAAAATTTGATATATATCTATAAATAGGATTTGACCTTAAATATCTTACAAGGGTTGATATGCCGTAAAATACAACCAACTAACAATTACATAATGCCCCACTTTCTCTTTATGGGTGCTTGGGTTTGTATGGTAGTGAGTGAGCAAGTATAGTGGACAATTACGATTGATTTTGATTCTCAGTAGGTGCTCCATATTTCTGGCTTTGTGTCAAACTAAGCTAAACGCAGCGAACTACAAGGATCTAACAATGTTGTCTTTATCAAACGAAGGGTTCTTGTGCTATATCCGAGTTCAGGGCATAATTATTGACTGACATTAGAGGCCCTTTCATACCTGTGCCCAAGAGTGACTGCCCTCTTTCCTCTTTATACGTCTCTGGTCCATTCTTTCTCCCTTCTCTTAGATATACTCGCGAAACACATCAGCAGCAATGAACTTTCTCAGAGCTCAGATGACCACATACTAACAGCAGGTACTGCAAGCAAAGCTGCGTAAATAACACCAAGCAAACGCGAAGAAAGGTCGGAGTGGGGGCTAAAATTCCAATAGACCACCCACCATACACAGATGAAACCTTTGTGACTGTCACTCTTGTATTGGTCTCTTCAATTACAAATCTCAGCCGGAAGTAGGATGCATATCAAGCGTGGTCAACTTTCACTGAAGGAGACCTACATATATTAGTTTTATTTATAGCGTCAAAACGGTAGATATTCTCACCATACACCAATAGATAAATAAATAAGACAAAAGTAAAAAAAGAAAAGAAAAGAAAAAAGAAAAGCGAAATGCTACACGTAAAGAGGGCGTCGGTTCCGCAAAGAATAGTGGTGATGGTAATGGGTATTTGTTGCAAGGGTGGAAACTGACAGACTGTACTGGTGAAATAGTAGTCCATCGAGGTCACCATGGCAACCTCACCACCCATGTTATCCAATATCGGTAACATAACACTCAATCCAATTGAAATAAACTGACAACTAGCTTACGTAACCAAATAGAGATTGCAATGCGATGTCAGCTGAAGAATCGGACCACAAAATAAAGGTCTCTCTCTCTGTCTCGTTTGGAGTGAGAGTTATTCGGAGGAGAAACAATAATACTGAACAGCGTACGAAGTATGTACACGAGGCTTAAACTAAAATGACATTATCAGCAACATGTTAACAACACGTGCAAATACACTCTTCTGTGCCCACAGGAATTCGTATCTAAAAAAACAAATTTATAGACATAGCCTGTTCCGTGGGTGAAGCAGTTGCTAGTTTGTTTCAGAAGTCAGTGTTCAATTAGTTTCAAGGTCAACAGTGGACTAAGTGGTCGGATAATTGGATAGTGTCCGAAGGCGCAAAACACCAAGAGGCTCCAAAAGCAAAAGTCTCCTTTTATTAATATTGTTTGCTAGATATCCGCAACGAACAGGATCTACTACAAGGTCAATTTCTAAGCAGAGTAAAGCTGGTTAAAATTCAGTGTTTTTTTTCCAGACCAAGACAAAAGAATCCAGTCTGCTTTACTCTTTACCTGAAGCTAGAGGAGAAAAGATGGATTTATGCCTTTCCAAAAGACATTAGTGCGAAGTGAAACGCAATTTGCCTCGTCTAAGACTTGAACTGGCAACGCCAATTTCATTTCCAACGACAATAACCGTTACGCTGACCGCAGCTCCAGATATCTTTGTCACGGTACTTTTTAGCACTGAAAATAAATAGCACAATACATGTATTTTTAAAAACTTTTTTTCTTGCATAGAACTTTAGAAACAAATGTCTGATTTGGATTGTAGATAACTGTTTGAAATGAATGTTAGGCTGGGATGAGCTAAGGGTTTAATAATTCTTTTTTGTCAAAGGGTTCAGATCATTGCCAGTCTGTCCCTGTTTAAAGTTAGATTTCATTAGGGTGGCTTTTCAGGGTAGCCAGGTCCCAAACTTACGTGATTCATAGCGTACAACTTTCCTGTCTTAGACGACAGAGAGAATCCATATGAATATAAAATCTACGTAGACGTTGTTATTTATATGCGTGACATTTGATTAGTCTTGTTTAACCTTTTGCCTCTTTAACAGATGTTTGATTCCAATAAATATAAAATCTTTAATCTTGTGAAAGAGGCGCCAAATAACGACCATAAAAAATTGAGTAGATAAGAGTAAAAAAAAAACCCTCTTAAAACGAAATAAAAAACGCCATTTATGATCAATCTACCAAGAGTAATAGCGCCCTTCTCCTATCATTCCCTCTATTTTCCCAAACAGTCTGCAGATTTCTCTTTCGGGATCTTCATCAGCTGTTTCGATGTGTTCTCCTTTCTCGTTCACGGTGTTTCAGTATCAAATCTAGTTTTGGAGGAAAGTCAGAATTCGCAGGGAGCAAAACATGGATAGTAAGGGGGGTGGTGACTGATAAGAGTTGGGCGGTGTTTTGCCAAAAACCCAGCACAAAGTATAAGGAATATATGATCATTACGAATGCGACGATTATAGAGTACGGAAGTTTACTCAGCGTCGTCTCATCACCAACTGAATAACTTCACGGGAGAACGTATGTTCACACATGCTCAGTAAGACCCTGCTTTATAGGTTGCCAAATTACTAGGGAGCACAACCGGTAATTCGGATATTTAGAATGATCGGATACTCTCAAATAAGTGTATGGGTTTGTAAAGCTAAAGATAAGTGTTTATCTATTCAACTAAAAGTGCCTTTCCTGTTTCTTTGTTCGTATCTCCTTAATTTCGACTCGCAACTTCTACTGTGATATTTGTACGTCCTATCAAGGATTGAAAAGTTGCTCTTCGAAACTTCTGCTGAGGATCAGAGCATTGAGATCCGAATGTAGTATCTGTTTTGATTCGAGCCTGGCTTGGGGGATTCCCATTCAGGCCTCCTCCCCGTTGCAAAAATGGAAGGGTTGGATTAGTCTAACGCTGTCATGTCACTGAACGTGGAGACTGAACAATTTTGGAACTTCCCTTACACCTAATCAAGTTGCAACCCCATGTTAAACTGATCATGTCAATTCTATTCCCGTGGGCAGATAGAATCAAAGTGTCGTATCTGCTGAAATTTTATTCAGTACATTACAATGAAAAATAGATAAAACTAAACAAAAAAAAATTATTTTTTAAATGTGTTTTCATTTTTGAGGACGTATTTTTCGAAATGATAACCTTCCATCATAACTTTTATATTTTATTTGGTTTGGTTTGGTTATATCAATCATTGTAGGTTATTTAATGCCAAATCCTTTTATATACATATATATCAAATATATGATTAATATTTTAAAGCAGCCTGAGCTCGTTTTTTCACAGAGTTTATTGATTCCACTTATTTCTATCAAATACGAATACACAGTTAAGTGATCAAACAGTTCTACTTTAAACAATTGAATTAGCATGACTACAGTTTCTTGTTTACACACAGTTAAATGTAAAACTGTTCTATTTCAAATAATTCAGTTTAGCATGTCAAAATTAAATGGTTCCAAGTTTTGCTATGTATTACTAACACTTCAACTTAACAGTCATTTGTTTACACTCAGTGAAGTGATCAAACAGTTCTACGTCAAACAATTCAGTTTAGCATGAGTGCAGTTTTTGTTTACACACAATTAAATGGAAAAACAGTTCTATCACAAACAACTCAGTTTAGCATAAGTAAACAGTTTAAATGTCAAACAGTTCTATTTAACCTATAGATAGGACCCTATCAGGTGTAGCACCAGGCCAGGGAGACCTGGGAGCAATGGCAATGAAGGGGTACTCTGCATTCCCCAAAGCTTTAGCATTACTGAAGCCTCACCATCAGATTGTTTAGTGGGGGTCTTACTCCTCTGCAGAGATGCAGTGGGTGCATTCTAGAGCGCAAGCCGGCTGGGCCAAGATTATATCTTAACATTAATAACAAAGTTCGGTATATATAAAGTAAGTAAAGTTGTCGACCGTAGTCGAGGGTGACCCGAAGGCTCCCTTTTCAATAGCTACTACACCAAGGTGTAGGGGAGGGCGCTACTCCTTTCTCCGGATTGCTCCACTTTACCCTGACCTTATAATGCAAAGTGTTAAGCAAGGTAGCATCACGTACTATTTTTGAGTCTTTGGTATGACCCGACGTGGGATTGAATCCAGGTCTCCCGGGCCATATATATATATATATATATATATATATATATATATATATATATATATATATATCTGTGACACAACATGCTTAAGTTAGGATAGCATAGACATGGTGACTGTCAGTTTCTCGCGCAGGGATATTTTACTAAAAACCCTGCACGAAATGAAGACTATATAGTCATTATTAAGTCAGAGAGTACATAAGCTCACTTAGTGACATTCAGTTTCTACGTGAAAAATGCGTATATATAAATTAAAAAAAATGAGAGACATAGCCTGTTCCGTGGGTGAAACAGCAGCTAGTTTGTTTTAGAAGTCAGTGTTCAATTCGCCTCAAGTTTAACGGTGGATTGAGTGGTCGGACCATTGGATAATACCCGAGGGCCAAAAACACCAAAAGGCTCCAAAAGCAGAAGTCTCCTTTTTATGTGTCTTCAAATAAATCAATGTGTTATAACTAACATGTTTTAGCATTAGATATTTTTGTATATATTTATCCAACCTCTCCGAAACGGATAGTTTTTCTAGGCGAGAAACAGTCAGTCACCAAGGTCTTGCTTTATTAGTTTCCAAATTACTAGGAACCACTACCGTTTATAGGGATATTCAAAATGACTAGATATTCTCGAGTCAGTGTATGGGTTTATGAGTGTTTATCTATAAAACTAAAAGTGTGCCCTTTTCTGTTTCTTTGTTCGTATCTCCGTGATTTGTATTTGTAACTTCTATTGTGGTATTTGTGACTGTCTACTTCCTCCTAACTTAATTATTTTATATAACTTAAAAGAATCATAGAATACGTGCTCGAGAACGACATTTTGATTCAAGGAAGAGCGTACAGATAATACACTCTTATCCAAGGTAGATGTGCTGGTTCATACATAAATAATCTCGTCATTTTGACGGGTATTATGCTAGTTCGTATATATATATATATATATATATATATATATATATATATATATATATATAAAAGTTTCTGTCTTCTTCAGCGATCTTATATTTTTGCGGGTATCTTTTTTCCCTCGAGAAGGAAATTAATACCCTGGCAAAAAGGACAAAAATAAAACGATCTCTTAAGACGCTGGTCGGTAGATACTCTTCAAAATATGGAACATAGACAACTTAGAAATAATTCTCATAGCACAGCTTCTCACTCAGATTACAAGATGGTGAATTTGAAACACACGCAAAGAATTATGGGTAAAAAATGAAAAAGAAAAGATTTCTTGTTCACGCGTGATTTACTTCAGTTTTAAAATTTTGAAATGAATCTTTGGCCAATTGTTATCTTCTCATACACAGCACTTATCTTCATTTTGTAAATATTTATTAGAAAAATCTACGTAAATAAAACGCAGTGGACACACACACACACACACACACACACACACACACACACACACACACACACACACACACACACACACACATACATATATATATATATATATATATATATATATATATAATAATGTGTATTCAGGCTGTAGATTTTCTTGTAGGCATGTTTTATTGAAAATTACAGACAAGGGTTTGATTTAGCTTTTTATCTAGCTTTTCTTGTTGGCGAACGAAATGTTGCAACTGTGGTTGTAGGCAGTTTAAGAACTGTTCAAATCTCTGTTAATGTAGTCCGAGAACACTTACTTTCGACCATCTTTGCTTACTGTCGAGGATACGATATATATATATATATATATATATATATATATATACATACGGAGGTAAGTATGTGTATTGGTATTTATGAAAGATATGGATGTTAATAAACAGGAGCATAGTATATCGGAAAGGTAGTGTAAAGGAGTCAAGGTAATACCTGTTATGATACCAACGATGGGTCAAATAGATCTGTTTGAAAAGTTTTTGTATTAAATATGAATACTTGATGCCAAATAATTACGTGATGATTATTTGTATGAAGAATAGAAGAATCGTTACTTGAAGCTAAAATTGTTTACTCTGGATTATTATAATTATTTACTTGAAATTATATAACTGTTTATTAACAAATGGTTATAATTAAATAGAAATTTCCTCTTGAAACGATAAAGTTGTGTATAAATTATTAGTATTAGATACTTGGAGTCATACAGCTGTGTGCAAGATGGGGATACTTGATATCATAATTGTATGCCAAAAACTCTTAAGAAACAAAAGCAGAAAAAGGTAAATCTATACATACAATGCGATCCGTTAACCCGTTGGGTTTCTATGATTCATCTGACCTCCCACCGTGTTAGAATATGGCACAAGGCCAGTTTATGGTCGAGGACGTGCACGAATCAAGACTCATGCGTGGAGGTGCAAAAATTCTTGAACCTGTAGGCATTCCCCAAACGAGGTGACTCAGGCATCAAGCAATAAACTTGGCCCTTTAAAGAGACAAAGACCTGGGTTAAACTTTTGGGTTTCTATTTTAACATAGGTCCATCATGCTTCTATTTAGGATAAATGATGCATTTCATAATTATCTCCGTTACATTAAGAATTTGGATGATGAAAAATTGCATTCAGCACCAATACGGACTACAGAAAAATTGTTGTTCATTTGCAAAATAAACTGAAAGTTGATTTATTCTTTAAGTTAGAACATTTTAAGTCTCATGTTCAATAAAAAATCAATATGATGTGGTAATCTTTATTTTTATCTGAGTTATATCAAAGCTTAACGAAAATTTTAGTAATATAAAAGTAGATATATTTAAGCATAATGTTTTTTTGTCTCAACAGAATATTCAAATGTAAAAAGATGGGCGAATCGAATAATGAATAGACCCATTGTTATGGTAACACGAGTTATGCTGTGCGTCACTCGAAATGCGCAAACATCGTGTTCCCATCACAATATATATATATACATATACATCATCATCATCATATCGCGCTGGTAGCACGGATATCCCTGACCCTCTCTCGCCACTCCTCCATATCGTTCATCGCCCTAGGAAGGTCTTCAGGACAACATCTCGTATCCTCACATAGCTGCTGAATGTATGTTCGTGCTGGTCGTCCTGCTTTTGCACGGCCATGTGTGGGGGTCCATAAGAGTACATCCCTTATGAGTTCGTCCCTGCTTCTCCAGCAGTGTCCTGCATGCACACATGTCTAACATATATATACATGCATGATATATATATATATATATATATAGATGCCTAATATTTTTTTTCATCATTCAACGTGTGAAAGTACATGCGATGCCTTGCCACCATCAGCCGCCAACCAGGGGTGATAACACAGTTTCGGTAGCTCAAGGCGGTACTGCCACTCCTGGCATGAAATATATACATGCATAATATACATATATATATATATATATATGTGTGTGTGTGTGTGTGTGTGTGTGTGTGTGTGTATATATATATATATATATATATATATATATATATATATATATATATATATATTTCTTTAATAAAAACAAAAAATGGTCACATAAGGATTATAAATTTATTTATCCTAATGTGACCTGTTTTTGTTTTTCTTAAAGAAATTATTGCTCTGTGATGTCTGTTACATTGAGCTCTTTACCAGGAAAATTTAAATGTTCATAGTTGAATGATTTTTTGTCCTGACGGAATTATTCCTGACTCCTGTTTAACTGGACCGAATAATATATATATATATATATATATATATATAGTATATATATATATATGCATAATATATATATACACATTATTGAACAAGTCCTGGAGGCAACACCCCACAAAGCAGCAGGTGTACGGCCACCTACTACCCATCACGAAAACTATCCAAGTTAGACGAACCAGACATGTGGGACACAGCTGGAGAAGTAGGGACGAGCTCATAAGTGATGTATTCCTATGGACCCCTTCACATGGCCGTGCAAAAGTAGGGCGGCCAGCTCGAACTTACATACAGCAGCTATGTGAGGATACGGGGTGTAGCCCTGGGGACCTACCGGAAGCGATGAAAGATAGGGAGGGGTGGCGAGAGAGGGTCACGGATATCCGTGCTGATGGTGCGATAAGAATATGAGATGATGATATATATATACACAAGTGCAATATATATATATATATATATATATATATATATATATATATATACACGTGTATATAATATATATATATATATACACACACAAATACACACACGGAAGTATGTGCGTGTGTGTATGTGAAAATGATGTACGTTAATAAATACGACCATAATATATGGGAATAACAATACTGTTATGGTCCCAACTATATATATATATATATATATATATATATATATATATATATATGTGTGTGTGCATGAGTGTGTGTAAATATGTTTTTAGATTCTTTTGTAAACATAAAAATCCTCTCATATAAATTCAAACATGTCTGTGAACTTTTTATTAATAGTACATAAATAAGAATATAATTAACCAAAATATTAGTCATCCCGTCGCCAGGGCTTAGAATATGCTGACTGTTATCCCTACAGAGGAATAAGACCCTCGCCCCCCTCTATCCTACCCAGCGTGCGCTGGGTAGGATATTAAATTGCATCGGATGGTGATTTTCCAGTTCTGGAGATCTGGAGAGTGTGGAATACTTCTTCATCGCCATACTACCACTTTCAGGTCCACTCTGACCAGGAGTGGCAGTATCTGTTAGGATTTCATCCGTAGGTCAAATAGATCTGTTCAAATATTATTCCTAATCGACCATGTGGAAAAAAAACAACTTAAGAAACAACTACACAAAAAATGAATGCGATTCCCTAACCTCATTATTAGGTAGCACTGCTGTTTATTGGGATGTTCAAAATGATTGGATACTCTCGAATAAGTATATAAGTATATATTATAAGTATATATTATAAGTATATAAGTATATATTATAAGTGTTTATCTATAAAACTAAAAGTGTGCCCTTTTCTGTTTCTTTGTTCGTTATGAAATAACCCTGGACGAGTTAATTTTCGTCCCGGGTAGGATGCGACTCAAGATCAATTTTTAAAGCAGACCGCCCCCCTGCATACGAAGGCATGGTCGGGAGTAGTGCCAAAAGTACCTCGTCTCCGTTGGCATTTATCCCTTTGTTGGGCAGAATACCGCGGGCACCAAGCAATAAATGATGATATACTGCCTCAGAAACAACTTTCCGAACAGTAACTATTATGAGTTGGTACCGTCTTATTGAACAGGACAAACCATGTGGGTAGATCGCTAAATGAATTTCCCTATCTCCTCCCCAAGGGGTAGAATGTGACAAAATTAATTTCAATACTTGATCGAGTGCAGTGACAAACACCGATAGAGTAAGTCACTCAGTGTATGCATTTAACTTGTGTTGCTTTCTTTAGGCACCCTCTACCGCAAAGTCTTCAAAACGTTGGGGGTGATGATCCTTATCCGTGCCATGCTGACATGAAGTGTTGGTCGGAAAGATGAATTCAGACATGACCATGATAAGGCGAGAGAGCTCAGTCTATCCAAATCTTTTGAAGAAAAAGAGTTGGATTCAGAATTGTTCTCATTCCATTAAGGCAAGATAGCTCAATTTACCCTACTATATATATATATATATATATATATATATATTACGCTTTATATAAGTGGATATGGAATTCTGTAAAATTAAATTAAGAAAATTAACATAGTAATTAGTTTGGTTTATTTATTTAACGACATATCAACTCCACATCGGTTATTTAATGCCAAAATGTAATTTATTTGCAAATGTTCGATTGTTGTAATTTACTAAGATTTTGGCTTAGATGTGGCACAAGGCCGTATGAATTGGGCATCTAATGAGACTCGAACTCGGTATGACGTGATCATATGAACTTTCCAACCCACCATATCGAAGCTCTGTGTGCAGACATATGTGTGCATGCTTCAAGAGAAAAAATAGCGTCATTTTGTTCTGTTCAGGTTTGTCATTTACAGACTGTTGTTAATTGGCCAATTGGATAATGAAGACAATTGAGACTACAACATTAGAAAGTTGAGTAGATTATATTTATTTTGATTTAGTGATGATTTCAAGAAAACTACTTTATATAGAAGTGTTAAGGGAGAGTTATCTCCCCTAAAAGATAATTGACTCATCAAGGAAAAAGGATAAGGACAAATAACAAGATGGTTGCTGAACAACAGGCCACGAGTAGAGACAGTCTGCTCTAATCAACCCGAATCTTACTGTATCCTGGTCGGTGAGAAAATAAAAAGAATATTGTTGTGTTAGAAGAATACGTAATTGTTTTTTTGTTTGTTTTGTTGTTGTTGTTGTTCATAAATAAGTAAATTTGGCGACTTTAGTCGAGGGTGACCCGAAGGCTCCCTTTTCAATTGCTACTACACTGAAGTGTAGAAGAGAACGCTACTCTATTCCCTGGATTTCGCCACTTTACCCTAGATCGTTATGTTATATACTCATTTGCCGTATCATAATGACTCAATAATAGTAAAGACAGACGCACGCAGAAAGATAGACGCAAGAAGGAAGACGCCGGAAGACTTCTTGACAACATATTTACCTCTCACTTTATTTGTAAGGTTTGAAAAGGGTTGTTCAAGGTTTGCATGTGAGAGGGTGCTGGAGACCGAACATAAACTTCATATTTTGACCCCACTGTTATGACCGTCACGTTGTGCCTTTCTTGTTCTCTTGATGTTCAACCGGAGGCCTAGGGCTCACTCTATCGGGGGTTTCCGAGAGCCCCCTCGGTCGGGTGTGGCCTTCCCTACCACATATGGTCTCTAGCTGTCTGGAATTCTACTGGCAACTCCTTTGGCACCCAACTCAACTGAGTTAAATAATAATTCAACGCCCACACGATCGCCCACTGGATCTTTGAAATCGAATGTTTAATCGTCATCAAGCGGAAATAACTGTCATGCAGTTCAGAGGTTACTCTCTTCCGGTGCATCACTGTAGTGGCACAACGGGACCTTCACCTTGTCCCATATCATAAGCCTTAATCCGCCCACGCGATCTCTTTCGATTACTGGCCATTGGAATGTGTCACTTCCTTCCGGTGTATCACCTTGGAATAGCATTTTTTGGGGCCGGGTCGAAGGTCAAAATATAACACTTACCTCATAATGCTGGGTGTTAAGCAAGGCAGCATCAAGTACCATTTTTTGAGTCATTGGTATGACTCGACCTGGGATTGAACCCCGGTCTTCCCGACCATTGGCGAACACTCTACTCATTAGGCCAATGGCCCGGTTCCAAAATGAGGAAAAAAGACTATGGATAATTTAAGCGACAAACTAAGAAAATTGCCCACGAGATGACGTGAACAGGGTTACGAAAAGATGACTTAAAGAAAGAAATTGAATCTCTAATAATAACAACACAAAATAAAGAACTAATAATATCAAAGAAAAAATAGCAAATGTTGGTTATGTGGTGATAGAGATGAAATAATCATCTAAGTGAATGCAGCAAACACGTATAAAAGGAAAACAAGAACATCATGACTGTGTAGGGAAGGTGATTCACTGGGAATTGTGCAAGAAATTTAAATTCAACTATACTAACAAAAATGCACAAATCAGAAGCTATTCCTGAAAATTAAATACATAAAATTCTCTAGTCTTGCTTGCCAACTATTACATCGCTTGAGGCACCCTTAAATTTTTAATTGTAATAATAACTTTATTTTCGATGTTTCATTCAATTTTTTAAAAAATTTTTAAAATATTAAAAATTGTTTTTCAATTCAACTATACTAACAAAAATGTACAAATCAGAACCTATTCCTGAAAATTGAATGCATATGGTCTCCGGGACTCTGAAATGTAAACGTATCACCCAATTTAGGCCAGAAGATCTGACTTTTAATTAACAAGAAAAAAATAACCTGTCATATCGTGAATTTTGCTATGTCAATAGACTAAGGAGTGAAAGTGAAAGAAACCAAAAATCTAGACAAATATCTGGAATTTGCCAAAGAACTGAAAAAGTTGAGGGACAAGTAGCTGATAGAGATACTACTCAAAGTTGGAGCCCTTGGAGATTGGGCGAGGAAGGCATGAATCCATCCAGATTACGGCACTTCTAAAATCGATAAGGATACTTAGAAAAGTCCAGGAAAACTGAGGAGACTTGCTGTCACTCAGACTTCAGAGGAAAATCATAGGATAGAGTTGATGTGAAAAACTCGCATATCAATAATTGTCATGTAAAACTATCAGTTACAACTGGTATAAAAAATTCGCAAAGAGTATAATGATAATAATAATAAATAGGAAGAAAGACGACTATAGACATTTTAAGCGACCAATAAGCAACATCTTACTCAAGAAAACATGGACGTGACTAAGAAAGGGAAACTTTAAGAGAGAAACTGAATCTCTCCTGATAGCAGCAAAAAACAACCCAATAAGAACCAATCATATCAAAGCAAGAATAGATAAGACACAATAAAACAGCAGATGTTGGTAATGTGATGATAGAGAAGAAACGATCAATCATATAAGCGAATGCAACAAATTAGCACAGAAAGAATATAAAACTAGACAGGCTGGGTAGGCAAAGTGATCCACTGGGAATTGTGCAAGAAATTTCAGTTTGACCATACGAACAAATGGTATATGCACAACCCAGCATCTGTCCTGGAAAATGACACACACAAACTCCTCTGGGATTTTGACATACAAACGAATCACTTAATCTCAGCCAGACGACCAGAACTTATAATAACAAAAAAAAAAAAAAAAAAAAAAAAAAAAAAGCAAAAAAAGAGAAGTTACAAAATTATGGACTTTGCTGTGCCAGCTGACCGCAGAGTAAAATTGAAAGAAAGTGAAAAGAAGGATAAATACCACGACTTTGCTTGGGAAGTGAAAAAAAAAAACTGTGGAACATGAAAGTGACGTTTATACCAATTGTAATTGATGCTCTTGGTACAGTCACCAAAGGATTGATTAAAAAACTAGAGGACATGAAAATAAAAGGAAGAGTGGAGACCGTCCAAACAACTGCATTATTGAGATCAGCCAGAATACTGAAAAGAGTCCTGGAGTGGTTGTGGAGACTTGCTATAACTCGGACTTCAGCGAAAACCACCAGTTACTACAAATGGGAAAACTCGTAAGAAGTAATATAACAACAACAACAATGATTATAATAATAATACTCAAGCAAGTGTCTTTTTTGTCTGTCCGTCTGTCATTTCATAACTCAAAGATGGATAGAGCAATGGTCATTAATTTTTGTCCTTTCACGAATGGAACTTCCGATCATTCTTTTAGGGTGTAAGTTTTTCAAAACATAAGTATAATTAGTCTTTACTTAGTGTTTATCTGGTTTGCTAAACTGAATCTTTATCTTTTTGTTTAACCGTATAAAGTAGACGTTTTGATAAAATTCACTAGTCAGCAACTAAGGGTATGATCGTTTTTATGTGACTTTTTCTTTTCTAACTTTTCCTGATTTATCAGAAAACCAAGACTATAAAAACTGTGTTGCTTTTATATTTGTACTACAAACAGTACACTCGGGAAGTCCATGGATCTATCTGTGCTTCCAGTTTCACTAAGTAATGAGACTATAATAAATAATAGTTGGGTAGACACCACTCCCAAGCGTTACGGTCGTCATGCTGAAAGCACCGGTTCCCACTAGATCACCGAAGTTAAGTAGCAACTAACCTGTTCAATAATTAGATGGGTGATCACTTCAGCAAAGGTAGGTACTATAAGCAACCTGAGATCTATGTGCCATATTTTAGCAAAGTTTCCTTAAAAGGGGCAATTCTGAATTCAAAGCCTCCTGCTAACACGTCATGTACTAGCGTGACGTTATTTTATACATTTTGAGGAAGGCCTGTTAAAGAGAACACCGAGGTAAAGCTTTAGCTAACTACTCTTGTGTAATATTGTTTAGTCAATCCTGAACAAGTTAAAAATAAAATGCTTATGAACGCATTTGTATATGAACGGATTCCACTGAGGAAGAAGAATATATTACATACAGTAAGTTTCAGTAGAAGATGTATGTACTGAAGATTGTATAGATGAATATATTAGTTACTAATTACAATTGCTGGGACTTTGAATACAGTGACTGAATTTTTTGCAGGGGGTAATAAGCCCACCAAAAAGAGTATCCTGGAGGTGAGGCTCCTGTTTTTGAACTTTAGGGAGTGTAGAGTACCTCTTCATTGCTATTTCTCCCAATTCCACTCTGACCCGTTGGGGACCCATCTATGGATCAAATAGATCTATTTGAAAACATAAGTGCTCCACTTATTACTAGAACTACCTACACCCTATGTATCACATCTTTACACTATTTATATCCCATCCAGCCCTTCATTTCCTACAAAAGTGTAAAACCCTCTACCTTATAAAAGAGGTGTTCTGGGAAGAACTATATCCGGTGGTGAGGCTTCAGTTCTAGGGCTTTGAGGAGTGTGAAGTTCCCATTCATTACCATTTCACCCTGGTTCACTCTGACCCCGAATTAGGATTCCATGTATAGATCAAATTAGTCCAAAAATTATTTGTATTAGAAATACTTGATGCTACATAACTGTATGAACATTATTTGTATTAAGAATAGTTAATTGGAACCATAATTTTTTTAGTAAGGATAATTATTATGAGTTACATGAAAACCATACAACTGTGTGCAAACGGAGGATTATTATAGACTGAAATCGTTACTTTCAACCATATAATTGTGTATAAACTATTATCATTAGATAAAAATACTTGAAACTATACTAGTGTGTGAAAATTATTTGTTTAAGATAAGAATACCTGATTTATAACTGTGTAAAAAATGATAAGTGAAATTTTTTAAAAATTGAATGAAACATTGAAAATAAAGTTATTATTACAATTAAAAATTTAAGGGAGCCTCAAGCGATGCAATAGTTAGCAAGCTAGACTAGAGAATTTTATGTATTTAATTTTCAGGAATAGCTTTTGATTTGTACATTTTTGCTTGTATAGTTGAATTTAAATTTCTTGCACAATTCCCAGTGAATCACCTTCCCTACACAGTCGTGATGTTCTTGTTTTCCTTTTGTACGTGTTTGCTGCATTCACTTAGATGATTATTTCATCTCTATCACCACATAACCAACATTTGCTATTTTTTCTTTGATATGGTTAGTTCTTTATTTTGTGTTGTTATTATTAGAGATTCAATTTCTTTCTTTAAGTCATCTTTTCGTAACGCTGTTCACGTCATCTCGTGGGCAATTTTCTTAGTTTGTCGTTTAAATTATCCATAGAGTCTTTTTTCCTCATTTTGGAACCGGGCCTAATGAGTAGAGTGTTCGGCAATGATCCGGAAGACCGAAGTTCAATCCCAGGTCGAGTCATACCAAAGACTCAAAAAATGGTATTTGATGCTGCCTTGCATAACGAAGTAAGGATCTCGGGTAAAGTGGAGAAATCCAGGGAATAGAGTAGCGTCCTCCGCTACACCTCAGTGTAGTAGCAATTGAAAAGGGAGCCTTCGGGTCACCCTCGACTAAAGTCGCCAAATTTACTTATTTACGAACAACAACAATAAAACAAACAAACTAAAAACAATTACGTATTCTTCTAACACAATAATATTCTTTTTATTTTCTCACCGACAAGGATATTGAAAGATTCGGGTTGATTAGAGCAGACTGTCTCTACACGTGGCCTGTTGTCCAGCAACCATCTTGTTATTTGTCCTTATCCTTTTTCCTTGATGAGTCAATTATCTTTTAGGGGAGATAACTCTCCCTTAACACTTCTATATAAAGCAGTTTTCTTGAAATCATCACTAAATCAAAATAAATATAATCTACTCAACTTTCTAATGTTGTAGTCTCAATTGCCTTCATTATCCAATTGGCCAATTAATAACAGTCTGTAAATGGCAAACCTGAACTGAACAAAATGACGCTATTTTTTCTCTTGAAGCATGCACACATATGTCTGCACACGCAGCTTCGATATGACAGGGCATACAAATAAAGTTTTCATCTCAAACATGCATTAACAAACAAGATCTTACAAGAGTAGGTTGGAAAGTTCATATAATCAGATCATATCAGCTTTTTAACCATTGGGATCAAAACTCTTGCAACATCGATGGAAGAAGTGTGCGGACCCCAAATGAAAAATATGTTGAAAAATATGTTGAAAAATAAACCTAATTTGGTAACATACCATGAGAATATCTTGGTCAGCTAGTGAACTTTTTATGTGGCTGAACGTTTAAGTTTAGTTTTTATTTACAACGTCGTCAGAATAGACGCTGAAATATTAACAGAAATACACTTTCACACGGTGAATAATATCACTCATTCTCAAAATATAAACAAAACCACCTACGACTTCTTGTTAATCAAACATTGATTACCTACATGTATATTTCTTTGTTTTATGCTAATCTTTTTTTTTTCACTTATTCTCGTATCTTACACACACACACACACACACACACACACACACACACACACACACATATATATATGTATATATACCCATGAATACGCAGGTGCCTGCTCACAAACTGAAAATCTGCCAATGTAATTCTCAACCAAAATGAGGGGGGGGGTCGAGAAGAAACAAGATCTGTTCGTTTCCAAAGACATTCTAATCTTGTAAAATATATTTCAGATGGGAGTGGGTGAAACGAACAGAACAGCCAATTGCCATGTCCACCCACCAAGACTTCAACGTAGGGCTAAGCAAATGCACAATGCCAAGAGAAATAAATAAATTAGTGAATAAACAAATAAATAGCGCTAGTAGTTAGCAAAAATCTGTAAACAGTTCGGCTTTTGGAGGCGTTTTCTTTTTCAGTTTTTTTTCTGTTTTTTTTTTTTTTTTTCATGCAAAGAACAAGCATTTAAGGTGAATACAGCTTGATTTTCGGTTCATTTTGGAAAGGTTTCCCCAACGCAAATACATACCGAGAAGGAAAACTCTGAATTTAAAATAGCTGTACACCACAAAACAATTGACCTTGTGTCACATCTTGGCCATGATGGAAGGGTTGAATAGATACGTACACGTTATACTCACAAGCCATTCTCAGGAAATTAAATCTTTTTTATGGATAAACTGCCAAAATGCATTTTTTTTTTCTTAAAATTACCTTTGGGAGAAAATGACGAGTAATTTATTGAAATGTACGTATTTCTCTCGCTCTCTGCCTTTCAGTCTCTCTCTCTCTCTCTCTCTATATATATATATATATATATATATATATATATATATATATATATATATATATATATATATATATATTAGGTAAGTCTCAAGTGTAATTGGTCCAAGTAGGCAGTTGACCTTATTAAGTAAGAACGAAGGCTAAATATCGGCTGCCTTGATAGTGTCTTATCTAACGTGGCTTGGAGCAGCTCCTACGCCATTCAACAAAACACAGGTACAGGAATTTCACACACACACACACACACACACACAAACACACACACTATCGCACATAAATACGTACACCATTACTAGATATTTTATATTTTATTTTATTTTACTTCTAAACTAAAGATATTAGTATTTTTTCAAAAAGAAAATTGCAACTCTTCCTTAACTAAAAACAAAATTGCACGGATATATATAAGAAGTCTATTTATTTTTATTTATATTTTTGAATGGTTACATATCTATATTTTTGTTTCAGAGTTTCAGTGCTGTAGAGTTTGTTAATAAATAGCACCTAACAGTATCTGTTTTGTTTTGTTTCACTGGGAAATTATAAAATCCTGGTATTTATTGCCTTTGAAGAAAATGAACTTTTTATTAAAAAATGTTTGTAGCGTAATTATTAATGAGCAATACTGAATTCTGGGGTTGATACCTGTATTGGAATGCTTGGGGTTGATACCTGTATTGGAATGCTTGGGGTTGATACCTGTATTGGAATGCTTGCTTTAGTCAAGTCCCCACTTACCAAAAATCAAAAGTAGCATTGGTATACTAAAACTGAACATAACGGAAAGAAAGACATGCTAAACCCATTTACACATGCAATAAACTAAATATTTTTTTGTACATAATATACTTACAAGTAGTATTAAAAGAAAGAACATCCAAACGTGTCCCATAGTAAAATTATACGTATATCATTCTATGAACAAGCACTATGTAGAAGGGGTAGAAAATGGGAAAATGGCTTATTTGACAAGAGTGAATAATATAGCCATAGGGCTTCACCGTTCCCTGGACAACGTTCCAATTATTCAAAGAGGTCGAAAATGGGTTTCTTGGACTATCATGTAACACCCTACGAGCTTCTATTGGACGTGCAAATTATCAAAGGGAGAGAAGTATTTATTGTACCTTTACACCAATTTAAAAAGACGAAAATCATGATAATAATTACTGAAGTGAATCTTGAATTTGAGACATGAAGTTATGAATCTACAATCTTTCACTTTTTATATGGTTGATTGAATTTAACGACATACCTCGAGGTTAGGAAATCGTTTTCATTGTATGTACTCCGCAGATCTCCAAAGTTAGAGTATTACCATCATATACAGTTTAGTGTCATATCCAGGAAATCCCTTTTTGGTGGTGAGAGGAGGGTTACTCCTCTGCAGCGTGTTCTAAACTCCGTCGACAGGGAGACTTTTAGTTTTTATGCCTAATAATTAGTCTTTATTATTCTAGCCCGAGTAGACATAGCTTACCTGACCTACCCAGATGATATATCTCATTCCCGAGAGAATACCTAAAAATGATGCGAATAGACATCGAAATATTCAGTCCTTCTCGTTGAATCCACCTTGTAGCATCATTCTACATTTTTCAAACAATCTAAACATTTCACAGCACCTACTACCTCTTTCGTTCAACTTGCCCGGCAATTAACCAATCATATTTCTGGCTATGGTCCAAAAGAAGAAACCATCTGCCAACAGCTGATAAAAATCCGTTGTATTTAATCTGTAGAATCGGTTAACCATTCTTATCCCCCACCTCGATCCGTTGAAAATCTGGTCGACCTAATCTTCTCCAAGTTCCTTGATTGCCCCTTTTGATAGTCTACTGTAAGCTTTCTATAAGTGATGCTGCCATTATTTATTTATTTATTTATTTTTATTTTATATCTTCCATGTTGGCCGTAGGCGAATATCCAGACCTGCTGCGTTGAGCAGGTAATTCAATTATAAAACAAACCTCAAAAACGAGGCTGCGAACATCAACCAGCTGGAGAAAGAGTCAACGTCTTTATCGGACAAGAGAAAATCATTTCAAAAGTTATCTGAACAACATCGTCCAGGTGTGTTGCGGACCAGTAGCAATACCTTCTTGGAGTTTTAAATGAGAGAAAATGTTATGGAAATGCTGTAAATATTTGCGGTGTCTTTTCTATAGACATGAAAGGAAGCGGGAGTTTCATTTGTTGAAACAAGAGCGTCGTGAGGTTTAGGTACTTTCACGATTACTTTAAGAGAATGGATAGCGGCTAAATTTTGAAACACACACACACACACACACACACACACACACACACACACACACACACACACACACACACACACACACACACACCTATCTATCTAGTCCTAAAGACATATCTCCGTATAGATGTATTGGGACACCTCATCAGTGATGTTCCTGGGCCCTTCGTGGGTTTCGGATCTTTCAATATCAGACCCCCTTGCACTGGTGACGTAGGCGGGATTGATCACTTCCCAGCTGCAACTAACCATGAGTCCCCTCCCTTTATCCAAAATCACATAGTCGCGGACTACGTTATATATATATATATATATATATATATATATATATATATATATATATATATATCGAGTTTGCTTCCTTCAAGTAAGAGCAAACTGGCCAATGGTTGGCAACCAGTCGAAAGACAGCTCTATATTCAGTCTTACCAATTCATGGATACGCATTTGGATGTAAACCTGAATGCAAATCTGGAGCTAGAGTCCCTAAACCGGTTCAATGCTGTCTTCGATCTAGTTTTAGCAACACCTGCGATGACATTGGTTCCAAGCTGTATTGACCCTCGTCTTGAATAACCGTGATGGCGTGGATATTGTAGATTTTTCTGTGAGTAGCTTTCTTCCAAGGCCTGTTTCCTGTGGAGGAAGCAGTTTAAGAATTGAGTACTTCAGGTAGTCAATAACGTGTAAGTAGAAAGTTATACGTAAAAAATTCTTTCACTTCCACTGAGAATGACGATGGCTCTGACGTAAAATCAGCCGGGTTTCGATCTCAGCTTGAAGCATCTCGCGGGTCTAGTAACACTGAGTAATTGTGATACAACGAAACAGACTGTCTTAAACACACACACACACACACACACACACATATATATATATATATATATATATATATATTGTGTGTGTGTGAGAGAGAGTGGGGAGTATCTGCCATAAATACAGTCCCGATCATCTATTAACAATTTTTTCTTCTAAATCAAAGGTAATAAGATTTTATTTCTAGTGGAAACCAAAACAAATATTATTAGGTATTATTTATTACCAAACTCTACAGCATCAAAACACAGAAAACAAAAATAAAATTCCGATAGTATATATGATGAGTGCATTCATTATTGAACGGCTTCATGCTCATATATTTTGGCTATAAAGTTTCTCTTCTGTAGAGTCTGGTAATAAATAATACCTAGCAACTTCTGTTTTGATTATATGATGCTCCAGTAGAAATAATAAAATCCTGGTATTTTGGGTTAAGGTGATAATTGCGTTTTTATAAAAAAATTTGAGGCCAACTTAATTATGGCTGACACACACACACACACACACACACACATATATATATATATATATATATATAAAGTTGTGGGAACAAAGAATTTAAAAAGTCATGTTGATTTTAAGATGAACGTCTTGTAATTGCTTGCCTTGTCTACATTCAAAGTATCGCTACCAAGGTCTTTCAGAATGTAGTATCTGTACCCTTGGAAATCGAGAGGGTGCGGAATCGTAGTACGTGAGTTCGCATTCCAGTCGCGCTATTACGTTCACTTTCGGACAAATACTCTTGGGAAAGGTATGAACTCCCTTATCCTCCCATCTATGGATTAAATAGTACCACTGCTGTCCTTCTAAAAAAGAATGGATTTGGCATAAAATAGCCCGAGAAGGTTGACATGCCATTAAATAACAAACAAACTTGGAAATCGATTTAAATATATTACAAAAGATAAATTTCAAAGTCAAAAATATTGAATAATCATTTACATAATCATTTTCTGTACAGTTTTTTCTTATACTGAACAAAAATTATGCTATCTATCTGTCTATCTATCTATCTCATTAAGTCGTGCTCAGAGCACGGACTCCTTTGACTCTCTCTTGCCAACTGTTCTTTGTAGTTCCTCTCCACGATATCCAGTGTTTGCATAAAGCTGATGTATATACATTTTTACAAGTTTGAAAGCTAAAATTCAGCAAAAACGACATATCATAACGAGATATTATTAGGACAACACCTTTGAAATATTCTAAGAGAATAAACCAATTTGCCGTCCAAGTTGCAATTGAAAAGTAATTTTGTGAATTAGCGTAAATGTTATTCAAATTATCGATATAAGCATTTCAAATTATCGATATAATGAAGATAACTATGAAATGCTATTTAGAATCCTTCACTACTTCTTAAATAGAAGTATTAATATCAATATGGACCACTGTTAACTCTGAAATGCTAATTTAGAATCCCAGACTGCTTCCTCAATATGAGCATCAGTATAATCATGGACTGTCATCAGTGGATAAAGCAGAATCATCAGACAAGTTCGAATTCCAGCAGAGGCTGTGTATCGTCACTAATCAACTTTACCTTGGTTTCTGTTCTAATGTCAGGTATATTGACAAAAACCTTATGTCACTGGTATGCCACAATTGATGACGGAGAAAGGAGGCAAGATAGATAGATAGATAGATAGATAGATAGTATTAAATACTAAGAGACATAGGTATATGAATAATTTTGTCATTGACTAATATATATATATATATATAACTTTTTGTCTCATCTGAAAAACCACCGCTCTATCATTAGGGCTTAGAATACGCTGACTGAACCCTCCACTTGCAGAGGGGATAAGACTTTCCACTCTCTACTCAAAAAAGAGGTGTCTTGGGATGACACTGGAGTTTATCTGATTGTGAGGCTCCAGTTCTGGAGATCTGGAGGAATGTGAGGTACCCGCTCCTAGCCATTAATCCCAGGTCCAGTCTAAGCAGTGGTCCCTGTTAGAGAGAGAGAGAGAGAGAGAGAGAGAGAGAGAGAGAGAGAGAGAGAGAGTAGGCAAGTGAGCTCTCGTGCGAACCACTTTTCCATTTCTATTCCTTAGGCATAAAACAAATCAGAAGCTGTTAAACCCATAGTCAACTTTGACAGGGACCTGAAAGTAAGTTCATGTGATAGCAACAAAAAAAAAAAAAAAAAGATTTCAATGCCGATGAGGGAGATGAGCACTACTTGGTTAGTTATTTAGTTATTACAGCTGATGTTGATTCAGCTAAAAATAAATAAATAAATCTACCTGGCCCAGTCGACTTGGGCTATAAAATACACCAGCTACATGTCTGCAGAGGGGTAAGACCACACCACAACGATTGTCCTGATATGACACTAAATAATCTGATGGTGAGGCTTCAGTAACGCTAGAGCTTTGGGGAATGCAGAGTAACCCTTCTGGCCTGAAGTGGTATCACCTGATATGGTCCTATCTATCGGTCAAATAGAACTGATTGATATATAAACTGTGTACTTTGACATTTAAACTGAGTGCGAACATATTACTTATGTTAAACTGAATTGCTTAAAATAGAACTGTTTAACCATTTAACTGTGTCTTTTCGGGCCATCTAACGCCGAATTAAATTTCAAACAATTCAGTTTAGTATAAGTATAGTTTTTATTTACAAAGACTTAAATGTAAAAACAGTCCAGGTAAATGTCAAAACAGTTCTATTTCAAACAATTCAGTTTAGCAAAAGTTCATAGTTTTGTTCTCTTCAACCCATAGATAGAACCCTATTAGGTGCTACCACTCCGGGCCAGAGTGGACCAGGGATCAATAGCAATGAAGAGGTACTCCGCGTAAACCAAAGCTCCAGTATTACTTGAACCTCACTAATCAAATTGTTTAGTGTCATATATCTGGACACGCGTTGTTTTTTAAATCCCTCTGCATAGAAGCAGCCGGTGTATTCGACAGCCCCAGCCGACTGGTCAATGAATTGTTTGTAGTAGTTTTCAATACTTGAAAACATCTGTGTGTAAACAAATGATTAATAGTAAATGGAACTATTCGTATTAGATAGAAAAAAGTGAAACCATTTAACTGTGTGCAAAAAGAAAAATGATGTTTGGCTCGTTTAAAAAAATGTTATCTACAAAATGTATTTACAAATCATGTGTAATAAATATGTATAAAAAGGATTTGGCATTAAATAACCTACAATGGTTGATATGCCATAAAACACAATCAGACCAAATCATATATATTCAATATATATGTATAAAAAGGATTTAGCATTAAATTACCTACAATGGTTGATATGCCATAAAATACAACCAGACCAAATCATATATATTTAATATATATGTATAAAAAGGATTTGGCATTAAATAACCTACAATGGTTGATATGCCATAAAGCACAACCAGACCAAATCATATATATTCAATATATATGTATAAAAAGGATTTGGCATTAAATAACCTACAATGGTTGATATGCCATAAAGCACAACCAGACCAAATCATATATATTCAATATATAGGTATAAAAAGGATTTGGCATTAAATAACCTACAATGGTTGATATGCCATAAAACACAACCAGACCAAATCATATATATTCAATATATAGGTATAAAAAGGATTTGGCATTAAATAACCTACAATGGTTGATATGCCATAAAAGACAACCAAACCAAATCATATATATTATATATATATATGTATAAAAAGGATTTGGCATTAAATAACCTACAATGGTTGATATGCCATAAAAGACAACCAGACCAAATCATATATATTATATATATATGTATAAAAAGGATTTGGCATTAAATAACCTACAATGGTTGATATGCCATAAAAGACAACCAGACCAAATCGTATATATTTAATATATATCTATAAAAAGGATTTGGCATTAAATAACCTACAATGGTTTATATGCTATAAAACCAAATCAAACCACAGAAATCAACTTGGCCACTTGTATAAAAAGAAAAATTAATAATTAAATATTTTTCCATACTACTTTATGTTAAGACGACTTGGACTCTAACGAAACGCTTGGAGAAAAAGCTAAATTGAAACTAACCTAGGATGCTACTTGCTATTGTCAACACATCTTGAAAGTAGTACCCTACAAAACAGCAATTGTACGATCACTTATCTCCAATCATACAAATCATCCGAGTATGACATGCTGTGCACTGCTGGTAAATTAAGGACGAACTCATAATCGACGTTCTTCAATGGACACACAAGTGTTGGCTGATCACCAAAAAATTACTTTCATCAGCTCTGTGCGGACACTTGTGGCCAACAGGGACGGATGACTGGAATCCGTGCGGTCGGAACACCTTGATCATGATGATGACAAATTAACATATGAAATCGGAGCGGTCAGGAATATCGTTAACCTGGCATTTTGTGTTGAAATTCTGACTTTTTGAAACCCAGAAGGAAATAATCTTGAACCATGAATCAAAGCAACTAAAATATATCATCATCATCTTCCTCTGCGTCATCATTATCACTTGTCTCGCAACCTAGCATAGTCGTGGCGCGCTACTCATGTACAGTGTCTTTTGTTCTGGAGATCAGGGAATGTAGGGAATGTCATTACTATTACTCCCAGGGCCACTCTATGCCGGTGCGGTATTACCTGTTAGTGCCCTGTCTATAGGTTAAATAGATCTATTTAAAAATGTTCATATTCGATAGGACCGTGTGCAAAAAGAAAAAAAACTCTTAGGAAACAACTACACAAAAAATGTAAATCTAAATGTACAATGAACGTGATTCCCTAACCTCTTGGCATGCAGTAACCCTAGACGGGTTGACATGCTGTTAAAATCTGCATCTTTTGACTGTTATGATTTTATTTTCCATCAGCGAATCTCCGAACATGAGATTTGTATTGATAAAAAGAACTTTATTGTTTATAAACAATCCGACATAATCCATTAAAACGATTGATATTGAAAATCGAAACATATTTTCGATTGGAGTTATCAAAAATCTATCACTGACATGTCTAACTAAACTTGGTATCATAATATCAGAAAAGAGAAAATATATTAAAAGGCTCCAAGAACAAATAAAGACTATATCTGCACACACACATAGTATTTTTATATTATGACGAAGAATAAAAAAAATGTCTGGTAATGTCTGAGATATCAGTAGAATACACTTTGTGTTATTTTGCTGTAACAATGTCGGATTCTAAAATTGTCACGTGATCAAGGCTTTGTTGTTGGTACAACTGCTACACTTGCCAGGGTGTTGAAATTAACTCGCCTAGAGTTTGGTTTCAATTGCATTCATCCCATTATGGTCGAAGCTGCCTTTTGCAGCGTTCCCTAAAAGTTCTATTGTTCTATGAAACATGAAAGTAAAATACTTTATCTTAAAAAGTTCCCATGATAAGCCCATAACAAAGACGGCATTGATAAGAAAGAAATATCAAGAATATATGCACTTAAACTTCTCCCTTTCGGCACATTTTGGACTCAGACGAGCGGAAGAAGAATTACATGAACTATTAACATATAATAATATATAAATAAATTTTGCTATCATTCAGGAGATGAAGAACCTGGAGTAGAAATATATGGTATTAATAGAAAACTAAATATATGAAAACTGACTTAAATAGCTATATATATATATATATATATATATATATATATATATACACATACATAATATCTTCCATAAGTACGTCCGTCCTAGTTTTTTAAAATGTTAATTTCCTTGTAAACCTCTGAAATATCAGGATTTTATTATTTCAGTAGAACAATATATATATATATATTATCAAGCATCGTTTTTAAAATAACATGTGCATAACCAGCAAAGGATTTTGAACTTTTTTTGCTCTTATGTATCCCATCTCTCTCTATCTCTCTCTCTTATATATATATATATATATATATATATATATATAGCTATAGTTTGGAATAAAATCAAACGTCAAGAGAAAAAGAAGACAATGTGAAAAATACACTCAAAACTTTACACACCATCCTGTTTCATACACAATGCAAAAAAGAAAGGCCTCCAAAAAAAATGCTAAGTCAAATTCGATAACAAAATTAAGAAAGCACAAAAAATAAGAGCATGATATCAGCAACGAACACTATAACTAAAAAAAATATGAAAAAATCTTAATATTCATATAGCAATAACCACCTTCATAAAAATCAAAGATATAATCATCAAACTAAAAACGGCTATTTCGTAAATTCCACTTTACGAATTAATTTGTTAATAGTTCAAGGAAAAGAAGAAAACAAAAAGAAAAACAATATATCGGTGAAAGTTACCGAAATCTAAATATAAGAAAAACCGAAAATAAAAGACGTTTAGAATGAGACAACACGCTTAAATCTATTGTAAACCTAAGGAACACCAATCACCAAAACTTTGAAAGCTCTATGGAAACTTTGCCTACCAGAAGCCCATCCGGCGTTCGTGCTTGGGTGGCAAAAAAAAAAGGCATCTCTTTGCATCTGAGGCGACCCAAAAGGGGAATACCGAGAGGGTTAAGAACTTTTGTGACAACCACGCATAAGTCTCGATTCGTACGTGCCTCCCCACATTAAAATAACTTTATATCAATTCTTACTCGGTGGGAATTTGATCTAATCAACGCATTTGTGGTAGTAATAACAATAGTATATATATATATATATATATATATATATATATATACACATATATATATATATACTTTACTATATTCATAAATAGTGTTCAATATCGGTGATAGACCATATATATGTTACGGGGACTGTAGTATAGACATAGAGTCAACAGCGTTTATCGCCTATGCAATATATATATATATATATATATATTGGATTTACACTCCTATATTTTAAAAATAGCCGTGATAGAAGAAAATCTTGAAAATAGGATACTGATTCACTTGTTCCCGAAACAAAGATGGTGGACGTCGATAATCTAATTAGTTTCGGGAACCTATTGGTTCGGAAATTCACGTGATTTATGCCCCCGACAACGTCCGCACCTTTGATTTTGTCCCGCGCAAAAAAGACAGTGTGTTTGGAGCCGATCACATGCCAAGGATAAGCTATATATACTCTCGACTTCCAATAACTCATTCTATTGCATTTTGACTTCCAGAGACAGCTTGGTTTAACCAGCTAGTGACACACAGATCAATACACGTAACATGGGTGCGTATATACTCTGCGACATTTTTCTTTCCTGTTCTGCCTTTTCGGCTTGACTTTTTCCAGTCTCATGCACGGCCTTAAACATTTCGTCAAATCCCGAAAGAGGCAAACGACCAACATGGGAGAAAACACGTCCTTCTAGAATACAATGCTATATTTCTGTGTATTGATACCTCGCGTGAAATACTTAGTCAACATACATTTATAGTTTAAAGGACACTTTTAATATTTAGTCTTTCACCAAAATATTCGTGTTAGTTACATACACACACGCACATACACAGAGGAATATTTAATAAGCCATATTAGAATATTCGTAATGTTTCGTAATGCTTCCTTTTTATATACTTGTTGATATATAAATTCATTTTGTTTTTATTGTTTTGTTTTGAATGTTCTTTTGTCCGCGTCATTTACACCGTTTGCTTTTCAATAATGAGCCACCATAAATTATGGGAGCAACATTATTCAATATATATGACAAAATTTATCAAAGTGAAGTTGTATATAAAATGCACTGATGTAATATGGGATACTTGAAGATAAAAACAACAAAAAATGAAACAATATAAGTTTTGTTTCTTTGAAAATGGCACATCAATGTTCGTGCGTTATTTAATACCAAAATCATCCTTGTGTGAGAACAGTAGTTGTCCTATTTAACCCATTTAATGACCCATTGGTCATTTAATAAGTTCCAACATCGAACTAATACAGTGGTATAAATGTTAGTGCTGGACTACGGCCTCGAAGTAAATAAATTCGAATATCAGTTGCACAATTATGTTCACTTTCAGACTAATAACTCTAGGAAAAGTATAACTCAGCTTATCTCACCGCTATGGGTTGAATAGAATCACTGTTGTTCTTCTACAAGGATGTCATATCAACCCATGAAGGTTGATATGCCATTAAAGAAATCGCTCCGAATCAACGAATACAGTATATATATATATATATATATATAATATCCAAAGAAGATGGGTTGGGTAATGATTCTATTTGAGAATATAGGAGGATTCTTATGAATCTCCAGGAGTGCTCAATGTACGATAATTAATTCATAAATTAACGCACATTTAACAATTACACCACTATATATATATATATATGAATAAAAGAAAATAAAAAACGGCTCGCGTATTTTTGATGAAGCTCTCCCTATAACAAAACATGTCAATTTGATTTTCCATATTGTCTCCTTTTTCTCATATATATATATATATATATATATATATATATGGCCGGTATTTTCTGTTATTCTACTGTGTTGATAAGTTTCTTAATTGACTGTTGGGAATGCACTCGTCAGCCCACCCCTGCTGAAATTTCATTCTTGAAGCATGTGTCAACAGCGACTCGAAATTCGGTCTGCCAATGTCGACACCTCGTCAATTGCAGGCTCCCTTAAGACGGCGGTCGCATCAAGTTGATAACTTCTTTTTTTTTTCTCTTTCATTTTTTCAAATTGAGGCAGGATCTCTCATTTCGAAAGAGCTGCATATTTTTCGCGTTCATGGCGAGCTTGGCGGTTTTCTATATCAGCCCCAAAACAAGGTTAATTACAGGCATTAGTTGTGGCAGAGATTAACAAACGCTAAGGTTTTCAGCCTAGGGCAATACTACATCACGTTGATATAGACAAACAGACCTCGATATGATAAGAGAGGAAATCGGTGGGATAAGTAGTTGTATCGAATAGAAATGGAAATAAAACAGGTATTTTATTTCATTGAAAATTTTTGCTTCTTTAATATATCTATAGATGATGAGTGGGATTGGTATTTGTTTGCTTCAGATTGTTTGATTTTAATGGTATATCAACCCGTCTTGGGTTAGTTACATTCATATTTATATTGTTTTGCAGTTGTTTCAAAAGAGGTTTTTAAAATTCTTTTTTTTTTTTTGCTCACGATCCTATGGAATACAAACTAATTTTAAAACAGATGTATTTGAACCATAAAAGGGTACTATTACACCAGATCAAAGTGGACCTGGGATTAATGGCAACGAAGAGGTACTCCACTCTACACAGATCACCCGAACTGGAGCCTCACCATCAGATACAAATTAGTGTCAAACTCAGAACACCCTTTTTTGGAGGGGGATCTCTAACCCTTTTTTGGTGGGGGATCTCTTACTCTTGCAATGAAATACAGTCAGCCAATTCTGACCCTCGTAGACAGAGCAGTTTGTTTCCGAGTTAATGTAGTTCCCATTTTCCTAGTTACCACACACACACACACACACACACATACATATATATATATATATGAATAAACTTTTGAGGTACATCTTTGCTCAAAATGTACAAGAATTATTTTTAAGTGCTCAAAGTTCTTATTACTGTAATATATTCATATGCATGCAGAAACATAGTCAACACAATAAAGACGAGCGGACACACTTCTTTAGAAAAATATACCTCTCACACTTTATTCGAAATGGTACGAAAGGGTTATTGTGTAAGAGGTGAGTTGGAGACTGAACAAAGACTGCAACATATTGACCCCCAGCTCTTCTGGCTCTAGCAGGACTTCTTTCTCATCCTGCGGGGCTGCTCAACCGGGGGCCCTGAGGGCCCAGCTCCCTGGTGGGTCTGGTTCTTACTGCTTCGAACTTCAACAACTGACTCCAAACTCTGATCTTGAACTAACTCGAACTTCCTGTAGCACCGGGTTATATAATTGTTTGACACCCATCTGCTTCAGTGAGCGTCGTATCTGCACTCAATTCAACCCGTCCACAGTCAAGGTTATCCCCTGATATCTTCGACCGGATGCACCTGTTATTTACACAGGTGCATTTCTTATTTGACAGCTAGGCCGGGTCGGAGGTCAATATGTTACATTACGCAGAGCCATTTTCAAATATAAAATATCTAAATGTTCACAAAATCAAGTACTGCCCACGATTCTGGGTTTCACTGCATGCATCTGCTGTTTCAGTCTTGACCTCTTAAGTGACCAATACTTTCCTTGGGAGATTAACAGGCAGATGTCAAAAAATCCCTTCTACTTTCATTTTTCTTAAAAATTGTCTATTTTCTAATTTTCGTGGTTATTTTGAAAATTCCATCGAACAATTATGGGCGGAAATTGTTTCTATAAAAAGATATAACCCACATAAAAGAAAAGAGAGTTGCTGATAGTATTTTCAGAGTATTTATATCATTTTTGCATTATTTTTATGCTGTGAACGTTGGTCTTTGTAAAATTTCACAGTTTTATTGAAAAAATATTTTTAATTGAAGAGTGAGTCACTGAAGAGATTTATTAATTTATACATTTCGTTTTTTGTCCGGTTGTAGGCACAAAAAATAAATAATAATACAAAATAAGTGAAGGACTATGTGCTTATCTGTTAACAATATATATATGAATGGGAATTTTTGTAGTATTTTTAACTATATATATATATATATATATTTTATAATTTTCATCTGAAGCAAAGAAACAAGGATTATATTATTTGTGAAAAATTATACAATGAAAATGGACATTATTAGATATTACATATATATATATATATATATACTAAGAGAATATATATATATATATATATATAATTATAGAATATATATTTATGTACTAATAGTATATATATATATATATATATATATATATATTGATAGAATATATATACATATATATTGATAGAATATATATATATATATATAATATATATAATAAATACCGGACATTGGCCTAGCGGTTAGAGTGTTCGCTAATACCAAAGACTTTAAAAATGGTACTTGATGCCTCCTTGCTTAACACTCAGCATTATAAAGGGTAAAGTGGACCAATCCAGGGAAAGGAGTTGCGTCCTCCCCTACACCTTGGTGTAGTAGCTATCGAAAAGGGAGCTTTCGGGTCACCCTCGACTATGGTCGCCAACTTTACTTACTTATATATACAATATATATATATATTGATATAATATATATATACTATATGTATATTAATAGAATATATGTTTTTTTGAATACATATATATAGCATAAATAAGTGCTTCGTTCACATCTTTTATGCATTGTTAATCTTATTCTAAACGAAAGATACTGGGATTTTATTTCGACCTTTTAATGCACTGAAACTCTGTAAACAAAATTAAGAATATGTAACAGTCTAAACATAAGTATACTTGATATATATATATAGTCATCCGCAGACAGATCTGTTTCGTTCTATCAGAACTCATCAGTGTGGCTAGACATTAGCTTCCCGTAGCTGGGATCGAAACCCGGTTGACTCAAACGCCAAGCCAAGCTTCTAATCACTCAGCCACGAGGAGCTATGAGCTGCGGAATAAATTTTAAACGATTATGAATCACAATTGTTTACATACATCCGTTCAAATATATATATATATATATATATATATATATATATATATATATATATATATATATATATAGAGAGAGAGAGAGAGAGAGAGAGAGAGAGAATATATGCAAAGTACCGGTGATTTACTATATGAAAGGAAAGAAAAATCTATTTTTGAGTTATGTGTGTACTGATACCATTAACAAAACTGTTTATAAGTTTAGGAATAACATCAGTTCATTTGGCCCTTCTAAATGCCAAGTTTACGTTAGACTTCCTTGGATTGTATTTCCTTACCAAGTTGATTGCCGATAAGGTTTCTTCCTCTGTTACACGCTGTTATAATGCGGCTATGGTTCGAACCATCTTTACAACTCGAACTGTATTTCGCTCAATTCATAAGGATGTGCTCTCTGTCTTCCAACAAAGCAATTTAATTTATAAATTCAATGTTGCTGTAATGCTACATATATAGGGCGCACTTCCCAATCCCTTGAAGTTAGAGTTAAACAGCATGTTACAAGAGATATCCGTAACCATACAACATCCGGGCATTCAAAATTGCTCGATTCTACCATCTGTGAATATTTGAATGCCTTAAATAGTGGTATGGTTAAATAACGGCGATGAGTATTTTGTGGTCTTGCATAGAACTTGGATAAAGCAATATCTCATTGTACAAGAGGCCATTCATATTCTATTAAATAGGCCTTCTCTATGCAAACAAAACCCAAAAGATTCTCTTAACCTATTAGGAGATATTTCGTGCAGGACTTAGGGTGGTTTTAATTTTTTTTTTCTCCCCCTTTGTCTGGCTATCATTTTACTGAATCTTATTTTACATTGTTGACTCGTAAACGACTTCCGAAGGCTGTTGCTTGACAAATCTTGGATGAAAGGACCCTTGCGACTTCAATAAAATTCTCTACTTTATCTATTTTTTTTTTCCTTTTCTTTCCTTTCATATTGTAAATCTCCTGCAGTTTTCATATGTTGTCTCTATAAACTTGTATGTACCAATAATATATATATATATATATATATATATATATATAAAGAGAAAAGAGAGAAAGAGAGAGAGAGTACACTCTTTATGTAAGTACACCTTATGTATGTATGTATGTGTGTGTGTGTGTGTGTGTGTGTGTGTGTGTGTGTGTGTGTGCTCATGGTCGTGTGTGCGAGGGTCATTCAATTAAGAAGGGGAATTTTTTTTGTAAAACATCAGAATTCAGAATTTTTTCCAAGAACTGCAATGCTTGGAATTGGTTTAGAGGGAAAGTTATTTTAATCTCGCAGAAATATTTGTTTTCAGACAATTCAAAATGGTGACAAATCAAAGCAGTGATCCAGAGTTGAATAAAAGACTGTCATCAAACTTTTGGTGACTGAGAAGTGAAAACCATGTGAAATTTATAGAAACATGGGTGATGTGTAGTCAAAAAATGTTTATAAGTTGGTTAAATTGTTCAAAGGTTAAAATTGTATTCAAGATGAAGACAAACTAGGCAGGGCCACAATGGCATTTTCCCCTGAAATGGTCGATTCGGTTAATGTACTCATTCTGACTGACAGATGAGTTACAGTAAAGGACATTTTATAAGGGAAGTTGTCGTTGGTTCTGTAAATGTTGATGCCAGAGCACAAGCAGAGGAGAGTCCAGTTGTCTAAGTATGTTTGGTTGGGAACAGTTGCCACATTCCCCTGAGAGATTTGGTCCCCTGTAATTCCCTCTTGTTTGGCCCCTTTAAAGAATTTCTGTGTGGGACAAAGTTTTCAAGCGATGATGATATGAAGAACCCCGAGAACAGTTCTTAAAACCAACATGTCAGTCATTTTCTTCCTGGTGATGTGATCAAGTGACAACCATTCTCGTTATCTTTTCTTCCTAATATTCCGGCAAAATAATCATGAAAGGATTATGAACTTTATGCTCAGTTTCTCTCTCCCTCTCTCTCTCTCTCTCTCTCTATATATATATATATATATATATTTATATATATATGTGTGTGTGTGTGTGTGTGTGATTTACTCCACAGTAAGGGATACGTTTAGCATATTCTAAGCCGCGCCTATAGCGCTTACTGCATTCCCTGCAGTGGAGTAAGATCCTCCTCCCAAGAAAAAAAAATGTCCTGTGGTATGACAAAGAATTACATATGTAGAATGTGGAGTACCTCGGCTGGGGCTGTAGAATACAACGACTGCAGATAGGTAAGACCCCACTCCCAACGAGTGTGCTCGATTTGACATTAAACAATCTGATATTGAGGCTTCAACCTAGGATCTTTGGGGAATGTGAAGTACCCCTTCATTGCCATTGCTCCTAGGTCCACTCTGACCCGGAGTGGTAGCACCAGATAGGGTCCTATCTATGGGTCAAATAGAAAAAAAACTATGTGTGCAAACAAATAACTAATGTTAAAATTGTGACTGTTATATTGCAATACTTGAAATCATTTAACTGTGAGCAAAAATGAACTCAGGCTCATTTGCGAATGTTATCTACAAAATGTGTTTACAAATCATGTATATATTTAATATATATATATATATGTATAAAGAGGATTTGGAATTAAATAACCTACAATGGTTGATATGCCATAAAACCCAAGTAAACCATCTTAGTTGTTATTACTAACAGGCCTAGAGATATGGGAAGTGAGGAGTACCGTTTCATTACAATTATCCCAGATTCACTCTGACCCGGAGTGGTAGTTCCAGTCAAGGTATCATCTATGGGTCAAATAGATCTGTTTTTGAATTATCAATATGCCATACGACTGTATGCAAAAAAAAAAAACACTAAAGAAACAACTGCACAAAAAGGTAAATATGGACGTATAATGAACGCGAATCCTTAACCTCTTTGCATAAGATGTGTTGACATGCCGTTAAAATCATTAAATCAAATCTTTTATACATATATATATATATATATATATATATATATATATAAAAGATTTGATTGATTGATTTATATATATACATATATATATATTGATACATATTTGATTGAACATTATAGACATTTTTTGTCTACACATTTTTTTATTAATCCTTCCGAGTTGCCTTATCGTTTTAATGATATCCAGTGGGAATTGGTAAATCAACCTTCCATAATTAATCATTTACCTAGTACTTTCTGGCCAATATTGAGCCATCATTAGGGGGGGTGTACTGCTAAAATGATGTAACTTATGCTTGTACATTATTACTTTGTAAGAATGAGCGTTTATACTGGTGTATTGTGCAGTGTTTATTTTTTAAAATTTGTTTCTATAAATAGCATCAATAGCTAAAGACATTTAAGTACATCAGCACTGGATTCAGAATTAATTCTATTAAGTTTGGGTTGTATATTTCTAATATATAGCGTCTAGAGAATCTGTAGTTTTTGCTTGTTGTTTTGTTGTTCTAATATTATTGTGTTTTCGGTGAGAATTTTCCGAAATTCAGTTGACGGGCATGAATGTTTTTTAGATGTTGGGCTATGGAACTAGTATCAGAAAGATGCTCAGTAAGTCTTCTCGATAGGGTAGTTGAGGTTAAACCGACTTATAATATGTTTGCAGAGATACAATTTCCTAAAGGACATTTAAATTGATATATGACGTTAATTTTTTGCAAAATTCCAATCGAAGGAGAGGAATTATCATTAACGACTAAATTGGAGATTTTAAATTATTATAGTATATGATAAGTTTTAAAAACAACTATACATTGTTTAAAATTGATTTTGTGTCGCATTCTTTTCGTTGCAGTGGGTAAATACGAATTCGTAAAGATATGTTCTAAGCTGGTTTGCAAACCATAATTTCGCAGAGACGTGTTCTATGATATTTACAAAAATTAGTATAGTCTGCTTAAAGGTTCAAGTCTATAGATAGTTTGGTTTGTTTCTTGGTTTAATGGCATATCAATCTTCGTGGGTTATCTCATGCCAAATCTATTCTTGTTGGAGAACAGTAGTGGTACAATCTAACCCATAGCTGGCTCTATAAATTGTGTGCCCTTTAGAGGATCGAATTTACAAATAACTGCTCCACAGCAACTTCTTTTGGATATTTAATGAGGCTGGTTTTGTACGACACATGTGTCATACGGATCCAGCCCTATCGACGGGGCTTAGAATATGCTGATTGTATTCCCTAGTGAAGGGTAAGACTCCTCAAAAGAAGGAGTGCCTGGGGGAAGACACAAATTGCATCAGATGGTGAGGCCAAAGTTCTAAAGATCTGTAAAATGTGGAGTACCTCTTAGTCGTCCAACCTAGTCATCTAGGGCTGTAGAATACAACGACTGCATCTCTGCAGAAAGGTAAGACCCCCCCAACGAGTGTGCTGGATTTGACATTAAACAATCTGATATTGAGGTTCTAGCCTTGGAGCTTTGGGGAATGTTGAGAATGTTCATTGCCATTGCTCCTAGGTCTACTCTGGCCCGGAGTGGTAGCACCTGATAGGGTCCTATGTATGGGTCAAATAGAACAAACTATGCGTGCAAACAAATGACTAATGTTAAAATTGTGACTGTTGTATTGCAATACTTGAAATCATTTAACTGTGAGCAAAAATGAACTCAGGCTCATTTACGAATGTTATCTACAAAATGTGTTTACAAATCATGTATATATATATATATATATATATATATATATATATATATATATGTATAAAGAGGATTTGGAATTAAATAACCTACAATGGTTGATATGCCATAAAACCCAAGTAAACCATCTTAGTTGTTATTACTAACAGGTCTATTCTGACTCGGATTGACATCTATGGGTCGAATAAGTCTGTTTGAAATTAGTATAAGATAGGAACGCATTTAACAAACATCTAGTGCCCTAAAGGGGTTGACATGCCTACTAAGGATCGAACTCCAAACAGTAGCCATTATATTCGAGATTAACTCAGTAGTCATAATTCTATTGCGAGACGCTTCCATTTGTTGTAAGAAAAATTATCCATTTCTCAACTAATCCAAATTTATTTGTCTCTACCGTGAACGTCTCTGAGGTTCACATGTTTTGTTGTGTTTATTTTAAGTTAAGTTTTAAACCAATAGAATTTTGTCTACTTTTGGCGACAAAAAAGCAGTGAGAGGCCCATTCGTTGAGAGACCTTATTTTGAATATAGTAATCCTCCTAAATACTACAAGCTGCTTGTGTAATTAATTAGTCATTAGTTGATGTTATTAGTCCAAATGTCACCAAAAATAAACGTTTCCTCTTTATCGTTCATGTCAATACGAACCAGATGTAAAAGGAAGACTTTGTTTAACTGACACCGCAAGGGAAACTTACCTCTACATTATATAGGAGGTTGCATCAATATGTCTGCAGCCTGACACGTCGCTGTTGACTGAATTTTGATCCGAATAATTCATTGTATAATGCTCACTATTGGTGATTAACAGTTGAATTAAATGTATCAAAAGAAGGTTAGGCTTAAAAAAAATGGCTAAGTGAAATAAATATATTTTTCATTAGATTAGGATCTTCTCGATGTACTTACATGTGTGTGTATGTGTGTTTGTGTGTGTAAGTAAAATGTATTGTATAAATCAAATAATGGAATTCTTTGTGCACTAGAAGTACCGTTATCAGTAATATCAAAATGGCACCTACAAACGTGTAAGTAAAATTATATATATATATATATATATATATATTCACACACACACACACACACACACACACACACACACACACACACACACACACACACACACACACACACACACACACAGAGGGTGAACCAACAAACGCATAGCCTCCATTTTGATTCTTTTAATAGGTGAATAATTCCACGAATTGTTAGATGTAAAGCTGTAATCTTCATAATTGTATTGAGCATAGTTTTTAAAACACGGAAACTTTAGGACCAGTTCGCCCCTTCTCACTATCGCTCGCTCTCTCCCTCCCTCCCCTCTCTCTCTCTTTCCTTCCTCTCTCTCTCTCTCTATATATATATATATATAGAGAGAGAGAGAGAGAGTGTTTTACTATGGAATACAGTTAAGTCCCATCAAGAGCAAATCTATCTATCTATCTATCTATCTATCTATCTATCACCCTCTTATCCTCCAAATATTGGTTAAGTAGTATCAGAACTGTTCTTCTACAAGGATGGCTTTGGCATTAAATATCCCTCAAAGGTTAAGCTGTCATTAATCAAAGAAACCAAACCAAAAACCTTATGAGTCTTTTCATATATCTATCTATATAATTCTGGTCAACACGATTTTTGGTGCCTAGAAACAAAACACGTTTTTTCGCAAATTTGATGGTACGGATTCCGAAAATGAACTTAATTTTTTTATCGTTAGCAACCGTTTTTGCTGGACTGTAATTGCTCATTTTTGGGAAAAAAAGATCAATTTGCGATCTTGGCTGATCACATAATTTAGTTAATAAAGTTCGTAGAAACCCATTGATTTTCCGGTAGGCCGAAAAATTTATGTCAGCCACCTGAAATAAACTTTTTTTATAAGAAAAAAAAAGTGTTTTTGAGTTAATTTAAAACAGAAGTACCGAATTTTCCCAATTTATCGCAAAAATTCAAATTAACTGATATCCTTCATCAGTAATACACTTTAGTAAACCTGATAATTAAGGTGACATTAAAAAAATGAAACCCTAAAATTTTCTGTTTGATATTCATAAATTTATGCCATCACTTTTTCCCTTTCACTACGGAAGGAAACCAAGAACATTGAGAGCTTTTGTTTTCACAGTTGAAAAGAAACTCTAAAAAAATGCATCCTAATTGAAGGCCCCAATTCCATTGTACATTAGGAACATCATGAAAATGGTTTCACCATAACATCAGGAAACTCATTAAGAATGATCATCATCATCATGTCGCGCTGGTAGCACGGATATCCCTGACCCTCTCTCGCCATTCCTCCCTATCGTTCATCGCCCTAGGCAGCTCCTCAGGACAAATGAATAACTTGGAATTACGTACTTGGACATTGTTTGTTGATGTAGAGAAAAACTTAGGCAATCATTGAGGCGAGAAATTCCAAGAAGTTAGTGGAAAAGCTGTTGAAAAGTCAACATGACAACAGGTGCTAATATGAGTATTAAGGTTCATTTTTTACATTGGTATCTAGATAAATTTCAGGATAATTGCGGCGATGTGAGTGATGAGCAAGAAGAATGATTCCATCAAGATATCAAAACAATGGAAGAGTGCTACCAGGGACGGTGGGACAAATGAATAATGGCTGACGACTGCTAGAGTATCAAAAGGACGTAAATAACACTGAACATGACAGTCAATAAAGAAAAAGAAAAATTTTACCATAGTTCTTATGTTCATGAAGGTTTTCTTTCTGTTGTTAGTTTATTAAATGAATTGATGAAAATACTTGTTTGTTTGGGCAGATTCAATCGTGTAATTTTAAAGACGGAGAGTGATTGTTATTGCAAAAATTGTATTTCTCAACTAATAGACCAATATTTGTTTGTTTAAATAGGAATTGAGAGGTTTCTACGATTTTACTTTGAGAAATATTCCCATCGGTCAAAATCATATATACAGAAAACAAATGAAAAAAAATTTTTTTTTTACAAAAACAAGGCATTTTTGTAAAAAAAAAAAAAAAAAGAAAAAAAAAAAAAGTAACGTCATTTTCAGATTCAGCGTCCTCAAATTAGCTAAAGAAGATGTTAAGTGCCTCGACACCATTTTAAACATTTTTCTATTGACCAAAGTAATGCAATACGTTATTCTACGTCAAAGAACTTGAGAATTTTATCACAATATCTACTACTCACAGGTATGCACCAACTATGCCAGGTTAAAATCGGCAACGTCCATTTGGCTGAGTTGGGTTTTATGGCATATCAACCATTGTAGGTTATTTGATGCCAAATTCTCTTTATACATATATATTAAATATGATTTGTTAACACATTTTGTAGATAAATTTTTAAATGAGCCTGAGCTCATTTTTTTTATTTGCACACAGTTAAATGATTCAAGCATTTCTATCTAACTTGAATAATTCTGTTTACTATAAATCATTTGTTTGTATACATTTAAATGGATGTACATATATGATTTGTAAGTGAATAGTTTGGAGGTAATTTAATTCTTAAATGAGTTAGAACTAATTTGTTTGCACACGAGTAATGCATTTGTTTCTACACGGTTAAATGGTTTCAATTATTGCTATCTGATAATAATAATTCTATTCAATATTAATAATTTGTTTGAAGACAGTGAAGTGGTTACAAGTATCGCTATTTCTGGGCACCTCGGGTGGTGTAATGGTTAGCAAGCTAGACTTGCAAACTTTCACGTGTGAGATTCTCATTGGGTGCCCATTCATTCGGCCTTGCGCCACATCTAAGCAAAAAGCTTAATAAATTACTACAAGTATTGCTATTTAACACTAATATTCTATAACTTATTCGTTTGCATACAGTTAAATGGGTCCAAGTTTTGTGTCCATCTGAGTGTTGCAACTTTTTTGTTTCTGTCCGTCCATTTCATGATATATAAAGAGGTTGTTGACAAATCAAAATTTAGTCAACAAATAACAATCTTTAAAAGAAAAGATGTGGGTTATTGAGACTCGTGCTCCAAAGCCAAATAGCTGAATCACGGAGAGAAAGCGCCATTTAGAATGACTCGAAACTAAGAAATAAAAAAGTTCAATTTACTGGATTTTTTCTCCGCCGCAGGTTTTTCTTTTGTTACTTCTTATGCATCTAAAACCCACAAATATGGCAATGGTTAACAAGCACATCTCACAAGCCATTATTATTACAATAATGACTTCGAATCTCACTAGATTCTCTACAAGTTTGACTTAGACGAGTTTAAATTAAGTTTTTTGATTCATCGTCAAGAGGCACAAGGAAATATGCTTATCTCGCAGACGTTACCTAGTTTAGCGAATTCGATTCACACCAGTAGCCTTATGCCAGACACAGTCGAATCTTTCGTTATTGAATAGTTGTTCATCTGTTCGGTTATTTCCACAGTGAAATGAATTCGATCCTTACTGTGTACTTCAGAATTTGTGTCAGAGTACTAAAGCTTACTAAAATAACTATTTACACTTTAGAAGTGATTGTTTTGCCTTGAGCGATCCTATCTTATTTTTGGCTTTGGGATGGTTAGCCTACCGGAATAAGTATATTATTTCTTATTAAGAGGAAGACTCGGCGCAGGGCCTCGATTGGTGCTTCCTAAAGTCACAAGATGGGCCGGAAAAGGATAACAGTAAGCTACGCTTATGGTGCACGTTACCTTGACTCTACAACACAATGTCAGCAGATAGTCTTTCCATTCAGCTGGAAATGGAGAAGGAATTTGGTTCGCTGCAGAATGGCTGACTAGAATAGAAGTTGCCCTTACCGTCGGCCACAGTCGGGTAGGGCTGTAAGAATATATGTAAATGACTTAGGGAGATAAAAGTCTTTACATCTACTAGGATGAGAACTCTCTCTGTCTCTGTCTTTTTTTCTCTCTCTCTCTCTCATTCATATACGCGCTTGCGTACAAGGATTTGACACACACACACACACACACACACAGAGTCAGTAATAGGTACATTTAAGCACACATAAATGCATTGTACACGCACAGACACGTAGAGACACAGACACTGACATACATACACAGTGACAGGTACATACAGACACACACACATAAATGCTTTCATAGACATACATACAATGATAGATACATACAGACACACACACAGCTGCATTGTCTCTATGACATGCTTACTCCTCCCCATCTATTGAGAGACACACACATCGAAGCACTGATAGATATGCACACACGGGAGCGCTGGCGCGTACGCACACACGTATACACACAAAAAAACATTTACACACAGAGACAAGTACATGCTGCCACATACGTTGAAGCGTTGATACAAACATGCATGTACACACACACACACACACACACGCATACACACGTATGGAGACATTTTCACACAGTAACAGACACATGCAGATATACACACAGATGCGTGCGCGCGCGCGCGCGCACACACACACACACACACACACACACACACACACACACACACACACACACACACACACACACACACACACACACACACACACACACAGTGATATGTAAACACACATAGAAGCAATTAAATAGCTGAAACGTTTAACACATCTGTATAACTTCAATAATTACGTGTACACACACACACACACACACACACACACACTAATATGCATGGCCTAAAAAAGAGGATGTACATATCGCTAGAACTCCCCCTCCATAAACTTATATGTATAGTGTAAAAAGGGGGTGTATATACAGATAGAACACCCCACACACACATGTACACTTATATGCATGGTCTAAAAAAGGGGGAGTAGAAACACACACACACACACACACACACACACACACACACACACACACATATATATATATATATATATTATCACATAATGAAAACAAAAACAAAAGGCAAAGACCGATACGCTCATAACCAGCTCGCTGTCTCAGCATGTAGTACTCGACATAGAAAGTCCTGTTAAGAACTAATCAAATCCTTTAACAAGCCCCCATAGTCCCCACCCACTTGCCATTATGTTACGTCTGTTCTTAGAATCTGGCGAATCTCCATATGAGGCTTCGTGCAGTAAAAGATCAGGAACTCCGCCAGATATAGCCAGAAACTTTCAACAACGAATACCACCACCACTAATAGCAGCAGCAGCAGCAGCAGTGGCAAGAGAGTCACACCCACTCACAACCCTATCTACCTACCTATCTAACTATCTGCCACCTTCCCCAGGATAGCACCGTGCATTATGAGTAAAACTTGAGCAACGAAATTATCTCGCAATGTGCTGCGTCGTAGGAAGCCGAGTAAGGTAATCATAGATGAAGAGAAAGAGAAGAGAAAAGAAAAGAAAAGAAAGAAAGAAAGAAAGAGAGGGAGAGAGGAGAAGAAAAAAAAGAGAAATGTGTGTATGGAGGGAGGGAGGGAAAGAGAATGTGTATATTGTAAAGGAAAGACAGAAAAAGAGAAAGTATGTTTATGTAAGTGAAAGAGCGTGCATGAAAGAAATTGAGACAGAGAAAAAGAGTGTTAGAAAAAGAGAAGGTGTACGTGAGAGAGAAAGCGTGACGAAGAGTAATAGTTAGAGTAAAAGAGAAAATGTATGAGAGAGAAAGAGGGGAAAAAGTCGTAGGTGAGTCAAAGAAAGAAGGAGAATTATTTATAAAGAGAGAGAGAGAGAGAGAGAGAGAGAGAGAGAGAGAGAGAGAGAAATGACGTTGAAGGTAGAGATTAAGAGAGAAAAAATAGAGAACGTCGGATACAGAGAATAAGAGAAGGAGAAGAAAATATGAAGAGTAAGTTGGACACTGAGAGTAAGAGGGAAAGAAAATTAAACAGAGAGAGAGAGAGAGAGAGAGAGAGAGAGAGAGAGAGAGAGAGAGAGAGTAGCAAGGGAGATAAAGGGATTCGGAAATTGATTGTATAAAAGCGAAAGAAAAGAACATTAAAATCATAGTTTACCTTTCGTTGTGGGCATAATTTCCAAGCCCTTTTTTTAATAACCCATTTTAAGTATATATCAATTTACTCCAAATTTGCTTTTTATACACTTGTATAACATTACACGCGGCTTTTATACACGTGTGTGTTATAATATAAAAAAAGACAAGAAAAAACTCTTCTTTGAAGGATATTTAATAAAGCAGCTCTTATTTCATTTGATCATTTTTTAAGAACACTGTTATAGAAACTGGTCATGAATAAAATTTAGCGTTCTGCTAGAATTGTTTGAAAAATTCTTTTGATTAACAATTAATTATCAAGATAAAAAATATGCCTTACATCAAATGCTATAAGATTTATATAATCAGATAATTTCTGTTTAAAATCGACGTGTAAATAAGCTACGATCTTACTAAAAATGGATGCCAATTTTCACAGAGCGAGACATAAATAAATGACAGACTCGTCATGATATCAAGATCTCATAGTTCCATCACAAAAAGCCGAGATATTTATTGATAACAATTTTCATTGATGTAAGCGGAAAAGATTATCTAAAAAGGCTCAAGTTGTCGGAGCTAACAAAAAAAAAAAAAAAAAAAAAATTGAATTAATATGAATAAAAGAAAATTTAAAGTAAGATAGTGAGTTTCGCATCTCTTAAAGAGTTTCATGGCGGCTGTGTGGGTAGGGTTTTGGAATAAATGACGGAGGATACGAAAAGAAAAAGGAAAAAATGAATAAGACAACTCCTCCACGTGAAAATCAACGGGACAAAGAGTAGAAAAGTCTCTTCGGACAGGTAGAGAAAACGATAACAAATTATAAAGATTTGCATATCTCTACCTGTAAAAGCATGTAAGTGTGTGAGTATTAGGTATATCTATAAACACCCGTAAAATATATATTACTATGTAAAACTATTATAGGTCTTTCATTTCCCTACTTTCGCACGTTATCTATCTATCCCAGTTTCTTCCTATCTATCTATCTATCTATCTATCTATCTCAATCAATGAGAGGAAAATGTTATCACTGTATAACATGTTGAAGCCCACACACAAGAGCATAAAAATACACGTGTATTTCTTTAAGCTTGAGTTTCTATTTTAAACTCACCTCATGATAAAGTATCTATATTTGTATATTTCACTCACAAGTCTTACAGATCGTTACTATGGTAGCGAATTCACCGACCCCCGCATACAACAGCTTTGTTAATTACATTGACTTCGATCCTCATTGGGTATCCGATATACTTGTGACCTAGTGTCATACTAATCTTCGCTTAGTGGATATATATATATATATCATACAAATTCAAAATCAATAATATGTGAGTTAGGCACTCACAAGATGCTCAACTAATATGGCCTTGTGCCTGACTAAAGTACGTTTCGTAAATAACTATGTGTAGATATGGTCATGAGAGTATCGTGCGTGCGTGGATTCATAGGTATATATGTATACAAACACACATGCGTGTGTGGGTGGGTGAGTACGCATATACGTATGCACTCGTAGTATATGTATATGCTTAAAATAATCTTATTTTTAATTTATAATCTGAAATTGAATATTTTCATAGTTCCATTCATTTATTTATATATTTGGGGTTTTTGTCGATGTTCTTCGTCGATTAACTCAAAGTAAAAGCAACAATGATTAAAAAAATATTACGAAAAATATATGGAACTCGTTATTGGATTTCGATTGTAACAGTGGCCCATGGTTTCTTTGTGTGTTATTTGATGCCAAAGCCATCCTTGTAGAACAATAGAGATACTATTTAACCCATAGCTTATAGGATAGCATGGTTCATGCCTTTCCCCAGGGTATTATTCCGAAATGGAACGTTATAGCGCAACAAGAGTTCGAACTCGCTTACATCGTGGCTACAGTCTAACACTTTAATTAATACGCCACGGGGACTCCCCTTTTCTAAGGGTTTCCTGATTCTTGGTTTTTCCTCACACAATGATTCACACGAGAGAAAAGTTCTTGACCCAACCAAAAAGGAATTACTGTTTCTTTTTTTTTTTTTTAACGAAATTTCAACTCCATCATATATACACTCTTACACAAATAATCGATGAATTGCACTGAATAATATTTAACGAGCTTGTCTCGCAGACCACTGCTACTGAGATTACTTAGTAAAAACATGTTGGGTAATGGTTAATGAGATCGTTTCGAAGACTATTCGCTAGTGTAACGAGTTCGATCCATGCACTTGGGGAATCGTAACAGCTTGATATATATATATATATATATATATATATATATATATATATATATATATATATATATATATAGTTATTTAAGCTTGAATATATATATGGTTTCGCACCAACAGGATGTGGAAGAAGGTCAATTTTTAAAAGTTTAACAGGTTAATTCAGAGGTTTTCTTCTTTCACACCAGTGGCCATTCCATTGTCCAACAATTCATTCATAGCTGGAGGAAAAGTTGTTGGGTTTATATTCGCTCAATGGAAAGTGCAAACAGCCTCGTCCGGAATTTTAACTCGGGTCGCCGTGTCCATTTACTCCGATAATTACCATTACCCTTATATATATATATATATATATATATATATATCAAAACATCCTCACAGGGGAATCCCAGTGGTAGACAGCAATATCGTAGTTAGTGGGTTCGAACTCCAGTCTTGCTATTGCATTCACTTTTGGACTAATACCCTTGAGAAAGGTATGAATCTTCCTATACTTCCAAGCTATGGGTTTAATAATACCACTGCTATTCTTACACATTGATGGCTTTGGCTTTTAATAACCCACAAAACTGATGTGCCATTAAACAAAGAAACTAAACCAAGCCACACACCCAGATAATAATTAATTTATCTAATTTTTAATCAAAAAATAAACTTTCATGGTGATAAAAACCTATCTTCTAACAATTAATTAGGGTATAGACTAGAAAATCGTACATTTAAATATTAAAATTTTTTCATTAAAAAAATTCAAAAAGCAGATGTGTGTATTCATCCATGTGTATGTAGTGTATGTATATTTATATTGAGATGCATATCAAGAGATTTTACAAGTATATTTTAATATACCCCACCTCAGATTTATTCCTCAACTGCAAAGAGCTCAAAGTACTTTTACAATCACCCAAATCAATATGTGAACACCGTCAACTCGCGTTGCATAATCGTTAGCAATAATCTAGGCTAGTTGACCATCATCTGTGAGTTTGATCCTCACTGGGTGTCCATACTTTTGCCTTTGTGCCGATCAAAGTTAAGCTTAGTAAATGACAACACCGAACCTACTTATTTCTTTTCCTCTGCAATCATCGCTCTCTCCCTCCCTTCCCCCCTCTCTCTCTCTATCTCTCGCTCTCTCTCTTTGAGAAAAGAAGGAATATGACCACTCTTACGGATTGAACACCCGGGAAGGACTCTTTCGTGAAAATATTTTTGCAGTGTAAACAGCAGATCTTACAGTTTTCAGTTCTACCGGCTTTGAATTCTTCCCCCTAAAATGTGACGGTAGCATGCATTTTGCGTGTTTTACACAGTTGCCGGCCTGCGTGCCAACCCACTAGCACGTGCCTGCACGGCTGCCATAAATATATATATATATATATATATATATACACAGACATGTAGAGGGTGATTAAAAAGTAATTCCTTATTTTAAAATTCTTACAATTTATTTCATAACTACAATTTTTGCAAGAAATGAATTATGAGTATTTGAAGGTTGATAGTTACTTTTCAATCAGCCTATATATATATATATATATATATATATATATATATATATATATATATATATATATAACTCTATAAAGGCTCTCTAATTGGTAAAAATCTTTTTAGCGCTCAATACATAAAAACATAGACCAATATCACGATATATTTCAATCGTAAAAAATATATAAAATGTAAAAGATATAAGACAGGATAAAAAGTCATGACTATGAATTTCACAATTGTGATCGTCAGGTCAACCTGTATTCCACACGTCTGGCATTCCAGCATTATATATATATATATTATATATATATATATATATATATATATATATATATATATATATACAGATAGATAGATAGATAGATACGGAGGAAAACCGTTTAAATAAAAAAAAAAAAGAGATATATATTTTTTCAAAATCTGGGCAGAAGTGAAAAAGTGCAGAAATAGAAGAAAAATGAAAAGCAAAAAGAAAATAATTAAAAATTTACTAGAAAGAAAGAAAGAAAGAAAGCTTTTTCTTTTCTTTTTGTTGTTACTCACCTCACAATCTCGGAGTGTCCCTCAGCACAAGCTGCGTGTAGAGGCGTCCAAAAATCCTCATCTTGTTTGTTGACGTCGGCACCATGAGACACTAGCAACTTGGTCACAGCAAGATTACCATCTAGGACGGCCTGATGCAGAGGTGTCAGCCCTGAAAGGTATACAGACATTTCATCAGTGTCCGACATCATGGAACCTACATCGGACAAGTTCGAAACATCTCCGGGCCCCTCTTCCCCGGTACTGATACTCATCTTTCCCTTATATAAATACACCGATAATTAAATCCTTCGTTCTTTATAAATCCTTTTATTTCTTTCCTCTGGTTGGTAAGGTTATCCTAATTATGACGCGTTAGGTCTTCCGTAGCGTAAACTCCCAGTGAAATGTTTTCTACGATAGGTGTGAAAAAATGATTTTTTAAATATGTAAAATAAAAAAAAATTGATGAATTCAAATGTAAGAAAGTGTTTGATCCATGTTGGAATGTGTTTTTAGTTTGATTTTTGTTAGTTTGTTTGTTTGAATTAACTTTGATTATAATTCATTAGTTAATTGGTTTCATGATTTTTTTGTTCGTTATTTTTTTTTTTTTTTAGTGTGTGTGTGTGTGTGTGTGTGTGTGTATGAGGGGACCGACGCTGAAAAGAACAAGCGTCTGAAGTGTAAAAGAAAGAAAGAAAGAAAAAAAAAAAAAGAAAAAATATATAGAAGCTAAAAACTTGGGCGAGGCTTGTTATTAAACCGGTTGCACCAATAAATGAATGGGGATATTCGTTGTTTGGAAATATCCCTCAGTTTAGTTTCTACTGTTAATGAAGTTTCTAATATCCAATTTGTTCTAAAAGATGAATTATAGGCGTCGTTTGGAGGTTTCCTTCCAGCCACCAGTGACTGTATAATGATGAAGAGATAATTACAAGGTGAAAGGAAGAACAACAAAAAGAGGAGGGTATATGGATAACGAGTGATATAAAGGGAGGGTTGTAGATAGCAGGAGGAGGAGTGATAAGCAGAGTTAGAAAGAAGATAAGAAAAAACTTCAAGAGAAAGTAGAAAGGTTAGATAGAGAGAGAGGAAGAGAGAACAAGTTGAGCGAAAAAAAGATGGAGACGATTAGGAGTAGGTAGAGCAGGGTACATATCGTGTAGTGAGTGGGCGTGCATGTGTGGGGTAATCTCTGTCTAATTTTCTCATGGGAGAACAATATAAGGGAAGAGAGAGAGAGAGAGAGAGAGAGAGAGAGAGAGAGAGAGAGAGAGAGAGAGAGAGAGTGAGAGAGAGAGAGAGCAAAAGGCTGATGTAGTGTAAGCATTTTCGTCAATGAAGGCTTCAATATCTCTGTGAGTGCGAACGAATGCTTAAGAGAGAGCGAGAGGGTTGCATTTGCGTGAGACAATAAATATCAAGAGAAGGATGGAATTGAGGAAGGAGGGGTGGGCTCCAGAGATACAGAAAGCAGATACAGAAAGCATTACAAGCACTTCTATCTGCGAATTGCTTGTTATTCAATGTTGCGTAGTCACGTCGTCGAAAAAAAAAAAAGCTGCCAGTATTTGTGGCTGAGTAACACAAGCAATGGAAGCAGAAGATTAAAACTTCAAAAGTCCAAATCATTGACAGTAAGGGCATTCTTGGGCACAGAATGTACTCAAAGAGAACTTTTCTATTTGAGTTTATAAAAAAGTGGGGGTTGGGATTTAGAAAATCAGACTGATATATTTCGGTACAGGTCTGGGTTCATCGGAAGGCAAATTATTTTATTCCCATATAGAAATCTACGTTAAAGGGAGAGAAATATCATAAATGTCAAGAGTCTGAATAATATTTGGGAATAAAATCATTTGCATTTTAATGACCGCAGACTTCTGCCGGAATAAGTCAGTCTGATTTTCTATAACATTCTATTAGAATTTATTCCAAATTTTACTTATATAACCCAAAATGAATGGATGTCAACTTATCTCTCTGTGGCAGACTCATTACTGTCTGTTTTATGCATTAAAATACATAAAACTGATAGTAATGAGTCTGACACAGATAAGTGAGTAAACATTCATCTATTTTAATGTTTCCCGCCGACTGATTGGTATTGAGCACTTTTGGGGATTTTTGAAAAATCGTTTTTTAACAATTTGTTTATTCAAATATATATATATATATATATATATATATATATATATATATATATATATATATATATATATAAGATGAACCAAAGTGATTGATTTCGTTTGGTTGCTTTTTATGCCATATCGACCATTGTTGGTTATTTAATGACAAATCCTGATAAAATGAATAAGATATTCCTGGTCTATCACAAGGACACTGAAAAAAGTCTTCTTACACACACACACACACACACACACACACACACACACACACACACACACATATATATATATATATATATGATTCGTTAACACGTTTTACAGATAACATTTTTCTATGAACATGAGCTCATTTTTATTTTTTGTACATAGTTCAAAGGTTTCATGAATTTCTATTTAATACGAATAATTCTATTGATTACAAATCATTTGTTTGCACACAGTTAAATGATTTCAAGTATTTCAAAGTAACAGCAACAATTTAACAGTTATTTGTTTGCACATATCTAAATGGATATACATGTATGATTTGTAAATCAATAGTTTGTATATAATTTCATTTTTTTTATTGAGAACTAATTTATTAGCACACAAGTATTGCTATTGTCTCTACTCATTTAAATGGTTTCAATTATTGCTCTCAATTGCAAATAATTCTATTCAATACTAATCATTTGTTTGCACACAGTAAAGTTGTTACAAGTATTGCTATTTAACACTGATTTTTCTTGTCAACACTATTCATTCATATGCCAACAGTCAAATAGTTCCATGTAATTGCAATAATTCAATTTAGGCTCATTTAAAATGTTTCAAGAATTTCTTTCCCACAAATGTAATACCAATAATTCAAATAGGCACATTGTTAAAGAGTTTCAGGGTTGTTATTTAACACCAACAATTCTACTTATAATTACTCATTTATTTGTACACAGTTGAATAGTTTCAAGTATTGCTATGTATCATTAACGATTCAATTAGACATCAGTCATTTGTTTACACTGTTTAAATGTCAAACAGTTCTATTTGACCCATAGATAAGACCCTATTTGGTGCTACCACTCGAAGTTAGAGTGGACTTGGGAGGAATGGCAATGAAGGGGTACATCGCATTCCACCAAAGCTCCAGCATTCCTGGAGCCTCATTATCAGACTTTTTTTGTCATATCAGGACACTCATTGGGGAATCTTACCCCTCTGTAGAGATGCAGTCAGTGTATTCTGCAGCTCCAGCCAATTGGGTCACAGGACACTCATTGGGGAAGTCTAGTTTGGCTTGAACCAAAGTGAAAAGACAAACCGGGATATTATTTCTAATTATTTACTTTTTAACTTTTAATTACTTTCGACTAGTTTAGACTTTAGGTCATCGTCAGAAGAAGTTTTTGTGAAGGAAAGTTTTTCGAAGAATTTTTAAGGAGTTTATTTTTAAAAAAAAATTTTGAATTAGTTGATATGCCTCGAAAGAAGCCACCAAAAAGAGCCAGTAGCGTAGCATATCCATTCGCTCAATGAGGATAATAATTCTTTATCCTAAAGTTTTCAGCTGACCGTTTTATGGTATCTGGGTACCGTGATTACGTGATGCCCTGGACCACACGTGGAAAGCAATCTCTAATTTCTTTCAAATTAACCATAATTGTTTTGATAAAATTTTTGATTTAGATATTCTTTTATGTAGACGTTTATAAGGCAAACCATCTGTCCACTGTGTTTGTGGATCCAACATCGGTTAGTTGGTATCCTGACATTTTGCTATTATGAGGATCATTAAATAAGTTTCCAGACTTTTTTCGTATGGGCACTTTTATTGATAGTACGCACATGAAACTCTAGTCCCCTTCGAAGTAATCTCCTCCGGCTGCAATCCACTTGTCTTACCGTTACAACAACTTCTGGAAGGCCCTATAGAAGTCCTCTTGTGTAAGCGTGTCGATGACCTTCGTCACAGGCTCTTTCATCTCCTCAATTGTCTCATAACGACAGCCTCTGAGCTTAGGAAATAAGCAAAAGTCACAGGGAGTAAGGTCTGGACTATAGAGACGGTGAAGATACTGTCTTGATGCCCATCTTGGTCAAATAGTCTCGTGGACTGGTGCATTGTCCAGGTGGAAATGCCACTGACCCGATTTGAAGAGTGCTGGCCTCTTCCGACGGAATCTCTTACTGAACTCCCTTAAAACCCCAACATAGTAACCCTAACCCTAACCCTTTGGCCAATTAACTCTAATGTTCTGACTTCTTTACTCCTCCCACATCTCTCATCATCCTTCACAGACTCCCTGCCTTCCTTGAATCTCTTATGCCACTTAAAAACTGATGCTCGATTCATGCAAGATGGCCGAAAAGCAGTCTGAAGCATTCCATAGGTTTCTGTGGCATTTTTTCCTAGTTTAAAACAGAATTTTATTGCATACCGTTCTTCTAAAGTGTCCTGACGTCCAGATTGCATTTTTGAAATTCACCAGCTGTGACAATCAGGCTTTAGTAGGGTGTATTCCAATTGCTGCTGTAGCTGTTCATTGGAAAATATAGGATTAATTATCTGCCCTTGGCAGTAACGAGGCCAGTCAACGCAGATTAACGCGGATTTGCACCCATTTCTTGATTCCTTTTAATTTACATCACCTGTATGCCGGAAGCGAGACTATGCGGACGTTAAATCTACTTTTCCAGTTTCAAAATAGACATCAGCAGAAAACGTTTGGCCGCAAAGCCATTAAGTTTTCAACCCACCTTATGTATTTTTTAAATATAAGTAAAAGTAAGTAAAGTTGGCGACCTTTAGTCGAGGGTGACCTAAAGGCTCCCTTTTCAATAGCTACTACACCAAGGTGTATGGGAGGGCGCTACTCCTTTCCCTGGATTGCAACACTTTACCCTTGATACGTACCTAATAATGCTGAATGTTAAGCAAAGAGGTATCAAGTACCATTTTTAAAGTCTTTGGTATGACCCCAACCTATGGTCTCCCTGGCCATAGGCGAACACTCTACCCACTAGACCAATGAGCCGGTTAATCATATTGCTTTGTGTTTTTCATTCGAAATGAAAGCCTATCAGTTGATGTTGGAAAATATTTAGGGTCCAGCAAAAAAATAAAAAAAAATCGAACATAATATATTCAATCTCGTCAATAAGCCTACCCTTTTTTATGGTCCCGAAATCAATTATGGAATTGATTTTTGAAACTAATACTTGCTTCGTCACATTAAATTCGAATTTCACCGTTACAAAATTATATATATATATATATATATATAATTTTGTCTTCGAAATTCGACTTATACACGAGTATATGCGATAAAATCTTTTTTCTTTTTTTCGCTGAGGGCTTATTGGTAAATTGACATACAAGTGTGCGTCAGTTAGTCTGTAGACTGACACAAAGTTCATCAGTAAGTAGTGCTGATAGCGTGGTTTCCCTTGACTCTTTCTCGCCATCCATCCCTATCCTCCATCTCTATTAGTATGTCCTCTAGATTGCATCCAGTATCCACACAGCTGATGTATATGTATATATATATATTTTTTTTTGCTTGTCGGCTAACACTAGTGTGTCCATATGTGGGAGTCCACAGGAGAACATCACTTATGAGTTCGTCCTTGCTTCTCCAGCAATGTCCAGCATGTCTTGTCCGTTTTTTATTTGATGGGAGCTAAATGGTGCACAGCTGCTGTTTTTGAGATACTGCTTCCAGGATTTTTTCAAAACAGTGCACAGCGTTCTAGTGTAGTTCCCATCTATATTTTTCTCCAAGCGTTTCATCAGAGTCCAGGTGGTGCAACCACACAATAGTACTGATACAGCTACAGATTGGAAGAATTCCCATTGTATTTTATCGTAGAGATCGGATTTCCATATGATCGACAACCTGTCAATAGCAGTTCATGACTTTCTTATGTATATATTGAAATCACTTTCAGTTTAGTGTACAGTGTTCAATTAATCACTGAATTAAGTGCATTGATATTTTTATGTGAAAATAAAGACTTGTTCCTAATCAAGCTACTGACTTATTGATTTACCTATGCACGTATTTATCCAACCCTTTGGCTTTCAGAATTTACCTTCTCCTAGCCTGGTTGCGACACCAAGGTGGACGAGATCAGTCTATCCTACTATTTAGTCATAGCTGAAAGAGGAAAAGAGATCGATTCACGTCTTTTGCAAGGGCATTGGCACGAAGTAAAACCCAAACATTACGTGTTCATTCTTCGCTGTGCGCACCACGATTGTGACACTCAAAGCAAACCTTCGTTAAAAAAAATAACGAGACTGAAGAACTTTTAAATTACACTTTCGTACTAAAACTCTCGAGAAAGGCATGAGTTTATTTCTCCCTGACTACATCTGCTATAGGTAAATAGCAAGGTAGTCGGAGTTATTTAGGCAGACCATCTTGGGGGCTAGCACCATTGTTACGAAAAAATTTACCTTTGTTAAACGTAATAACTCGGTCTTAAGAGATAACGATAACTGGGTATTCAAGAGATAAAGATTACAATCATTGTCTCAACATAGAAAACAAATTTGTTTTGTAGAGGAATGGTTAATATTCTTATCTCGCAGTTGTCGTTTCTTACTGAGCTCTGCTTAGTCTGGTACACATGTCTAAAGTTGTTTACCGTATCTGAAACAAAATAATAAAACTATTTTTCAGTCAAAGGTTTTGCATTTGATTGAATCCAAATGTATTCCACGATGAGGTACTCAGTTTATATCTATTAATCAACCTATATATATATATATATATAGAGAGAGAGAGAGAGAAGGTGCTCGTGATGAAATAGTTACCGTCATAGAAAATGGACACGACAACCTAAGTTCAAATCCGAGACGAGGCTGTTGGTATTTGGCATAGAGCTATTACCCTTGGGAAAGGTATGAATTCAGCTATTCTTCCTCTGATTATTGGTAAATAGTAAGGCAGATTAAGCTCTTTAACCTTGGTATGACAACCGGTCTAGGAGAACGAAAACTCTGAATTCAAACCTATTAAACTCCGCTTTATATATATATATATATATATATATATATATATATATATACACACAGTGGCGAGCTTCGAAGTAAGCGAATTCGAGATCCGGTCGCGTTAATACACTCACCTTCGGACAAATATTCTAGAATGGATTAAATACTATTACTATGGATTAAATAGTCTCAACGCTGTTCTGCAAAGATGGCTTTGGCATTGAATAACCCATGAAAATTGAAATGCCATTAAACAAAGAAACCGAAGCATCATATATACATAAACATAAACATATATACACATACAAACACACACACTCACACACACATACATATATACACATATACACGCACACACACACACACACACACCGCTAAAATAAGTTGCATTTTATTTACGTAATCACACACACACATGTTTGTGTGTGTGTGTGTTTATGCATTTCCTATGACGATAACTGTTACGCTACGCACGTCTCATTAATTTACCTGCACATATATGTGTCTGTGTGTCCGTGTGTCTGTGTGTCTATATTGGTGTACACATGCGCATATATGAAGTCGTTTCACGTGAAATGATTACGTAAATAAAATACAACCTATTTCATTACGGTGTGGTTTTCTTTGCTCAGTAGGGAAATAGTTATGGGAATACCCCGGTGCATATAGAATTAGAATCACCAGAGTTACATGGGTGGCGATCAAGGGTATCATCTGCATCTCACGTTGTTGGAACGAACCGATCAGGATTGGATTTTACCAACAATTTTATGTCGTCATACTTTTTTCGTTAAAAAAATTAAAAAATAGATTCCCTCTTTTTTGCATATGAACGGCTTGTTGGTGGGACTTAAATACACCTACTGCATCCCCTGTGGAGGGGTAAGAACCACCGCGCAAAAAGTATTGTCCCGGGTATGACACTTAACTGCATCTGATCATGTGGCTTCAGTTCTGGAGATCTGGTTTGGTTGGAGTTTATGGCATATCAACCGTTGTTGGTTATTTAATACCAAATCCTGTTTTACATACATATCAACTATATATGATTTGTAAACTCGTTTAGTAGATACATTTTTAAACGAGTTTGAGCTTATCTTTTTGTACACAGTTAAATGGTTTTAAGTATTTCTATGTAACACTAATATTTCTATTCTCTGTAAATCATTTGTTTACACACAGATGGTTTTATGTATTGCTATGTAACAGTAACAATGTAACGTTAGTCATTTGTTTGCACACTGTTAAATGATTTCATGTATTGCTATGTAACAGTAACAATGTAACATTAGTCATTTGTTTGCACACGGTAAAGTGGTTATAAGTATTGCTATTTACCACTAATTATTCGATTCAACATTATTCATTCATTTTTACAGTTAACTGATTTCATGTATTGCTATGCATCACTAACCATTCAATTAAACATCAGTCAGTTGTTTACACACAGTTAAATGATCAAACACTTTTATTTGTAACAATTCAATTTAGTTGTTTGTTTGCACACAGTCAAACAGTTCTATTTAACCCATATATAGGACCCTATCAGGTGCTACTACTCCGAGTCAGAGTGGATCTGGGAGCAATGGCAATGAAGGGGTGCTCTGCATTCCCCAAATCTCCAGCATTACCGGAGCCTGACCATCAGATTGTTTAGTGTCATATCTAGGACACACGTTGGTGGTGGTGGGGTCTTAGTCCTTTGCAGAGATGTAATCGGTGTATTCTATAGCCTCAGCCGACTGGGCTGAGGATATTTGGTGAGTGTAGAGTATCCTTTTATTGTCATTACTTCCAGGTCCACTCTGACCTGGAATGGTAGTACCTGTTAGAGTCCTATCAACGGATCAGATATATTTAAAGATTATTCATATTCGATAGGGCCATGTGTACAAAAAAAAATTTAACAAACAACAACAACACACACACACACACACACACACACACACACACACACACACACACACACACACACACACACACACAAATGTAAATATGAACGTACACTGAACGCGATTCCCTAACATCTAGTCATAAAATAACCTTAAATGGGTTGACATACCGTTAAAATCAATTAACTAATCAATCATTGACCAAAGGATTATTCACCTGACGAAGGCTGTACAATGAACCAGCTGAAATGTTATGATGACAGCATCAATTGCAAATATCTTTACATGGTAAAAACTATTTTAGTTGTAATTTACTAAAATATGATTCAGTTTTGTTTCAAATTTAATTTTGCCTCGGTATTAATATTTTTAGCTTATTTTTGTTAACCATTCTCGTTGCATATTTTAAGAGGTTTGGTTTGGTTTCTTTGTTTAATGGCATATCAACCTTTGTAGGTTATTTAATGCCAAAGCTATTCTCCGAGAAGAGCAGTAGTAGTACTATTTAACCCATAGCTAGGAGGATAAGGGGGTTCATATCTTTCCCAAGGGTATTTGCCCGAAAATGAACGTAAAAGCGCGACTGGAGTACGAACTCACTACGATTCCGCAGTCCATCGCTTTAACCATTACACCAAGACTTTTTTTTCTTTGCAATTCATTTAACATACTGCGCAGATAGGATTAATATGAAAAATGTCTGTTTCCTTAAAATAAAAGTACTTATAAAAGTAATAAAAAACTTATAAAATTAAAATTTTAAATACAATATACATATATATATATATATATATATATATATATATATATATATAACTCGCGGAAAATGTAGTTGATCCACTCCATTTTCCTCTAATTAGTTTTTAATGATCGTCAGATGTTGACTCTATAGCGTTACCATAACAACAAAGCCAGTATTAAAAAAAGGGGTGCGAAGACCTCATTCTCTTTACTTGCAGAATGGTTTAGAAGCGAGCGCCTGTCAAGGACAGCGAGCTTCATCCACAAAGCACCTGGTGTCACACAGAACATGACACTGCAAAAATCGTACAGTCTGCAATGCTGTAAGCTTACTTTCATACACACATATATATGTATGTGTATGTGTTTGTGTATGTGTGTATGAGAGAGAGAGAGTGTATGTGTGTGTGAGAGAGATATGTAAATTGTATGCGTATGTATGTGTATGAGAGAGAGAGAGAGAGAGAGAGAGAGAGAGAGAGAGACTCTGTGTGTGTGTGTGTTTTCAAATCGAACGCGGTCTGTATCAAGAATAATCGTATGTATTCGCCTCGAATGGGTAGATGGGTAAATTACAGCTCGATTCCTGTGAACACGAACTATCTCTGTGCTGGTGATTTTTTTAATGTGAATAGCAGACCCATGGGATCTGTCAGAAACGAGGGAGTGGCACAAGATAAAACGTTAAGAAAAGAGAAAGAAATAGCTATAAAGATCGCTCGCAAAGAAGCACGTTACTGCGATTCACATGAGTTCGAAATAGATATTTACAAAGCTTTGCCGAATGGGGCACAAGACAGCCAAGACGGAATCGAACACAATCTCACTGGCTCTCACACTTTTAACAGTCATCACTGCATTTTGGCTGGTGCTTGTTAGTAGGGACCAGTTGAACTGTGTTTTTGAAGCCACATTCAAGTATAAAACGAAATTATTGACAATCTTTGTCAGATCCGCTCGTCGATCGTTGCATTAAGATGAGATTTCCCAATAAGTTTAGTCAATAATACTATTTAGAAATAAGAATATAGATTGCAATAGATCTGTATAGATAATTAGAAAAAAGAAAGGAGAAAATGAAGTATTCAATTATGATATATGCATACCAAGTTTTGGTTCAAGGTATCACTTTTGGGTGATGACTCAGTGAATTTCGAATACCTGCCATTGTTTTCTGTCAAATGATTTGTCCTTGCTTACTGCAATCCTTCACTGCTGGATTAACTCCCTTCCATGCAACGCTCTTCATATGACTAATAGAAAACTTCACCCTCTTTTACTATAACAATCCATCCAAATATAAATACAGAAATACCAAGATCAATTTTCTTTTCCTTCAGATATCATGAAATGAAGGACTCAGCTTTTTTTCAACCATGGACACTCCACTTACTCAATGGTCTGACACTAAAATACACAGACTACAAATACACACTATAGAGTACACAAAGTCAAAAGCTTTAGCATATAATTCTGGACACACACAATCAACCATGAAAGACACCCTTCCATATGTAAGTCTTTCTCAAAGCTTTGCAGCCTAGTCGGCTGTAGAAAACACTGACTGTACTTCTGCAGAAGTAAAACCCCTCCAACGATAGATTAAAAGATTAAAAGATTTGCTTACGATCTTATAACGAAAGCTAGCTAGATAGGTAGATAGATATGAACAGACCGAGATATTTTCACGGACAGACAGATAGATAATGTACACACTGAGATAGATAGATAGATAGATAGATAGATAGATAGAGAGAGAGAGAGATCGTAAAATCAGCATAAATTTTTCTCACTCTGAATAGATAAAAGAATTAATTGGTCAAATGCTGAAAAGAAGGTAGGATGACTGTATTGCGCCAATTTTCTTTGAGGAAGGCAATACTAGGTTGAAAATATACAATAATAATAATGATAATAATTCAACCATCTCAGCCACAAACCATGTCTTTATTATAATAGTTTTTCACATTAACTTTATTTGATGGTTAAAAAACATCAGAGAGAGCCAATGTGACAAACTCCCACAATAATAAAGACATGGTTTATGGCTGAGATGGTTGAATTATTATTATTATTATTATTATTATTATAATATCATCTTACGAGTTTTCCACACCAGTTTTAACTGGTGGTCTTTTACAAGAGTCTAAGTGACAGCTAGTTTTCTTGGGTCTCCAGGAGTCTTCTCAGTATTTAGGCCAATTTCAACAATGCCGTAGTCTGGATGGTCTCGATTCTCCATCTGATTTCCAATCATTTTTTTTCAATCCTTTTGAGACTGACCCAAGCGAACCAGTTACTATTGGTATCAAAGTCACCCTCATGTTACACAGCTTTTTCAGTTTTCTGTCAAGGACCAAGTATTTGGTTATCTTTTTGCTTTCTTTTATTTTTACTTCGTGGTCGGCCAGAATAGCAAAATTCACGAGACGGCAAGTTCTCATTTTTTTCTTTGTTTGTTTGTTAGTTACCACTTCTGGCCAGAATTTGACGATCCGTTAGTATCTCAAAATCCCAGATATTTTTATGCGTCTCATTCTCTTGGACGGATTCTGGTTTGTGCGCATACCATTTGGTAGTATGGTCAAATTTCACTCTTTTGCACAATTTCCAATGAATCACCTTTCCTACCTGTCGTATCTAATCTGGTACTCCGTTTGTGCTAGTTTACAGCATTCGCTTTCTATATGATTAGTTGTTTTGTCTCTTTCCCCGCATAATCTACACTTGCTATTCTGTTGCGTATAATTGATTTTCGCTTTAACATAATTGGTCCTTATGGCGTTCTTTTGTGCTGCTATTTGTTGAGATTCACGTTCTTTCTTGTGATTATTCTTTTTAAGCCATTGCCCATGTCTTGTGGTGCGCAGTTTTGCCAGTTTGTCACAAGAAATATCCAGACAATTATTTTTCTTACCATTTTTGTTTCTTAGTTTTTGTTGTTTTTCGGTCTGTATTTCTGTTGCTAATGCTGTTATTGGCTCTTTTAGTTAGTCTTTCTTCGCTCTTTTTAATGTAGTCCTCGAGTAGTTGTATTGATGACTCTACGCAATCCTTAACGCTGGTGAATCCTCTTCCTCTTTCTTTTCTTCACACAGTCTGCCATATCTCGGGCGTAAAGCTTTGAGCATTGTCATCAACTTTCTTGTCCTTTTGTTCATTTGTCCGAGTTCCTCCTTTGTTCATTTTAAAAATGGTCCCGAGTATCTTACAAGGGGAACCTCCCAAGTGTTCATCACTTCTGTAGACCTTGATTTCCAGAAGCTTTCTCGCTCCTCTAAGGTACTTTTTTCTTGTTTTTTTTTTCTTAATCTCTGCTTGAATGATGATTCCAATATTCCCAAGTACTTGTAATTCTCCTTTCCTTCAAGTATTCTAATGCTTTTCCGATTTCGTAGTTCTATTCCTTCCACTGTTTCTCTTATCCCTTTTTTCATTACGATCATAGCACATTTTTCAATGCCAAATTCCATTCCTATATCCTGGCTGTATATTCTAATGGTTTGCATTGGGGGTATCTAGTTCTTTTTTTATTTTTTGTAAATTCCCTTATGTCATAATGTATATAAGGGGATTAATCTTTTCTTATAATTTTGTAAATTTGTAGCCCTCTTTGCATTTTGTAAGAACCTATAATTTACGAGAGTGAATGGCGAGATTGAGTTTCCCTGGAAGATGACACTTTGGATTTTTACCTCAGCTAGGGTTTGTCTGTCCACTATCAATTCCAGCTTCCATTTTGCCAAGGCATTCATAATGAAGTTCATGATTTTGTTGAATATTTTGTACATTTTCAAATACTCTATTATCCACATTTGCAGGGCCATATCATTGGTTTTTTTGTTGTTTATCCATGTCATGGCAACATTCTAATATAGCTAAGACCCTGATATTAATCAAAAGGAATCAAATAATGCGAGTGCGACATTACGATGTACGTTAAGCGCTTTAAAAGTCTATAAAGAGAACATTATGAAGGAAGTTGTAAAGGAAGAAATATGTATAATGGTAACTAAAAGTTAGTGAAGTGAAAGAAGTAGGTTTCAATTGCCGATAAAAAAAGTTGTCATAAAGTCCCTTCTCAATTTTTATTTCGTTGGCCTAAAATCTTTATAAAAATGTTTAATCCCTTCTGTCTACTCACACACACACACGTTCCAGTTTGAATAGAACTTTCCGCCTTTTTAGTGGTGATGTGTGTCTGCGTCCGTATCCATAAGCTAAATTTGATCCAAAGAGTGTAGAGACAATCATAAATGAATTCTTCCCAGGTAGGCTTTCTTTCCGCAAGTCTTATGACCGACTAAACCCTGATATCCTGAAACCAAACCAATAGTGACAGACTTGTTTTATGTCAGTGTACCAACTGGAAATACGCGATCGTTCTTGGTAAAGTGATGATTACTTCATTAAACAAATAAGTATTGCCTTCAATGTACTTGTATTATGCATTGTAAGCTGAGCACTGGAGGCACGAAATTTACAATTAAATTATTATGTAATGAAGTAATATTCCTTTTTTCTCAAAAATAATCTTCACATCTTATAGACCAGAAAGTCTGTATAACACAATGCAATGATATTGTTTTTGTGCACTTAATACATAACATTCTTTTTATTTTCTATGAGATCAGATGTCACTGTGAAGAATTGTATCTACACGAGGTTATTTAGGGAAATGGGTGGGGAAGGGGATGGAGCAAGTTTAAAGGTCAATGTGACACTTGTTAAAATCAGCCTCTTCTTTTTTTTTTTTCTCCTTTTTACGCTTTCTATTTTTATTTTTTTTCTAATAATACTTTCCTTCCAGCACCTCCAGCACCACCCTTATATTTATTCATTTAAAGTCTATGGTGCGTTAGATCTTCTTCTTCTTTTCAATTCCTTCATCTTCCGTTTGTTATTTCCCCATTCACTTTCTTTATTTCTCTCTTTCTACATCTCTCTCTCTCTCTCTCTCTCTCTCTCTCTCTCTCTCTCACCTCCATCTTTAGGGCTTTATTTCTATTTCAAACCTGGGTATAAGTACATCTTAGGATATAGTTATACAGAGCGTCATCCCAGTTATATATATATATATATATATATATATATATATATATAAGGACCAATTATGTTAAAGCGAAAATCAATTATACGCAACAGAATAGCAAGTGTAGATTATGCGGGGAAAGAGACAAAACAACTAATCATATAGAAAGCGAATGCTGTAAACTAGCACAAACGGAGTACCAGATTAGATACGACAGGTAGGAAAGGTGATTCATTGGAAATTGTGCAAAAGAGTGAAATTTGACCATACTACCAAATGGTATGCGCACAAACCAGAATCCGTCCAAGAGAATGAGACGCATAAAAATATCTGGGATTTGGGATATATATATATATATATATAAGACCCCGTGGTGTAGTGATTAACATGTTGGACTGAGGTAAGCAAGTTCGAACTCACGCTATTACACTCACTTTCGAGCTGATACCATCGGATACCTTGTGGAGGTGCCCGTGGTGTAGTCGTTATCGCCGTAGGAAATGAACACGGCGATACGAGTTCAAATCCTGGACGAAACTGATTGCATTTCACATAGCACTAATACCCTTGGGAAAGGTATGAATCCAATTATTCTCCCTCCAGCTATGGGTAAATAGTAGGACAGACTAGGTTCTTCAGCCTTGGTGAGGCAACTAGTCTAGGAGAAGGAAAACTCTGAATTCAAACCTGTTAAACTCCGCTTAAAAAATTGACCTTGTGTCATATCCTGCCCGAGCGGAGGGGTTGGTAAATAGTACCATCGGGGTGTCCTCGTGGTGTAATGGTTAAAGCGATGAACTGCGGAATCGTAGTACGCGAGTTCGTACTCCAGTCGCGCTATTATATTCACTTTCGGGCAAATACCCTTGGGAAAGGTATGAACCCCCTTATTCTCCCTCCAGCTATGGGTAAATAGTAGAACGGACTAGGTTCTTCAGCCTTGGTAAGGCAACTAGTCTAGGAGAAGGAAAACTCTGAATTCAAACCTGTTAAACTCCGCTTAAAAATTGACCTTGTGTCATATCCTGCCCGAGCGGAGGGGTTGGGTAAATAGTACCATCGGGAAAGCTATGAACTTCCAATTCCCTCAGCGATGTGTTATATACTACTTCTTCTGTCTTTCTACAAGGATGGCTTTGGCATTAAAAAAACCACGATGGTTGATAAGTAATTAAACAAGCCAACCCGAGATATACATCGGGTTGGCTTGTTTAATTACTTGTCAACCATCGTTATATATATATATATATAGTCATCCACAGACAGACTATCATTGTATCATAACTCTTTAGTGTGGCTAGACACGTAGGACGCTTTAAGCTGGGATTGAAACCTACCCAACTTTACGTTAGACTTAGTATCATACCGCTCAGCCATCAGTCAACAAACGTCAGCTCGGGAATTATAAGGCATTATGTATTACCGGTTTATTTTGTTTAGCGGATGTGCCGTGGTCTAATGGTTGACGTTGTAGAAAATAGACACGGTGACCAGAGTTCAAATCTTGAACGAGGCCGTTTGCATTTCATATAGCACTACTACCCTTGGGAAAGGTATGAATGAAATTATTCTCCCTCCAGCAATAGGTAAATAGTGGGGCAGACTGTTTCCTTTAACTCTGGTTAGGCAACCATTTTAGGAGAAGGAAAATTCTGAATTCAAACCTATTAAACTCCGCTTAAAAATTGATCTTGTGTCACACACACACACACACATACATACATACAAGCAGTTGTCACTAGATTTATCTTTTGTCTTTTATTTTCACATCGAAAATGTCTAATCAGATAGAAAGAGAATACAAAACAGGCCGCTATTAGTCGATATTTCTCTAGTTTCCCACCACACAAGAGTATGACACAAGGCCGTTTTATAGTGGGATTGCGCATAAATCGAGACTCGGCACTTATGCGTAGCAGGTGCCAAAGTAATTTGACCCCGTCGGCATTCCCCCAATAGGATGCCTTAGGGACCAAGCAATGAACTTAGTCCTGCAGACAGGGAAAGACCTGGGGGGACAGCCCCTTAGGCCTTGTTTACAATGACAAATATAAACACCCGGCATGAATACCAAGAGACCTGCCCGAAAGCGAAAAAAATTATTAGTGAATTTTAAGGCTCAGTATGTCTTTGTGTCCTCTGATAATATCCCGATTGCTGCTGTTATTGATGTCGCAGTTCCATTATTTTATAAAGTTATGTTGTCCTATCTTTTTAAAATTATTTACAAACAGAAAATATCTAATTGTAGAAAAACGCTAAAAAAAAAAGAACCTGTTTTTTAAAATCACATTGAGGTTTTTAAAAAAGTCACTTCTTTAATGTTTAAAAATTTAAGTGTAATATTTTCTTTAGATTTTTATTCTATATTAACAGGAACGACGATTAGTTGAATTTCTTTTAAGCAAAATTCTTTTTAGAAAACAGAAAGCAGATTTTTGTGAAAAAAAAAAAATAATAATGATGAAATTTCAAGGGTAGCTTTTAATAGCATCAATCAATAATAGATTACCCTTTTTAACCAAAACTGTTACATATACGTGGTGCATTCAATAAGTTTCCGGACTTTTTTTGTACATGCATTTCCAATTGTCGTAGACTCTTGAAAATTCAGTATCTTATTGCTATACATCTTATGAGATGACTGAACATTTTTTTATTATTTCAGGTTCAAAGGAACAGCTACATCAGAAATTGGAATACATCCTACTAAAGCCTGATTGTCACAGCTGGTGAATTTCAAAAATGCAATCTGGACGTCAGGACACTTTAGAAGAACGGTATGCAATAAAATTCTGTTTTAAACTAGGAAAAATGCCACAGAAACGTATGGAATGCTTCAGACTGCTTTTCGACCATCTTGCATGAATCGAGCAACAGTTTTTAAGTGGCATAAGAAATTCAAGAAAGGCAGGGAGTCTGTGAGGGATGATGAGAAGTGTGGGAGGAGTAAGGAAGTCAAGACACCAGATGTGATTGGCCAAAGCGTTAGGCTTAGGGTTACTATGTTGAGGTTTTAAGGGAGTTCAGTGAGAGATTCCGTCGGAAGAGGCCAGCACTCTTCAAATCGGGTCAGTGGCATTTCCACCAGGACAATGCCCCAATCCACAACTCCATCCTTGTCACAGACTATTTGACCAAGATAGGCATCAAGACAGTTCCTCAGCCTCCCTGCAGTCCAGACCTTGCTCCCTGTGACTTTTGCTTATTCCCTCTGCTCAGAGGCTATCTTTATGAGACAATTGAGGAGATGAAAGAGGCTGTGATGAAGGTCATTGACGCGCTTACACAAGAGGACTTCCATGGGGCCTTCCAGAAGTTGTTGGAACGGTACAACAAGTGCATTGCAGTCGGAGGAGATTACTTCGAAGGGGACTTGAGTTTCATGTGCGTACTATCAATAAAAGTTCCCATATAAAAAAAGTCTGGAAACTTATTTAATGAACCTCGTACCTTTTGGTTTCTTTTCTTTTGCGTGTGTGTGTGAATGGAGGGGTGTATTCTAAAATTGAAAAACGAACAACATACACCGTTATTCCTTGATCTTGATAATGTCCAGACATGTTTGTAAGCGACCGACCACAAACGTTTGAACAATAATTGCATTCATTGGATCCAGACATCCATTATCTTGTACGAATAAATAAATAAATTTAATAAATAAATAAGATTTTTTTAAAAATATTTAAAAAAGGAAGAAAAAAATTCTTAACCAACCTCTTCAAAAATTTTGCATTAATACACACTCATGCTCTCTCTCTCTCTCTCTCTCTCTCTCTCTCTCTCTCTCTCTCTCACACACACACACACACAATACGGGATGTTTAAGAAAAATTCATATCATTTCGAAATCTAATGACCGATCCCTGTTCAAATAATCTAAAATGTTAACAGCATGTGTAGAAAAAACTCAAAATTCAATGTTTAATTCTTTTTTTCAAGTCTAGAAATGTCATTCACTGGAAAAGAAACGGCATTTAAACATTAAACATCAAATTTGGAGTTACTTTTACACAAGCTGTTAAAATTTGAGATCATTTGAACGAGATTTAATCAAGTTATAAGATTGCGAAATGATATCAAACTTTTTGAAACGGCCTATATTTTTTAACTAGTTACTTAAAGACTCTAAGAATATATTTAAAAGTATACGTTCAAAAAATGAATAAGTATTCACACCTGCACCACCAAAATACAACCCTCCCCCCACATATATATGTATAACTTGACAATGTCAAGATTGACAATGTGTGAAAAAGCTTTTTATTGTTATTATAATTCCTGCAATATTGAAGAGAGATTTACCTAAGTCATCTCTAACCAACTTTATTCTCCATCGAAAATGTTGACTTGTGAGCAATGGGAAATTCTTCATTCTAATATTCCTACTGATCACCACCACAGCGCACGCATGCGCACATACACGCATACGCGTACACACACACACACACACACACACACATGCGCGTGTGCAGGATGCGCTTAAGACGTAATGGTTATATTATCGTCGTAGGAAATGGACTCGGTAATCCGAGTTCAAATCCTGAACGAGACTTTTTGAATTTTACGTTATGCTAAAATACTTTGAAAAAGTCGATTATATCAAGATTCTTACCTAATACACATAATTTGTGCACAGTTATAATGTTTCAAGTATTCCTATCAAATATTAATAATCTATACACAATTATAATGTTTAAAGTAACTATTCCTAATTAATCATAGTCACTTGCTTACACGTAGTTATATGATTCTGAGTATTCCTATCTAACACAAATAACTTACAAGCAACTATATCGTTTCTAGTGACTAATATTGATTATAGCTTCAATTAACTTACCATATAAGTAAGTAAAGTTGGCGACCATAGTCGAGGGCGAACAGAAGGCTCCCTTTTCAATAGCTACTACATCGAGGTGTAGGGGAGGGCGTTACTCCTTTGCTTAGATTGCTCCACCTTACCCTTGATACGTACCTTATATTGCTGAGTGTTAAGCAAGGAGGTATCAAGTACCATTTTTTGAGTCTTTGGTATGACACGACCTGGGATTGAACCCAGATCTCCCGGACCGTTAACGAACACTCTACCCACAAACCAATGAGCCGAGTGTGCAAATTATTTGTGTTATCAAGTATTCCTATCCGATACAAATAATTTTCCAAACATATATATTTGGCCCTTAGATTGATTCCTAATAATTACTACCATTCCGAATCAAGGTAACCCGGGGAGTAAGAACACACCCCAGAGCTCTAGAACTGGAGCCTTACCTCTTGATGCAGTTTAATACCCTACCCAAGACACGCCTTTTGAGGGGATCTTTCCTGTCTCCCGAGGGTGCAGTCGGTCAATTTTTAGCCGCCCCACCGACAGAACTGTAATGCTTGGGGATTCAAATGTATTTTACGCAAACAGTGATAATAAAGAAAGTACGAAGGGAGATAATCAGAAGTTATCAGGGAAACGTGTAGTGTTGGAAAGGTACTGGAGAGGAATATCTGATTTTTCTCTGATGAAAATAGACCAAATGTCAAAAAATTTTCTTGTTTTTTTTTTTTTGTTGTTGTTGTTTGTTTTATTATACATTTGCTGATTTTCTCCGTCACTCTGCTTCCCCAAACTAATACCGTCCTAATTTCTCATTTAAGCTTAAACTCGGAGTTAAACCCTGAACTCTGAGTAAGAAAATCACCCCAAGCCTCGTAGACACTAATAATCTGCTCGGCATCATGTGGTAATAAATAATTGTTGATATGACGTTGTTATAAATAATACCTCACCAAAGTTTTCTCTTTTTTTAATCTTTTATTATGGGTGCGGAGACCCTAATGATAAAATTATTTTGTAATTTGCTTGAAGCATTGCACAAATTATTTTATTTTGTTGTATTGAATTAATTTAGAGGGCTATTGCAATGTGAAATAATTATTTGAGTCTAATTAATTTCAAAGTAAGACTTCGTCGTCAGAGACTTTTTTTTTTTATAAATGAACACGATGTTGGAGGTTCAAAATTTTTTTTTGAACGTTGTAAACATGGTGTCATGTGAGGTGTTACGGTGCCACGTGGGGTGTTTAATTGCTATGCGGAATAGATGTGACTTCAGTTATCCTAATCAATTTCATTTTATTTATTTTTTTATTTAAAAAAAATCTAAATATGTATTTAAAATGAGTATGTTAATTAATGATATATTCAGTATTTAATTCTAATCTACTGTTAATCTCAGGGTGTAACTTAGCTATTAATAAAGCTTCGTGGATTCTGAGATTACTAACAATACGTACTATTACTTTTATTTTCATGGAAAAATTATTATCATTATTTTTGTATTTAATTAAATGTTTATGGAATTAAAGAACACCTCAACACACGTGCATTCTCATTCCATAAACATTCATAGAATGGTTTCTAAGAACAGTTGCATTTTGCTGAGGGATTCAATGCTTACCAATTGAATGTCGTGTGTAATTATAACAGCATTGAATTATTCCTTTACAAGTTGAAGGATAAATATCACTCAAATATATTTGATCCATTCTGGGTGCAAGTATATATATATATATATATATATATATATATATATATATATATATATATATATATATATATATATATATCCCTTGAAATTTTGGAGCAATATAATTATCCTATATCCATTTTATAGATTCCTCGTCCAACAACACCAGTGACAGGCTTTGTTAAAGGCCGGGATTTTCAATGTTAGTTCTTCAAAACGGATAAGTTCTATCTACTTGGAAGAGTGGCACAACACAGTCTTCTTCTCCTCATTGTCTTCATTTTTGGTTTATGCCTCACTCAGTATAGTATAATATAGTATAGTATAGTAAATATTAAATATTAATATTGCATAGTATAATATAGTGAATATTAACATTACACAGAAAAACGCGATGATTTTCTTTCTCAAAATTCTCTGCAACCAAAAAAATAAAAATGAATAAAAAAAAAAAAAAAATGAAAGAAATACCCAAGTTGCAATTTTTTTCCCCAATTCATCAAAGGAACGGAGATTCGACGACAATTTATTTTTTAATAAATCATTTTAAAGTATGAAAATACTTCAAAATGATTTATTAGAAAATAAATAGTCGTCGAATCTTTCTTACAAAATGAGAAAATTAAAGGTTATTTCTCTTGATGCTATCACATATGATGATGAATGAATTGATTTGAATGAATTGACATGTCAAACCGCCTAGGGTTATTTTATTACCAGAGGTTAGGGAATTGTGTTTATATTTTATATTTTTTGTGGAGTTGTTTCATGTGAGTGTTTTTGTCCCACCCCAACTATCCTATCGAATACGAATGATTCTTAAACAGATCTATTTGATCCATATATAGGACCTTAGTAGGCACTATTACTCCGGGTTAAAGTGGACCTGGAAGTAATGGCAATGAAGGGGTATTCCACCCTCTGAAGATCTCCAGAACTAGCGTCTCACTATCAAATGGAGTTAAGACCACTCTTTTTAGGGGGGGCGGTCTTAACCCTTGGATGGGGATACAGTCAACGTATTCTAAGCTCTGCCGACGTAGTGACATTATTGATGAAGATTTAACTTGCAAGAAATAGCTTGCAAAACTAATTGTTTGTTATAATTCTACGGGAGGTACCCGTTACCTACATGGTCGTGTATGTTGATAAAATTATCAAGTGAACTGAGTCTGACATAAGGACATGACAATGAGACACTCATTAAGTACTTAACTCACAATTACTTTCGAGATTGGTTTGATAACATAAAGCTTAATGGTGGCCGTCCTGACACACACGGATTCAGATTCAAAGATATTCATGACAATTATCTCATACGTGTATATTATTCCAGATTTTTTGGTGGTATGGAATCTCATACACCTACATACCACTGAAAAGAAATAGATACCTGTATCTAATTCCTCAACAGGTGTTCTTATGGTTCGACCCTCACCACCTCGCAACTTTCTTCAGCTACACCTTGCTTCCAACCAACTGATCTGTTCAAATGCGCATCAGAATTTCCAAAGAGCCTATAACTTCCACTTCTTTTGCAACATTCAAGATTCTCTGGCGTCTGCACCTTGCAAGAATATGCCATGTAGCATGTAAATAATAACAGAAGCAGATATGATGCCAAAAAAGAGGGTGGTTTGTGTGTGTGTGTGTGTGTGTGTGTGTGTGTGTGTGTGTGTGTGTGTGTGTGTGAGAGAGAGAGAGAGAGAGAGAGAGAGAGTAAGAGGTGTGAGACTGGATGATAAAGAGAAGTGAATGGAAGGAAATAATGAAAGAAAGTGAGGGAGGCGAAAGAGAGGAATAATCAACGAAAGGTGAAAGAAGAAGGGGGAAAAGCAAAAAAAAAACAGAAAGAAAAGAAATGGGCTGACGTAATGTGGAAAAGAAAGAAAGAAAGAAAGAAAGAAAGAAAGAAAGAAGAGGATAGAGGAGAAAATTTATCGGAAATAAAAAGTAACAGAAGAAGAAGAAGAAGAAGAAGAAGAAGGGGGAGGGAGAAAAACAATACAAAAGTATAGAAAAATGTCCTGACATTATGTGGAAGAGAAAGAAAGTAAGAAAGAAAATGAACAAGGTGAAATAATAAATAAATAAATAAATAAATAAATAATAATAATAATAATAATAATAATAATAATAATAATAATAATAAGAAGAAGAAGAAGAAGAAGAAGAAGAAGAAGCTGGTTTTAACAGATGGCACATTGACCTTTAACTTACTTCATCTCTCTGATGCAGTTCTAAGACGCGACGTTACTTTGTTTTTGTTTTATTTTGGAGCGTGGAGAAATTTTTTTTTACTTCACTGCATAATATTTTCTAAGTAAAGTTCCCGCCTTCGGCGAATCAGTCTCCTATAATAATACTGTCAAACCAAATGTAGTGTAATTATAATTTTACTCGAATTTTGCAAGCATAGAAATAGAATGGATATGATTTACTAAAGGCTGATGTAAGGTCGAACTTCTGGTTTATTGCCTTAATATTTATTATTTGATAAAGATGTCTTTAGTCGGAGTTTCTTTCCTATTGTGGAAACAAAAGCTTTCAATGTCCTTCGTTTCCTTCCGTAGTGAAAGGGAAAAAGTAATGGGATAAACTTATAGATATCAAACAGAAAATTTTAGGGTTTCATTCTTTTTAATGTCACCTTAATTATCAGGTTTACTAAAGTGTATTACTGATAAAGTATATCAGTTAATTTGAATTTTTGCGATAAATTGGGAAAATTTTGGTATTTCTATTACAACAGCTCTGAGCCCATACAGAATGTAGCCTTGAAGACAAACCGGGAGAGATGGACGATAGAGTAGGGAGGGTCAGGGAGATCTGCGCTGGCGGCGTGACATGATGATGATGATGATGATTTTAAATTGTTTGACTCAAAAACACTTTTTTTCATAAAAATAGTTTATTTCAGGAGACTGACATAAATTTCTCGGCCTACCTGAAAATTGGTGGGTTTCTACGACCTTTATTAACTAAATTTTGCGATCAGCCAAGATCGTAAATAAATCTTTTTTTCTTGAATGAGCTATTGCAGTACAGCGAAAACGGTTGCTTACGATAAAAAAAAAACAAAAAACAAACTAAGTTCATTTTCGGAATCAGCACCATCAAATTAGCTAAAATACGTGTTTTGTTTCTCGGTAGCAAAAATCGTGTTGACTAATGTATTGATTCTTCTGATTTTCAATGAATTTACATTAACATATAAAACCCCCTGTTCCATAAATAAAACTTATTTTAATATCTAACCACTAATAATACAATTCTTCCAGATTTTAATGTATTTCTATATTGGAATAATTAGCAATTCATTTATATCATGCATATAATACTCTTGTTGTTTTAGGAAACTTGAATTAATTCCTAATCACCAATAATACACATTTAATGTAAAAATCTATAAAATTCGGTGTAGAGTCATCAACTTTTCTTTATGCTATAAATCCTTATTAGTCCAAGAAGTGATTAAAACCAACTTGTGAAGTAAAGGTTAAGCCAGCGGGTAGTGATAAAAAAAACCCTGAGCTTTAGTTACATATCATATATAAGCAATAATCCCTAAAATACAATCGTGGTTATTTCATATTTTTCTTACTGCTCAAATTTGTCGTGTTGCTTTATTATTATTATTATTATTACTATATTTACCCAACCCCTTCGCTCGGGCAGGATATGACACAAGGTCAATTTTTTAAGCGGAGTTTAACATTTGAATTCAAAGTCTTCCTTCTCCTAGACTAGTTGCCTCACCAAGGCTGAAGAACCTAGTCTGCCCTACTATTTACCCATAGCTGGAGGGAGAATAATTGGATTCATACCTTTCCCAAGGGTATTAGTGCTATGTGAAATGCAATCAGTCCAGGATTTGAACTCGTGTCGCCGTGTCCATTTCCTACGACGATAACCAATACACCATTATTATTATTATTATTATTATTATTATCATTATTATCATTAGATAATAATAATGTTTGAATGAAACTATTGATATACCTATATATTGGTAAATAGAAGACAGAATAGTCACTCTTTTAAAAATCCTCCCCAAAACAGAGATCATTGTGTACACTTTGTATAAAATCTGGGGTCTGATGAAGGTTTTTCTTGCTTCTAGTACCAATATTACCTGCTGCATGGCGTATGGCTTCCATGATAGTCAACAGTCAAGACAGAAGGAGTCGGGATGACTGATAACGACTATGTGTTCATACCAAAATGATCCACCTTATGAAGGAATTCAACAGTAGTCAGGTCTAGAGAGGGATAGGCTCCATCAGACTATTCCTGTCCAAGACTTGAGACATGAATGAGTTGCGTCTCAACGATCAATTCAAATTACAGGAGCTGGGAAGAAGAAGAACACTGAACCATAACACCATGAGATCTTAACTGAGGAACAGTTTAAAATAGTTATACCACTCAGTATTTAGGACAACTGACAACTCTAATGAAATATAATTGTCGTAACCAAATGAAATAGAAAAAAAAAAAAAAAAAAAAAAAAAAAAACGAGGCCAAAGTGTAAACTGCTCGAAAACAGTACTCCCGACAGTTTTATGAAAACAAGACAAATCAAACGAAAATATCTGAAGTACACTTTATTTCAGTATCGAAAGTAAACCAGTAAATCGATTCCAAGTATGCCTCGCCTATGGTGTGACACAGGTCATTTTTTGGTAAAGCTGGCTTGAATTTAGAATCTTTTTTTTCTACCCCACAATTTATCCATAGCTAGTGGGAAAAAAGATGAATTCATTCCTATACCAAGTGAAATGGAATCAACCTTGTACAGAATTGTCCGGTATAACAGGATAGATTCGTGGTTTTCGATTTCAGTAAATGGGAAAATTATACTCGACGCCATATTTGTACAAAATAACACTCCTAAGTGATGTCATAAATGTTTACGTCACACTAACTGGGCGCGTTTGGTGTTACATAATGGTAATAGGGCAGTATTTTATGTACCCTATGGTAAGTAAAAAGGCAATATTTTATGTATCCTATGGGAAGTAATATGGCAGTATTTTATGTATACTATGGTAAGTAAAAAGGCAATATCTTATGTATCCTATGGTAAGTAATATGGCAGTATTTTATGTATACTATGGTAAGTAAAAAGGCAATATTTTATGTATCCTATGGTAAGTAAAGAGGCAATATTTTATGTATCCTATAGTAAGTAATATGGCAGTATTTTATGTATACAATGGTAAGTATAAAGGCAATATTTTATGTACCCTATGGTAAGTAATATGGCAGTATTTTATGTATACTATGGTAAGTAAAAAGGCAATATCTTATGTATCCTATGGTAAGTAATATGGCAGTATTTTATGTATACTATGGTAAGTAAAAAAGCAATATTCTATGTGCCCTATGGTAAGTAATATGGCAGTATTTTACCATTATTTGAAATGAAGTGGTGACATTTTGAATAACCAAGAAAACTTTTGCATGCTCCACATCCTTAACATCATCGTTTCACTTGCCTGTAGGGTGACAAGTCAAAGTCCCAATAATCTTTGAAAAAGCACCGCAGCAATAAGTATTTTATAACAGAGTAGTCATATACAATTAACGGAGGCGCTCGTGAACTGTCTAACTTGAAATAGAGATTTTTGGTATTGTCTTAAAATACCCATTTGCTTTATACACCGACATATACAGTATTTTGTTTTACCTCTTGGAAGAGGTTGGCGAGTTATTTCATGAGAAATTTCTTTGTTCTGGAACAGCTGACAAACTATTTTCCTGATGTGACGCCACACATTGACAGGTTCTGTAACTGCTTATTCTAAACTGAAAATAGTGTTATTTAATTTTCCCACTTGAGTGACGAACTCAAGAAGTAGATATTTTCACAAGGTGGTGATATTTATACTTACGACTGGTAAACGTAATTTAGACAACACTTTGTAAACAACATTCTGGCATTTAAAAAAGGAGGTGCTCATGAAGAAACCTTGAGCATATACTTCTGTGGAATTTCACGATATTCTGGCAAGTTCTGGTTCCTTAATAGATGTTGGGAGTTAACACATACACATATATTTGCATACACTTAGTAGTATATAAATGTATACAAAACCTTTCTTTTATAAAAGCAGTTAATGCAATGATAGTACAATCAAGTAACATCCACGTCCCTAGCTATTCAAGTAGAAGAGTGACAAAAATTAGCTTTTATTTTTTAACTTTCTATCGGTTAAGAAGGATAACAAAGAAGCGCCACTGAAATTTATATAACAAACAAAGGAACTTTTAAAATACTTACAATGACACAAAACCTTTCTTTGTCCCGATATGCTAAGCGACAATCTTTGAGTTAGAATATTTTCTGTGTATGTTTTTCTTGTCAAATTAAAAATGTTTATTATAAGCGGACATTCATTGGCAACGGCCCAGAAGACCTGGACTCAATCCCATGTCGAGTCATACCAAAAATGGTACTTAATGCCGCCTTCCTTAACACTCAGCATTATAAGGTACGGATCAAGGGTAAAGTGAGGCAATCCTGGGAAAAGAGTTGCGCCTTCCCCTACACCTTGGTGTAGTAGCTCTCGAAAAGGGAACCTTCGGGTCACTCTCGACTAAAGAGAGACAACTTTACTTACTTACTTTATTATTATTATTATTATTATTAGATAATAATAATGTTTGAATGAAACTATTGATATACCTATATATTGCGGATCTCTTTTCGATCATTGTTTAAAATCTGTTTCTATTCGTGAATAACTTGAGAGAGTAAACAGTGGCCACGTTTAAGCCTCTCCATAAAAAAAACTCAGACATTTACAATAAAATATTGTGATTAGGAGGCGCTCATGGTGTAATGTAGGAAGTGGTCCCGGTTACCCGAGTTCAAACTTTGAAAGAGACTGTTTGCATTTCACATAGCGCTAATACCTTAGTAAAAGTAGGAATCCAACTGTTCTTCCTCCAACAATGGGTAAATATTTGGGCAGATTGGGTTCTTTAACCTTGTAATGGCAAGCGGTCTAGGAGGAAAAAACTCTGAACTAAAACTAGCAAGAGTTCTGATGAATGTTGGGCTTTGCTAGGTTATTCTTGTCCAAGACACGCTACATGTGTGGCGCCCTCTCGACCAAACCAGGTTGCAGAACCAGTGAAGGTGAGTAAAAGAGATACAGTGATTCAAGACAAGTCTTTGCTGACGAGCAAATGAAAGAAATGATTGTCTAGAAGCAGCTGACGAGATATTTCCACTGCATAATGTCAAATATTGAGCGGTCTTTGTTTTTTTTTCTTAAAGATATATATATATATATATATATATATATATATATATATATATATATATATATATATATATATATATTCAACGACGAAATCATTCATACACCCATAAATATTGAATACTTTGACTGATTTCTAAGAATTTAATACGATAGATAGATAGATAGATAGATAGATAGTATTAAATTCTAAGTGATGGGTCAAAATATTCAGAATTCATTGGTGTACGAATAATTTTGTCATTGACTAATATATATATATATATATATACTTTTTGTCTTATCTGATAAACCACCGTTCTATCGTTGGGGCTTAGAATACGCTGACTGAACCCTCCACTTGCAGAGTGGATAAGACTTCCGCCCCACCCCCTCTACTCAAAAAAGAGGTGTCTTGGCATGACACTAAACTTCATCTGATAGCGAAGCACCAGTTCTGGAGATATCGAGGTGTATGTGGTACCCCCTCACAGCCATTGATCCTAGGTCCAGTCTAAGCAGTAGTTCCTGTTAGGGTCCTAAGTATGGGTTAAATGTATCTGCTTAAAAATTATTCGTATTTGATTGGATTGTGAGCAAAAACAAAGAGTCCTTAAGAATCAATTATGCAAAAAATGTAAATATAAACGTACAATAAATGCGCTTCCCTGGGTTGATATGCCGATAAAATCAATCAATCTGAAAGACACACTTTTTAATAAATAACTCAATAAGGTAAAAAGAATAATAAACCCTTTTTTATGAAAAAAACAAACAAACTATACAGATGCAAAGAAACCAACTACAAAGTTTATTTGACTGTAATTCATGATTGGAAGAATAAATTTGAAATAAAAAGTCCTATCAATGAAACTTATTTGGTAGCAAATCTTTTTTGAGGAATGTAGAGGAGAAAATGCGTAGAACACCAACCTATTTTATGGACCCTCCACCCCCCTCAAAAAAAAAATATCGAATTTACTATCAAAATATTGCGACAACAAAAAATTAAAACGTAATTGTAATGTTAAATAAAAAAAGGTTTTTCTAAAAAGAAATTGTTTGGTTTCTTTGATTAATAGCATATCAACCGTTATAGGTTACTTAATGCCAAAGCCATCCATATGGAAGAACAGCGGCGATACTATTAAACCCATAGCTGGGGGTATAACGGGGTTCAAACCTTTCCCAAGGGTATTTATCCGATAGCGGACGTAATAGAACGACTAGAGATCGAACTCGCTTACTTCGAGGCCGCTGCCAACATATTAGCCATTACGCCACGAGGACCTTAACGGTAACTAGTCTTTGGTGAACATTGGGCCCGAGGGCACAAGCTTGGGAAACTCTAATGCAGGCGTTTACTTTTTAAAAAATCCTTTGAAAGCAAAAAAAGAAAATCTATCTCAGTCAAGAAATCCTATCTGTGATATCAGCGGTTACTCCTCAGACAAGATTAAAATGAGAACAATCTTCCGTTCGTTCTGCTTTATCATAAGAAAATAAAAACCAAGTCTGTATATCTAATGAAATCTAATTCGTACTACGTAATTTAAAAGACGTGGATCCACTGGTTCAAAACGTAATCATAGATATCTTGAAGCAAACGTCGAGACGCTACATAGGACAGAAGCGAAAACATCAACGGAGACGTGCAAAAGAGAATCAAGTACGTCTGACCCACAGACGATTATTAACAAATAGTCTACTTAGAAAAAGTAGGACACCAACCTATTTTAGTGGACCCTCCACTCACCCAAAATATCGAATTTACTATCAAAATATTGCGACACTAATCCTCGACCTTAAGTAACAGATGCTCAAAGTTAGAATGAAATGTACGTCTAGCGATTTACTACTACGACCTCCACCCACTTTAGGTTGGTGCTGCCGTGAGGTGAGAATCCTCAGAAACAAGATCACCTCCGTTAAACTTGTAAACTATTTGCTATTGTTGTGAATTGAATTATCTACATACTCTCAGCTCAGTCCACATAAAAATTGAGTGCCTACTAAACTACCATTTTTGGTTTGGTCTGGTATATTTGTTTAACGGCATATTAACTCCTTAGGGGATATTAAGTGCCAAAATTTGTAATCATAACTATTATCTATGTTCCATTTTTTAAATTCCTTTTTTGTTTATAATTATTTGTCTTTACATTGTTACATAATATAAAGTATTTGTATCTAATACTAATAATTTATACACTATTATTGGCCTAGTGCGTAGAGTGTTCGCCAATGGTCCTGGAGACCTGGGTTCAATCCCAGGTCGCGTCATACCAAAGACTTTTAAAATGGTACTTGCTGAACACTTAGCAATATATGGTACGTATCAAGGGTAAAGTGGAGCAATCCAGGCCAAGCAGTAGCATCCTCTCCTACACCTCGGTGTAGTAGCTATTGAGAAGTGAACCTTCTGGTCGCCCTTGACTACAGTCGCCAACTTTACTCTATTTTATATGGTTTAAAGTAACGATAACTAAATAATCATTTGCTGCACACAGTTTTATAGTTTCAAGGAGTTCCTGTGGCGTACTGAGTAACGTGCTGCACAGCGGCCTCGAAATAAGCGAGTTCGATCTGTAGTCTTGCTATTAAATTCACTTTCAGACAAATATCCTTGGGAAAGGATACTATCCTCCTAGCTATGGATTAAATAGTATCACTAACGCAATGTTTTCCAAGCAGCAGTCGTGGCCATACTACTATATGTACCACTTGGACGCTGACTAAGCGTATAGAAAAAAACTTGACGGCAATTGAACAAGTATGCTATGGGCTATATTAAACAAATCCTCAAAGCAACATCCCACAAAACAGCAGCTGCATGGCCACCTACTACTTATCTTGAATACCATCCAAATTAGACGAACAAGACATGAGGGACACTGCTGGAGGAGCAAGAACGAACTCATAAGCGACGTTCTCCTGTGGACCGTTTCACACGGGCGCGCAAGTGTAGGACGACCAGCTAGAACTTATCTACAACAACTCTGTAAAGACAAAGGATGTGGCCTGAAAGACTTGCCGGAAGCGATAGATGATAGGGACGGATGGCGAGAGAGAGTTAGGAAAACCCGTGCTAGTAGTATGACATGATGATAATGATCCTATTTACCAACCCCTCCGCTCGGGCAGGATATGACACAAGGTCAATTTTTTAGCGGAGTTTAACAGGTTTGAATTCAGAGTTTTTCCTTCTCCTAGACTAGTTGCCTAACCAAGGCTGAAGAACCTAGTCTGTCCTACTATTTACCCATAGCTGGAGGGAGAATAATTAGATTCATACCTTTCCCAAGGGTATTAGTGCTATGTGAAATGCAATGAGTTTCGTCCCGGATTTGAACTCGTGTCGCCGTGTTCATTTCCTACGACGATAACCATTACACCACGGGCACATGATGATAATGATGATTGTTCTTCGACAAGGATGGCTTTGGCATTCAATAACACATGAAGATTGATATGCTATTAAACAACCAACAAAACAAAAAATAAATATATAAAATGGTTTCAAGTATTTCTATTAAACAGTATTGATTTGCAAGCAGTGCAAGTTTCAAGTGGTTAACAATAATAATCTGGAAGTAACTATTCTAACTGCAAATAATTTGCAGACAGTTATATTTGAAGAGATCTATTTGACCTATAGATGGGTCTCTAAGAGATAATATCACTCAGAGTTGACCTGGGAGTGATGGCAATAAAGAAGTACTCAACACTCCTCAGAACTCTTAAATGACCCATATTTGATATGCCGTTCAATAGATAAACCAAACAATTGTGATAGAGATTAATCTCCGCGCCTCTAAATGTGAACTGGGTTGAACTCCAAATGTGTCCTTCTGATTAACTCGTTCAGACTCACTAACTTAGAATATATATATAATGACTCTCGTGAATCATGCAGGTTTACGCTTGCAACTTTCTACCAACAATAAGAAGCTGCATCTTACGATTTCGCAGACAACCAATGCACTCAATGCCTTAGGCGCCTCTGGTGGTGTAATGGTTTGCAAGCTCGGCTAGCAAACCTACACGAGTGAGTTCGAGTCTCATTGGGTGCCCCTTTCATATGGCCTTGTGCCACATCTAAGGAAAAAGCTTAGTAAATTTCCAATGCACTCAATGCCTTCATATTGCATGATTCTAAAACTTAAGCTTCAAAAGAAAGGCATCTAATAAGAATATAATTCAATACAATGACTTGGGTTTGCGAAACGAGTTTGTTAAATTAGCATGCCAATCACTGTTTTATGACAAGTATTCATAAAATAAGATCATTTAAAAGACTAGGATGAAAAATGGACGATACAGTTGGAAGAAAGTTATGAAAAGTATGATATATAAGGGCGTAAAAGCAAATGTCACCAAATTTGAAAAAAAAAAGATAGAGCGGGGCATTTTTGAGTTGGTCGCTTCCTTACTTGTTTTAAAATTTTACTTTTACTAACGACTTGAGATCTCATCTAAGACAGAATTAGCTTCCTAATATCCAATTTCTTATTTTCGTGTCGTTAAAGACTCAGGCGGTTAGCATCAACATTTTTTCACTGAGCGATCCTCTTCACGAGACCGTATCACTTCCTCCGCCTGTTCAAGGGCTCCTGCTCCTTCAGATCCACTGTAGACTTAAGGAAGTGGGAGGTGCTCGTAACGCAACTATTTTTCCTGCGAAATCCGAAAACTTGTTGGTGGCGAGCCGAAAATAATATGGGTGAATTGAATTCAAAATAATCCATTTTGACCTGGCTTGTAAACAATGGTAATAAGTTGAGGGAGATCCTGCGCAGATCTCCGTTAAGTAATCCAAACACTAGAAAAACCCACGATGTATCGCAGATATCGCTTGTTCTGTCGGCGGGGCTTAGAATATGCCGACTGTATCCCTGAAGAGGATTAAGATCCTTAAAAAAAGGGTATCTTGATATGACTAAACTGTATCTTTGTGGTGAGGCCCCAGTTTAGGGGCTTTGAAAGGGGATTAGTCCTTTATTCAAAGCTGAACTTTTACCGATATGAAATATCATATATGCCGCAAAGCATGTATAATTTTTGATGGTCTAGAATTAAAGAATAAATCTAATGATTGAATAAAAAGAAAAATTTTAAAAATCAGTGTGGCCCTAAGCCATAGCATATTTCGTTATTAGATAAGTTCAGTATTGTCTTCATTTCTGTTACCTCCAGGTCCACTCTGACCCGGAGTAGTAGTACCTGTTACAGTCTTATATATGGGTCAAATAGTTCTGTTTGAAATTTATTAGTATTCGATAAGTCACTTAAGTCACTTTAAGACAAATACTCTTGGGAAAGGCATGAACCCCGTTATTCTTCCAGCAATGGGTTAAGTAGTATCGCCATACTTCTTTTACAAGGTTGGCTTTGGCATTATATAACCCTCGAAGGTTGATATGCCATTAAACAAAGAAAAACCAAACTAAGCCATAACAGTGTGTAAACAAATGATTATAGACCATTAGAAAAACAATGGAACATTGAAAATATAGTTATATAGATTATAATCAAATATATAAAAACAAATCAAATTTTGGCATTAAAAGAAGAATTGAGACTATTCAGACCATAGCACTGCTGAAACCACGAAGAATATTTAGAAGAGTTTTGGAGAGCTGAGAAAACTTGTTGTCATCCGGACTCCAATCAATTCCACCATTTACTATGGGTGTGAAAAACTCGCAAGGAGAAAAAAATGATAATGATACTATTTACCAACCCCTCCGCTCTGGCAGGATATGACACAAGGTCAATTTTTAAGCGGAGTTTAACAGGTTTGAATTCAGAGTTTTCCTTCTCCTAGACTAGTTGCCTAACCAAGGCTGAAGAACCCAGTCTGTCCTACTATTTACCCATAGCTGGAGGGAGAATAATTGGATTCATACCTTCCCCAAGCGTATTAGTGCTATGTGAAATGCAATCATTCTCGTCCCGGATTTGAACTCGTATCGCCGTGTCCATTTCCTACGACGATAACGACTACACCACGGGCACCTCCATACACCACGAGCACCTCCAAAAAAATGATAATGATAAAGATTGCTACGAACTGGGGTTGCAACAAGTATATATTAAATACTTGTTAAGACCACGCCCATAATATACAAAATGAAGTAATTTCTTTTTTTAAATGGAGGCTCTAGATTTTTAAAACCCTTATCGTAAAATGAAGAAACCCAAAACTAAAGAAAATTTTCTTCAATTTGGTATCAGAGATTTTAATATATTTGACAAAATTCACCTATGGGAAGAATTTCATTCGTATGTAGTCTCGTGCTGACGTCATCATAATGCACAAACAGCAAACAGTATAAAGAAAAGATTAAATGATTAAAAAAAAAAATGACAAACATCCACAGTTTTTGTCCTTAAATTCGAAGTGTATGAACGAAAGGGCTGAATTCAAAAACATTCGGATTATATTTGGATACAAACGTAGGCTCACTTGAACACAAACAAAAAAAAATTTCTAATATCTACGATTAAAACACACGCTTATATTAAGTTGTTCGGAAAATATTGTCCGATTTTAGCATTAACTGTTTAAATTTTGTTCTCACAAATTATTTTGATAGTAGTTGTATAACGAATTCATATTTCTAATGATTAAAGTGTTCTCTGGATTAATTTTCTATCACTTCTTTCAGAATTTGATTTTTAAGGTTATTTTCTCCTAATCATGAACATAAAAAAGAAGTAATGCGTTTACTTTTCAAGCTTGGTCATAATTTGGCTTCGTGAAAATGCTCGACTACGTATTGCCAGGATGACACTTCAGTAGCTCACTGATTTGAGATATGAGACTTTGCCACACCCATCATAATCTTCTCACCGTCAACCATTTTTTCAAGTATTTGTGCACTAATTTTTTACATAAAAAAACATTTCGTTACAAAGGAGAAGTAAAAACTGCATTTTAAGATTTCTTGGCATCAAAACCTTAAGAATTTTATGACACAGACATAATTAACCTTGTTAATCGATGGTAGAAGTCAAGAGATGTTCAGGGATCATATTTTGACTAATTAAAACACAGTTTAATTTTATTAGTTGATGACGCGTGGAGGTGTCTGTATGTGGGTGAGTAAACAAATCGTTTAAAAACGTTTTTTTAATCAAGAAAGTACTCAAAATGCTGACGAGCAAAGCAGAATAAAGTCTAAAAGAAACTGATATTTCTCTACTTTCAGTCAGTTTCATCTATTAAATAGATCATCAGATGAAACTCGAAAGTAAAAGCCAAGTCGGTGGGATGGGGTGGGGAACTGCGGAATACACCAACTGTATCTCTGCTGCGGGGTAAGACTTCCCCCCAACGAGTATCCTGAATATGACACTAAATCTGATGGTCAGGTTCCAGTAATGCTGGAGCTTTGTAGAATGTGGAGTACCCCTTCATTGCCATCGCTCCCTGGTCCACTTTGGCCCGGAGTTTTAGCACCTGATAGGGTCCTATGTATAGATCAAATAGAACTGTTTGACATCTAAACTGAGTGCAAACAAATGACTTCTGCTAAATTGAATTGTTTGAAATAAAATAGTTTGATCATTTAACTGTGTATAAACAAATGACTAATGTTTAATCGAATTGTTAGTGATACATAGCAATACTTGGAACCATTCAACCTAGTTGAATCGAATTGTAAAAAATACAACTGTTTGATAATTTAACCGTATGTATCTACAAAATGTGTTTACAAATATATTTAATATATATGTGAAAACAGGAGTTGGCATTAAATGATTGATATGCCATAAAATTAAAGCAAACAAATCGAGAGTAAAATTGACGAAGAATTGTTCAATATTGAATGAACACTCACAAGGAATGACTATTGCACAGAAGTGGAAGTAGTAAGTTACAAAACAAAGTCTTCTACAATTACAAAGTTTAATATCAAAATTAGTTATATATTGGTCTCAGGATACGACCTACTAACTGCACTATTAAAGAAGAATAACAGCATTGATGGAATTTTCCTAAAAATTCAACAAAAAAGCAAGTCTTCCTACAATCCTCCTCCTCCTCCTACTCTTCCTCCTACTCACCCTCCTTAATTCAAGCTGATAACACGGAGTTCCTTAACTCTCTCTCCTTATCATCCATCGCTTCTAGACTGCATCCAATGTCCGAAAAGAAAAGATTTAAATGCAGGAAGAAAGGGGAAAATTGTTACAAAGAGTTTTATTTTATTTCTATTCTCCTTCATCGTTGTAGAAAGAATCTTATCGAAAATTCTATCAATGCTGTCATTCTTCTTTCCTAGTGCAGCACCTTAGTGCAGTTAGCTGAACCTACTCACCCTATTCTGAGACCAATTTATTTCTTATTTTGATATTATACTTTATATATACCTTCCACTTTCTACTTCCTATCCCGTACCATACATTGTGCTGGTAATATTTAGCGTTTTAGTTTGCCAGTTGGTTGGTTGTGTTACAGCGTATCAACACCGAATTAGATTTCAAAAAATTCAGTTTAGCATAAATATAGTTTTTCTTTACAAACAGTTAAATGTCAAAACAGTTCTATTTCAAGCAATTCAGTTTAGCATAAGTACACAGTTTAGTTCTATTTGATTCATAGATAGGACCCTATCAGGTGCTACCACTCAGGAATAGATGGCAATGAAGAGGTACTCCACATTTCCCAAAGCTCCAGCATTACTGGAACATAACCACCAGACTGTTTAGTGTCATAATCAGGACACTCGTTGGGAGAGTTTTACCCCTCTGCAGAGAAGCAGTCGGTGTATTCTACAGCCCCAGCCGACTGGGCAAATTTGTTTGTTTTGGTTTTATGGCATATCAACTTTTGTAGGTTATTTAATGCAACATCCATTTTTAGACAAATAAACAGTTTTATTTCAATCTATTCAGTTGAGCATAGGTACACAGTTTAATTGTCAAAACATTTCTATTTCAAGCTATTCAGTTTTGTCAATCAGTTCTAATTCAAACAATTCAATTTAGTAAAAGTATAGTTTTTTGTTTACACACAGTTAAATGTCAAAACAGTTCTATTTCAAACAATTCAGTTTAGTGTAAGTACAGTTTCAATATCAAAAACAGTTCTATTCAAACAATTCAGTTTAGCATACAAAAACTGTTCCATTTCAAACAATTCAATTTAGCGTTAGTACACAGTTTAAATGTTAAAACTGTTCTGTTTCAAGCAATTCAGCCTAGTTCTATTCACAGTTTAGTTCTATTCAACCCATACATAGGACACAACCAGGTGTTACCATTCCGGGTCAGAGTGGATCAGAGAGCGATGGCAATGAAGCGGTACTCCGCATTCCCGGAACCTGACCATCAGAGTGTTTACTGTCCTATTCAGGACACCCATTGGGGGTGGGGCCTAACTACAAAGATACAGTCAGTGTATTCTACAGCCCCAGCTGAGTGGGCAAGGAATATCTAATATTCAATAATTCTTTTCTTTGTCTATTTTAATCTCGAATTTCATTTGTTGATTTCATGTTTGATGCATGAAAAGTAATAAGGCTGACGTGAAGAGGGGAAATTGGTTTAGTTTCTTTGTTTAACGGCATATCAACCTTCATGAGTTAATCAATGCCAAAATCATCCTTATGGAAAAAAAATGTAGTGATACCATTTAACCAATAGCTAAGAAGATAAAAAAAAGTTCATACCTTTCCCAAGGGTATTAGTCCGAAAATGAACGAAATAGCGCGACTGGGGCTCGAACTCGCTTACTTCGAGGTTGCATCTCTGTACTTTAGTCCCCGTGGACCCCTCAATAGGTGAGATAGTTTATGCATACAAACATGCATACTGGTATTTTTAGTCTGCCATAAATGTCACTCATGAAGGCCAAACCCATCAGTGCTGTAAATTGTCTATTTCTTGCGAACTCAGAAAAAAAAATTCTTAAACATGAAGAGCAATCTAGTCTCGCAGATCATTATTAATACTGACTATCATTAGGGTTTTAGTAATAATACTCGACCTAACACCCCACAAGACATCAACTGTACGGCCACCTGCCTCCTATCTCGAAAACTATTCAAGTTAGACAAACCAGATATGCAGGACACTGCTGGAGAAGCAGGGACGAACTCATAAGTGATGTACTCTTATGGACCCCCACATATGGCCGAGCAAAAGCAGGACGACCAGCACGAACATACATTCAGCAACTATGTGAGGATACGGGATGTAGTCCAGAAGACCTGCCAGAGGCGATGAACGATAGGGAAAAGTGGCGAGAGAGGGTCAGGGATATCCGTGCTACCAGCACGACATCATGATGATGATGTAATAATGGTCCATAGTAATAATGGTCAATAATTTTCCGGATTTGTTTTAAGCACACAAGTGACTGGATTTTAAATGACATAAAGAGAACCAAGAAAAAATTTCAGCTAAACAGGACAAGGATTCAAATCAACCATATTCATATCAAGATTGCACTTGCATAATCGGTGGGGGTGTCTTCATAGCGTCCTGGACTAAGACATCGTAGAAAGCGAGTTCGAACTCCAGTTGCATCATAGCGTTCACTTTCGGATTAATGCCCTTGGGAAAGGTATGATCCCCCCTAATACCCCACCTACTAGGTGAAGTTGTATCACTATTATTCTTCTACAAGTATCGCTTTGACATTGAATAACCGAAGCATACTAAGCGGAAAATTGATATGCCACTATCGAAATCAAACCAAATAACATAATTGAAAGTTAACGAATCAGTAAATTAAAAGTTAAAAATTTGTGGTTATCATAATTAACTTATTGCATACTTATGTCTTTGAGACAGTTCTAAACACATTATATAACAGTGTCCAATCTCCTCGCCAGTCATATAGACATTAACATCTTGCAAAGACGAGAGTGAGATATGGAAAAAAAATAATGAGAGCAAGACCGAGTATGTTTATCATCATAATCGAATTCTACGTTGTATGAAGTTTATAGAACAAGTAAATATTATACAACGAGAACGCGTTGGGTACCCCATTCATTCATCCTTGTGCCACATCTAAGCGAAACGCTTAGTGAATTACTACTACAACAGGAATGCGCACACACGTACATGCACACCATACATAGATACACACATACACATATATGTATATGCGTATGTATGGATCTGCAACAATCTCTTTATATATATATATATATAATAACACACAAACACACTCACTCACATATATTGAGAAAAAACTAAATAAGGTGCTTGATGTATATATATATATATATATATATATATAATTTTTTCACTTTTTGCAATGTTATTTTTTTAGAAACACACACACACACACACACACACTCCCTCTCTCTCTCTCTATATATATATATATATATATATATATATATTATCTGACACATCGACACATTCCAACCCCTAGAGAGGTGCCCCACCAAAATTCTTAGCGCTCTGTTGAATATTCCGTTTGGAGATTAAAACACTGAATGTTTTGAGTTCTGAAGAACTCCACCTCACTTATCTTGAGGTTAACCCTGAAGATTTGAAAAGTTATGCCTCTTTTGGGTACGGACAGATGGCACAGTAAGCGAATGATAATATAAACAAAGAACCTGGCATTTAAAGGAGATATTTTGTCGTCTGCCACATGCCGCTAAAAATCGTGCATTTATTCAATGGTTTGGCCAGTGACAAGGATCTCAGAAGACCTTGCTGACTCCTGACAATGATTTCAGCTTTTGACCTTTGGTCGCACAACCCCCACCCATACGCCTACACCAAGAAAATCTTGGCTGGGTTCTTTTCCTATTTTTATTACTGGTATCTGTCGGTTCTTTTCATGTCTACTCAAAACTTTTTTCTTTTTTTTTTTTCTACTTTCATTACCAAAATTCCCATGGTTTCTAGATTTTCGGGGGTTTTTTTTTTCATGAATACTGCTTCCTAAACTTTTTTTGCATAACTAATCACTGGTCCTGAAACCTAGTTTGATCGTGGGACAGTTCCACATGTACTTCGTATCTTGGGAAGGAATAGCCTGGCGAAACCCATTTCTCTCCAGCTCTACAACTGCTTTTTCCTTCTAGATCAGTTGCCACACCATGGTTAAAGATCCCAGTCTGTCCTACTATTTATCCATAACAGGAGGAAAAATAGTTGGATTCATGCCTTTCCGAAGGGTATTATATATTTTTCAGGATTTGATGGTTTAATTTGGGTGGGTTTTACGGTATATCAACCATTATAGGTAATTTAATGCCAAATACTCTTTATACGTATGCACAGATGTTATGAAGGATAAACAAAGTTAAGTAAAAAAAAACTCATCTTAACTAATTGCTTTTGTTTAGGTATCGGTTATGCTGGGACATTTTGGATCGAAGTTAAAGCAAGGTTAGGCCTACAAACAAGGTAAGTTACGGCAATTCGAAAATATATCTCATATAATGAACGACTCCTTGTTTTTAGGCGAAAAAGTAGTCTTAAAAAGTCGTTCATTGCACAGTTATATACGGTAAGAACTGCCCAAATGTCTTTGATCAAGTGCTTTTAGTCGAGACTTTAAGCAGTAATTAATTTTGGGGGATAAGAACTGGGATTATAGATACTCTTAAAAAAAAGAAGCTCTTTCTATGTGGATAACAAAGGCAGCATCGACGGCAAAGCTGGGGTCTCGGATCAGAGTCTTCATGTGGATCTGTAATAGTCTGAGATTAAACTGGTCGCCCTCGAGACAGTATCTGATGTAGACTCCGTTCCCATCATTAAGACCTATTTGAGCTTCAGGCTCAAGGAAATAGTGAAGAGTGTCAGTGCCAGAACGAAACCCTGCTTCACACCGTTGGTGATTGGGAAGGGGTTTGAGAAGTTACAGTTGCATCTGATTTGGCCCACGCTGGTCTTCATGCAGCTGGATGATGATGATGGTGGTGGTGGTGGTGTGTGTGTGTGTGTGTGTGTGTGGCGTAGTCGCTAACCTGTTGAACTGTGATATCGTAGAAAGCGAGTTCACTTTTGAAGTTAAACTCTGGGGGAAAGGTATGAACCTCCTTGTTTACCTAGATATGGGTTCAATAATACCACTACTGTTCTTTTATATGAATAGCTTTGGCATTAAATAACCTGTGAAGGTTGATAAGCCATTAACCAAAGAAACAAAACTTATACTCTAATGATCATTTGTTTGGCTCTTGCCAAGCTACCCCTATTCCTTTCCTCTACCCTACCCATTCACCCTCGTATCTTCGTTTTAGGAGAAATACACTAGCAAATAAACATCGTTAATTTGTTAGTCCCCAGTCCCCAGTCTGCAAGGCAGGCAAAGATAATCGCACCATTTACCTGGTAGGAGAGGAAGACGAACGTTGATTTTACTTTGACTGTGCTTATTTTTAGCAACGTTTCTTAACCCTGGAGACTTTATATGACTGAACAACATTAGCAGGGGTTTGATGCCTTATTCATTTCCTTACGTCTAATCTTTCTCTTCTGCAAGCAACATTGAAATATTTCGATCAACCAGGGCTTTTCTAGAATTCTCCTCACACAATGCCGCTATTTTCTTATGAGACATAATTCATATTTATCATTATTATTTCACTCCTTGCGAGCTTTTCAAACCAGCATTAGCTGGTGGCCTTTCAGTGATGTTAGAATGACGGCAAGTCTCCTTACGTCTCCAGGACTCTTCTGAGTATTTTAACCGATATTATCAATGCTGTGGTCTAAATGGTCTCGATTCTTCCTCTGATTTCAAATTCCTCCCGTCTTTTTTCCAAACCTTTCGGTACTGTTCAAATACCACGAACTACAATTGGTACCATTGCCACGCTCATGTTCCATAGTTTTTTCTTTCATTATTATTATTATTATTATTATTATTATTATTATTATTATTATTATTATTATTTAAAAAATAAGTGTAGTAATATTAATGCTTCTTAAATGCTCTACATTTGTGTGATCCAGACAGCTGGGGCTGTAAAATACACCGACTACATCTCTGCATAGAGGTAAAACTCCACCCCCACGAGTGTCCTGAGTTATGACACTAAACAATCTGATGATGAGGCTCCAGTAATGCTGGAGCTTTGAAGAATGCGGAGCACCTCTCTATTGCCATTGCTCCCAGGTCCACTCTGACTCTGAGTGGTAGCACCTGTAAGTCCTATCTATGGGTCAAATAGAATTGTTTGACATTTAAACTGTGTATTTATGCTAAACTGGGCTGTTTGAAATAGAACTGTTTTTACATTTAACAAATGACTGATGTTTAATTGAATTGTTAGTGATACATAGCAAGACTTGGAACTATTTAACTTTGTTGACATACAAAATTGAATCGTTTGAAATAGAACTGTTTGATCATTTAACGATGTGTAAACAAAAGTCTAATGTTTAATTGAATTGTTTGTGATACATACCAATACTTGAAAACATCAATACTGTTGTACAATAGTGATGGAGTTTTAGTATGTTTGGAATATTTAAATAAACACGGTAAGTAATATCAAAGGCTAAACGACATTGTTTATTTACGGTATTGTCTTGATTTTGATTGTATTGCAGTATGAATGTTTTCTCTTTATGTGATTGGGTGTTGAAGAAATGTTTTTATAAATTAACATAGAGAAAAGTTAGGGGTCGTTCATTACATACAATATATAATAAAAACACCTTTTAGAGACTAAAAATTATTGATCGCTTATTACTCTTGTGTATACGGTATATATACTAACCACTGGCCTAATTTATACAGGAAGACGAAATATAAAGTGAAATTTAAAAAAGAATCTCCCTGATCGTGGCTTTTAATCAAACATGTATCAATGAATGATTGTTGACTCAGTACACGTTATATATATATATATATATATATATATATATATATATATATATATATATATATATATACGTGCCGGGCTGTTGTCTGTCGTCCCTTTATATAGCCTTCTATTCCAGGAGCAAATGGATGCCATACGCGTCTTGATCTTTACCCCTCTTCGTAGATTATATTCTTTTTTCCTCTCTATTTTCCTTTTTGCTATTAAAAAGTTTTCTGCTAAGTTTTTTTCCATACAAAGATGCTTCAGTTATTATCAGTTCAGAGATAAGTTGATTACCTTATTTACCATAATGAGCAAATTGTGTCTGTCTGTTAGATAAAGGCCAAGGACCATCTGCCCAATAAATGTACCAAGATGGAAATAAGGCAGAATAGTTCATTGTAGTCAAAATAGTATTAGTGACTTTAGTATTCTTACTCGTATTAGTATTCGTCATTGTAGTTTGAATCATTTCCTTTATGATGAATCAGATGACTAAAATAAAGGCAAATTGATAAGAAGAGGGAAGGAATGGAAAGTACATATTTACTATCGGATTAACTGAGATGCTTAATATGGCAAGACTAGTTAGAAAAGGAAAAGTGCTTTAAAAGGACATTAGCTCAGTCGGCTAGGGTTGAAGAATATGTCGACAGCATCCTTGCATAGGCTTAAGTCCTCGTCAACGAGTGCCCTGGATATGACACAAAACTATCTGAAGGTGGGGCTCCAATCCTGGAGCTTTGGGAAATGATAGAGCACCCAGGTCCACTCTGACCCAAAGTGGTAGTATGTGCTATGGTACCATCTATGAGTCAAATAAAATTATTTAATCATTTACTATACTTGAAACCATTTAACTGTTAGCAAACAAATGAGCTCTGGTTCGTTTAAAAATGTTGCCAACAGACTCTTCCTTTGCAAATCCTATATATTTAATATCTGTATGTATAAACAGGATTTATCATGGAATAACCTATACGGGTTGATATGCCATAAAACACAACCAACCATCAAATTTAAAAGGGCTTGTCATTTCACAATCACCATCACCACAACAACGTCAATAATATTAGGACTTTGAGATACAAACAGATCATTGAATCCCGGCAAGAAAACCAGACCTTGTATTAATCAAAAAGAAGAAAAGAACTTGTCTTCTTGTGGATTTCACCATTCCAGTGGCCCATGGAATAAAAATAAAAGCAAGCGAAAAGAGAACTGAAAAAGTAGTAGAACATGAAGGTGACGGTGGTACCAATTGTAGATGGAGCCCTTGGAACGGTCCCGAAAAACCTGAAAAGAAATTGGGGGAACTAAAAATCAGAGTAAGAATCGAAACTATCCACATCACAAAATTGTTAAAATCAACTGCAATACTTAGAAAAGTCTTGAAAAAATGAAAAAATTGTCACTCAGACTTCAGTGGAAAACAACCAGCTAGTCCTGATATGAAAATTTTGCAAGAGCATGATAATAATAGGATACAAACGGATCACCTAATTTCGGCCAGACAACCAGACCGAGTGATATTCAACCAAAACAAAAAACTGCTGACCACAGGATAAAACTGAAAGAAAGCTAAAAGAAAAATAAGTACCTCGACCTTGCTAGAGAACTAGAAAAAGCTATGGAACATGAAAGTGACGGTGTAAATCGTGCGCTCGGTACAGTCACCAAAGGATTGATAAAGGGAGTTGAGAACTTAGAATAAGAGGACGAATGGAGACCATCCAGACCACAGTATTATTAAAAATACAAAGAAGAGTCCCGGAGACTTGAAGAGACTTGCTGTCACTCAAACTCCAGTGGGGAAACCATCAGCTAATGCTGGTGTGAAAAACTCTCAAGTGAATAAAATACTAATAATCAAATGCAGCAAACTGGTCTAAAGGGAGTACAAGACTAGTCATAACTGGGTGGGAAAGGTGATGTACTAGGAATTGTGCAAGAGATTCAAATTTGACCATACTAACAAACCAGAATCTGTCCTAGAAAACGAAACCCAGGAATTTCTCTGGGGTTTGGATCACTCAATCCCGGTCAGAAAGCTCGACCTAGAGTTGATTAACAAGAAAAAGAAAACTCATTTGATGCATTTTGGTGTTCCAGCCGATCATAGAGTAAAAAACGAAAGGAACTGAAAAGATAGGAGCAGTCCGCAAAGGCTTGAAAAAGAGACTGTCAAAATTGATAAATTAGAAGAAGAGACCATCCAGATCATCTAAAATACTCAGCAGAATCCGGGAGACCTGAAAAGACTTGTCACTCAAACTCAATTGAAAGACCATCAGCTAATGCTGGTGTGAAAATCTCGCAAGGCACGACTGGGTGGGAAAGATGATCTACTGGGAATTGTGCAATTGGTAGAAATTTGACCATACTATTAAATGGTAAATGCACAAACCAGAATCTGTCCAAGAAGATTACTTATTTTCCCAAAATACTTACCAAACTTCTCTGCTGGATACATGGCGCAAGTGAATAAGGCGTTTGGCTGAAAAGTTCTGAGTAAAATCATCAAAATGTTGCAGGTTAAATCCTAACTTCAAATAAGAATAGCAAGGAATACTTACTATAGCTGAATATTTGTTAACGGAAAAAAAAAGGTCAACTCTCGGGATTAAATAAAGAGTTCAGTTCTCGGTGCTGTGTAGGCTCCCGAATTCGACATAAAATACCTGAAGAAGGCTAAAAACCGTATCGACCGAAACATTATGAATATAACGATGAAAACAATAATCCAAATATTCTCAGTAATAAAAAATTTTAAGACTCATATCAGAAATTTTAACAAAAAAATTATCAAAATTTAATTAAATATTATCAATTAAGTTTATAAGTAGTTAAAGCTGGACTTGGAGATTAATGACGACTCATTATTGCTTAAAAAAAGAGGTTTAAATCGCTATGTGTGTGTGTGTGTGTGTGTGTGTGTGTGTGTGTGTGTGTGTGATAAAAATAAGTGGAAAGATGGATAAATCAGACACAAAGAGTTTAGTAATGATATTTCGTTTTGAAGAAATTTTTGAATAAAGAATGAAATATCACAACAAAACTCTTTGTAAGCGTCTGATATATATTCATCTTTCCCTTTATTTTTATCATCTTGTCAGATTCTCCAAATTCTACCATTTCACAATATATATATATATATATATATATATATATATATATATATATATATAAAGCGTTTTGCAGAAGGTGATGTTTAGCAAACAGATTTCGCAGTAATACAAGGACTTCGATCCTCACTGTGTGCACCAGCTTTATACCAAATTAAGATCAGTAAATATCTATTTCGATATAATCGGTTCGGTTTCTGTTTCTTTGTTTAATGGTATATCAACCCTCGTGGGTAATTTAATACAAAAGACATCCTTTTAGAAGTACGTTAGTGGTGCTATTTAATCAATAGCTGGGAAATAAGGGGTTTATACCATCCTCAAGTGTATTAGTCCGAAAGTGAACGTAGTAGCACGACTAGAATTCGAACTCTCTTACTTCGATATCACAGACCAGAACGTTAGCTACAAAGTAATGGAGACTCCCCTCCTTCTATTTCGAGAAGAATATAAAAACTTAAAAAGAAATAAATGTGGGTTAAGATAAACAAGAAAAAAAAAAATTATTACGAACAGACGTCGAATGTTTTACCCGGGGGTGAAAAAATCCAAATAAATTGAATAACAAGGAAAAAATTAATTTAGGAAAGACAGAAATAAATGGAAGATATTTTCAGACTTTATCAAGAATAACTTCTTTATGCCAATGTTTATGTGTTTTTATCAATCAGTACTTGGTGTTTATTTTTTTAATCAATTATGTATTCTATTTATCATCAAAGTTTTTATTTCTTCTTCTTCATCTACTTCCCCCACCCTCTCTCTCTCTCTCTCTCTCTCTCTCTCTCTTTTCTTTTTCTTCATCTTCATCTAATCCTCTTCTTTTGTTATTTTTTTTTCGTTTTGACATGTCGAACATTTATGGCTTTCTTTTGATAAAACTATTTTCTTGCTTTGCTGTTTTCTTCCTTTTTTTCTTTTTTTTTCCCTATTGCTTTTTTTATTTTCTTTTTTCTTTTTTTTTCTATTTTATTTGATTATCTTTACTTATCCGCTTATTTCTTGCTTCTGTTTTGCTTTATATCTTTTATATTCTTTTTTATTTGTTTAAATAACTTTTTGTTCTTTTTTCATTTATTTCTTTTTTCTATTTTATATGCTTTTTTAATACTCGTTGATTTTTTCTTTCTTTCTTTCTTTCTTTCTTTCTATTTTTAAACTTTCTTCTTTTCCCTCGGTTTTTCTGTCTTATGCTTTTTTATCTCTCTTTTTGTTCTTTTCTTTTTTCTTTTTCTATTTTATACGCTTATTTTTGCTTCTTTCTTTCTTTTTTTCTTTCCTTCTATTTTGTTTTAACTTTCTTCTTTTCTCTTTTTGTTTGTCTTATATTCTTTTTTTATTTGCTTAACTTTTTATTCCTTTCTTTCTTTTTATTTTTGCTTACTTTTTCTAATTTGCTTTTTCTTTCTTTCTTTCTTTCTTTCTTTCTTTCTAATTTTGTTATATTTTGTTTAATCTTTCTTCATTCTACCTTTTTTTTTCTGTCTTATATTCCATTTTTTTTCTTTTTTAGTTTTCATTATTTTCATTTCTTTTTTTAAAAATCTTATTCTTTAAATTCCCCGTTTCCCATTCTATTTTCTTTCTTTTTCTAACTTTCTATGATTATTATTTTCTTTCATTTTTCTTTTTTATCTTCTTCCATTTATTCGTTTTATTCATTCATTTTCTAATTCTATTTATACTTTCTTGTTTTCTCTTGTTCATATTTCCCTTCCCTTTTTCTACAGACGTGCATAAATTTGATAAATTCAAATCTGGTAAAAGAAAGTGAAGCCTGTTCTGTGTCAGCGCCTCTTTCCGGCCATCGCAGACGACTGCAGATAACCAGCCATTAACTGGCGCCCGTAGAGATATGACGTCATTTGATTCGATGAAGAACTTTTTGGCGGCAAAAGTATTATTACTTGCTCATTGTTTAAATAAGTATAATAGAGTTCAACTTAATTTTTTTCCGAATCAATAAAACACAGATTCATTTCAAGGTAAAATCAAATAATAATGTTTAATTTAAAATCAGAATTTAAAACTATTCTATAAAGTTTGATTGAAATCGGGCCAGAAATTACGGAATCTTCGACAACTTGGTGAATTATACTTACATTATAGGAATCCGAAAAATACTGTGGTATTAAAATTATATTAATATAGATAATTACTAAGTTGCTTATTATGTTCTAGAAAAATATAAGTTAGCAAATTAGAGTATAAATTTGCGTAGAACAGTGTGTTAATTTCTGAAGTAATGTCTCCGGATAGGGTCAAACTTTACTTTCTACTCCCCGCACCACCCCAAAAAACCCAAAAGGGCTAAAGAATAATTTATTTGTCATGGGAATTATCTTTTCGATGTATAAAATTGTATTTTGTATGAATAAACCAGAAAATCAAATTGATTAGCAGTGCAAGAAAACATGCTGGTGAAACTTGGATTGGAAACTTTTTTAATGAATATATATATTAGATAAATATATATATATACAAAATGAATAATGGATTTAATATATATATATATATATATATATATATATATATATATATATATATAATTATTTATTCATTTTATTGCTTTGTGTTTTTAATAAAAAAACATATCAATAATTCAAGCTGCGTAAAAAATATTTGCAAATGAGTTAAGAAAAAATTTATTCATCTGGATAATCATCCTTTTTTAATCATAAATTTAATAAGTTTTGGAAACTGTAAAAAAACAAACTGGAGATTCATATAATGTCTATAACTCAAAAATTTGTTCGCTTTGCCGATGAGTTGCGAAGTAAGGGAGATAATTATAATGTAAAGGGAGACAAGTAATAAGAAGAATTGATATTTAAAAAAAAGGTAATAGGATTTTCTTAATGCTAAGATTATTAATATAACAAGTATTGAAATGATTGCCGTTGGGGATCGACTTCATCTCATTAAGCCTTCATAATTTCCTTAACATTTCATTATATTTGGAGCTAAAATTCAAGCTGACTTGTTTTCTTTTTGTTATCTCTCTCTCTTATATATATATATATATATATATATATTAGTTTTATCATTGATATTGAGCTCTATAATAATATTGCAATATTTGGTCCTCCATTTACTCACCAAGTGAGCTCGTGAGAACCATAAATCTCGACAATATATATGTAGATAGATAGATAGATAGATAGATAGATAGATAGATAGATAGATAGATGCATGTGTGTATGGGTGTGTTTACCCCACCACCACAACCATGGATAGGTCTATTTTTAAGCCGAGTAAAACTGGCCCGATTTCAATTTTCCTTCTTCGAGACTGGTTGTCTAACCAAGACTGAAAACCCCAGTTTGCCTTAATATTTACCCATAGCTGGAGGGTGGAGTACAGAGGGATTTACGTATTTCTTACGGGCATGTGTACGCGCGCGTAGAAAGTTGGTCAGTATTTCTATAATGAGAAGTATACATACATAAAATATAGATATTCAAACAATCATATCTTTTCTTGGGTTTGTAACTAGTTGGAACGAATCAATTGTCTGATTTTCAAAAGTGAATATTTTAGACAAAATTTTTAAAACTATTGCCTCTTGTTTACGTTTAGGAGTGATATAAATTTCATCTTTTTCATTCAGGTTATAAGAATATTTTCCATAATCTCTTTCGGTATTTACTATATGTTGTCCCAACTAAAGAAGACAATATATATGGAAATGTTTATTTAAAACTGTTGAACAATAATCGAAGAATGCCCTCTAATCTCTGTTGTAATCAACATCATCGTTTGAAAACAATTTTGGACAAAAAATGTCCCTCCAAGGTCAACAGAAATCATCCTCCATCATAATAATTCCAGTCCACACACAGCTCAACTGACTAAAGATCTCTAAAAAGGAACTTGGTTGGGAAAAATTCCTTCATCCTCAATATTCTCCTGATTTCGTTTCTTCTGGTTATCATTTGTTTAGGGAATTACAAAATCATTTGAATGGTCTTAGGTTAAGGTCAGGAGAAAAAAATTGAATACGAGTTGGTTTTATATTTTGCATCAAAATCTGAAGAATTTTACAAGCGTGGCATCAATAAGTTTGTTGACTGATAGAATGAGATTCTAGTTAGCAATGGAATTTATCTTAAGGATGGAATATTTCAATAGGTGTAAGTTTTTCATTTAAAATATATACTGCCCCAGTCGGCTGGGGCTACAGAATACACCGACTGCATCTCAGCATAGAGGTAAGACACCCCTAACGAGTGTCCGGGAAATGACACTAAACAATCTGATGGTAAGGCTTCTGTAATGCTGGAGCTTGGGGAATAAGGAGTACTCCGTTATTTCCATGGCTCCCAGGTCCACTCTGGCCTGGAGAGGCAATAACTGATAGGGTCCTATCTATGGGTTAAATAGAACTAAACGGTGTACTTATGCTAAACTGAATTGTTTGAAATAGAACTGTTTCTATCTATAAAAATGGGCTTGGCATTAAATAACCTACAATGGTTGATGTGCCATAAAACCAAACCAAACAAACAAAATATATACTCTAAAATTGGACATTAAATTCGTTCCAACCTGATACTGGTCAAGACTTAATATTTCAGTGGACATTAATGGTTGTCTTCATAGGAAATAGAATTAGCGTCCCGAGTTCAAATCCTACACAAGGCTGTCTGCGTTTCACTTCGCGCTAATACCCTTGGAAAAGGCATGAATCCAACGGTTCTCTTCCTGGCTATGGATAACTAGTTGGATAGATTGAATAAGTCTGGGAGAAAGAAAACTCTGAATTTAACCCAACTGAACTACGCTTTAAAAAATTAACATTGTATAACATTCTGCTTGTGGAGGAGTGCGATAAAAATGTACTTCACTAGACATTACGCTTAATATTGAATGATACTCTATCTATAAAATGTATATTGCAATCGACTGCAAATAAATTAATAAGGGGGAAATACTTTATGATTATTGTTTGATAGTTATTTCTCATAAGAAATTAAGATGATTGGGTGAATTTTATAATCGTTTGACTCTTTAATAACATTTCAATGCTAGTACGGTGTTTTATTCTTGCTATGATGTGCCATTTTTGCTCTGTTACGGTAACATAACGTTACGGCCAAGTTACGATGAAATTAACGGCTCCTGCGAGATCACAATGAACCTGTTCAATACTTTGATGGATGCCCACTTAAGCAACAGCAATTACTGTAAGCAACTGTAAGCAACCTTATACCTGTGTGCCATATCTAAGTAAAGCTTAGTAAAATAACAACGCACAAACAGAAAAATAGGATCATTATAATACAAAATACAACCTTTTGCATGTCTGTTTTCTTATCTACCAGAGCGAGCGTTTATGTTTGAGAATTGCGTATCAGGGAGATAGTGAGAGGAGGGCTGGTAGGTACGTTCCAGCGCATGCGTTTTTAATCGCAGCACAACGAGCGAAATAGAACTCAACCTGCGGAGTGTCAGATGCCAGTAAATCGTTTCGTATCAAATGTTCACTGGTCTCACGTAAATCCATCGACTAAATATATAGCCTCGAGCGGCCATTGCTATTTCTTATCGAAGGAAGATAAGACGGGTAAAGAGATAATTATAAGATGGGAAACAGAACACATACACAGTTGCAGGTAGGCACACATACATACATTCTAACATATTCACTCATGCACACTGGTTGATTGATATACACACACTTTTATATCATTCTCATAATACACACACACACACACACACACACACACACACACACACACACACACACACATATATATATATATACATATATATATATATATATATATATATATATATATATATATATATATATATAAATAATTCTCATTAAGTTTGTATGTATATATGTAATGCTAACCTAAAACATCCATCACATCATAGCGAGATTATTATTAGAGAATTACAGTTGAAATGCTCTTAAATAATAAAGCAATTTCCAGTCCACTTAGAAACTGGAGAGTAATATCGTGAGATCTTCTTAGGGCTCTGAACGCCATTCTTTTAATCATCTAACTTTTCGATATGATTGAGATAACTATCAAATGCTAATTATTATCATCCATTCCTTTAATTATATATATATATATATATATATATATATATATATATATATATATATATATATATATATATATATATATATATATATAAGAAGTTCTCGTGGTGTGGGCTAATGTGCAAAACTGGGACATCGTAATAAATGAGTTCGAACTCTAGTCGAGCTTTTACGTTCACTTTCGAACTAATAGCTTTGGGAAAGATATGAATCCCATTATCCCTCATCTATGGATTAGATAGTACCATTACTATTCTATAAGGCTACCCTTATAGCATTAAATAACCCACTCTCACTTAGTGTTCCACACTTCTAACCTTGAGGTGTGTTTATTGTAACTGTTGTTGTCATCGGAACTAGAATCGGTGATCAGTTAAAAAAATAAAATTAATCTTTAAATACTTTTTTTAACATATGAATAAGTATTTGAAGGATAAAACGTAATGTTTTTTGGCTAGTTAAATTTGTTACAGGAAATTCCTGAATAGGTGAAACCAATGACTGTAGCTCATCTGAATATCCTCTATTCCTGTTCATCTACATCTTCATATAAGGTCACACATCACACAAGATCAGAACAATCTTATTGATGTTCAATACCCCCAGCAATGGATTAAATAGTACCACTACTAGTACCATCTACAAAGATGGCTTTCCAATTAAATAAACCGCGAAAGTTCGAAACAAATTTGTTATAATTTGTAGTTTTTTGAGAGGTAAGGCTTTTAAGACATAATATCCAGCTCTCTTCACGAATTTCTAGAAAGGATGTAATGTTTGATTTAAAATATATATGTATATGTCCAACCAGGATATGATTGATGCAAGGTTAATTTTTAGGCGGAATTTTCCAGGTTTGAATTCAAAGTTTTCCTTCTCCTAGGTTAGTTGCCATACCCTACTATTTGCCCATAACTGAAGAGAGAATAGTTGGATTCATACATTTCCCAATTGTATTAGTGCCATATGAAATGCAAACAGCCTCATCCAGGATTTGAACTCGGGTCATCTTACCCATTTCCTACGACGGTACCTATTACAACACTGGTCCCTCTCTCTCTCTCTCTCTATATATATATATATATATATATATATATATATATATATATATATATATATATATCAAAGTAAATAACCACATGCACATTCATAATATACATACACACAGAAGATGGTTGCTTACTGAAACGTAATGGATAACGAGTCTGATTGGCAGATCAATTTATTAAGGTAGTGAATTCGGTCTTTTAGTTCTCTAACAATATGACCTTGTGCCAAGCTGGGTTAAGTAAATGATCAGAGATAGAAATATATTGACATAAGTATAGAAATATTTATTACGCACAGAATTCAACTAAATTCTCTGTCAAAATATAGGAAGATTCTTATCAAAATTTTTGCCTCATATCTTATTGAATTGAAGCACTTCCGCTGGTGCTTAGCGACTTCCGTTAGAATCTTGTTTCCCTTGCTAGTAATTAAGTGAAACTTTAGAAAATGTTTCCTTTGAGGATTCTGAAGACTGGGAAAAGCAGACAATTAGATTGGCACGTCAATTGAAGCTCTCAGTATAAAATAGCTGCCAAGATAATCGCCCTATTGGCTTCAAATATTGGCGAAATGATTCAGTTTATTTTATTTTCCATTATTTTCCATTTGAGATGATATAGTCACTGATTTGATTGAGTTTAAATTTTGTCGATTCCTTCTGGAAAAATAATATCAGTATTTAAAACGTCGAAAAATCTAGAAATGTCTATATAGTAATGTTACTTTAATACAGTTAAATGGGACATCATAGCGAGATTTTTATTAGATCAATGTATTAAAGATGTATTAACTTAGAGAAAAAATCAATTTCAAGTTTAACTTGTGATTTAGAAAGAACAACAACAATAATAATATAGGGAATTGTAGTGGAAACTAAAACTTCACCGTATTAACAAATGGTAGATGCATAAATCAAAAACTGTTCTTGAAAATGAAACACATAAAATTCTCTGGGACTTCGGTTTGGTTTCTTTGTTTAATGGCATATAAACCTTCGTCGGTTATTCAATGCTAAAACCATCCAGCGGTGATACTATTTAAACCATAGCTGGGCGGGGATATAACGGGGTCTGGGACTTAGAAATATAAACTGATCACCAAATTCCAGCCTGAAGACCGAATCTAGTAAAGAGGATCAGCCAATCGCTGCTAGAAGACCAGATCTTGTAACATGCATCAGCCAATACCAGCTAGAAGGCAGGATCTAGTAAAATGGGTCACCAAATTCCAGCCAGAAGGCCAGATCTTGTAAAATGGATCAGCCAATCCCGACTAGAAGACTAGACCAAGTATTGATTAACAAAAAGAAAAGAACTTGTCATCTTGTGGATTTTGCTGGGCCAGCAGACCATAGAGTAAAAATGAAACAAATACCTAGACCTTGCTGGGGAAGTGAAAAATCTGTGTAAAAGGAACATGACGCAGTTACTAATCATTGTTGGGGCCCTTGGAAAATTCTCTGAGAATCTATAAAAGAGACTCGATGAATGGAAGATGAGAAGAAGCATTGAAACTATCCACACAACAGCACAAATAAAATCGGCTTTTGGAGACCTAAGGAGATTTGGTGTCCCTCAGACTCCAGTGAAAAAGCATCAGATGGAGCCGATGTGGAAAAAATCACAAGTAATAATAATGATAATTGTCGACTTTGCTGTCCTGGCTGACCACAGAATAAAACTGAAAGAATGGGAAAAGAATGATAAGTACCTCGACCTTGCTTGGGAATTGAAAAAAAAACTATGGAACATGAAGGTGACAATTATACCGATTGTGATTGGTGCTTTTGGCACGGTAACTAAAGGATTATTAAAGGGAATAGAGGACTTGGAAATTAGAGGACGAGTGGAGACCATCCAAACTACTACATTATTGAGAACTGAGAAGACTTACTGTCACTCAGACAATTATTATTGTGTAGGCTAACAGCTAAGACAGGCGTAAAAACTCGCATAGTTCATTTGTTTAACGGCATATCAATTCCTAATGGTCTATTTAATGCCGAAATTTGCAATAGTTTGATTGCAATCATAACTATATTTTCAATGTTCTGTTGGGATTTTTAATTGCACTTTTTATTTGCCTATAATCATTTGTTTGCACACAGTTATATGGTTTTAAGTATTCCTATTTAACACCAATAATTTGCAAGTGATAATATAGTTTCAATTATCTAACGATAACAATCCTTAATAAACAATTATAGTTTCAAGAAACTATTAATGCAAATAATTTTTACAGATATATGGTCTTAAGCATTCTTATCTACTATAAATGATTTTAAACAGATTCATTTGAATAATAGATAGGACCCTAACAGGGATTAGTACACCAGGTCAGAGTGAACCTGGGAGTCACGGCATTGAAGCGGTACTCCACACTCCCCAGATCTCCAGAACGAGAGTTTCACAATAAAATACAGATTAGTGTGATAACCAGAACATCTCTTTGTGGAGGAAACTTAACCCTCGCCAAGGGATACAACCACGGTATTTTAAATCCCGTTGATTGATTGAGCAAAGAAAGAGTTAATGTTTTTTAGCTTCTCTACGTAGACTCAGCGAATAAGACGCGCAATCAATTGGCGCTACATATTCTACCAATTTCTCTCCTTGTACACACGTCCACTTTTAAAATCTTTGATATCCAGCAGGCAGAAATACGTATGCGTTGCGCTGCGCGCGCACACGTGTGTGTGTGTGTGTGTGTGTGTGTGTGTGTGTGTGTGTGTGTTTCCAAGTTTCTGTATTTTCTTGATTTTCGCTCACAGATCACCGTAAAACGAATTTCCCACGCGCCGGACATTTTGCCGGATATGACGTTTGTCTACTCCATACGTCAGAGGATTTTGACTTTACAATAAGCGTCTTTTCTATTTCTTAACTTCTTTCCGTGACCACTTGACACTGAAATGTATTGAAGTCTTGACAGATTACTATATTAGGAAACGAGGTTATCTGCGAGATTATCGCGTAAAATCTCTTCATAGAGTTTTTTTTAAAGATTTCCTCTCTTTCTTTTAAATTTTAAATTTTGTTAAAGACATGATTAAAAAAATAACTTAAATTACCAATATGTTGCACAATGCATACTCAATTCCAAGGTTTATCAAATATCTCCATTAATCAAATATATCCGCTAAATATTTCCTCGGAACTAAAAAATACACAGTGTTCCTGAAAGTAGTCTAACACCAGGCTACAATATGGAGCCATTCAGAAAAAATTACACACACTACACTAACAATGGTTTATAGTGGAGGGATACTATAAATAATTATCTACTTTAGAGGCCTTGTCGTCAGTTCAGAAACCCATCCATATATATATATATATATATATATATATATATATAATATATATATATATATATATATATATATATATATATATATAGCTTGAAGCATCTCCCGGATCTAACCATACTGAAGAGTCGTGATTCAATGAAATATATATATATATATTCCCTGATAGCTGTGGAAGTGCTCGTGGTGTAACTTTTATCGTCGTAGAAAGTGAACTCTGCTACTCGAGTTCAATTCCTGGACTAGGTTGTTTGTATTTTACATAGCGAAAAGGCATGAATCCAACTATTCTTTCTCCAGTTATGGGTAAATAGTGGGACAGGCTGTTCTCGTAAACTTTGGTATAGCAATTGGTCAAGAAGAAAGAAAATTCTGAATTCAAACCTGTTGTAGACAGGGTTGGAATCCGCCAGGCAATTCCTGCTTAAGACGGGCAACATAAACCAGGGTAATGGGATCAGTGAAGAAGTTGATTCTAATTGAATCATGGAATTTATATTATATTTTAGCGACTTCTGATGATTAAAACAAATGTTTCACTTCTCAAATTGGTCAATTAGAGCAACACGGCTATTAGTACAGAAAAAATTCAAAGATTTGGGGTTAAATTTCTTTGAGTCTCTAAATTGTTGCATTCTTTTTTTTCTGAAATTAATGTACATTTATTCTAAACGACTTTTCCCGTTACAAGACAAAAGTTAATTCCTAATTTTTTTTTTTTTTAGGGGGAGGGTTCAAATGAGCCATATTGGCGTATACTTTCAGTCACTGTGTGAATTATATCCACGCCCTCTTTATGGCGAGTTGTGTCCGAAATGCTCTCGACACACTGAGATGATTATCGCATGCGCCAATCTCACGGATCTCTTTAAGTCACGTACGCACGTTGCTCTTCAAGAACAGACATTCTGCTTAAGGAAGTTGCTAAAAATATTGGATTAGTCTATTTAAATGCTGTGCTCTCTCTCTCTCTCTCTCATATATATATATATATTATATATATATATATATATATATATATATATATATATATATATATATATACTCACACACTCGAGGCTGAATGAAGACGTCTGTACCTGATACAATCATTAACTGAATCTTGATATTTTGATCTGAAAGTTTCATTACAGATTGTTCAATTAGCGTTAAGTGCATTCACAACAAAGGTGATTATATAATAGGAATATTTGTTGCGTAAAACAAAAGCTTTATCATCATTGGATAGGAAAATTATTATTATATATATATATATATGTAAAAAATATAAGTGGAAAATTGATAAAACTGAACACAGACCTCTTTATTCACTTATATTTTTTACATTTTGTCGGATTTTTCCAATCTATTAATTTTTTCATATATATAATGAGCTAATGAGTAGAGCGTTCGCCAATAGCCCGGGACACCAGGGTTCAATTCCAGGCAGAGTCATACCAAAAACTCAAAAAATGGTACTTGATGGATCAAAGGTAAAATGGAGTGATCCAGAGAAAGGAGTAGCGCTCTCCCCAACACCTCAATGTATTCGCTAATGAAAAAGGAGCCTTCGGGTCGGCCTCGACATCAGTCACCATCTTAAAATATATATATATATATATATATATATTATATATATATATATATATATATATATATATATATATAATCAAAAACTATTAGTTGCTTTCTCCGTTACAACTCTCAAGATCAAGAGATGGATCATCACATACATACGCATATATATGTATATATATGCGCACGGGTGTGCGTTGAACGTCACTTGATGTTGAGAGTTGAAACGGAGAACGTTACTAGTTGCTTTTGATTATATATATATATATATATATATATATATATATATATATATATATATATATATATATATATATATATATATATATGGTGGTGGGAGAGAATGAACGAAAGAATAGACGTACAACCTTTTTTTTATCTATTTGTTTATTTTTATAAATTCCTTAATCAGAACATTTTTGGACAATCATTATATGATTCTTATTTCAAGACTGTTTATTTGGTCGTGTGAGGATAGTGCGACCACGGTGAATTTGAACATAAACTTCTTACTGTCTCCTTCGAAGTATTAATTCGATGGACATGGTTGATAGATAAGTAACCACTGAGCGCACAAGCCTTCAAATCTTTTTTTATTTTATTCTTCTCAACCAAGAAGTGGTCTTGCTCGAGTGTGAACTCTCTCTCTCTCTCTCTCTCTCTCTCTCTCTCACACACACACACACACATACACACACACACACACACACACACACACACACACACACACACACACACACACACACACACACACACACACACACAGAGCTCATGCCTTGTAATTTCTTTTTCATTTTTTAATTCTCACTCAATTGAATTTTTCAAAAAATATTCTTTTATACTGAAAAATGTCTGAAAATGGATGGAACGTAATAATATAATCATGATGGAGTTGTTTCGCGAACATACGAGGTATGCTTGAAACAAAGTATTTTTCACCAATATATCTAGAGACGGGATGGAGCGCAGGGAGAAGTGGATTCTTGCCTATCCTTAAGAGTATTTGTACAAAGTGAATTGTGTACACACCCAGTGTCAGACGAAAATTCTCAATTTGCAAACCATCATGCTATCTATACAGCTCGTGTGAATAACACAAGCCCGACAGGCAAAGAAGCAGATAAGTTTGAAGGAGTTGTCTACCTTTGACTGTTAAGGTTCAATCATTTAAAGTGTTGCATATGGCTGAAGATATTTAAATGAGTCCCCTGGCCTAATAGCTGAAGTGCTGTACTACAGCCTCGAAATAAGCGAGTTCAATCTCAAATGGCTCATTACGTTCAAAAAAGGAAAATATTAAGGGGAAGTGTAAAAAGGTAGAAAAAAGATTAACGATCTGCGTAAAACCTTATCAATTTTCCCATTGGATCATGTAATATCAATGATTGCAATTTATTTTTCGGAGATTTTCTAAATTTCCTTTCTCTTTTTATTCGTCTCCTTTCAGCTTCTCATTTATTTATTTATTTTATCTTATTCTATCTTTTTTTTTCTTTCTTTTTTTTAAAAAAATATGTCGACAAAAACTTTTTTTCCCTTAAATTAGTTTAACTTAATGTAGAAAACCATATTTTGTTCAGATAGATTTTTATTTCAGTTTGTTTTTATTAAAGTCTGTTTGTTATCTGTATATAACTGTTTATCTATCTTGCAAACTAGCTGATTCTAGTTATATATTTTTAAAATTGTTTTTCTTTAATTGTTTTTCTTTTTTTGATTGATTGATTGCTTGATTGATTAGTCAACTCGTCCGGGGTTATTTTATGCCTAGAACTTAGGGAATCATGTACATAGTACAAATATATTTATATTTTTGTGTAGTTCTTTTTAAAAGTTTCTTTTTACAAGGTTATATGATATCAAGTATTTCTAATACAAACAATTTGTAAACAGAATTATTTGATCCAAAGGTGAGACCCTAACAGGTACTACCACCCCGGGTAAGAGTAGACCTGGGAGTAATGGCAATGCAGGAGTACTCCACCCTCCCCAGAGTTCCAAAAATATAACCTCGCTATAAGATGCAGTTTAGTGTCATACCCAGTTATTTCCCTCAGTAGCCCAAAAGAAATCGCGAAGATCAAAATACCCTTCTTTCAAAAATACAAATTTACCTATAACCAGTCGATTTTAGCAGAACAAAAAGCAGACTCTACACTCTGACATGTCTACACCAAATCCGATCTCCGGTCATATCACTAGCATGTGATCAAATATGAGGAAGAGAAAAGGAAACGGTTGATGAATCTGTGTAATCCGTTATCTCATTCACAAACAAACAAAAAACAACAACAACAAAGGAAGCTATGATGACTAATTAATCTTTTCTTAATGAGGCAATTATAATCACTCTTTTTGATGAAGTCTCAGCAAATTGTATGAATTATTCAGTAAAAAAAATTAATCGATTTATTTGAGCAAATCATGGGTGGGTGGATACCGGCACGGAGAATGGAATCGACAAGTCGAATTCTGAGTGAAACTGTTTTCCTTTCATTTTAGAATATGAAGACATAGTTATATTCACTGGTACTTCAAACGAGATTGTTATATTCATCATAAAAAGATGTTTAAATTCTAATATTTTGTAAGTTGATTAAATAAATGAATTAATCAATTATCGAGTAAAACAGTAGATCTACATCATTGTAATTTATTTCCTTGAATGTGTGTGTGTGTGTGTGTGAATATGAATGAGAAATAATTGGTTCCTTAGGAACAAGGGAAGTAAGTCAGTTGAAAAAACTGGAAGGGCAAAAAAATTGTTGTTCGCCGATAAGCATTGTGTGTGTGCGTGTGTGACTAACCTACATATAATCAGACGTACATATTAGCACATAAGCTTAGCTTAGTGGTGTCACGAAGGCAGAAGTATGAGGCACCAAGTAAGAATCGAACACACAAATAATAACTTGGCAATCTAGCTCGCTATATATAACCGCAAACCAGCTGCTCTTCCCAACAATAAACTGTGAAGAACTGTTTAAAAAAGGGTTGTTCTATGCCAAAAATGGCCGAGCTGGTTTATAAACCAATGTTACAAAATGGATCCCGATTTACATTCCAGCGACTCTGAGTTTATTGATAAGCACTCGTTAGGCGGATATATATATATATATATATATATATATATATATATATATATATATATATATACACGAGGATCATTAAATAATTTTCCAGACTTTTTTCGTATGGGCACTTTTATTGATAGTACACACATAAAACTCTAGTCCCCTTCGAAGTAATCTCCTCCGGCTGCAATGCACTTGTTATACCGTTCCAACAACTTCTGGAAGGCCCCATGGAAGTCCTCTTGTGTGAGCGTGTCAAGGACCTTAGTCACAGCCTCTTTCATCTCCTCAGTTGTCTCATAACGATAGCCTCTGAGCTTAGGGAATTACCAAAAGTCATAGTGAGCAAGGTTTGGACTATAGGGACGGTGAGGAACTGTCTTGATGCCCATCTTGGTCAAATAGTCTGAGACAAGGATGGAGTTGTAGACTAATGCATTGTCCAGGGGGAAATGCCACTGACTCGATTTGAAGAGTGCTGGCTTCTTCTGACGGAATCTCTTCCTGAACTCCCATAAAACCTCAACATTGTAACCCTAACCCTAACCCTTTGGCCAATCAACTCTGGTGTGTTGACTTCCGTACTCCTCCCACACCTCTTATCATCCCTCACAGACTGTCTGCCTTCCTTGAATCTCTTATGCCACTCAAAAACTGATGCTCGATTCATGCAAGACGGCCGAAAAGCAGTCTGAAACATTCCATACGTTTCTGTGGCATTTTTTTCCAGGTCTAAAACAGAATTTTATTGCACATGGTTCTTCCTCACGTCCAGATTGCATTTTTGAAATTCACCAGCTGTGACAATCAGGCTTTAGTAAGGTGTATTCCAATTCCTGCCGTAAGTTGTTCATTTGAAGCTGAAATCAGTCATTCATATGATGTATAGCAATAACATACTCAATTTTCAAGAGTCAACAACAATTTTAAATGCCTGTACAAAAAAGTCTGGAAACTTATTGAAGCACCACACACACACACACATCACACAACACACACACTCATATATATATATATATATATATATATACTATATATATATATATATATATATATATGTGTGTGTGTGTAGTGTGTGTGTGTGTTTAAGAAGAAACTTATTTTTCATTTTTCTTTAACACACACGCCGAGCACACACACACATACCCCACA
>OY757937.1:26035518-26050518 GCA_963585895.1 Sepioteuthis lessoniana
GATATATTTGTTTTGTAAACACATTTTGAACATCACCATCATCATATCGTGCCGCCAGCACGGATATCCCTGACCCTCTCTCGCCATTTCTCCCTATCGTTCATCGCTTCTGGCAAGTTTTCAGGACTACATCCCGTATCCTCACAGAGTTGCTGTATGTATGTTCGAGCTGGCCGTCCGGCTTTTACTCGGCCATATGTGGGGGTCTATAGGAGTACATCACTTATGAGCTCGTCCCAGATTCTCCAGCAGTGTCTGTCTAACCTGGATAGTTTTTGTAATGGGAGGTAGGTGGCACTATAGTTGGTGCTTTGTGGGGTGATGCCTCCAGGACTTGTTCAATATTGCTCGCAGCGTTCTTGTGTAATTGCCGTCTAGCTTTTTGTTAGCCGTTTTGTTAGCGTCCAAGTAGTGCATCCATATAGCAGTATCGATACGACCGCCGCTTGGAAGAAACTGCGTTTCATTTTATCGGAACTGTCACAATTTAACATCAGTCATTTGTTTGCACACGTAGTTTGTTTTATTTGACCCATAGATAGGACAGAATGGACTGGCGAGCAATGGAAATGAAGGGATACTTCACATTTCCCAAATCTACAATGCCATCAGATAGTTTAATGTCACATCCCGGGCACTCATTGGGGGGGGATCTTACTCTTCTACAGAGATGCAGTCGGTGTATTCTACAGCCCAGCCTACTGGGCGAGTATGTGTGTGTATGTGTGTGTGTGTGTGTGTGTGTGTGTGCATAAGAACTTTCTCATTACATGTAGAGCCTTTTGTCTAAGGCACCTCTGGTGGTGTAACGGTTAGCAAACTAGACTAGCGAACCTACACGAGTGAGTTCGAGTCTCATTGGGTGCCCCATTCAGTGCCACATCGAAGCAAAGAGCTTTGTAAATTACCTCTTGTCTAAGTGAGCTTTGCATGTAACAAGATAGATAGATAGATAGATAGAAACAGACTTTGACATATAGAAAGATAGATGAATATGTAGATAGTGAAATTTTCCCTTCATACAGTTGTACGTACATACATACATAAATACATACATACGTGTGTGTATGTGTGTATGTGTGTATGCATACCTAATTGTCGTCGTGTGGCCAGACATTCTATTTCATTGTGTCTTTGTGTATCAACATAATTGTACTTTAGTGTACAGTCATGAAAACGTGAAAGAAAAGAAGAACGTGTGGGAAGAAATGGCTCGATCAATAAAATCTTTGTGTACATCAGTTAAATTTTGTATTTGGGTGAGCTAAAGAAAAAGTAAAAGTTAGTAAATAGGCAAAGATCTAAAGTCTGCACTAACTACAGTCGATATGGATTGTAAAACATTTATCAAAGGCCTAAATTCCAGTACGTTGGCTTGAAATAAGATCAACTCTACTTCATTTTATGCCCCTGGTGTTTTGAAAACAGCGATTTCAACTTGTTGAAAGAGGAAAAAAGAAAAACAAAAAAGAAAAAAAAAAGAGGAAAAAATAAAACGGAAATAGAAAGAAAGAAGTTTACAGAGAAAGGAAATACCACACACACACACACACACACACACACACACACACACACATATATATATATATGGCGGGGGGGGGAATGGAAATAAATCCGACAGAATGAAAATATACAAAATATGAAAAACAAGGTATTTAGAGGATGATTTTATTTAGAGTTGAATTATTTGCCACTGTAGAGTGTTCCGGTTTTCACATGAAACCATTATCAGGGCAATATTTAATATGTGATGTTGAATCTTCTAAATTATATTCAGTTTTAGAATAAAACGAAAAAAATTACAAAACTTTTTGCATTTTATTACCGTTAGTAGCGTTCTTTCAAATCTATGTTTCTATAAACCCTTTCTTTACTAGTTATATTCTAACAAACTGATCTCTTCCCCAACCTGTTTCATAGGGTTTTTTTTATGATCATGATTCCCTACAAATAAACTTCTAATAAGAAACAAATAACCAATTAATTATCTAAAGTTTATCATTAATTCTCAAGACCTCTCCTTTGAATTTCTTTTCAGACTTATTTTCCTTAACTTGATTCGGTATTAAATGACCGATGTGGTTGATATGCCGTAAAACAAAACAAACAAAACAAACAAATCTATGTGACGCAATTATTTGGAATCTATTTTGAAACGTAACGTATTTGCTAATATATATATATATATATATATATATATATATATATATATATATATATATATATATATTGTAGAGGTTTATGGTTCTCACACGCTAACTTGGCGAGTTAATACTGCAGTATTATTAGATAGTGCTCAATATCGACGATAGAGCTTTTATACATACAGAAATATTATATGGTAGAGTCTGTGACCTTGGGTTTCATGCTTTACGCATTCGTCTGATGGAGATGAGAGGCTGTGTTTTGGGACAGGAAGAGGGAGCTTGACAGAGAAACCTTCGGAGTAAAATGAAATAAGAAAGAGACCCCCAAAAGAAGAAGAAGAAGAAGAAGAAGAAGAAGAAGATGATGATGATTGTGGTAGGATTGATTCACCTATTTTCGACGCAGAACTTTTTACACGATTTAAGCCTTAAATTCGCTCTTTTTTTCTTTGTAACCGAAAGCAAATGAAATTTCGTTAATATATATATATATATATATATATATATATATATATATATATATATATACTATACTATACTATACTATACTATACAGTAAAAGTGCTCGTAGCATACTGGCCACCGTAGGAGAAAATGAACTCGGTAAACAGAGTTTAAATGTTGAACTACACGCTTAAATCTTTGAAAAAAACATGAACCCATCTCTCCTAAGCTGTGTGTAAATAGTAAAGCTGACAGGACGTTTTAGTGTTAGTACGGCAAATAGTCAAGGAGAAGGAAAACTCTGAATTCAAACCGTCTGTACTCCGCTTAAAAACTGATCCTTTTCGGACAATTTCCTTAGGGAAAAGTATGAGCCCCCTTATCCCCCCAGCAATGGGTTGAATAGTACAATTATTGTTCTTTTACAAAGATAGATTTGACATAAAATAAACCACGAAGGTTGATATGCCATTAAACAAAGAAAGCGAAGCCTTTCTAGATGGTCTTTCCTTTCTCTAAAACATTCTATAATAAAATGAATTTATTTATTTTAAATGAAAATTTGACCATCCCTAATTTAGAAGCAAGTTACGTCTGCTTAATATTTGTTATTTCTATTATAGATAGCAACTAAGCTTAACTTGGTCTGATGAAAGATATATGCCACTTCACAAAGGCAGCCCAATCGACTGAGACTGTAGAATATGCCAACTGGATCTCTGCAGAAGGCTAAATCCGAAAGCTTTGGGGAATGAGTACTCTTTCATTGTCATTACTCCTAGGGCTACTCTGATCAGGAGTGGTAGTATCTATTAACAATTAAATAGTTTAAAGCATTGTAATCTAATTCTAATCCTGGAGATGAAATTAAACTCTCTGGGGAAGAGGCTCCAGCCTTGGAGATTTGGGGAATGTAGAGTACCTCTTCATTGTCATTGCTCTCTGGTTCACTCTGACTCGGAACAGTAACATCTGATAGGGTTCTATATAGAACAAACTGTGTGCAAACAAATGACTGATCTTAAAATAAATTGTGACTGTTATATATGAAACCATTTAACTGTGTGCAAAAAAGAGCTCAGGCTCGTTTAAGAATGTTATCCACAAAATGTGTTTACAAATCATATATTATATTTAACATATATGTATTAACAGGATTTGGCATTAAATAATCTACAATAATTGATATGCCATAAAATCAAACCAAACCAAGCCAAAATTGTTCTAATTATCCAATTTAATATCAACCATTTGCAGGTAAACAGTTAAATGGTTTCAAGTATAGTAAATGATTAATCAGTTCTATTTGGCCCATACATGAGACCCTAACAGGTACTCCTACTCCAAGTCAGACTGGATCTGGGTGTAATGGCAATGAAGGGGTACTCCACATTTCCCAAAGTTTCAGAAATGGAACCTCACCATACTCAAGATACTCATTCAAAGTGTGAATTTTACCTCTCCGCAGAAATGCACTTGACATATTCTACAGCCCTAGCTGACTGGGCTAGGTTTTCGTTTTTTGTTGTTGTTTTTTTTTTCCTAGAATTATAAAACAATATCTGAGTATTTATCATCGGAGTGCGAAAGTTAGCAGTATCACCTCGCGGACCAAATCTTTAGTGGGTACCCTACATTTGTGGCCCTGTGTCAAACTAAGTTGAATAACAGTAAGAAAGAAAGCGTCATCTGATGTTTCTTCGAGCTAAACATTTTTGCATCATATCTTAAAGACAAAGTGCAATAAATCTATGGATCTGCTTCGCTAGTTAGCTAAGTATCCCCTGTACAACTTTTTCTTGTTTTCTCTAGTGGAAATTCATCTCTAGGTGAAGAGATTTGTAGAAATGGAGGATATTAAAAATACACAAGCTTCACATCAGATCAAAAGACAAATTTTAGTTTCGATCTGTGGAAAACTCTGTAGTACTTCGTACAATATATATATATATATATATATATAGAGAGAGAGAGAGAGAGAGACAGACAGACAGAGGAAGAGGAGAAGGAACGAATAGATTGTCGTGAGGTAGATGAGTATTTGTGTTTCTGGACAGGAAGATTGGTTTGGTTTGGTTTGGTTAGGTTTTATGGCATATCAACCCTTGTTGGTTATTTAATGCCAAATAACATACAAAGGTTGATATGCCATAAAACCCAACTAACCAACCAATTCAATTAGACATCAGTCATTTGATTACGCACAGTTAAATGGTCAAAGATTTCTATTTCTAACAATTCAACGTAAGTCACTTGTTTGCACACAGTTTTAATGGTCAAACAGTCCTATTTGACCCATTGATAGGATTCTATCAAGTGTTACAACACGGGGTCAAACTGAACCTGGGAGCAATGACAATGAAGGGGTACTCTGCATTCCCCAAATTTTCAAGGTTGGAGCCTCGCCATCAGATGGTTTAATGTCATATCCAGGACACTAGTTGTGGGGAGTCTTAGCCCTCTGCAGAAATGCATACAGTTTCGGCCAACTGAGCTATGGACAAAATGAGGGAGCATGAGAAAGAAAACTTTGAAGTAAAAGTAACTTATTTTAAGCAAAAAAGAGTCCGCCAAAATAAAAATGCATAGAAGAAGAGGTTGACAAATTTCAGTCCTCTATCCCTTCACTGGTCCATTGGCCTAGCGGTTAAAGTGTTCGCCAATGACCCAGAAAACCGGGATTCAATCCCAGGGTGAGTCATACCAAAGACTTTAAAAATGGTAGTTGATACTGCTTTGATTAACAGTCAGTATTATAAGGTACAGATCAAGGGTAAAGTGGAGCAATCCAGGGAAAAGAGTAGCGCCCTTCCCTACACCTCAGTGTAGTAGCTATTGAAAATGAAGCTTTCGAGGCACCCTCGACTATGGTCGCCAACTTTACTTATATTTTTCTATATGGTTAAAGTCTCCATTAGAGTTGAACTGCGACTTCGTAGAAAGTTTAAACTTCCGTCGCGCTTTTACGTTCACTTTTAAACAAATATCCTCAAAAAAAAGTATGAGCCCCCATATTCCCCCTTAGCTACGGGTAAAATAGTTCCACGACTGTTTTTCTACAAGGATAGCTTTGGCATTAAATAACCCAAGAAAGTTGATATGCCATGAAACAAAGAAACCTCAAATAGTACCACTACTGTTTTTCTACAAGGATAGCTTTGGCATTAAATAACCTACGAAGGTTGATATGCCATTAAACAAATAACAAAAACCAAATCAATCACCGTTTCATAAAAGCTAAAAGTAGTAAAACTATCACGAAAGTTGAATTACACGAAAATGTTGAGCAAATATTACAATATCGAAATATTTTAAGAGATAAAACAACTCACGACTCGGAGCTTCACGAAGTCGATCGTCAGGTGAGCTACTTAAGTTGCTCCAAATAAAATTATCCATCATGGAGAATGTGCTATTCAAGTGCAAAAAGAAATAGATATTTACAAGGTTCATCAGAATCGATTCTATTATAATCAATTCTATAATACATGTGAACAAACGACAAATGTATTTTCTTTGATCGTTAAAAATGAATAAAAACCTGTTCAAAAATCATGGAGAGGATCATAAAGTACACGAAAATTGATATCATGGACGAGAGATGAGTTCTATCCTGCGGAGTTTTTACCATCATCAGAAATACCGTCATTTCTTTTAAATTTCTACTCAAAGAAGACCACGTATCGTTCTCATTTAAGGCATTTCAAAGAATATATTGGATTTCCTCAAAAAAAAAAAAAAAAAGAAGAGAAAGTAGATAGATAGATAGATAGAGAGAGAGAGAGAGAGAACACCAGATTTAAAGATGGCGGCGGCTTTTACGTGGTTCCATGGGAACTTACTGGCGATCGATTATTAAAGTCAATATTTCTTTTCGCCATTGCTTGCCTGACAGCATATCTATCTATCTATCTATATAAATATAAAAAAATATGAAAAAAACTAGATATTTATAGAATGTATTTATTTATATATGAATAATATGCCAATATTGTTTAACATTTCAATTTTTTTAAATCTTCAGGACAATGTTAGTATGTGAGGTTATGTCTCATCCGAGAAATTATTTTCAAATTAAAAAAAAAATGAAGCAAAAAAATGAGAAAAAAATTGGAAGATAATTAGAAGATAATTATAATATCACATACTACCATCGCCCTGAAGATGGTTTAAAAACCGAAACATTAAACGATGGTATATCATTCATATATGAATAAATACATACTCTGAATATCTTGATTTTCATATTTTATAATATATACCGTCAGATTTATTTCTATTTGTCTCTTATATATATATATAGAGAGAGAGAAAGAGAGAGAGAGAGAGAGAGAGAGAGAGAGAGAGAGAGAGAGAGACATACAGACAGCCCTGTTGGCTGGGGTTAGAATACACCATCCACAGCAGATCTCCCTCCCCCAAGAAAGGAGTGTCCGTGTATGCAACTATAAATTCGGTGGTGAGATTCCAGTTCTAGTGCTCTGTGGAATATGAAATACTTTTTCCTTGCTATTTCTTTCATGTTGACTCTGACCCAGAGTGGTAGTACCTCTTAGGTTTCCATCTATCTGTTTGAAAATTATTAGAATTGGAGAGGAATATGTGAAACCTTACAACTCCCTGAGAGTTTTTCACATCAGTGTTAGCTGAAGGTCTTTCTCCACTCGTTTTCTTATTTCCAAGTCCTCCAGGCCTTTTATTAATCCTTCGGTGACTGTAGCAAGAGAACCAATTTCAACTGGTATAAACGTCACTTACATGTTCCACAGTTTCTTCAATTCTCTAGCAAGGACGAGGTATTTATACTTCGTTTCACTTTCTCTCAATTTTACTTTGTAGTCAGCCGGGACAGCAAAGTCCAATTTTGCAAGTTCTCTTCTTTCTTTCTTTCTTTTTTTAATTTTTTTATTAATTATTATAAGATCTGGTTGTCTGGCTGAGATTAAGTGATCCGTCTGTATGTCAAAATCCCGTAGGAGTTTGTGTGTGCCATTCTCCACAACAGATGTTGGGTTGTGCATATACCATTTGTCCGTATGGTCAAATTTCAATTTCTTGCATAATTTCTAGTGGATCACTTTGCCTACCCAGTCATGTTTAGCCATAAACTCTTTCAGTGCTATTTTGCTGCATTCGCTTATTATTATTATTATTATTGTTGTTATTATTATTATTATTATATAGTAACAGTTACTTTACTATAATTAGGTATAAATTATTAGGAATACTTGATACCATATAGCTTTTTTTTCCAAGCAGAGGTCGTATCAGTACTGCTATATGGATGCACCTCATGGACACTAACTAAGCGTATGGAGAAAAAAAACTTGACGGCCATTACGCAATAATACTGCGATCTGTATTGAACAAGCCCTGGAGTCAACACCCGACAAAACAGCAGCTTTACGGCCACCTACTACCCATCACGAAAACTATCAAAGTTAGAAGGACCAGACATGCAGGACACTACTGGAGAAGTAAGCGATGCACTCCTGTGGATCCCTTAACATAAACGAGCAAAGGTTGGACGACCAGCTAAAACCTATCTACAACAGCTCTGTGCCGATACAAGATGTAGCCTGGAGGATCTGACGAGAGCGATTGACGATAGAGACGGGTAGCGAGAGAGGATTAGGGAAATCCGTGCTGGCAGCGCGACATGATGATGATGATGATGATTTTGATGATGATATAGCGTTGCAAACAAATGATTATAATCAAATGAAAAAGAGTGATTTAAAAATGATTGCAATAAAACGTCGAAAATGTAAATAGTTATGATTGCAAACTGTTTACAAATTAATCAAATTTCCGTGTTAAATAAGCCATAAGGAGTTGATGCGTAGTTAAACAAATAAAGTGAGTGAGAGAGACGTGAGTAGAGACGAGAGTAGAGACGTGAGTAGAGACGAGAGTAGAGACGTACTTGCTGACAAACGGGAAAAACTTAAAAGACAATGAAGTTCCTTTGTGAATTGATTTGAAAAGTTGAATTGGCCAGTCAGAAGCTACTAAACTGAAAATTAATCACGAAGATTGGAGATTCGAGGACGCTGAGGACTTTTTAAAAATGCTGTGATGCAGCTTCATTCCACATGAAAAGAGAAGGTCCGATCTTAGATCGTCTTGAGAAAAAAATTTAAAGGGTTTTTAAAAGAGAAGATGAGAAATCACTCAGGGAGGGTGAAGTCCCTAATGGCTAAAGTGCTGGACTGTGGCCTCGAAGAAAGTGAGTTAGAACTCCAGGCGCGTTGTTATCTTCATTTTCGGACTAATACCATTGGGAAAAATATGAACACCCTTCATCCCCCGCCAGCTATGAGTTAAAAAGTACAACTCCTACAAAGATGGCTTTGGCATTAAATAGCTCACAAAGATTGATATGCCATTAAACAAAAGAAAGAAAAAAGAAAAATCGTTTAGTAACGTGGCATATCTAAGACTGATTTTTCCCATTCAAGTGTTTAGATATATATTAAAATGCTGAGTGTTAAGCAAAGAGGCATCAAGTACCATTTTTTGAGTCTTTGATATGACTCGACCTGGGATTGAACCCTGGTTCACTGAGCCAGAGGATATATATACCATTTTTTGAGTGTTTGATATGACTCAACCTGGGATTGAACCCTGGTTCACTGGGCTAGTATATATATCTACTATTACACTATGTATCCTGCTAACGGTTATAGGCGTTGGTTCCCTAAGCTTCTAAGGAGACAATCATCTGGAGGTTGCGGGTTCAATCCTGACTGCAGACGAGTAACAATACAGGAATACTTAACACTTGTTCCCGGTTATGGCTAACGGAATCAGAACAGTCGACCCCCGTGGATTCAATAGAGGACGAAGTTCCGTGTAAGTTCCCGAGTCCGACAAACACCTAAAGAAGGCCGGAGGACTTATCAGGCGAAACGTTGTGGAAATAACAATAAAGATGAAGACAATATTCCGAAAACCCTTAATGATAAAAATCATTAAGTTTCGTCTCAGAAATTCAGACAACTAACGTCTAATCAATATATAGAAATAAAAAAAAATCACATGCAGAGCAAAATATATCATTAATAACAAGAAAATTGAGAGATATTTAAATCCCATCTGATGAACCAGTTGATAGCTGGTGAAATAAATTTATAATGGAGTATATCGATTAATTTTCTTGTTATTAATTATATATATATATATATATATATATATATATATATATATATATATATATATCTTTTCTTTTTCTTCACTTCATCTTTACTTCATTGTGCTGCAGTTCAGTTTGTAATTTTGGAAGAATTTTGACTAGAAGGTTTATTGAAAGAAGTGAATATAAATTTTAAAAGTTGAGTATGAATTTAAAAAAAATCATCGATGACCCGACTGCAAATTGTACTTGAAACTCAGAGCCATGGGCAGTATTTTTCATTTTGACTATTTAGATATTTTTGCTTTTAAATCGGTTGAGCTTAATAAAACGTGTCCAAAACATATATATATATGTAAATGTTCTATCATTGATATTGAGTACTATCTAACAATATTGCAACATTTGGGCCTTATATATAATTGAACATCCATCGTTGATCTAACATCACCCGATGTCATCTTTTCTAAGTCCTAATGATGCTTTATGAAAACCGAAGCGTTATAGCGTCGACTTCCTTTTACAATAAATTCTTCACTTTGGATTACTTTGTTTATTGTCGGATTCTTTTCCATTATTTACTTCCATATATATATATATATATATATATAAGAACAGGTTTTGTCTTTTCGTAAAATAGATCATTACCAACGATAATAATTTCAATGGTGAAATTCATCAGACGTTGGGGTAGAAATATCGTCTTTGTATATACTTACCTAACCCCTCCACAATTGACAGGATGCGACGCAATGTCAATTTTTAAGCGGTGAAAAGCTATTTCGATGTCATTGTTTTCCTTCACCTAGACAAGTTGCCTGACCAAGGCTAAAAAACCCAATCCGCCCTAATAGTAAAGATGGGAGAACAGGTAAATTCAAGCCTTTCCTAAGCGAAGTAAAACATAAACAGTTTCGTCTAGGATTTGAACTCTGATCGTCGACTCCATTTCCGATCGTTTTGCTAAGCGCGTCTCCAGAAATATCAGCTTTGTATGAGTTCACAGACGACAAAGATATTGACAAACTTGACGGGTTTATTGATGTTTTTGGTTTATTTGTTTTCCTTTTTTTTTTCTCTTTTTGTTTTTTATCACTACAGTAATACACTTGAATCATTTTACTAAGAATAGATTGTCGAAGATGCAACGAAGCATCTTAAAGTTACTGAATAACAACACTGTTGCAGGCGGACGGAGCATAAGAATTTCTTCTATCGTGTTTTTATGTTTTTATTTTATTAGATATTTATCGTTCGATAATGACATTTGATAATTTTTTTCAGTGACGCAATATCATAATTTTCATATGTTTCTAAGGAACAGTGACATTTGCGAGAAGAAAAAGCAAATAAATGAGTTAAGTATTTACAACTAGCCAAGTGATAGAATAGAACCAGTGAAAATGCTTGGTTTTGCAACTGCAGACATCAAGGAATTCTCACCTTCTTTTTCTTCAGGAAGAAAGGAAACGAGAGAAAAATTGATTTTCAGAACTCATTTTATAATCATGATGGCTTGATTGATTGCTTGATTGATTTTAACGGCACTTCAACCCGTCTCGAGTTGTTTTAGTACCTTAGTTTGCATTGTTCACCCGAGGATCATATCAGCGCGAAACTTGAAGTAGGGGAAAGATATATTGGTTGATTGATATTTTATGCTGAGAGGATCTGGGAATTGTGTTCATTGTACGTTCGTATCTACATTTTTGTGTACTTGTTTCTTAAGAGATCTTTTTTTTTTTTGGCACACTCGAGTACAAATAATTTTTGAATGTATTTCTTTGACCCAGAGAAGGGATCCAAGTAGGTACTACTAATTTGGGTCAGAGTTAACCTGGAAGTAATGGTAACGCAAAGATACTCTAGACTCCTTAAATCTCCAGAACTGGAGCCTCATCATTAAATACAATTTAGTCTCATAGCCAGGACACTCCTTTTTTTGGGGGGGGGCTCTATAGGGGATATAGTCAGCTTATTCTAAGGCTCACCGACAGGGTAATCATTCTATTATTAATGATCGCATAAACTCTTATTCACAAACAGATATTTCTTAGGAAATGCCGACTGTGCTACATGTCCATTGGGGCGTCTCACGTTGCATAATGGTTTTTGATCTAGCCTAGCAGGTAATTGTTAGTGACTTCTATTCTCACTGGGAGCTGCTATTTCTTGCATTTCACTAAACTGTATAAAATTATGGTGTTCTAGTGCACGAGTTAGTTTTCTTCTCGCCCGCGGTAAAGTCATGCTGGTACTTGTTTGGTTAAGCAGTAATGAACCCGTTCTGTTGTTTGACTGGTGACCATTACGAACAATAATAGTTTTCTCCTGTAAATCCTGCTGTTATTCATAAAGCTTTGCTTAGTCTGGCCCATAGGGGTTATATTACATTCAGTGACTTCTGTTCCCTAAAGGTCACCCACTTAAGTACAGAACAGGATCATCGTTGTTTAGCTTCGGTGACCTAACGAGAACCGATACTTTCAGAAATACTAGATCATAATTTCTAAATGAATTATATAAAAAAAAAAGCTTAAGCGTAACTTAGTTTTGACACAAGTCCACGAATATTGGACACCTAATGAGGATCGAACTCATAACCCATTAGTCTGCTTACCATTACACTACAACATATTAATTGTTATAATATAATTATACACATTTATCCATATATAGGGGGTTAGTTATAGATATAGATGTTCTTTACTTACGATAGTGATGGGCCGACTGGAAAAAAATTGATACTATCTTAATTTAGGCAGACCCCAGTAAACTTAAAATATAAGACTATTGTCGGCATCATCATCATCATCATCAAGTCATGCTGATATCAGGGTTCCTTGACTCTCTCTCTCTCTCTCTCTCTCTCTCTCTCTCTCTCTCTCTCTCTCTCTCCTATCGCTCTTGGAAGGTCTTCTAGACTGCATAGAGCTGATGTAAGTAAGTCCTTGTTGGTCGGCCAACACTGGTGCGTCTATGTATATTAGTCCATAGGAAAACGTCGCTTATGAGTTTGTCCGTACTTCTTCAGCAGTACCCATCAAATTTTGTTCGTCTTACTTGGATGGGTTATGATATGGGAGGTAAGTGGTTGTACAGCTATTGTTTTGATGGGTGTTACGCCGGATCCTTCTACTTAAAAGAGATCTGTGAACAAGACTCGATAACAACGGATCTAGAAGTTGCAATGTGTGTTCGAGATGTCGATGTTTGCTGATAGCTTCAACTTGAATCAATCCAAGTGACCAAAGATTATAATAAATTTAAACAAACTGAGCGAAAATAAGCATTTCTGAGTCCGTTCAAGTATGGCATAATGCGGGATTTCTTTTAATGGCTTTCAAGATCAGGCTCATGCAAAGCTGATAATGGACCAAATGAGAAATGTAGCTTCCTATCCAACAGACTCTCTTTATAATATTAATATTCTTTGCATGCGTCGGGGAAGTACGTCTCCTCCATCTGGATTTTCAGTCAGGCAAAACTGAGAGGATGGGTTATTGTTAGATCATCGAAGTTAAGCAGCAGTTTTGAAATGAATGACCACTTTGGAACATCAAGTACTGCAAAGAACCTAAAATCAGGGTGCCATACAAGTAAAAAGTAAAGTTGGCGACTGTAATCGAGGGTGACCAAAAGGCTCCCTTTTCAATAGCTACTACACCGAGGTGTCAGAAGGTGCCCATGGTGTCATGGTTATCGTCGCAGGATATGGACACGGCGACACGAGTTCAAATCCTGGACGAGACTGATTGCATTTCACATAGCACTAATACTCTTGGGAAAGGTATGAATCCAAATATTCTCCCTTCAACTATGGGTAAATAGTAGAACAGACTAGGTTCTTCAGCCTTGGTGAGGCGACTAGTCTAGGAGAAGGAAAACTCTGAATTCAAACCTGTTAAACTCCGCTTAAAAATTGACCTTGTGTCATATCCTTCCCGAGCGGAGTGGTTGGTAAATAGGACTACACCGAGGTGTAGGGGAGGGCGTTACTCCTTTCTATGGATTGCTCCACTTTACCCTTGATAAGTAACTAAAGTTGGCGACTGTAGTCGAGGGCGACCAGAAGGCTCCCTTTTCAATAGCTACAACACCAAGGTGTAAGGGAAGGCGTTACTCCTTTCTTTGGATTGCCCCACTTTACCCTTGATACGTACCTTATATTGCTGGGTGTTAAGCAAGGAAGTATCAAGTACCATTTTTAAAGTCTTTGGTATGACGCGACCAGGAATTGAACCCAGGTCTCCCGGACCACTGGCGAACACTCTACCCACGAGGCCAATGAGCACACAAGGTATACTTTAATATGCAATAACTGGCTCATCTACGAGCGTTTTCATTTGAACAGTGTGTATTTACTCAACTCTTGTACCATAAGCAAAAATGTGACACAAGGTCAATCTTTAAATAGAGTAAAGCTGGAATTCAGAGCTTTTCTTTCTTCGAGACTGATTTTCTACCCAGAAGTGAAGAACACAGTTCTATCTACCCATGGCTAGGGAGGAGAAAAAAAGATAAACTCATGCCTTTCTGAAGACGATTGGTGCGAAGTGAAACGCATATAGCCTCGTCCAGGTTTTGAACTCGGGTCGACAATTTCATTTCATACACCAATAACCATTAAGCTAAATGCACTTCGGGAAGGTATGTAATAAAAATAGTAAAATTCATTGCAAATTGCATGTTGTAAGCTTCCTTATTGGTATGTTACACAGCCACTTCTCTTTCTTCGCCTTACTTTGTTCGCTCAATGATGGTCGAAATTGTCGGGAGAGAGTATTTGCCGCAGGAGCACTGCGGGCATTTCTCTTTTGTTGACTTGATCGATAGAAAACTGGTAGCTTGAAAATCGGATTGGCGTCAGAGAATAGGCGAATCGAAACGAAACGGGAAGATAGGAAAATTCGTTCCATTGGTTGGCGAATCTAGAGTATGTGTATTTAAATATGGAATCGTATAATAGGACAATATATAATGTTCCATCTTTCTCAAATCGCAGTCTTTTCTTTTCTTTTTATTCTCCTCTTTCTGTCTCTGTTTGCCTGTCTGTCTTATATATATATATATATATATATATATCGTGATGGTAAGCTAGCTGACACCGAACTTTGTTGAATGTTTCATAACTGAGTCACGATAAGCAAAGCTTATAACATACTTATATTTTCTGGCTTATCCAATCATATGAACACATTAGTATGGAACTTTATAGAGCAGCACTTAGCATATCAGTTATCAACGTAGGAAATAGAATCAGAGACCCGAGTT
>OY757937.1:26055518-26198018 GCA_963585895.1 Sepioteuthis lessoniana
TCATGCGATATATTGTTGTTGGGCGAGACATTTACACGAAAGACTAACGTGATAAAGTGTTAAACATTCAAACGAGGAAAAATAAACAAATAAAAAATAAAAGGATAAAACGGGCAAACCTCTCATAAAAAATGGGATTTTAAAAAAAAATCCAAGCGTCTCAAGGAAGTGACAATAATTGCAAATTGTGTCTAGAAGGAAAAGTATGCATACAAGAACTTGCTAAGAACAATTTGCCAAACAAAACAATCGAATTAGCATCAACATGCAGGCATATCAACAAATGTCTCTTATGTCACCTACCACCTGACCTTTTTTGATCGCATGATTTATTCTCTTCTTTTTTTAAAACTGTTATGGAAAAAGGAAAAGAGTGAGAAAAAAGAAAGAAAAATAATTATTCACGTGAGTTGATGGACTTTTACTGGCGTCTGAATAACAGCAAGTCTTCTCAAGTTACGAGGACTCTTCTCAGTATTTCAGCCGTTCTTAATAATGTTATAGTCTGGATAGTCTCCGCTCTTCCTCTCATTTCTTAATCTTTCAGTCCCTTAACCAAGCCTTTGGAGATTATTCCAAGTGCACCAATCACAATTAGTATTACCGTCACCTTCAAGTTCCCTAGTTTTTTTAGTTCTCTAGCAAGGTCTAGTTACTTATTATTATTATTTTTTTATTTTTTTTTTTAATCTTATGTGTTTTAACCCATTATCTCGATATTCTTTCGAGTAAAAGTTTTGCACAATAACAACATTTCACGTGACTCGATATATATCCCAGACTGTCAACTTTTACCACACGACCATCTGAAGAGTAGAGAAAACGCATAAAACTCAAACAACTGATTATTGTGTCTATAATTCTAATATTTTTAGGTTATGCTTACTCTGGTATTGTAACATTGAACACTCTTTCCGCGCAACTTTTTTTATTTGCTGCTCTTATATATATATATATAGGTTCTAGTTTTTTTATCCATCGAATCTGAAGAAGTCCTGTTAAATTTTTTTCGTGTTTTGTCAAATTTTAAAAAACCCGTAACAGGATGGAAATAAATTTATAATCCTAATGTGACCGGTTTGTTGTTTTTCTTAAAGTATATATATATATATATATATATATATATATATATACTTCATATCGTTCATTGAAGCAAACTGCACTGATGCTAGTCAGTGGACTGAAGGAGAGCCTTTTAATTCTTAAAAGTGTGCACAGATATTCTGATCCTAGCCACTGAATTACTTATCCATATATAAATAATTATTATTGAATATTCAAAAATAATTATTTTACGGGTATCATGCTCTTATATATAGTATGAAGTTACGAGTGAGATAGATAGATAGATAGATAGATAGGAAGGAAGGAATATAATGATGCGCAGTCTACACAAAGGACACGTGAAAGACGATTCTTTTCTCATTCTTATGGTATCAGAGTGGCCATTCCATATTCGGATGTTTAATATATACAATGTAAATTTATCTGGGGACTATTCTCTCTTCACTGATAGTTAAGTCAGTTTTACTCTTCCTTGTAATTTAAACCAACCATCTGTCCGTTTTATAATTAGATTTACTTTTCTATTCTAACTATACACCAGCCTTTCGTTTCTTTTGTTTGTACCGGTGAAGAAAGTAGACTCAGCGAGACAAGTTCAAATCCTTAAGGAAGCTGCCTGTGTTTCAATTTTCGCCAGTACTTTTAGGAAAAGCTTGGTTTGGTTCGGTTACTTTGTTTAATGACATATTAACCTTCGTAGGTTTTTAATACCAAAGATATCCTGGTAGAAGAACAGTAGAGGTAATATTTAACCCATAGCTGGAGGAGATAAGGGGTTCAGACCATTTCCATGAGTATGAGACCAAAGTGAAGATAATAGCGCAACTGGAGTTCGAACTCGCTTACTATGATGTCGCAGCGCAGCGCGTGAACTACAACTTTACGGAGATTCCCATTTTGGAAAAGGCCCGGATCTATCTTTTCATATTCCTCCAAGCTATCGTAAAACAGTTGCACCGACTGGGATCTTTTGTCCAACCGATCTAAGTGGAGAAAAAGCTGTGAATTAAAAAAAAAAATCTGCAGCGTACTGGTGCTCCGTTCTTCAGTTGGTTCATCCAAAAAATATGTCTGTTCCCTTGTATAGTTCATTTACTAAGGTTCGGCTTAGTTAATGGTGATAAATGGACATTAAATGATGTAAACTCAACAGATCGATATGAACAGAGATCGATAATAACCTTTGTGAGATTGGTAAGTTGGACGACCGTAGTCGAGAGTGACCTGAAGGCTCCTCTTTTTATTAGCCACTACACCGAGGTGTAGGGGAGGGCGCTACGCCTTTCCCTGGGTTGCTTCACTTACCCTTGATCCGTGCCTTATAATGATGATTGTTACGCAAGGAGACATCAAGTACCATTTTTGACTCTTTGGTATGACTCGACCAAGGATTGAACCTCGATCTCCCGGGCCATTGGCGAACACTGATAGATAGACTGATAGATAGATAATGACCATAGATAGATAGATAGAAATTATGGTAGTCAACTGAGATAAGAATCACTTTTTTTTTTTTTTGCAATAGCCAGGTGATCTACCTGTAATGCAGTAAGTCAGATTACTCCATAGCACATGAAAGAGGGAGTAGACTTGGGAAATATATGTATCTCTTTAAGTATGAGACATTTGTTCTGGACCGAAAGAAACTTAATTGTCTGTTGTTATACGCATGCGTATACTCAGCAGGGGAAAAGACTATAATTCTGCGTCAACGTACTGAAATATGATCGACAGTCATATCAGCAGAGTAGATCCGGTTCAGACTGAATACCCGTTTCTTGAAGAACCGCTGTAATTTTAATGAGAGAATAAGTCGGATGTCAGCAGAATAATCACTGGCAAAGACAGGATAAAAACGTCAATTCTCTCGGTTGATACCAGAGACCATTAAGCGACTCAGTGGGGGGGGATTTCGTCAATTAAGAAGAACCTTCCTCTTTTCTAGCTCCCTTCCACGTGAGTTAGACTTTCAGAACTTGGGGTTAAATTCTTTTAGTCGCCGATAAGTCTGAATGTGTTTCAAGAAGATTGGCACAGCATATTATGGTGATTCCTGTTGTTAGAATTAGATATATGCTAACGGTGATGCCGTATACACACACACACACACACACACACACACACACACACACACACACACACACACACACATATATATATATATATATATATATATATATATATAGAGAGAGAGAGAGAGAGAGAGAGAGAAAGAAAGAAATAGATGCATAAACTGTGGTAGATAGCTGAGATCAGACGGGTATTCTTTTGGCGATACCCAGGTGATCTACCTGCCAACCTGTAAGTCAGACTGTTCCATTCTAATTAAGATACGATCAACAATATTTATATATATAAGAAAGCGAAACGTATATACTGATACTCACAACGATGTTACCCTATTTACCAACCCTTCCGCTCAGCCAGGATATGACACAAGGTTAATTTTTAAGCGGAGTTTAACAGGTTTGAATTCAAAGTTTTCCTTCTCCTAGATTCATACCTTTCCCAAGGGTATTAGTGCTATGTGAAATGTAATTTTTATCTAGCATGCTTGATAATCTGTCAGTAGCAGTTCGCCTTAATTCTTACTTAACTATAAAACAAAAAAGAATCAAGTTTTTCATTCATTCCTCTTTCCTGTCTAACATCGGCACAATTCGCATTGTTAAATACTTGAAAAATAAGTATTTATAACTAACTATTAATAACTATCGGCTGCAGGATAAAGTGTATTAATAAATAATAAAGGGTTGCAAAATAATTGTCCTTGCGTAATTTATATTGTCACTCGTACTGTGTTCTGTCCTCTTGTAATTTTGACTTTAACGGAGTCAACGGCTCCGAAGTGGCTGGCTTCTTGAATATATCTTGTCGGACAGTTGCAGCAAAAGAGGCAGAAATCTCTATGCAACTGAATATATACTCAAAAACTAAACCTAATGAATGTATATCGTGTGCGTTCTGATAGGTCACCGAAAAGGACCATAACCAATCATGCAAGCTTTCTGATCAAGTGATGGTAAAGGGGCTGTAACTGTGGAAGGTCTTAAATTATTTCTTTTAACTATTTTTTTTTGTTTCACGTCACAGTTATCCTCCGGGAACGTTACCCTATTTACCCAACCTCTCCGCTCGGGCAGGATATGACACAAGGTCAATTTTTAAGCGGAGTTTAACAGGTTTGAATTCAGCCGGAGGGAGAATAATTGGATTCATACCTTTCCCAAGGGTATTAGTGCTATGTGAAATGCAATCAGACTCGTCCAAGATTTGAACTCGTATCGCCGTGTTCATTTCCTACGACGATAACAATTACACCATGGGCACCTCCGGGAACGTTACTAGTATTAGTTTTGTCTGAATTTCGCCGTCGGAATCTTTACCTTTGCATACAACAAAGTCGTTAAGTCAGCATTTTTCTCATAACTCTGGCCACAAGTTTTCAGTGTACGAATATTACGGGACCTTTCAATAACACGTGACACTCACTCCTAAAAACTTGCCTTTCTCCTCCCACCAGTGATTGTTTTGAATTACAACGTTCGTTTCTAGCATGCATTTGACAAAAGACACCAACTAAGTGTCCAAACTAAGCAGCTGAAACACGTTACAAGGCATATTCCAGAAAAACCTACATTGTACGGGTGATTCCAGGAGAAGCAGCTAGCTTCATGGGATGATGGACCGCTCAATCGATGAAGCTTAGAATATGCTTCCGCGAAATATGATTCACTCCCCACCAAAAAAAAAAAAAAAAGGATCCTGAGTATCCCACAAAATTACATCTGATGGTGAGGCTCCACTTCTGGAGATCTGGGATGTATGGAGTACCAATTTATTGCCATAACTCCTTGGTTAACTCTGAACCCAAGTGGTAGTACTTGTTAGGGTCTTATCTAGGGGTCAAAGAGATCTATCTAACAATTATCTGCATCCGATAGAACCGTATAAGAATTTTTTAAAAACTCATCAGAAACAACTATACAAAAAAAAAGTAAATATGAACATACAATGAATGCGATTCTCTAACCTCTCGGTATTAAATAACCCTTGATCAGGAGTGGGCAAACTGCGGCCCGCTACACTTCTGTGCGGCCAGCGGGAGCCTAAAATATAAACACTTGCTCTTGAATCGAGACTAAATTCTTTTGATTTTAAAAGATGCGGCCCTTTGATAATTAATTACCTAGTGACAAGCCCTCCCACCAAAAAGTTTACTCACCCCTGCCCAAGATGGGTTGATATGCCGTTAAAATCAATCAATCAATCAAGGGGCGATAAAGATACAGTTAGAGAAAGTGTCCGAGATAAATAGATAGATAGATTTGTTTTCATCGATATTATATATATATATATATATATATATATTAACTTCTAATGTTTTCTCAATAAGACTTCTCGTAATTATTCTTCCAAAATTACAAACTGCTACACAACAAAATAAAAAAAGAAAACGGAAAGGGGATGTAAAGTGAAGAAAAAAATTGAGTTTTCTTTCTTTTTCTTTCCCTTTTCCTTCCTTTGACTTTATATATATAAGGAAAACTATATTTGCTGATTTAACTCGGCCAAAAGGTGTGGTAGCTATCTGATGAGGCGGAAATTAAAAATCTCGTCGAAATAAATTCACAATTGCATTATAACTGTTGTTGAGTTTTCTTCCATTTACGTTTCATATATATATATATATATATATATATATATATATATATATATAACACATAACGCTTTTAAAATAAGTTTTGAAAAAGAACGTCACTAACGGAAAAAGAATGTTAAAAACTTTTCTTGTTTTTTGGTTTTCATTTATAAAATAAAGAATAAAATTAAATATAATTCAATGGATAGAACATCACATATTTAGATTCGCTGTTAATGGTTTAATGTAAAAATGTTTAACTTTGGTGAATAATTCAAGTATAAATAAAATAATCTTTTGATATTTGTACATTTAGATAGATAGATAGATAGATAGATAGATAGATAGATAGATTACAGTATCCCTGAATATGTCTTACTCTATTTCTGACCTTCTGAACTTGACACTTCTGTTGGAAAGACTGATACTTTATTTTTTGTAATTGACTCATACAGCGAGAATTAACCTCAACCAAAATTTAAACATGGCAATTATAGTTGTTGCCTCATATGCTGTAATAAGTTTTAACTAGATGTCTATCATTATAAGACATAATATCTATATTACATCACACAAGCTTAAATAATCAGTATAATTAATATAATTGGCATAATTAGTATTATTAACTAATTCTCAGAATGATGACTGAAAAAAGAAAAAACGTATCCCATGTTCTCACGAGGTGTCAGTACTTAATCTCGTGTTTATGTTGGTCTTTATATACACACATGCACACTCACATGTGTGTGTGAAAAGGATGTTATCCGCAAAAAAGCACGGAACTTTCGTTCTTGTTGATGGATTTTAACGGCATATTAACCTAGGGTTATTTTAAGACAAGATGTCAGAGAATCGCGTTCATTGTATGTTTATATTGCCATTTTTTTCTTGTAGTTTCTTGAAAGTTTTTTTATATTTTTGCCAGTGCTCCTATCGAATATAAATAATTTTTCAATAGATCGTGCCGTTCGAATCAATCAATCACATTCATTGTATACTCGTATTTACATTTTCTGTTTGGTTTGGTTTCTTTGTTTAATGGCATATCAACCTTTGTAGGTTATTTAATCCCAAAGCCATTCTCATACAAGAACAGTAGTGGTACTATTTAACCCATAGCTGGGAGGATAAGGGGGTTCATACCTTTCCCAAGGGTATTTGCCCGAAAGTGAACGTAATAGCGCAACTGGAGTTCGAACTCGCTTACTACGACTCCGCAGTCCATCGCTTTAACCATTTGACCACGAGGACACCCCCTACATTTTCTGTGTGTGTAGTTGTTTCTTAAGACTTTTTTTTGGCAGACAGTTACATGATATCAAGTATTCCTAACTAATACTAATAATTGTTTGGTTTCAAGTGCTTATTTTTGTTGTTGCTTTTTCTTTGATGGAGTAGGGGTAAATCCAGGCCATTGTCGTTATAGAGAACTTTCAACTTTACCAAATAAATTCCCATTTTACCCCACACCACTTCGCTTATGTCAATACAGTTTTAATTTGTTAATTTTCTTTCGTTCTTTATTGCTTGATCTTAACGCCATATCAAACCGTCAAGAGTTATTTTATGCCTAGTCTAAAAAATAGCGTTCATCGTACATTCATATTTAGGGGTGTCCTCGTGGTGTAATGGTTAAAGAGCTGGACTATAAAATCGTAAGGGATGTCCTCGTGGTGTAATGGTAAAAGCGATGGGCTGCAGAATCGTTGTAAGCGAGTTCGTACTCCAGTCGCGCTATTACGTTCACTTTCGGGCAAATACCCTTGGGAAAGGTATGAACCCCCTTATCCTCCCAGATATGGGTTAAATAGTACTACTACTGTTCTTCTCTGAGAATAGCTTTGGCATTAAATAACCTCCAAAGGTTGATATGCCATTAAAAACAAAGAAACCAAACCAAACCAGAATCGTAGTAAGCAACTTCGAAGTCCAGTCGAACTATTATGTTTACTTTCAAACAAATACCCTTGAGAAAGGTATGAACCCTCTTGTCCTCCCAGCTATGGGTTAAATAGTACCCCTACTGTTCTTCTTGAAGGATGGCCTGGCATTAAATAACCTACAAATGTTGATATGCCATTAAACAAAGAAACCTAACCTAACCTAACTTTTATATTTACATTTTTTTTGGTATTTAGTTTAAGAGACTTTTTCGCTCACAGTCGAGTCGAATATGTATATTTTTTAAAAAGAATAATTTGATCCATTGGTGGGATCATAACAGGTACCACCACATCGGATCAGAGTGGTCTTGGGAGTAATTGTAGTGAAGGCGTACTCCACTCTTCCAAGATTTGGAGCTTAAACATCAGATGCGTTTTAGTGTCATGCCCAGAATATTCCCTTTTGGACGGAATCTTACCCACTTAGCAAGAGATACAGTCAGCGTACACAAAGTCCCACTAGCAGGAGACGAAAAGGATGGAGCTTTCCTTTTAGTGTGTGTCTGTCGGACCATGTTTGTAGAAGCAGCTGCTGGAAAAGTGCTAATTAGAGCTGATCAACGACAGATAAAGTGACTATATATATATGAACACCATAGCGCTCAAAGAGAGAGAGAGAGAGAGAGAGAGAGAGAGAGAAAGGAAGGGAGGGAGAGAGAGAGGTTGATAGAAAGAGAGAAGAGGACCTCTATAAACTTCTTTAGCATACGAAAATCGATCTTGGTATACCCACACATGCAAAAAGATCTTTGAACTTCAGTAAGAATTCGTCTTTTGAAGTAAGGGTTTCATGTTTGATACAGAAATAGAACGAGAGACAAGATATTTTTTATTCGTTGTTAGCATTTTCCATTCCAGTGAGAACTAGATAAAAATTACAACCACTGTGCGCAACGTTTTCGTTTGCAGTCCTTTTTTTTTTTTTTTTTTTTTTTTTATCTTGGCCGTATCTCTACTCCCTGAAGATTTTTCAAAGAACACGATGCATTGCAGAAGACAACAACTCGTGAACCAGAGATACCGAAGTGCCTCCAGATTTTCGACATACCATCAACACGATCCAGCAAGAAATACCACCACCGATAACACAAACTGATTCGATAAAGCTGGAGAAGGAAAAAAAGAAAAATATAAACGAATTCTAAAGGCCGGAAATAAGATACGCCTGACGAACCTTTTTGTATATGAAAAATGCCGAATGCGTATTCGCCTTTATGTTAGAAAATAACATCCGCAGCTATCATACCTTTTCACTATTATAAATAGAGTGAACCATTGTAAATATCTACCAGAAGTATGGGAAATCCACTGAGAATCGAACTTACAAACCAGGGTTAACGGGCGCCTCTGGTGGTGTAATGGTTAGCAAGCTAGACTAACCTACCTTCACGAATAAGTTCGAATCTTATTGGGTGCCCTATTCATACGGCTTTGTGCCAAATCTAAGCAAAAAGCTTAATAAATTACTAGTAACCAGGGTCAACTGGCCAAAGCGTGTTAGCCATTACACTCCGTGAGATGCCCGCCATCGCAAATTCATGCAAGTTGATGAACGTCTCCGAGTGAGATATCAGTCTGTGGCCATTTGTGAATAAGGATTATTTTCTCGTTTAGGCCCAGGGAGTAGCCAGACCTGTCCGTACCTCCCTAATGTACTAAGATGGTAAGGATCACCGTCAATCCCTGATGCCTGGAGTATCTGAAAAGTAAATATCGAAGAGGTGAGTCAATTTTTGGTTCTCGACTGTGGAATCTCCCTGAAAAAATGCCATGTGCTGTATCCGACCCCTGTAGGTGTTAGGTAAATAACATGAGATCATATGGTTAGGTAGCTTAAGTGTCATTAAAATTGAGTCGGCAAATCGAGTTCAAATCCTTGAAGAGGCTGTTGACGTTTCACCTTGCGCTAATTTCTTTGTGAAAGACAAACTCTTCTCTTGTTTCTCAACTATGAGTAAACAATAGTGCAAACTGAGATCCTCATTTTTGTTTAGGCAACCAATCTAGGAAAAGGAAAAAAGGCTCAATTTAAAATTTAAGGAGTGTTGCTGATGAGAATCTGTGACTCTTCAGTGCTTTGCTGTTTTATTATCAACTCCTTTAAAAAGTGTGGCTGGCTTTACAAAAACTATCACAACTAAAAACAAATCGCTCGTGTAAGCCTTTAAGTGGTTCACTTCTTTGAGTGAACACTTGGGCACTCATTTGTTATGCGCGACAGTAGTCTTATAAGATTAGATTAGACCAGTTTTAGATCTTATCAGAGATCAGTTTTGTTATAAAGGAAATAAAGGAAGTTCATTCGTACAACTTCCGGTACTGGAGTGTGTTAACCCATATAAACAATTCTGCGATTCCTAAAATTAGGATGTATGACTTCAATTAACTTATCCAGAGTAAGGAATACAAGTGCTCCCGAATACCTCTCCCTCACTGCAAAAAAAGGAGTGCCTTGGGCATTATTCTAAACGGCATCTGATGGTCAGGGAAGTGTCGAATATTGTTCATTGTCATTACTCCCAGGTCCACTCTTATTCGGAATGATAGTACTTGTTAGGGGTCTCCTTTTATGGCCAAATAGATCTTTTTAAACATTATTCATAATCGGTGGGGCAGTGTGCCAAAAATTTCTTAAAGATAATTACAGGAAAAATGTAAGTATGAACGTACAATGAACGTTGTTCTTTCATTTCTACACATAAAATAACCCTATACGGGTTGACATGCCTGTAAAATCAATCAATCAAATATACGACAAAGGCCAAAGACTAAATTCAACTAAAATCTTTCGTATAAAAGCAACAAAAGTTTCGGTAATAGCTCGAGAAATTTGTCTTACAAGATAAAATACAGGACTTTTTTTGTACGTGAGCTCCTGAAATGTTTAGTGGTATAGCGAGTTTGTCTCCTTGTCTTAGCATCCGAATAGAGTGAGACTAATTAACAGTGACACGAAGGCAGATAAAAGAACTATGAATGTATATAACTGGACAGACCAGCTCAGAGAGAGAGAGAGAGAGAGAGAGAGAGAGAGAGAGAGAGAGAGAGAGAGAGAGAATGGAAGGAAGAAAAAGGACTGACAGCAAGGATGAAATAATTCCACTAACAGGAACTGAGACTCACCCACCCAGACTAAGATCCATGCAGCCAGAAAGCCAAGTTATAGTGATCCTGCACACACGCACGCAAGAAAAGACTGACCAACTTTACTCTCCTTACGGCACTTTTTGACCCGGTTGTGTTTATATGTAAGGAGTATCTTAACTGACGCAGAGAATAAATGAAAGTTGTTATATTTTTTAAACGTCATATTCGCAGTCTTAATTTTGCAGGAAGAAAAAAAAAATGATTACATTTACAACAAAGTTTGTCGGTTTTTTTTAATTGTATAGTTTTTCTTTCAATCGTACCTATTCTTCAAGCAGTTACCTTTTGAAGATTTTCTAATTATTCTATGCATCTCTCAGATTAGAGGGTTCCCGTGTTATCCCAAGATTTTTGACACACTATCAACTTGACCTTACTACAATTCACCACTGAGAACGCAACACTGTCGGGTGATAAGTCAGTCAGCTCAGTTCCCGGGCTCCTTCTCACACATACCCCCGGCAACACTTGTCCCCTCGCCTAAAAGGAGTACGGGCTGGGTTTCTAGTCCTGTGAAGTAGTGGGTCTCTGAAGTGAAATGCCGACAGAACCTAAATAATTTTCGCATCCACGTTGCAGAAAGCAAGCTTTCAACAGGGCACTACCTCATTAAACAGACCTTGTGTCATTTTAGAACCCCGTGGTTTGTTTGGTTTCTTTGTTTAATGGCATATCAATGGCATATGTTATTTAATACCAACGCCATTCTTGTAGAACAGTCATGGTAATATTTAGCCCATGGCTGGGAAGATAAGGGAGTGCATCCATTTTTCATGGGGTTTTGTCCAAAAGTGAATGTCATAGCGCCAACTACAGTTCGAACTCGCTTACTTCAAGGCTGCTGTCTAGCATTTTATACAACCCCTTTTAACTTTGTGGGAAACCGAATAAATACTTATACAGAACGGTGAAAATGTCTTCCTTAGGTGGTCAGTGAAAAATAACAGCTAAAATTTGGCAGAATATGTGGGATAAGCCTAAACTGTTGGTGATTTTGTTATCAGCTGAGGTCTAGTTTTTTTTTTTTTTTTGTCATAAGAAATGATAGTAGATATTGAAGGGATGGGTAGATAAGGAATAAGTGAAAACAGGTCTGTCTAATTTATCTCTCGAGGGAAACATGACAAACAAGGATCTGATTTCAAAGCGTTTTCTTCATTTGCTGGCCTTCTAAAGAGTTTAAATCAGATGGTTTTCTCGTTTCTACAAACTTTTGCAGCAAACAATAACTATTTACTCACACAGAATATATTTCGTTGATTACATTAAAAGAAAAAAAATGATTTACTGCGTAGTTTTTCGAACGTCGACATGTTGAGATTACTTTTGTAACTACTTGTCAGATCATTGCTAAACTCGTATTTCCTGATGCACATAAAATATTGTATACATTCCTTAAAAACACCAGACTTGATTAGTTTCATAAAAAATCTCTACTCAAAACTAAATAAAGGAATTCATTTGAGTTCGACTCAATTATCTTCTAAATTGTCCCGAGTCTTTTCAAGTTAGGTTCCGAAGTATATCATGTAACGGCCTTCCAAGTAACCTATCGAATGAGGCGAACATTCACGAAGGAGTGATCGACAGATAGTGGGTCAAGATTCGATCTTCAGTCTTGAGAAACAATGAGTCACATGCAAATGTTTTTTTAAAAATTGAGCTTAGATATCAAGGGAAACATACATTTTGGAGCTTAAACGATACTGCTACCCACTCACAAACTGGCGATGGAATGGGCGACAATTAATAAATGACTTGATCATTCCTCTATTCATTGGACCAAAAAAGAACACTTTTACATCTTCTAATTTATGAGCTTGGTCAAAAACAAAAAAAAAACAAAAAAAAAACAAAAACAACAACTCAGGCGTGTATAGAATACACCGCCTACACTTCTGCAGAGGGATAAGACCCCCTCCAATGAAGCCACCTGTCGGCCGTGAGTGGTCATCCGTAATTCTTGAGAACAGGTTCTTGGTGGCTGAGCCGTGGCCGTCGCAATAATACCATTATAATTGCGACGGCCACGGCTGAGCAGTCCTTAACCCAGTCAAGTAATTTGCAATACTCCATTTAGTCCTTATTGGGCTAAAGGAGCAGTTGGAGAGGTCCAATCCAATCAATCAGCTGGTGATGTCAAGCCCAAGCACCTAATATGATTATCCAGGATCGTATTTCTTTAAATTGCTTTTGCGACAAACAAACATCCAACCCTTTTTATCTTAAAGGGGCTTGAAGGCAGTGGTTGAGAGAATAAGACTTTGACCACTATTAAATTAACCTAACCTGGCCCGTTTAGAAATATTAACTAAACAGGATTTGGCATTAAATAATCCATAATATTTGATATGCCATAAAATACAACCAAATCAAAATAAACGTAAGTTTTTATAACTTTCTTTTGTCTCCGAGAGCAAGTAACAACCTCTTCGTCTCCTCAAACTTTCTTCGACTAGCTTTGAGTCCTCCATTACGTATCAAGTACCTCTCACCCATAATAATTTTAGCTGAATTTATTCATAATGATTTATCAAAAACAAATTGTATACGAATACAATTTATAATATCTATAATCTATATACTTGCCTACCAAACAATTTAAGGTCTCTTTTGAATATGTGTATATTTAACACTTGAAACCAAACGTCGTTAAGTAAATCAAGGAGGTTAACCTTTATATACTTTAACCCTATGTTAATAGTTCGATTGTCTTTATTTACTTTTGTAGATAAACTATATTTGTAGATAAACTGTTGTAGATGAATTCTAAGTGTAAACTATTTTAGATAAATGGATGATAAATTCGTCAAATATACCAGCTACATTTATTTTCGCGATAATTACTGAGTTTAGTCTAATCAAACACTAAACTACAACGAGGGAGTTTTTAAGGACAAAACTCACTAGCAATGACTTGCGAGATTATATGACAATCCATTGGTCTACAATAGGTGTAAAGACAAAAAAAAAAAGGATTATTGGACAACTGCATACGGAATCAAACAGATATGCACGAACAGACAGCTCTCTCTCTCTTTCTCTCTCTCTCTCTCTCTCTCTCTCTCTCTCTCTCATATATAAATATATATATATATATGCATGTGTGTGTGTGTGTATGTTTATATAATCATAATAATAAGAACAAATTGTGCATGAAAAGAGAGCGTTAATCCTTCTGTTACTCGCGTGTTATTACGATCATCAGACATCGAATAAACACGCGAAACTGAGTTAAACGAAATTATATATATATATATATATATATATATATATATATATATATATATATATAAGTAAACAGATGTAATCCATTATAAATTTATTTCAACAATCTTTTTTTCATTAGATCACTTTCCCTACCCAGTCGTGTCTAGTCTTATCATTATTATTTACGTGTGTGTGTGTGTGTGCGTGTGTGTGTGTGTGTGTGTGTGTGTGCGATATTAGCAGATGGAAATCGTGCAAGACCACCTTTATTGACAATCTATTAATGATCCAAGCCGCTATCAATGACTTACAAAGAGCATCAAACTGAACAATGCATCTTGATGGGTTGAAGAGTTGCGAAGAAATATAGGATCAGTTGAATTATTAACAGACAGACTCATTAAAAACAAAAAGTGACAGGTAAATGCATTTCTACAAACACATTTATTCTTGTGCGTTGCAATTACGTAAGGTTTTTGTTTTGCAACATTCCATCCGCCTAGCTCATCTCCTTTTTCTTTCTAGAAATCAAATATCAGCTTTTATGATGAACCTTTTAGTTATCAACTGATGCTGCCTTTTTTTTTTATTGTGCGTTCAGAAGGAAACGAGCGAATAAAACATCATTTGTACGTTTATATCGTCTTCATTTTACTTCTTTATTTTTGGTTGTTCATTTTCTTTCTTTCCTTCTTTATTTTATTTTCTTGATTCATTTTTTTCTGTTTTATGTTTATTTTCTTTCTTTCTTTCTTTCGGGTTCATTTTCTTTCTTTCCTCCTTCTTTATTTTCTTCCCTTCTTTCATTCATTCCTTTTCTGTTTCATGTTTATTTTCTTTCTTTCTTTCTTTCTTTCTTTCTTGTTTATTTTCTTTCTTTCCTCTTTCTTTATTTTCTTCCCTTCTTTCCTTTATTCTTTTTCTGCTTCATGTTTATTTTCTTTCTTTCTTTCTTTCGGGTTCATTTTCTTTCTTTCCTCCTTCTTTATTTTCTTCCCGTCTTTCATTCATTCCTTTTCTGTTTCATGTTTATTTTCTTTCTTTCTTTCTTGTTTATTTTCTTTCTTTCCTCTTTCTTTATTTTCTTCCCTTCTTTCCTTTATTCTTTTTCTGCTTCATGTTTATTTTCTTTCTTTCTTTCTTTCTTTCTGGTTTATTTTCTTTCTTTCATCCTTCTTTATTTTCTTCCCTTCTTTCCTTTATTCTTTTTCTGCTTCATGTTTATTTTCTTTCTTTCTTTCTTTCTTTCTTTCTTTCTTTCTGGTTTATTTTCTTTCTTTCATCCTTCTTTATTTTCTTCCCTTCTTTCCTTCATTCTTTTTCTGTTTCATGTTTATTTTCTTTCTTTCATGTTTATTTTCTGTTTCCTTCTTCGTTATTTTGTTTCCTTTCTTCCTTCCTGCATAATTTTTCTCTTTCTTGTTTATTTTTTTTCTTTTTGTTTATTTTCTGGCTTGTTTATTTTTCTTTCTTCTATATTTCCTTTCTTGTCTTTTTTCTTTCTTTCTTGTATTCTTACTTTCTTCTTTATCTTATTTCTTTTTTCTTTCTTTTTTCTTTCTTTCTTCTTTATCTTATTTCATTCTTTCTTTCTTTCTTTCTTTCTTTCTTTCTTTCTGTATTGATTTATTTCTTCCTTCCTTTCTTTCTCGCTTATATTCTTTCTTTCTCTCTTTCATGTTTATTTACTTTCTTTATTTCTTTCATGTTTATTCTCTCTCTCTCTCTCTCTCTGTCTCTCTGTCTTTGTCTCTATCTCTCTCTCTCTGTCTTGTTTATCTTATTTCTTTCTTGTTTACTTAATTCCCTTTCGTCTTCTTTTCTTTCTTGCTTATTTTCTTTCATTTTCTCTTTCATCTTTATTTTCTTTCTTCCTTCAATATTTTCTTTCTCTCTTTCATCTTTATTTATTTATTTATCTATTTATCTATATTTTAATCATTGCAAATATTATATTAATTTCATCCAAAGGTACCTCACTGGAAAGCTAATCTCAGAAGTTATAACTATTGAAATGAGTTCGATCCTCACTGGGCTCCCTATATTCATCCTGGTGCTAACTAAACTAAGCTTAGTAATCTATTATCTATTTTCTTCCCAAAGAATATTGGTTTAACAAGCTAGACTCGCAAACCATTATCACTGAAGTGAGTTCGATCCTCACTGAAATCTTCCCATTCGTCTGTCATACTAAAACCGGCTCATTGGCCAAGTGGGTAGAGTGTTCGCCAATGGCCCGGGAGACCTGGGTTCAATCCCAGGTCGAGTCATACCAAAGACTTAAAAAATGGTACTTAATACCTCCTTGCTTAACACCCAGCAATATAAGGTACGTATCAAGGGTAAAGTGGAGCAATCCAGGGGAAGGAGTAGCGCCCTCCCGTACACCTCGGTGTAGTAAGCTACTGAAAAGGGAGCCTTCGGGTTGCTTTCGACTACACTCGCCAACAACAAGTTAAATACCTTTTAGTATCTCGCAGATCATAGTTTCAACTATGAAGGGAACATACACTAACCACGCCCATAATATGTCAATCAAATTATACGGCCAATTGCCATTGCCTATTTTATTTTAAGCGGATATGTATTCCATTATGTATCCCCCACTTTCAAAACAACGCCCGAATTGAGTGTATATATCGAACTTTGCAGATGTTCATTACCCCATAAATCTTAGCGGAAGGCGACTGGGTTGGTGTTGAGCTAAAAGTTGATGAATCTGAAAAAAGTGACAATTACAAAATAGTAATCTTTTGTAGAAATACCTTTCATCCCAACCAACATTTACTTAGTCGTGATTATGAACGGGTATCTAGGTTTTGTGGAGTGGGGGAGAAAAACGGAATTGGCAAGTGTATAAACAAGTAATAATAATTATTATTTACTCCTTGAGAGTTTTTCACATCAGTTTCAGCTGATGGTACTTCACTGGAGTTTGAGTGACAGCAAGTCTCCTCAAGTCTCCAGGACTCTTCTCGGTATTCTGGCCGTTCTCAATAATGCTGTATATTGGATGGCCTTCACTCGTCCTCCAACCTCTAAGTTCTCCAATTCCATTAATAATCCTTTGATGACTGTATCAAAGGCACAAATCACGATTGGTATAATTGTCACCCTCATAGTTCCAGTTTTTTTTCAATTCCATAGCAATGTCTAGGTACTTATCCTTCTTTTCACTTCCTTTTAGTTTTATTCTGTGGTCAGTCGGGACAGCAAAGTCCACAATTTTGCAAATTCTCTTTTTTCTGTTGATTATTATAAGGTCTGGTCTTCTGGCTGAGATTAGGTGATCTGTTTGTATGTCAAATTCCATAGGAGTTTACGTGTGTCATTCTCTAGGACAGATGCTGGGTTGTGCATATACCATTTCTTCGTATGGTCAAATTTCAATTTCTTGCAGATCTTCCAGTGGATCCCCTTGCCCACCCAGGCGTGTCTAGGTCTTATACTCCTTCTATGTTAATTTGCTGCATTCGGTTTATTATTATTGTTGTTGGTGTTGTTGTTAAGAAGTTAAGCTGGAAATTCGAAGATAATACTCGACTTTGCTTGGGAATTTAAAAAATGTGGAACATGCAGGTGACAGTTATACCAATTGTAAATGGTGCTTTTGGTACAGTAACTAAAGGATTACTAAAGGGACTGGAGGACTTGGAAGTTGGCGGACGAGTGGAGACCATCCAAACTACAGCATACAAAAACAGTTCCATTTCAAACTATTCAGTTTAGCATAAGTACGCAGTTTAAATGTCAAAACAGTCCTATTTCAAGCAATTCGGTTTAGCATAAGTACACAATTTAGGACCCTTTCAGGTGCTACCACTCCGGGACAGAGTGGATCTGGGAGCGATGGCAATAAAGGGGTACTCCGCATTCCCCAAAGCTCCAGCATTACTGGAACCACATCATCAGATTGTTTAGTGTCATATCCTGGACATTCGTTGGGAGAGTCTTACCCCTCTACAGAGGAGCAGTAGGTGTATTCTACAGCCCCAACCGACAGGTACGACTGGGTAGAAAAGGTGATCTACTGGAAATTGTGCAAGAAATTGAAATTTGACCATACTGCCAAATGGTATATGCACAAATCAAAATCCACTCTAGAGAATGAGACACAGAAAAATACTCTGGGACTTTGAGATACAAATAGATCACCAAATCTCGGCCGGAAGACCAGATCTTGTTTTAGTTAACAAGGAACAAAGAACTTGCCGTCTAGTGGACATTGCTGTTTCCGTAGACAACAAAGTGAAAATAAAAGAAAACGAAAAGGGAGATAAATACTTGGACCTTGCCGGAGACCTAAGAAGGTTGTGGAACATGAGGATGACAGTGATACCACTAGTAGCTGGTGTGTTTGGAACGATCCCCAAAACCTTGGAAAAGGGACTAGAAAAGTGAGAAATCAAAGGAAGAATTGAGACCATCCAGACTAGAGCTTTGTTGAGATCGACCAGAATGATACTGAGGCTGATGTGAAAAACTCGCCAGGACTAATGCATAAGGCCTTACGTCCCGGAGATGATATAGACAAACTATATGTGTCAAGAAAAGAATGAGGAAGAGGACTTAACAGCTTGAAGATAGCGTCGATAAATTGATAAGACGACTCAAAAACAGCATAAAAAAAGAACAAAAAAAAAAAGTCTGATTACAGCGACCAGAAACAACACAAATAACACAAGGATCAACAGAACAACAATAATTAGAAAACGGAAATGAGAAGAAAAGAATTTGTATGGACATTTCAAGCAACAAACAAGCGAAATGACGAGAAGACTTGGACGTGGCTAAGAAAGGGGAAACCTTAAGAGAGAAACTAAATCTGTTCAAACAGCAGCACAAAACAACGCCGTAAGGACCAAGTGTGTTTAAGCAAAAGTAGATTAGGCACAACAAAATAGTAAATGTATGTTATATAGTGATAGAGACAAAACCATGAATCATATACTAAGCAAACGCAATAGATTATAAGACAAGACATGATTGGGTGGGGAATATAATCTACAGGGAATTGTGCAAAAAAATTAAATTTGACCATACGGATAAGTGGTATATGCATAACCCGGAACCCATCCAGTAGAATGAGACGCACGAACTTCTCTAAGGGGTGTCCCCGTGGTGTAATGGTTAAAGCGTTGGTCTGCGAAATCGTAGCACCCGAGTTCGAACTCCAGTCGCGCTATTACGTTCACTTTCGGATAAATACCCTTGGGAAAGGTATGAACCCCCTTATCCTCTCAGCTATGGGTTAAATAGCACCACCACTGTTCTTCTAGGAGAATGGCTTTGGCATTAAATAACCCACGAAGGTTGATATGTCATTAAACAAAGAAACCAAACCAAACGAACTTCTCTGGGATTTTGAGATACAAATATATCGCCTTATCTCGGCCAGACTACCAGACCTCGTGATAGACAACAACAATAACAACAAAAAAAGAGAACCTGCCGAATAGTGGACTTTGCCGTCACGGCAGACCTCAGAGAAAATAAGAGTCAGCAAAAACAGAGATATGACCTTGCCAAAGAACTGAAAAAACTACGGAATATGAAGATGACGGCGATACCAATTGTGGTTGGTGCACTTGGAACAATCCCTAAAGGACTGGTAATGGGACTGGAAGACTTAGAAATAAGAGGACAGGTAGAGACCATCCAGTCACCAGCATTATTAAGATCAGAATACTAAGAAGATTCCTGGATACTAGTGCAGACTTGATGTCACGCAAACTCCCGTGAGAAACCATCAGCTATGCTGGTGTGAAAAACTCTCTTAGGAGTAAATAATAATAATAATAATATTAATGACAAGTGTAGGTTATGTGGTGACAGAGATGAAACGGTTGATCATGTTATAAGTGAATACGGCCAAATGGCACAAAAGGAATAAAAAAATTTTTGGCACGACTGGGTGTCTACAGGGAGTTGGACAAGAAATTAAAATGCACACAAAGTTTTTTGCAGTGTATTATCAATCAGTTTAGTTTGGCTTATTTGTTTAACGTCACATCAACGCCTTATGGGTTATTTAATGCCGAAATCTGATTAATTTGTAAATGATTGTAATCATATGAACGAAATGTCATTGTTCCATTGCATTTTTTTTTTAATTGTTCTTTTTATTTGTCGATAATTATTTGTATGCACACATTAAACATTCCAATCGAATTCAGGTAATTTTCGTACGGACAAACGGTTTCAAGTGTTTCTCCAACGAATAATTAATATAGAATTATATAGTTTCATGTAATATTTCTATTTAATATCTATTTCTTTACACTCTGTTGCATAGATTCAAATATTCCGATGTAATACGAATAATTTTTAAACAGATTTATTTGATATGATTTTGAGATGAGAAATTTTATTGCTATAGTAACACAAAGCATTTCAGAAATTCAAATGTATTCGTGATTTTTTTCTTCACAGTAATAACTTGATTGACTTCCCAAAGAAGGCTGTTCGCGCTTAGTGGTTGGTTTCTTCTAGAAATATTTCGAAGGGTAAGCGTGAGTAAATAAAAGCGTCAGACAACGAAAGCAGTAATGATTCTACTTTTCCAATTTATTAGTTCAAAGCAGGATTTACAGCTTTATCAGTAATTAAAAACTAAAATGGTTAGGTTTGGTTTCTTTGTTTCAATTAATGATATAACGACCTCTGTGGGTTATTTAATGCCAAATCCGCCTTTGCAAAAGAACAGTAGTGGTACTATTCAACTCATAATTAAGAAGACAAAGGGGTTTATACCTTTCCTATGGATATTAGTCCGAAAGTGAACGTAATAGTGCGACTAGAGTTCGAACTCGCTTACTACGATGCTGCTTTCTAGCACGTTAGCCAGAACGTCAAGGGTACTCCTTCTAAAAAAGTTAGGGAATTGTATTCATTGTATGTTTATATTTACATTTTTTTAGTTAAATGATTTTAACCATTTCTATTAAACTCATAAATGGAACGGGCACTATCACTCCTAATAAATTTGGTTTGGTTTTATGGCATATCAACGATCATAGGTTATTTAATGCCATGTCCTTTTTATACACTTATATTAAATATATACGATTTGTTAACACATTTTGTAGATAACATTCTTAAACAAACCTGAGCTCTTTTTTGCACACTGTTAAATGGTTTCAAGTATTGCTATGTAACAGTCACAATTTAACATCAGTCATTTGTTTGCACACGTAGTTTGTTCTATTTAACCCATAGATAGGACCCTTATCAGGTGCTACCACTCTGGGTTAGAGTGGACCTGGAAGCACTAACAATGAACAGGTACTCCACATTCTCCAAGGCTAAAGCCTCGACACCAGATGGTTTAGTGTCTTATCCTGGACTCTAGTAGGGGTGGAACTACAGTTGGCATATTCTACAGTCCTAGTCGACTGGGCTGCTCTAGGTAAGAGTGAACCGGGAGTAATGGCAATGAAGTGACACTCCCCAGATTTTCAGAAATGGGGTCTCACTATCAAATACAATTTAGTGTCATGCCCAAGATACCCCTTTTAGGAGATCTTAATCTTCTACAAGGAATACGGTCAGCGTTTGCTTCGTTCTACCGACATAGTGCAATTATGTCTTGGATTAAAACTATATTCTCTGATATCAACTTTTATTTGAAAAGTATACAGAAATAAGTGATTTCTAGTGGCAAGGAGGGAGTTCTGGCAGCGTAATGGCTAACGTGCTTGGCTGTGACATCGTAGTAAGCAAGTTCGAACTCTGTGATATTACCCAAACCTTCGGGGAAAAATTTCTTTTTTTTTCTTATTCCCCCATCAATGAATTAAATAGTAATCACTACTATTCTTCTAAAAGGATGGCTTTGGCATTAAATAACCCACAAAAGTTGCGACGTCATTAAATACAAAGAAACCAACCCAATCCAAATAGTAAGTCTAGTAGTTCATCATCTAATTATTGGATACTATTATCAATTCTTTTGCTAAATAATTATAGGTTATTATTGGCCTAATGAGTAGAGTGTTCGCTAATGGTCCGGGGTTCAATCCCAGGTCGAGTCATACCAAAGACTCAAAAAATGGTACTTGATGCCACCTTGCTTAACACACAGCATTATAAAGTAAGGATCAAGGGTAAAGTGGAGTAATCGAGGGAAAGGGGTAGCGCCCTCCTCTACACCTCGGTGTAGTAACTATTAAAAAGGAAGCCTTCGGGTCACCCTCGACTAAGGTCTCCAATAACAAACAACAATGACAGTAATATAAGCCACCACATACACGCCTCCAGTCGAAGACTTCAGTCGTATTGCTGGCATGCCTTTACTTGGCAGAGTCTCGCATTAGATATAAAAACAAAAATGCACTGCAACATAGTGTTGAATATCTTAAGTACAATGCAATTGCAAAATTACATAAATATAGCTGTCATTTTTTTATAGCGCAAATAAATAATTAAGCAATAAAAGAAACGTGAATGTGCATAATAAAGAAATGTTTGTGGCAGATAGCGAATGAGAGCGTTCATGTATGCAACGTAGATAAGGGTTAACCTATTGGGTTGCTGTCAGTGGGTGCACTTGGAAAAAAAGGAAGCGAATTTGGTTATGTCTGACGTAATCGGCAGTCGTTTTTTCTTCTTCTTCTTCTTCATACTAAACACTTGACAATTCTACAAATGTCTTAGCTTTTATTGCTTTACTTCTCCAAACCGCATTTCGTTCCGCAAATGTCGGAAATGTAACACTAAAGAAATTAAGACGGTCATCAAAGCAAAACAGTTTTATGAGTGAGATAGTTCTTACTCGCTCAGCTGGTTGATTCTTTTTAAGTCCTTGGTTTTCACGATTTTTACAAATGCAAATGCGAACGATAAACTAATTCGTTTCATTGAAGATAGTCAACGAATATGTTTCTACTTGATTCTGTTCATATCTACCTAACAATCTCTCCCCCCTCCCTCTCTCACTCTCTCTCTCTCTCTCTCTCTCTCTCTCTGAATCTCTCTCCTTCTCCCTCTCCATCCAGCCACTATCGGCAGGACTCATAATACATTGATTGCATCCCTAGCAGAGGGACAAGAAAGACCCCTTCAAAAAGTAGTATCGTGGATATGACACTAAACTGCATCTAATGGTGAGGCTCTGGTTCTGGAGATCTGGGTTGTGTAGAGTACTCTTTCATTGCCATTACTCCCTGATCAACCCTGACCCGAAGGGATTGAACCTGTCAAGGTCTCACCGGTGGATCAAATAGATATGTATGCAAATTATTCGAATTTGATTAGACCATGTGAAAAAAACCTTATAAACAACCACACACATGTAAATAGAAACATACAATAAATGCGATTCCCAACCTCTAGACATGAAATAACCCTAGACGAGATGACATGCCCTTAAAATCAATCAAATCTCTCTCCCTCCCTCTCTCTCTCTCTCTCTCTCTCTTACACACACACACACACACACACACTATATATATATATATATATATATATATATATATATATATATATATATATATATACGTATGTGTGCGATAGTGCAGAGAAAACAGGGTATGTTTTATGGAAAATAAGAGACAACTTAAGTCTACTATACATTTTTTATTAGCTTCTATTTTCTTCTTCGGTGTCTCGATATAGAGTTGAAATTATTTCGAGAACTATCCAATAACCTTTATAAATGTATTGATTTTCAACAAGCACTGGCTATTTTGAAAATAGATAAATATATAGGGCAAAGTTAAAAACTAACATTCCATAGATATCGTTTATAGAATTAAAAATAAAATAACTATATTGTATAGTGCATTGGTGACGTCATTTCTTCTAAGTGTTAAAGGAATTACAAAATGTCGGCTCCAAAATCGAAAGTTATTAAGCCAATAGTCGATCTTTTTTTGGTTGTTTTTGCTTTTTCGGTTCGTTTTTTTTTTTAATAAATAGAGCTTCATTTATTTAGAATTATATTTAACAGTTTGTTTTACAGGGAATTTCAGAAGAAAATACTAAAATTGCATATCCAACTTTCTCGTTTCTACGTTCTTATTCGTTAACTGATAATCGCGTTCGAGCTCAGATAGGAACCAGGGTTTTGAATGCTGATTTTCAAAGCATATTTTCCATATTTAGAATATTGGCACAAACTTTATCATCGTATTCCTCTTTGCTTTGCCTTGTACCATTAATGTATCTGTATCATTTTTTAAAATCTGGTTTGGTCATGGGGACAACGCTGATGTAGTGTATCTTGAGTAAGAATAGCTTGACGAAGCTCATCTCTCTCCAAGTTTACAACTGACCTTCTTGAATCGTATTTGTTGATATTACTCTGCAAACCGAGAACAAGTTTTTCACGTTTCAAAAAAAAAGTAATCCTATTATTGTACAGGTAAAACGCACGATAACTACAGGTAAAAATATATATTCTCAATATTATTGACACATTAAAGTATACTAATTAATTTTCCATAATACATATTACTTTATCTTTTAATAATTACTTTTTCATCTCATAAACAACTTGCTAAAAGGATACTTTCGATAACCATGTTAAATGACACCCTATTTATAAAAGTTATATTATAATTAACTGCTAATACATGACTAAAAATAAGGAGAATTACTCTAATTAGAATTTAATAGTTACCTCCCTTGAATATTCATATTGATTAAGCCGAGCACAAACACAGACATTATTAGCATTAAAATTCAAATTGGATTGGAAATGGTTTTATTATCTTATTTAGAATATTTCATCGCGATTGTGCTAACAAAAATTTTACTACGATGTGCCATCTTTGCTGTCTAATAATTACGTACAAAATCAGATTATTAAAATGAAGATTCAACACTGAGAAAGGCAACATTTTTCTCACCCTTATCGTATTTTGTTTACGCGTTAAATATAGAATATTCAAGGATAAAATTATCGTCTTTATCAGGTTTCAATTGATTCGCGTGAAGTATCCCATCCGATTGGCTTAGGATTTCAGACGAAGCAGAAAATCACCAGTTCGCACAGGAAAAATTTGATAGGTCAGCGCACACGACACTCACAGGGAACGAAGTTGATGCTAAACAGTCAAAGAAGTTAATTTGCTTTGGGAACATGCAAATTCCGATCGAATTTACTGTCTGCACAAAGTCCGACCAGTTGCAGTCCAAAATGGCAGCGCGAGCAAATGGTCAGCTTATTCACTACAATTTAAGATAAATGCTGTTACCTTATTAGAGGAGGAATTTCATAGTCACGAGACAATGTAAATAGTTTCTGCAAATTCAGAGTGTTTGTTCACATTACGTCGATCAAAATTAAACTGGAGTTGTACTGTGTTCCGGACCAGTTTGATCAAAAATACTCAATCTTACTTAACTTCTGGCATGTTGACATTTACTTGGGTCAATTTGTGACAAGCTTGTTATTACTACTTTACGAAGGGTTTGATTATTTCAAAACTTTACTTTTTGTAACACTGATAAATAACATATGTATTTGTTTACCCAACCCCTCCGCTACGAGTAGGATACGATACAAGATCAGTTTTTAAGAGTTTTTGAGAATTGATTTTTAGATAAAAATAGTATTTCTGCCATACAATATTTCTTTTCCTTCTCTAATCTGTGTTCTTGGGACTATTTTCTGTTCTCAAAAATCAAAACTGTTAAGAATATGCATTTGTTAATCGTATTTATGCAGTTTGAAGGCAGTGTCAGATGAAAACTTCCAGGAGTGAGTTCATCATCTTTATCGGTGGGTGGCTTCCCAAGGGAACCATTTTGAAGGAGATTAATTTCATTTGTAATTAAGATAAAAAAACGATTTTTTTTTGTAAAATCATTCTCATTATTTGATTGATGAACTTCGTATATCCAAATTAGAAATCATTTGAATTTAAGTGTGCAAAATGTTCTGTAATTCTGTTTGATAATTCTGACAATCTTCCTCCTTCTAGATAAAAATTTAAAATCATTACCAACGTCTCCACGAAGATACGCCTTTGCATGTTGCATAAATACAATAAATAAGTGCATGTCTATAAAATTAATCAACCAATGCTCTCACTTCTGGGTCGGAAATAGGGTATTAAGTTACTTTTGCAAACTGTCAGTCAGGTAGTTAGTTTCCATAAATAATTATACTCACCTAATGTTAATAACGGAAAACTCTAAACTAAACTATATATATATACTGGTGACTTGTGATAAAAGTGACTTTAAACACCGTCACCATATGGTGTAGTGGCTAAAGGGCTGGACTGCGAAATCATAGTCAGTGAGTTCGAGCTCCGATCGCCCAATTACATTCACTTTCGGACAAATACCGAAGTGAAAAGTATGAACCTCCTCATCCCTATTCCAGCAATGGGTTAAATAGTACGACTAAAATTATTACACAAAGATGGCTTTGGTATTAACTCACAAAGGCTGATATACAATTAAACAAAAAATTTGAACCGATCTCTCTCTCTCTCTCTCTCTCTCTCTCTATATATATATATATATATATATATATATATATATATATATATATAGGGAGGATGTGTGAACCACATAAAAATTTGCCACACAAAAGAATACACATATGGTATACTGACATACATGCAATTAGTTAGTTGCAAATAGAATTAGATACGAACAAAATGAAGAAACGACCTCACTAAATAGATATTAGCATACTTAGATAGATAGATAGATAGATAGATAGATAGATAGATAGAAATAAAGCGACAGAGATAGATAGATAGAAAGATAGATAGATGAGATGGTCGTACAAAAAGTTCAAAGCTTCATTCAGATTTTAGATTTAGCACACATCTCTCACATTTGTATGAGCTTCACCGGCACAGAAATTAAAACAGAAATCTGAATTAGTTTTTTTTATAGATTTATTAAAAGTGATAGTGTTGCTATAACAAAAATACGTAGCTATGGCTCTTCTTTCTGGGTGAGACTTAGATCTTTTTGAACGACTCTCGTAGTGACATAGACAGATAGATAGATAGATAGATAGATGTTTAAACCAAATGCAAACAATGAGACTGACCTAATGACTTTGTTGGGGGTATGAATTCATACTCTTTTTGTTCCACGTAAATGACTGCACCACTTACCTACAAATAAACAAAATCAAAGTTAAACATACGTAAAATGGGAAACAACACGAAACATATCAATATTATCTACAAATAACAATGGGCAAATCTTGACGAGATCAGATTGCGTGAAGTTGATGACAATATCTTAAAATTGAAATGAATAATAGTGTTTATATATGCCCACAAAATCCTACATTTCCTATCTGCTCATCTAAGTAGGTTAAAGATTATCCACACACACACACACACACACACACACACACACACACACACACATATATATATATATATATATATATATATATATATATATATATATATATATATATATATATTATAACAGTTTTGGTCGTCACTAAATCACTTTGTGGGTTTGTGGCGAACCAAGTGCAATATAATATGGAGAGTGCTCAATATCTAGGATAGAGCAATTGTATAATAATAATAATAAATAAATACATATTAGATTTATATGTTTAATGCCATGGAATATATATATATATATATGTGTGTGTGTGTGTGTGTGTGTGTGTGTGTGTGTGTGTGTGAGTGAGTGTTTGCTAAAAATACATTCAAAATCGAATTCAAAAACAATTTTTAAAACAAATTTAAAATACAAACGTATCGAATATTAGACGATGTTGGCTGGTTGGATGGTTAGTTGGTTTATTTAATGGCATGTCAAACCTTGTTGGGTTATTCAATGCCGATGTCAGTATTTTCGAAAGTTCACTCTGTCGGCAGGCGGAAAATACGCCTACAGAACTGTAAGACAATCTCCACCCACAAATAAATATCCTGGGTATGATACTAAACTGCACTCGGTGGTGAGGCTCCAATTCTGGAGCACTGGAGATTATGGAGTACTCCTTTATTGCCAATACTCCCAGATCCAATCTGATCCGAAGTAGTAGTATATGTTGTGGTCCAATCTACAGGTCAGATAGATCTGTTTGGAAATTATAACTTTGCAGAAGATGCAGTCGGCATATAATAGGCGTTTCGGATAAGACACATCAGTTTTTCATTTGCGAATTGATGTATATTTATATACACTCACTGTTATCTCCTCTTCCACCTCCACCCACTTGTAGGCATCACAAGTCATTTACATCATTAAAAAAAAGGTGTTACGAAACTCTAAGGCATTCCACTTCCACATTATGCAGTTTTCCAGTTTTGGGGCAGTAGAATACACCAACTGTATCTCTGCAGAGGGGTAAGAGCCCGCTCTCTAACGAGTGTCCTAGATAGGGCATTAAACCATCTGATGGCGAGGTTTCAGCCTTGGAGATTTAGGGAATGCAGAGTACACCTTTATTATCATTACTCCCAGGTCCACTCTGGCCCAGAGTAGTAGCACCTGATAGGGTCCTATTTATAATTTAAATAGAAAAAACTGTGTGCAAACAAAGGAATGGTGTTAAATTGCGACTGTTATATAGCAATACTTGAAACCATTTAACTGAGTACAAAAAAAAGAGCTCAGACTCGTTTAATATGCCATAAAACCCAACTTAATCAAATCATAAATATTTAATATATATAAAGATGATTTGACATTAAATAACCTACAATCATTGATATGCCGTAAAACCCAACGAAACCAAATCCTATATATTTATATATATATACAGTGTATCACAAAAGTGAGCACACCCCTCACATTTCTGTAGATATTTAAGTATATCTCTTCATGGGACAACACTGACAAAATGACACTTTGACATGATGGAAAGTAGTCTGTGTGCAGCTTATATAACAGAGTTAATTTATTTTCCCCTCAAAATAACTCAAAATATAACCATTAAAAGCTAAACCCCTGCCAACAAAAGTTAGTACACCCCTAAGAAACTATACCCCTAAATGTCCAAATTGAGTACTGTTTGTCATTTTCCCTCCAAAATGTCATGTGACTCATTAGTGTTACTAGGCCCATGTGTTACTAGGCCCATGTGCATAGGGAGCAGGTGTGTTCAAATTTGCAGTGCAGCTCTCTCACTCTTTCATACTGGTCACTGAAAGTTCCAACATGGCACCACATGGCAAAGAACTCTCTGAGGATCTTAAAAGACGTATTGTTGCACTACATGAAGATGGCCAACACCCTGAAACTGAGCTGCAGCACAGTGGCTAAGATCATCCAGCTTTTTAAAAGAGCGGGTCCACTCAGAACAGGCCTCAAGTATGTCGTCCAAAGAAGCTGAGCGCACGTGCTGAGCGTCACATCTAAATGCTTTCTTTGAAAGATTCGGGGTAGGAGTCCTGTCAGCATTGCTGCAGAGATTGAAGAGGTGGGGGGGAGGTCAGCCTGTTAGTGCTCAGACCATACGCGGCACTCTATATCAAATTGGTGTGCATGGCTGTCACCCCAGGAGGAAGCCTCTTCTGAAGACGATACACAAGAAAGCCTGCAAACAGTTTGCTGAAGACATGTCAACAAAGCACATGGATTACTGGAACCCTGTCCTATAGTCTGATGAGATGAAGATTAATTTGTTTGGTTCTGATGGCATGAGTGGCGGCGACTAGGTGAGGAGTACAAAGATAAGTGTGTCATGCCTACAGTCAAGCATAGTGGTGGGAATGTCATGGTCTAAGGCTGCATGAGTGCTGCAGGTGTTGGAGAGTTATATTTCATTGAGGGAAACATGAACTCCAACATGTACAGTGAAATACTGCAGCAAAGCATGATCCCCTCCCTCCAGAAACTGGGTCGCAGGGCAGTGTTCCAGCATAACAATGACTCCAAACATACCTCCAAGACGACCATTCCTTTACTGAAAAGGCTGAGGGTAAAGCTGGCCAAGCATGTCTCCTGACTTAAACCCAATAGAACATCTTTGGGGGATCCCCAAGCGGAAAGTGGGGGGGTGCAAAGTCTCAAATATCAGCCAGCTCCGTGACGTCGTCATGGAGGAGTGGAAGAGCATTCCAGTGGCTACCTGTGAAGCTCTGGTAAACTTCATGTCCAGGAGAGTAAAGGCAGTTCTGGATAATATTGACAATTGACATGGTGTATGTTAATATTGAAACTTTCCCTAAGGGGCATACTCACTTTTAGTGGCTAAATATTTTCTAATTTTTGCCAGAATTGTGGATTGGAAATGGTTGCCTCCCTTTAAAAACTTGGTAATAATAAACATATGTATGTATGTATTAAAGAAAAATATAAATAAATCTGACGATATGTAAATAAAAAAGATGGAAAAACAAAATGTTTAGTGGATCATCGTTTATATATGATAATATGCAAATGTTTCGTTTTTTTGTTTATTTTTTTCTTAAACCATCTTCAAGGCGATTGGTAGCACTTTTCTATAATAAATATCACTTAATGCTGTGGATCGAAAATTCTGTTTTTCTATGGATTCGAGATTGTGAAAATAATGACACAAGTGTATCGGTCGATTGTAATCCTTTCAACTCACTTTTGTAAACAAACGAAATAAATGAATAAATAAATAAATAAAACGTTACAGGAAATTGAAGAAAAGAGAAATGATAAAGAATCTTCAGCACCAGCTGGCTTTAAACATTTTCATTGTTAGTGTCAATGTCGTTAAAAAGTATCCACCTCTGATTCCCGCCATCCTTACAACGTTTAATGTTTGAACCAGCAAGAGAGGTCGATGCAATGACTGCACATTCCACACCTTTTTTTCAAGTTAGGTTTTAGCTCGATATTAAATTTCTTGTCCTTCACTGCTCACTAAATAACATTTGCCACATCTGAGCCGTGGGTTTAACTCATGAGAAATATTCATTACACGTACTAGATTAGTTCAAATTAAAACTCGCGATTTCAGTTCAGAGGGACAGAAAAGTCATTTCCTAGGTCAGATATTGCTACAGATGAATACCTGCATCTGTCAACCCTTATCGGATAAGAGAGAGAGAGAGAGAGAGAGAGAGAGAGGAAAAAGAAGAAAGATTTCTTAAAAAATCCCAAAGCAGGGATTTTGTTTCTCAGTGTAGGGAGACAATTATTTATTCTCTCCCTTGGAGAATAGGTGTATCCGTTAAGGGGTTCATGGACAGTCATATGACAATCTCACAAATCTATTCATTCTTTGTTGCCTCTTTTCTTTGGAGAGTAAAGACATTGTCTTCAGTCCGGTCATATTGTACTGTAAAGCCAGCAAGGCTATGATTATTTTACGGTCCATCTATCTCCAATGAGCCTTTTTCCGTTTCTGCACCCCTTTCATACACTGCTTTTTCATATAACAAAATATGCATAATTTATATGTTTGTATATTTTTCCAATACTATATATATATATATATAATGTTACTGTATGAAGTTACTGTGTCTTTCCTTCCGTTTATTCAATGTTAGTCTATCATTTACTGTTAGTTTGATTTTGGAACTTGATGAATGGGGACTCGACTAAATATCTTCCCTATCTCCAGCAAAGTATTGTATATATTTTTGAATAGATTACAAATGTGGTTTATATAAAAGTATTAAAACATTTACCTTGCTTTTTAATTCATACGAAAAATATAGATTTCTTTAAACCTTAGAAAATATATTTGACTAACAGTCAAGTGAAACTGAGGGTCATGGTTCCCGTCAGATTAATCCAATTAAGCCTGCTCAGTAATTAAATGAATGACAATCCAGTAAGAGGAAATACAATAAGCAACCTGAGGTCTGTGCCCCAGACTAAAAAACGCGAAACATTAAAAAAAATATCTGACTGGAAATATAAGATAAGAACATCTTAATTTTAGGTTTTTAGCTTAGGACATTTGGTATATGAATAAACAAAGATTTTAACCGTGGACATTTTTCTCTTTTTCTTTTGTTTAGTTGAATATGCAGGAATCTATAATTTCAATGAAAGAATTTTAAAAAAGTATTCGGCCCATTTATTTATTTAATCTGTATTTCAGTAGGAGAGGGCCGTACCCCGGGCGTAATGGCGAACGTGCTGGATTACGACAGGGTAGTAAACGAGTTCGAGCTCCAGTCGTCGCACTATTACGTTCACTTTCAGACTAATAATCTTGGGAAAGACAACACTTTCCCTAAGGGGCATACTCACAATATTCCTCCAGGTATAAATACTCCCACTACCATTCTTATGTAAGAATGGCTTTGGCATTAAATAAACCACAAAGGTTAATATGCCAAAAAGCAAAGAAACAGAAATCGTATTTCACTTGGCTACACAAACTATTGTTATTATTTTCGAATTGTCACTCACTAGTCATGAGACAATTTATGAAAAATCTTAAATCTAAATTAGTTTTGTGATCACTCAGGTTCAGTTTAATGCAGAAAAAGGTTTTCTTTTTATTAAGTTAAAGAAAGAATCGATTCCCATTTAGACATTGATTTTTTTACATCAATCGTGAAGTGGTACTATTACAGACTATGACACAGAAATGTTAAACATATTTATTTTTTTGTTTTTATTTATTTATTATTTTATTTATTCTTTACCTTGAGTCAAATTTACATTCTGAAAACTTTTTGGTTGCCATTAACTTCTATTCTCATTAGAAAAAAAAAAAACAATTCAAAGAAGCTATACACATTTTTTATTTAAAAATTTATATAAACTTTATTTTCACTCACACTCGATAGTCGGTCTATTTACCCATAGAGGAGAAGAGAGAGCTTTATGTCTTTCCCAAAGTATATAGTTATTTAATTGTGGCTTAGATTTAGCAGAAGACCACAAGTAAGGGACACTTAGTAAGGATCAATTTCATTGTAATAAATTTGTAAGCCGAACTTGCTAACCACGACCAAGTCCCAACTAGTGTATATATCTGTAGAGACAGGCATAAACAGACAAACAAACAGACAGCTTTGGCGATTTGGTCGGTAATTTTTCTTTTGAATAGGCATTGTGGTATTGGTTGATTATTTTCAAGCAGTACGAATGTTTTCAATCTTTTCTTTTTTTATTGAATATTTTTCCCGGATATCAATTTGTGTTATATTTTTTTATTTACAAATTGCATCATCTGTGTTTTTTTACACCGTCAGAATAGGTATAAAAATAATGTGTACATATATATATATATATATATATATATATATATATATATATATATATATATATATTAGCAGGGCCCAATTGGGAACATATATTGTAAAATGTTGTTTGTATTTGACGAGCCGAGAAGAGGTTACACTCTGACGCATGGTCCAATTGGGAATAATTGGCTTAAGGCCGACCTTATATATATATATATATATATATATATATATATATATATATATATATAAGGCCGACCTTATATATATATATATATATATATACATATATATATATATATATATATATGTGTGTGTGTGTGTGTGTGTGTGTGTGTGTGTGTGTGTGTGTGAGCGTGCTAAATAGAGCTCAATCTATATAACCATAGGCAGCAAGTAAGTTTCACAGACAATTAGTTGTGCAATGAGTTAAGTATATGGCTCAGAAGTGGAGAAGAGGGCTGTCGAGTGAGATGATTGATGCTCAAATCCAGTTTGTTGCCATGAAGAATGCTCGAAAAAGTACCCATAAAATCTACAATCCCCAATTATAGAACTGATGAAGTTGGTTCAGTTCTAATGTTAATTACATCTAAAAAATCATTTTTAATCTGAATAAAAATTTTTTTTAAACTTTTGAACATTTTAAAATATATGTGATTAAAAGTCCAGGTCAAAATCAAGGAAAAGTTCACCTGAAGCCTAACTTTTTAGATCTTATTTTTCCGATGTAGGGACCATTAGGGAACGAGAAAATAGAAATTTGATTAAAGAAATAAGATAGTTTAGTAAACTTTTTCTCGTTCCCCAATGATATTTGCATCGGAAAAATAAAATCTTTCGTTTAAAACTCATATGCACTGTAAATCCATAAGTATTGATTGATGATTTCGAATGGATTTTTTTATTCCGTTGTTTTTACAGTGTGTACAGTGGTAGAGTGTTCACCAATGGCCCGGGAACTGGCGTTCAATCTCAGGTCGAGTCATACCAAAGACTCAAAAAATGGTACTTGATACCTCCTTGCTTAACACTCAGCATTATAAGATACGTTTCAAGGGTAAAGTGGAACAATCCAGGAAAAGGAATAGCGCCCTCCCCAACACCTCGGTGTAGTAGCTTTTGAAAAGGGAGCTTTCGGGTAGCCCTCGACACCGGTCAACTACTTACAGCTGAATTTGAAATCTAATTGCCGGCTTAAATCCTTTGATTTTTTCCATCAACTATTTGAACTTGTATGTTTGTTACAGCTGTTGCATGTGCTGGCCTTCCATATTTACTCACTGAATGTCGGAGATGGAATATTGTCAGTATATAAAAAATATTCAAGCAAGTATCGTTGTCTTTATTTTTTCAGCCATAAAGCTTAAGTTATTGCATTCTACGACACTTCCTCAGATGTGAGTTTCATAGTGTAAAAATTCAGGGGGCATATGAAAAAAAAAAAAAAGAATGAATTTTTCGGTAAATTGTCAAGTTTAAATTTATCACAGGACAGCAAATAGGCAGCACACACTGAAAAACGTTCTCACTACCATCTAAAATAGATTTGCAATACGAGCTTGTTAACCATTACACGACAGTAGTAGTGTAATGGTTAGCAAGCTACTGTGTACTTTTTTTTTTTTACCGATAACGGTTGTCAGTGTTTAATCCCAGATAAAAGTTAGGATTTCCAATTCTGATTTATAAAGAAAATCCTCCTCAGTAAGAATATTTACAGGCCCAGTCGACGAGGCTTGAAATATGCTTGCTGCATCCCCCGCAGAAGAGTAGAACCCCTAAAAAGTGAGTGTCCTGGGTATGACACAAAACTGCATTTGATAGTGAGGCTCCAGTTCTAGAGATCTAGGAAGAGTGAATGACCCCTTTATTGCTATTACTTCCCAGGTCCACTCTGACCCGGAGTGGTAATACCTGTTAGGGTCCCATTTATGAGCTAAATAGATCTGTTTAAAAATTATCCATATTCGATAGGACCCTGTGTAAAAAAAACGTTAAAGAAGTAACTAAAAAAAATGTCAATAGAAATATACAATGTACAGGATTCCCGAACTTCTAAGCATAAAATATTCTTAGGCGGGTTGACATACCGTTAAAATCAGCCAGTCTGAGTAATCTAGAAAGGTTAGAGCAATGCAATCATCCACCTTGAATTCTAATATATTTGGCCCTGTGCCAGACTAAATTTAAATCTACGTCATCAGAAGATGTGATTTACGAGTGCGTTGGATAAATTTCAATTAAACGGAATCGGGTCTATTCGTTTTCAACTAGTTGGCCTGCTAGTTTTCAATTCAACACTCTATTCATATGTCAGCTAATTATGAAACGGTCCACTAACGTCTGGCATTGTATCTCTTCATCGAAAGGCATGCAGTCGTCCTACTGGCTCAGAGATAGTGAGTGAGATGGATACATAGATGGATTGATAGATAGAAAGAATTATGACGGGCGGATAACTAGATGTAAAGATATAGAGGGTGGAGATTGAAAGAAAGAAAGAAAAAAGAAAGAAAGAAAGGGAGATAAAATGAAAGCGGAAAAATGTCTCTGGAGGCGATATGTCAAACCTCAAAGAGGAATCGTTTAACGCTGAAATACCATTTATTTCTTGATTTGAGTTTCGGTTGTCATTTAATACAAAATCCACACCAAGGGTAATAAAAAGTCATATTCGAGACTTATCTACATACATATACATGTGTATGTATATATGCAGACTATTCAGCAAATATATATTATCATAAGTACTTATATGTATATTATCTACTGAATATGTTATTGCTATACCTCTTATGAGATGACAGACCAATTTTTACGATTTCAGGTTCAAATGAACAGCTACAGCAGCAATTGGAATACACCCAACTAAAGCCTGATTGTCACAGCTGGTGAATTTCAAAAATGCAATCTGGACGTCAGGACACTTTAGATGAACGATATGCAATAAAATTCTGTTTTAAAATTGGAAAAAATGCCACAGAAACGTATGGAATGCTTCAGACTGCTTTTGGGCCATCTTGCATGAATCGAGCATCAGTTTTTGAGTGGCATAAGAGATTCAAGGAAGGCAGGGAGTCTGTGAGGGATGATGAGAAGTGTGGGAGGAGTAAGGAAGTTAGAACACCAGAGTTTATTGGCCAAATAAAGAATTTCATGGATAAGGACCGTCGTGTGTCTATAGAGACAATAAGTGCACAGTTTGATGTCAGTGTGAGAACTGTACACACAATTATTCGCAAGGAACTGAAGATGCGGAAGATTTGCGCGAAGTTTGTCCCAAGAGTGCTCAGAGAAGATAAGAAAGAAAGACGTTGTCTTGACAGCAGGGAGATGGTCGAGCTGATCAATTCAGATCCCGCAGTTCTTGATGCTCTGGTGACCTGCGATGAAAGCTGGATCTACTGCTATGACCCATAGACCAAGAGACAGAGTTCCCAGTGGAAGCATGCTGGCTCTTTCAGACCCAAGAAGGCCAGACAGAGCAAATCCACCCACAAACTTTTGATGATCCTTTTTTTGACAGCACTGGCATGATCTACATGCACTGGGTTCCCACTTGACAGACAGTCAACAAGGAATACTATGTTGAGGTTTTAAAGGAGTTCAGGAAGAGATTCAGTCGGAAGAGGCCAGCACTCTTCAAATCGGGTCAATGGCATTTCCACCAAGACAATGCACCAGTCCATAACTCCATCCTTGTCACAAACTATTTGACCAAGATAGGAATCAAGACAGTTCGTCACCCTCCCTATAGTCCAGACCTTGCTCCCTGTGACTTTTGGTTATCCCCTAAGCTGAAGGAAAAACTTAGAGGCTTTTGTTATGAGACAATTGAGGAGATGAAAGAGGCTGTGACGAAGGTCATTGACATGCTTACACAAGAGGACTTCCATGGGGCCTTCCAGAAGTTGTTGGAACGGTACAACAAGTGGATTGCAGCCGGAAGAGATTACTTCGTAGGGGACTAGAGTTTCATGTATGTACTATCAATAAAAATGCCCATACGAAAAAAGTCTTGAAATTTATTTAATGAGCCTTTTATGTATGTGTATTAGCCAAGCGTATATCTATGTTGGTTGGTTGTGTTTTATGGCATTTCAATTTTTGTGGGTTATTCAATGCCAAATCCTATTTATACAAGCATATTATTTCTAAGTGGAAGTCTGTAGTTACATTTCTTTTAACCGAACCAGTGCTTACTTGTTTGCACATAGTTAAATGATTTCAAAAAGATTTCAAAATGGTTAAACAGTTCTATTTTACTCAAAGATGTGACCCTAACAAGTACAAATACTCCGGAACAGAGTGGAGTAATTGCAACAAAAGCATATTCCACATTCTCCTATGTTCCACGACTGGAGCCTCACCATCAGATGGTTTAGTATCATTAGGGGATCTAACCCCTCTGCAGAGATGCAGTTGGCGTATTCTACTGGGCTGTGAATAAATTTTCGTAATTATATATATATATATATATATATATATATATATATATATATATATATATATATTAGCAGAAATACCTGTCGTTGACAGGTTTCAGAAAGAGCCTTCAAAAATTGTACTTCAAGTTATGCTTCGATATTATTGAATGTTTTGGAGCAGAATATCCGTTCTAAATGCCAGGCTTCGGCCAAAAAAATTATTATATAGTCTATAATACAATTGAATTCAATACTCGATTATCCAAATAAAAATCATAAACCGGTATTCATTATTGTAATTCAAAGAAATGAATGCCATTTTTATTTAAAAGATATAACCATGGTTGCATATAAACTTCTTATTTTTTATCTCAATATTTTGGTTTTTAGATTGAAGCAGCCATCACATAGACTGCGGCTTTTGCATGTAATATGCAAATAAATAAAAACTTGAGGAAAATTTAAACGACATATATATAGCAATGTTCATTTAATAATCCCGACAAACATAAACAATTAAAGATATATTATCATAGTAATGTAACATCTTTATGATAACTATTCATGATACTTAACAAATCAAGTATAATGCTGGCAAACATTATATCTAAGACATAGCAGCATAAAGTTATAAATATGTTTTTAAAAATACAAAAAAGTAAAGTAATTAGAAAAGAAAAATGAGAAATAACTAAAACTCTAAAACATAATGATTTATCAAATCAGTTAACCCTTGAAATATGTGTTTCAGCATTTTTTCCAGTTGCCAATAATCAAATCAGGGGTGTCCTCGTGGTATAATGGTTAAAGCGATGGACTGCGGAATCGTAGTATGCGAGTTCGTACTCCATTCGTGCTATTACATTCACTTTCGGGCAAATACCCTTGGGAAAGGTATGAACCCCCTTATCCTCCCAGCTATGGGATAAATAGTACCACAACTGTTCTTCTAGGAGAATGGATTTGGCATTAAATAACCAACAAAGGTTGATATGCCATTAAACAAAGAAACCAAACCAATAATCAAATCAGTATGCACTCACAGATAAAGATCCTGACTTCCTGAAAACATCAGCAATATGAGTTTAATTTCATTAAAATCAGAGGTTTTAGAATTTTCACCGGGGCATTTGAACCCCTTAAACACACTGAAAAGTGAATTTCATATAGTTCATTGTCTTTCTCGTAAAACTGCGCATGAGAATACTGACTTTGTTTTTATGCATCTTCCATGAAAATTGGATATATTCGCACTTTCAAAGGGACACTGCGCTATGTTATAAGCCTCATTGGGGGGGATATGATAGTGAGTGAGTGAAATTTTAGAAATCCACTTTACTTAGGCCCAGTAGTTATGTTTTTTTTATTTTCATCAAAATTGGACGTATTTGAATTTTTACCGGGGGCGTTTTCCCCCTTTAAACCTTCCTAATCGAATTGGAAAGAAAACTTCATTGTCTTTAAGAAGCTTCATCTCAAAATGATTCCAATTTAAGACAATTCATTGTCTTTCTCATAAAATTTCACATAAGAATAAATACTTTGTTTTTCTTAATCTACTTTTTCCTTTTGTCTTATATACACACAGAGACACACAGACAGACGTTGAACTTTATATATATATATATATATATATATATATATATATATATATATAATAGTTTGTTATATTTATAAGTAAAGAGTGCTTAATATCGATGATAGAACATTTATATTAAAGATAGTTGTGCGTAAACAGAGTTAACAGAACCTTGTGAGTGACAGTTTCTGGCCTATTCGATCATCGATCCGCTTACATGTACACACATTGCTTTTCAGCAAGTGCCATTGACTATCTATAACATTATATATATATATATGTGTGTGTGTGTGTGTGTGTGTGTGTGTGTGTGTGTGTGTGTGTGTGTGTGTGTGTGTGTGTGTGAAAGAGAGAGAGAAAGAGAGAGAGAGTGTGTGTGTGTGTGTGTGTTAGTCGATAAATTTGTTCAACATCAAGCAAACGGCAACAATTCTCTCTGGAGCATCTTTCGTTCAAAGCAGTTTGAACATTCCAGTGATAATAAAAACTCCGATATTGGTATAACAATTTTTGCCTTTTTTGTACAGCCCCATACATTCACATCGCTTATTTAATCCCTTCATGTCATACATCAATTATTTATATATAAGATCGATATATGATGCACTCAGAGAGATCAAGTGCAAATATGTGTCTGTTCAAGTGGGAGTTTTACGGTACATGCCCTTTAAAATAAATGTCGCTTTAAACGACTCTATCTTGTTTGGTTGGCTTTTAAACTATACAGTCAATTTCATGTGTTGATATCAACATCGAAAGCCAGGTTGGTACTATAAAAATGTGTGAGAAGGTGCTCACTGTTTTTTTTTCCTTCTTTTTTTTACAGAGGCATGGTCGTAAGTATGTTCTGGATTGATCACTTTGAGGTGAAAAAAAAAAGAAGTTCCCGTCTCCACCACGCACTCTAATAGCTGATAATCACCAAGATATGAAGCCAGAAAACTTGATAAAGCATTTTGCTGTTATCTGAGACGGGCTATCTGCAGTAACTGACGTGGCTGCCACTGGACTGTTTCATTGCCTTAATTAATTACTTGCTTCGACTTCCCTAGAGAGAGAGAGAGAGAGAGAGAGAGAGAGAGAGAGAGCACCCCACCTCTTTTATCTATTTTCTTTCGAGCATACACACTCACACTCTCGTTCACATGTACACATATTAACTCACACTCCTATATAACTCACACATTATATTTCAGTGTGTGTGTGTGTGTGTGTGTGTACGTGTGTATATGCGTACGTGCGCGTGTACGCACAGATACGAGTTTGTGCGTATATTAATTAATAACTTTTAGTAACTTATGTAGATATATTTTGATCGTATATTTACGTAGGTCGTGGGTTAGAAATAGTACCTTTCCAGCAATCTATCTACCTATCTACGTTTTCGAGTTTCTCATTTTCTTATCTGTCTGTAATATATGATTATCTCTCAAGCCGCCTATTAATATCTATTTATCTATCTATCTTCAGGTTTCTCTCATATTTTCCCATCCATATATAATTCATGATAATCTATCTACAGCCTGTTCATATCTCTATCTATCTATCTATGACTAAAAGCTTTATTTTTCGCTTACTTAAGCCACGACATTCGTTTTCTTTCTTTTTTTAATGTTGTCATTAAAACTGATAAAACAATGTAAGCTGAAATTATTCATTGTAACTTTTTTCTAATTTATTTCGTTATCTTATCATATCATAAAGAATCCCGGGGTGGATACTTGTCAGCACTGCCTTCCACAGGGTCTGAAATGGAAATTTTAGCTTATTAGATAGATAGATAGATAGATAGATAGATAGATAGATAGATTTAAAAAGTGATAAATAAAAACTTTATAGAAAATGATATTTGTGAGAATGGGCGATACAAACGTAAATATTGATGTGCGGGTAAAGAGTACAGAAAATCAAAAGTAGATTTTTTGCTTTTTCGCTGAACAAAATCTTTCTATTGGATAACTGGGTCGATGACGTCATCCGGATTTCTTGACGTCAGCGTTCTACCAGTTCGTTTTACTTTTATTACGTAAACATTCTCGACTTTTGAGCATCTTTTCTTTAAAAAAAGGTGTTATATTCTCATTTTATATATTCGTACTTATAAAGACGTTAACGCAGGTGTGCGGTGTAGGAGCCGAATTTAAAACATGATATATAGAAATATGGCAGGGCAGCATCTGTATCAACTTAATTTTTCTAAGCTAGACAGAGAACAACGATATAAGTTTGCTTACTTGCACTCAGATAATGTGTAGAGACAGATATTATATTTCATTATATTTCTATATTTCATATATGATATTTTGTATGTATGTTGCCAAAAACAAACAAACAAACCAAAAAACAAAAACAAACAAACAAACAAACAAACAAAACAGCAACAAAAAGAAAAAAAATCAACGAAAAAACAAAACAAAAGGCTTAACCCTAACAAAGCCGACTAATATCTATTTTTCTGTCTAATTCTGTTAATATACTCATATCTGTTTATTTGCCTGTCTATCTGTTTGTCTATTTCATTTTGTTCAGAACCATCTAATCCTGTTCATATCTATCAATCTATTTCATTCTATTCATACCTAACTATCGATTCATCTATCGTATTCTGTTCATATATATCTATCGATCTCATTCTGTTCACAACCCAATCAGCTGGGTCCATAGAATACGCCGACTGCATCTCTTCAGAGAGGTAAGAACCCCTACCTCAATAACGAGTATTCTGGATATGACACTAAACTGCATCTGATGATAAGGCTTCAGTCCTCTATCTTTGGGAAATGTGGAGTACCCCTTCATTGCCATTACTCCTGGGCCCACCTTGATCTGGAGTCGTAGTACCTGTAAGGGTCCCATCTATGGGTTGAATAGAACTGTTTAACCATTTGACTGTGCGCAAACGAACGAGTAGTGTTGAATAGAATTATTAGTGTTAAATAGCAATAATTGAAACCATTGGCCTAATGAGTAGAGTGTTCGCCAATGGTCCAGGTGATCGGGGTTCAATCCCAGGTCAAGTCATACCAAAGACTCAAAAAATGGTACTTGATACCATCTTGCTTAAGTCATACCAAAGACTCAAAAAATGGTACTTTATACCACCTTGCTTAACACTCAGTATTATAAGGTAAGGATCAAGGGAAAAGTGGAGCAATCCATGAAAAGGTGTAGCGCCCTCTCTTACACTTCGGTGTAGTAGCTATTGAAATGGGAGCCTTTGGGTTACCCTCGACTAAGGTCGCCAACTTTATTTTACTACTTAAGTGTCGGCAAACAAATGGGATCTGCTTTGTTCAAAATTGCTACTTACCAACTATTCGTTTACAAATCACATATATTTAATATATATCTAACCACTCCACACAGTCAGGATGTGACACAAGGTCAATTTTTTAAGCGGAGTTTAACAGATTCGAATTCAGTTTTCCTTCTCCTAGATTATTTGCCTAACCAAGGCTAAAGAATCCTGTATGTCCTACTATTTACTCATAGCTAGAAGGAGAATAATTAGATTCATAGTTGTCTCGAGGGTGTTAGTGCTATCTGCTTTATCCTGGATTTGAACTTGTCTCGCCATGTCCATTTCTCACAACGATGACCATTACACCACTGGCATCTCCATTTACATATTCAATATACGGTGTCTCAATATAAATGGTTATATAGGGCGTCTCAATATACATGGAACCCATGTGACTGCTACTAACTCTACTAATAATAATGTTGTGTTCTTTTTTGTCTCAGATTTGAAAATAGTATACTATAACAACAATTAATCTTCGATCAAAATGCCTTGGACAAAACAGGGAAAATATTTTGTGTCACTACTTATGTGTAGACAAAAATCATTCAAAACTGTCTCAAAATAGATGCAACCTATTAATATGATAATGATTTATTACTGAGACAAGAAACTCAAAACTTGTATGTCCTGGAAGCTGATATAATAATAATAAAAAAAAAAACATTGATTTAATGTCTAGCTCAAAGAATACATTTTTTACAGGGTGTGTTCCAAATGACGGCCATTGCGCTTGTCTCTGTAATAAATTATTATCATATCAATAGGTTGCATCTATTTTGAGACGCCCTGTTTATATGTCTAAAAAGGATTTGGCATTAAATAATCTACAAGGGTTGATATGGCAAAACAAAAACAAAAAACAACCCAAACCTCATTTTATTCATATCTACCTAATTTTGTTATATATATATATATATATATATATATATATGTGTGTGTGTGTGTGTGTGTGTGTGTGTGTGCAAACGTTTTTGTTAGTATTTTTTATTTATTTATTTTTATTTTTTTTCGTGTATGAGTTTTTAATAACCGATTTTCTGATGCGAACTCAATTTCTAGTTTACAAGAAGAGGGCAGCTGGAACTTTTGATCTCACTTAATACCTACTAACCTACCCGTCGACTTATCTATCTATCTATTTGATGATTTGAAAATATTCAAAGCATTAATTATAAAGACTAGAAAACTTACAATTAACAAGAACATGTTTGCATATGATCATAATGCAATTAAAACATTTTATAAATATCAAAAACACACTTTCCAAACAAAATAAATTTCAATACAAGAAACAACACGTTGATGTGACAATATCCAATATCATACAACATTTCAGGAAAATGGCTCTTAGATTACCCAAAAGCGCTTGGAATAAAATATCTTTTAAACAATTCCAGCATTCGCTTCGCTCCAAAAAATTTCACTTGTATTCAAGAAAAACTAATTAAAAATCGACAAGATAATATTTGGCAGCCTTTGATAAAACATGCATCAAATAATGATTACTGACAAAATACACACTTGTCTATCTGTCTTATTTTCTTCTTTATCAGTCTAATTCTTTTCATTATCTGTCTATCTTATTCCTTTTATTATCTATCTATCTATAAAATTTACTTCATTGTCTAATAATCTTCTTTGTCTATCAATCTGTCTTATTTCTTCTTTCATATATATTATTCTATTCCTTATCTATATAATTCTCTTCATTATCTATCTATTTTCAGTATCTATCAATACATAATGAAGAGAATTAGATAATCATAAGAATTAGGTTGATAATGAAAAGAATTCGATAAATGGATAATAAAGAGAATCAGGTTGATTGATAATGAAGAAAATAAGATAGATACTTTATAAAGAATTGATGTTTTTGAGAATACGCGATAAAGACCTAGATATCCATGGACGGATTAAGAATACAGAAAGGCATCAAGCGTGGATCTTTTTGCTTCAAGTTGGACAAAATTATTTTATTGGATAAATGGGTCGATGACGTCACCTGGATTTTATGATGTCAGGGTTTTGCTTTTCCCTTTTGTATTTATTACATAATGTTCTCGAATGATAAACATCTTTCAGGATATTTAGCGGGGTTTTTTTTGTTTGTTTTTTGGTTTTTTTTTAGGCGTTACACTGTTTCGTAATCATAGGAGTGCGATGAAAGAGTGGGATTTAAAACCTCATACAAAGAAATATGGCAGCATCTGTATAAAATTAATTTTCTAAGAAACAATGATATAGCTCTGCTTATTTGCACTCAGAGAGACGAGATATTATATTTCATTATATTTCTATATTTCACATATTATATTTCATATGCAAGCTGAAAAAGAACAAAGCAGCCTAACCAAATCTTACAACTCTCTCTCTTTCTCTTATGATATATATATATTGAAATCACGGCTATTATCCTCAGCACCGTGAAAAGCCCACTAAAAGCATTTAAACACACCAAATATAACACACCTAATATATATATATATATATATATATATATATATATATATATATATATATATATATATATTAGGTGTGTTATATTTGGTGTGTTTAAATGCTTTCAGTGGGCTTTTATATATATATATATATATATATATATATATATATATATATACAGTGTATATATATATACAACATATCAACCTTTCAGTTGAACAACTCGTTAGTTTTACAATAATAGTCTCGATTTTTATTCTGCACAAAAATGCACTTTCACAATCATTTTATGAACTAAAATACTAAATTTCCCTTATTAATCCCATAACCTGGTTTAATCATGAAGCATTTTTAGGCTGGAATAGCCTAGTTGTGCCCATCGCTGGTTTGAATTCAAAGTTTTCCTTCTCCTAGACTGATTGCTATACCTAGCAAAATGAGCCTATTCTATTAATTACCGATATATGGTGGGAGAACAGTTAAATTCATAGCGTATTAGCGTTATGTGAAATTCGAACAGCCACATTCAGGATTTTGAACTCGAGTAGCCGAATCCACAACCTAAGACGATAACCGTTACACCACCAGTGCCTCCTAACATTTCATACTCAGTTTTAATACCAATACTTTTAGAGCCAATGTATTACAATATTTCAACATTATTTCAAACAAATCTGTTTGACACACGGATGGAACCCTAACATGTATTACCACTGTGAATCAGAGAGTGGACTTGGGAGTAATAGCAACAAACGGTTGACTCCATACTCACCATAGCTCCATAAGAAGAGCCTCACTAACGGATGTAATTTAGTGTCGTACCCAGGACACCATTAGTCAATTAGTGATAGACGAGGATTTTTAACTGATTTCCCATTAGAAAAATAAGAAAAAATATGAATCATTAGGGAGAAAAATCCTATTCAATATCTCATTATGAGGAAATTTGACCCGATACTTAATTGGAAGATTACATACTCTGCTGCAATCATACAAGGCAACAATTTAACATTTGCACAATTGGTTTAGTCCTTCTTTAATAATTTTATTAACTTTACTACCAATAAGATTCTTCTGGAAAAATACTTTTTTCTCATCTCCCCCTCCTTTTTTTATTGCTTCCGACGCAAAAAAATGTTTCTTGGGTATGAGACTAAACTTCATCAGATGGTGAGACTCCATTGCTATTGCTCCCAGATCCACTCTGACTTAGAATAATATTATTTATTAGGGTTCCTTCTTAGGGTTAAATAGATTTGTTTAAAAATTATTTGAATTAGATAGGACCGTCTCCAAAAAAATAATAAACTTATGAAACATTTGCACAAAAAATATAGAAAGCGATTCCCTAACCTTCTCGGCATAAAATAACCCTAGACGGTTTAATATACTGTTAAAATCAATCAATCAATCAAAAACCCAGGCAATTCCTGCGGCAACACTTATGCCAAGTTTTATAGCATCTTGTCCCACGTTTAAACAACGTCGGTGTTGTCAAGAGAGAAGACTATAATAATAAGACTGTGGAGAGGAGACTATAATAATAAGACTGTAGAGAAGAGACTATAATAATAAGACTTTAGAGAGGAGACTATTATAATAAGACTGTAGAGAAGAGACTATAATAATAAGACTGTAGAGAAAAGACTATAATAATAAGACTGTAGAGAAAAGACTATAATAATAAGACTTTAGAGAGGAGACTATTATAATAAGACTTTAGAGAAAAGACTATTATAATAAGACTTTAGAGAGAAGACTATAATAATAAGACTGTAGAGAGGAGACAATAATAATAAGATTATAGTGAGGAGACTATAAGACTGAATAAGAGCAACTACCGGTCTTTTATACAAACTTGCTAAGGCCTGTGCCGTGATTTGGACACAGATTTAGAGGATCTAACGAGACTGACGAATATTACTTTGATTCAGCATTTGCAAATTAAGTCAAACTTACTAAATATCTATCTACAGAAAGAACCTGATTCAAATAATCCTGTTTTCGTTGAGCCGTCCTAGAGAGGTATGTAAATATTATGATATACCCACATGAAATATTTTTTCTTCTTTTTCCTTTGCAGACAGCCACTTCAAAACCCTTTTACTCTTCACCCGCTGCGCCAACATTTCTTGATTGGCTTTTGATGTTATGAATGTTCAAGCAGGCGACCATCTATCGTTGTAGTCTTTTAAGCAAAATACAAGAATAAGAAATAGCCGATTTTTGCTGTCTTTCTTTCGTTTCTGCTGAAGTGTCACTTGGGCAACTAGCCAGGTTTATGACCACTAATGTATGCAAGGCAAAGATGTTGATTTAAAAGAGAAACAATGCAGCAAAATGTCTGCTTTCAGAGGGGATAGTAAATATACAGTTGTAGATGCGTTTTACATGATTTCAAACCAAAAAGACATAAGGCTGTCGTTGTGTAATCGTCACCAAGCTCGTGTTACAGTTCAATTTCAACAAAGTAATGTTCTATCATGTGTTCCCCATATTAATGACCTTGTGCCAAATCTAAGCTTACGAAACAATTATAAAGACAAAGATAAACATTATTATTTTTGGTTAAGATTCGTAAAATGGTTGGTTAGTAAGTTATTAGCTGCTTGTTTCACGGCATCTCAACCCTTCTTGAGTGATTTAATGTCGAAGACAATCTTTTTTTTTTAAACAGTTATATGGTTTCGAGTAACTATTTTTAATATCTACCGAATACAAATAATTTTCACACAGTTATATGGTTTTAAGTATTCATACACAATTATATGACTTTCGATAACTAATGATAATAATCTTTTGAAAACAATTATGGCTTCAAGTAAATATTTTAATGAAAATATTTCTCACAAAGTTATATGGCTTCTTGTATTCCTATCTAATACTAATAATTTGCACACAGTTATATGGTTTCTAGTATTCCTATCTAATACTAATAATTTGCACACAGTTATATGGTTTCTAGTATTCCTATCTAATACTAACAATTTACACAGTTACATGGTTTCAAGTAACTGATAATAATAACATTTTGTAAACAACAATAGCTTCAAATAACTATTCTTATTACAAATGATTTGCACACAGTTATATGGTTTCAAGTATTCCTATCTAATACAAATAATTTTAATGGAAATATTTCTCAAAAGTTACATTGTTTCTAGTATTCCAATCTATACAAATAATTAACACACAGTTATATGGTTTCAAGTATTCCTATCTAATACAAATGATTTGCACACAGTTATATGGTTTCAAGTATTCCTATCTAATACAAATAATTAGCACACAGTTATATGGTTTCAAGTATTCCTATCTAATACAAATAATTTCCACACAGTTATATGGTTTCAAGTATTGCAATCTAATACAAATAATTTCCACACAGTTATATGGTTTCAAGTAACTGATAATAATAACATTTTGTAAGCAACTACAGTCTGAATTAACTATTCCCATTACAAATGATTTGCACACAGTTGTATGGTTTTATGTACTACTTGTATAATTTGGTATTCCCGTTTCGTCGGACATTTCCTATTTCGGTGGAAATCACTCCAGTATGTAATAAATAAACATATTTTTATGTCAATTTTTCTTTCCTTCGTTGGAATCGATTATAAACGAAGTTTCATGACTAATTTCATGTAAAAAAATAACAATTGATTTCTTTAAGTGTGAATCATAAGGGAGATAATTCAGTAGAACTTTTTCGATAGGTTGATGTAGCCCAGTGGGAAAGGCATCTAGTTCCCAGGGCAGGTATTTCAAACCTGAAGGGAGGAATTTTTGTCAAGTGGGGAACTAAGGAAGAATTTCAGTCATATGTATAAGTCATTAAATATGTATAAGTCATTAAGTAAAAAGTTTAGATGACAAATCAAAATCGAGGAAAAACTGATGGAACATTTCATCACAAAAGAAGGAATGTGACCTGAGGCACTTAGAACATATCAAGCAATAATCAAAGCCAATGTGTGTCCTTTTTCTCAAACCGTTACGATGCGGTAAAACTTATCAAACAACAATTCAAGATTTTTCATGTTAAAAATGTTACCAACACTTCAGATAAGTTCCATCCTCACTAAGTGTCCCATATTCGTAGCTGTGAGTTGTGATAAGATTAACAGAGTTCTCTATAAAATAGTATTCGACAAATTGAAAGAAAAAATAGATTAACATTTTTAAGTAATCTGTTCGGTTCCAAGTACTTGATAGTTGACTGTCTGGCCCCTTAAGACTTCAAAAAATCTTTGAATTGAGCTTTAATTTTTTCATTGTCGTGCGCGACTATGGTCGAATTCCTAATTCTATATCGTGTCTAGCTATCGTCCAGTTTTTAGTACTGCATCTGTATGTAAATAAAGAGAGGCTAGGTTTGGTTTCTTTGTTTTATGTCATATCAACCTTCGTGGATTATTTGATGCCAAAACCATTCTTGTAGAAAAACAATAGTGGTACTATTGAACCCATAGCTGGGGGATAAGGGGGTTCATATCTTTCCTAAATACACTCATCCAAAAGTGAATGCAATAACGTGACTTGAGTGCGAACTCGCTTACTACGATGTCGCAGTCCAGCACGTTAGCCACCATGCCAAGAGGACTCCCCCAAATAAAGATTCTTAAGAATTTTGGGGTATGTGAAAGATCGTCTAAAGAAACATTACTTTCCTGGGACCCTAACAACTCCAACCACTCCGTGTCAGAGTGAACCTGGGAGTAATGGCTATCAAGAGATTCTCTATAAATCTCAGATCTCCAGAACTGGAGCCTTACCATCAAATGAGTGTTTTTTGTTTTGTCGTTTGTTTGTTTATTTGTTTGTTTTATTTGTTTTGTTTTTTGCTGGAAAATATGTTACTGCTGAAAATTGAAAAATTTTTTTTTTTTAAATGTCCTAGAATTGGTTATATGGATAGTCATCCCTTAGAGCGACAAATAATCAGTGTACGCAGTGAAGGTAGCTAATATAAACGAACAGTTCGCTATCAGATGACGTAAGCTACTAAGGCGAAACATTGATCAGAATAAAATCGATTGCCATTTACAGTGTTGCGTGACCCGGTCTCTTTTTTTTTTTTTTTAAACATTGTATTAATAAGTCCGATGCTCAGTGATAAGTCGACGATGTGAATTGACGCTCAGCACAAAAGCATCGCCGGATGTTATCGAATGGTCATCTTGATTAATGAGATATTGCCGTTCCGTATCAGATCAGAAGCTCGGATGTTTAATATACTTATATCGTACGCGTGAGTCTGATCTCATCGTATAATGTTTACTGTCATTTTGACGTGATTGTCCAACTTGAGTGATGGTTGACGAGTCACAGAATTAGACTTAATATATAAGAAGATATCTACCATGGCCATGAGTGATAGTTAATAAACTCGTTTCGCGGGTCATTTCATTGAGTGTTCTATTACAGTGAGTTTATCCCTAAACTAATTCAAGCGAATACACACACACACACACACAAACACACACACACACATATATATATATATATATATATAGAGAGAGAGAGAGAGAGAAAGAGAGGAAGAGGGTGATAGTTATACATATATTTGGCTTCTTATACTTGTGTGCTTGTTGCCTCCACGGCTAATAATGAAACTAATAATAAAATGAGTGAAATATGATACTTGGCAGGTAAACTCCCTTCACCTCAACGATAGTTTCATTGCCATTACTCCCACGTCAACTCTGACTCCGAATCGTAGTATTTGTTAGGGTTTCACTTAGGGTCGAATATATCTGTTTAAAGATTACTGAAAAAAAATTATAAAACAACTACATAAAAAAATGGGGTAAGACTTCCCTAACGAGTGTCCTGGATACGACACTAAACAATCTGATGGTGAGGCTTCAGTAATGCTTTGGGAAATGCGGAGTACCTTCATTACCATCGCTCCCAGGTTCACTCAGACCCGGAGTGGTAGCACCTGATAAGGGTTCTAACTATGGATCAAATAAACTGTTTGACATTTTTAAACTGTGTACTTATGCCAAATTGAATTGTTTGAAATAGAACTGTTTTTACATTTAACTATGTGAAAACAAATGACTGACGTTTAATTGAATTGTTAGTGATACATAACAATACTTGAAAACATTAAACTGTGGGCAAACAAATGATTAACTGCGAGAAAAAGGATGAGCTCATGCTCGTTTAAAAAGGTTATCTGCAAAATTAACCAACAACGGTTGATATGCCATAAAACCAAACCAAACGACACAAAGATTAACATACAATGAACCCGATCCCTTAATCTCTATGATTAAAGTAACCCTAGACAGGTTGACATGACGTTAAAATCAATCACTCAATCAGTCTGATAAAACGTGCATGTAGTTTGAGGACTACTGAGACAGGCCATTGAACGTGTGTCTAAGATCTGAGTACTTTCGACTACAATTATCTGCGATTATCAGGAGGGATCAAGAAGTTTTGGCGCTATTAAAGACTGCTTACTTTAACATAGTTTCAGACTGAAGAAAGCGTGTCCAGACCCGAATAAGTGAGAAATTTTCTTAAAAAGGACAAAACGTGCTTCAGCGAAGAAATATCTTGCTCTTTGTTCATTAATGGAGAGGCTCAATCACATTTTCTTGTCTGGCACAACAAGATCAAACGATCCTCTTGACCAACTTTGAATGTTAAATGACATTGGGTCAATTAAAAAAAAATACTCTGTATTAAAGTTCCGTGACCATTTAGTTTATTTATATTTATTTAACAACATTTATCATTCTTTAGAAATCTTTGCAATTGACGAAGTAGGAAATAGTTTGAATTCGGTCATAGTATTGATTGATTTTAAGTTGGCTCAATGGATATTTATTCAGCGGAGACTTTGCTGGCACAAAGCCAAACTCGGATCGAGTGATGTAGGGGGGGGGTAACTTGAGTCATTTCTAGTGAATTCACTGAAGATATTTATTGAACGAAAACAGCCTGATGCCGTTTATCGATTCAGAAATATGATACTTTTTTTGTTACTTGCTCGGTGTTTGAGGTACTTATATATTTCTCACCTTTGAATGTTGATCTTCAGATCGGTAAATCCCTTCCTACTCGTACAATATAAATGTTCTAAATCACTTTGCTTCATTTGGCCTTGTGCCAGACTAATTTAGGCTTAAGTAAATTGGCCGACCGTAGTCGAGGGCGACCTGAAGGCTTCTTTTTCAATAGTTACTACACCGAAGTGTAGGGGATGGCGCAACTCATTTCCTTGAATTGTTCCGCTTACCCTTGTTCCCAACCTAATAACGCTAAGTGTTAAGCAAGCAGATATCAAATACTATTTTTGATTTCTTAGAATGACTCAATCTGGAATTGAACTCCGGTCTATCGGACCATTGGCGAACACTCTAAAGTTTACTAGATATTTATTGTGTAAAATACAGCTTGGCTCACAATATGAGACAAGGTAAAAATTCTCACTGTGCCGTAAAAAAAGTGATGCGTCGGAAGAGATTGACCTATGAACTGCATGATAGTTATTTCCGCTCGATGATCATCACACCTGCAATTCCGAAGATAGCGGATGTGACAAATCCCAATGGCCAATAATCGAAAGAAAGCGCGCAGGTGTGCTCGGCTGATAATATGGGACAAGGTGAAGGTCCCACTTCAATGATGCACCGGAAGAGAGTGACCTGTGAACTGCATGACAGTTATTTCCGCTCGACGACGATCACACAGGCCATTCCAAATGAGCGGAAGTAACACATCCCAATCGCCTGAGATCGGGAAGATTGCAGAGGCGTAGAGGCGTGTCTTTATCTCTGCGTGGGAGTTTGAAGGTAATATAAGGCCGACGAATTGAACAGAAGAAGATAGAGAAAAAAGGATCCCGCTGTTCACGAAACCTCTCTCGTCGTCACGCAGTGAGCGTTGACTCGGCCTCCGTCTCCTGACATCGAAAAGTTCAAGCCTCATCGACGAACGATCCTAATTCCTCTCCTGACTGCTCCTACTTCACACAAGCGTCCGCCGAGAAAATAAATATATATTGTTATATACAAATTCCGTGTTGTCGCTTGTTTGACCAGAGGGCGGAACGTAACAATTGTTGTTATTATTATTATTATTATTATTATTTGCTTCTAATATTAAAGATTCTGTTTCTCTCTATACGTTACCGCTTCATAATGATGTGAAGTTCATTATATACAATGTTAGTTTGTCACTTAAAGTATCCATAGAGTTGTGGGGGGCATTTTTGTTATATATTACCTATTAATGCTTTTACTGACTGCTGTTATCAGTCTCTTTTTGCTCTTGTTCCTATATTCTTCGAGCCTTTTTATTACTCTATCCATGCAATCCTCAATGCTTGTGAGTCCTTTCCCTCCTTTTCTTGTCACATTGAGTCGACCAATGTCATTTTTTGGTTGTAAGGCCTTGTTATCACTATCAATTTCCTTGTTCTTTGGTTCATCAATCCGAGTTCCCCTCTTGTCCAGTTTACGAAGGGTCCAGAGTATTCTACTTTCATTATCATTATTTTACCCCAGCCGAGTTTTTCATACAAGTTTTGACTAGTGGGCTTTCACTGAAGTCTGAGTGACAGCAAATCCCCTCACGTGTCCAAGACTAAGTATTCAAACTGATCTCAACAGTTCTATGAACTGGGTAATTTTGATTCTTCCTCCGACCTTTAGTTTTACCAGTCTCTTTCCTAGATATCTGGAAACCGTTCCAAATCCTCCAGTCACAATTGGTATCATAATCACCTTCAAGTTTCAGCTCTCCGGCAAGATCTAGGTATTTGTTTAACTTTTCTTTTTCTTTTATGTAAGGGTCTGCAGAATGAAATGTAATACGAAAGTTCGGATAAGGGATGTGAGTTCGATTTTCGTTGAAGTTTCATTTAAAGATAGAGAAATCTTTTTTCTATTTCAGTCGAATGATAGGATTAAAAAAAAAAAATACCGTATTCTACGGCATATAAGGCGCGCTTTTTAAAAATGTAAATATCTTTTAAAATTCCTCTGTGTCTTATATGCCATAAGTAGGTTTAAAATTCGCGATATTTGACCGAAATTACCAACCTGGCAACTCCTATTAGCTTAGACTTTAGAGTAACTTTAATATACCTATTGTCATTATTTAAAAGGCTATTATGCAGATTAAAAGTGTTATCATTGATAATATCTATTATATTAATTTCATCACGTTTGATATTAGTACTTTGTTTTTGTTTTTTTTTCTAGATTTGCCCTGCTGAAATTGGGATGCGTCTTATATGCCGTTAAATACGGTACTTATACATAAAACACAATGTGTCTTTAATATCATCCCTATGCCACTTATATTCATTATTAGTAAGGGTCATGACCGGTAATTGCGCATGCGCAAGTTTGCCATTATCTCAATAATCCAATTTCATTTTTATCAGTTTACGTGAATAAGGACGAAGTTTAACATTTTTTTGCCGTTTAGCCATGAAGATATGGAGCTTGTCTTGAACGTAAGAGGCGACTGTTTCCTTTTTGCAAAAGAAAAAGGTGCTGCCCCTAAGCGAAAATTATGCGAAGGACGACGAGAGATAACATTGCACTTTAGATTGAATCAACTAATTTTCAGGAAGACCTGAAGGCTCCCATTGAAATAAATACTACACCGAGGTGTAGGGGAAGGTGTTACTACTTTCCTTGAATTACTCCACTTATCCTTGATCCGTACCTTATAATACTGAGTGTTAAGCAAGAAGGCGTCAAGTACTAGTTTTTGAGTTTTTGGTATGACTCAGTCTGGAATTGAACCCTTGTCTCCCAGACAATAGGCAAAAACAAAGAAGTATTGAATATAATTTTCAATTTCACATATTGGTTTTTTCCCATAGAAATTTATATTCGTTTGATATAAAATAGGATGAGGACAAAAATGTTTTAACATTATTATCCTCATCTTATTTTCTGGTTCCTATAAAAAAAAAAAGCTGGCACCGCGATATTCGGAAATATACTTACGTTTTTAAGAATGAAGAATAGGAACACAAAAACGATGGTTTCCGAAGCCTAAATGAACGCACAGCCTATTCGGCTGGGACTGTAGAATACGCAAACTGCAGTCTCTGCAGAAGGGTAAGACCCTCACCGACGAGTCTCCTGGTTATAACACTAAACTATCTGACAGTGAGGCTCCAGCCCAGGAGCTTTGGAAAATGGGGTGTACCTGATATTACTCCCAGGTCCACTCTGACTTGGAGTTCTAATTATGAATCAAATAGAACTTTTTAATCATTCATTATGCTTGAAACCATTTAACTGTGTGCTAGTGAATTATTAATATTGTATAATATTGTTAATATTGGATAACAATACTTGAAACCGTTTAACTGTACGCAAATAAATGAGCTCTGGTTCGTTTAAAAATATTGTTACCTACAAACTATTCGCTTTATATATAGTTAAGTTAGTCGACCGTACTCGAGGACGACCCGAAGGCTCCCTTTAAAATAAATACTACACCGAGGTGTAGGGAGAGTGCTACTCCTTTCCCTGGATTACTCTACTTACCCTTGATCCGTATCTTATAATACTGAGTGTTAAGCAAGAACGCCTCAAGTACCAGTTTTTGAGTCATTGGTATAACTCAACCTGGAATTGAATCCTTGTCTCCCAGACCATAGGCGAACACTAACCATAACGCCAATGGAATGATTTGGCACTATATAACCCGCAAGAGTTGATATGCCATAAAAGGAACGCATATTTTATTTTAATTTTTCTTATAATCTCAGCATTCACACAAATAAAATATCTTATTCTTTTCTACGATGCTTAAATAAAGGAATTTATAATTACTTTTGTTTTAAAAATTCTGATTGGTTGGTTGGTTTGTTTTATAGCGTGTCAACCCTAGATGGATTATTTTATACCAAATTCAGTTTAACAATTATAGTCTCCAATCAGCTCACTGGTCTAGTGGGTAGAGTGTTCGCTAATGGTCCGGGAGACCTGGGTTCAATCTCAGGTCGCGTCATACCAAAGACTTTAAAAATGGTACTTGATACCTCCTTGCTTAACAATATAAGGTACGTATCAAGGATAAAGGGGAGCAATCCAGGGGAAGGAGTAGTGCCCTCCCCTACACCTCGGTGTAGTAGCTATTGAAAAGGGAGCCTTCTGGTCGTCCTCGACTAAAGGGAGACAACTTTACTTATATTCAGTACAAAAGAGTATCTTAACAATAATTTGAAATAGGTAAATACTTCCTACTTAATTGCAGTATCAATTTTTTAAAGAGGAAAATGTATCAATATTCGGGGATATTGCAATCATTTTAAATATTATCTCATACAAATCTATTTGACTAATGGATATGACCCTAACGTACTGCCTCTCTAGGTCAGAATGGACACAGGAGTATAACAACAAATAAGAGGTGCCCGTGGTGTAATCGTTATCGCCGTAGGAAATGAATACGGCGACACGAGTTCAAATCCTGGATGAGACTGATTGCATTTCACATAGCACTAATACCCTTGGGAAAGGTATGAATCCAATTATTCTCCCTCCAGCTATGGGTAAATAGTAGGGCAGACTAGGTTCTTCAGCCTTCGTGAGGCAACTAGTCTAGGAGAAGGAAAACTCTGAATTCAAACCTGTTAAACTCCGCTTAAAAACTGACCTTGTGTCATATCCTGCCCGAGCGGAGGGGTTGGGTAAATAGGATAACAACAAATAAGAGATTCCACACTCTCCCGATTGATTGATTAATTTCAACGGCATGTCAATCCGTTTAGGGTTATTTTATGCCTAGAAGTTAGGGAATCATGTTCTTTATATGTTCATATCTATATTTTTCTATGATTGTTTAGGAGTTAGTTTGTTTTTATATATGGACCTATCGAATACGAATAATTTTTACACAGATATATCATAAAGAAATTATTTCTAAGAGAAGAGTCAAGCTGACCACGTGCGGCACTTGATTTGGCCTGAGTGGAAAAGAGAGAAGTAATCCCAGACAATACGGCGCCAAAAAGCTACATCCCTTTTTTGTCGAGAACAATGATTCAGACCCTCAGTACGAATTCGGGGACCAAAGTGTAGGCCAAAAAAATCAGCCAGCAGATGGGTTTCGTCACTCATTTCTAGAATGGAGCTTCCCAAGAAATAAAAGTAAAATTAAACTAAAGTCGACAACTGAAATTTTACCAAGTTGAACAACTGAAAGAAAATTCAACGGAGAATTCTGCTGAAAAGAACTTTAAAGAAGACTCTCAATTTAATGAACTCTGAAACATTTCGACAAAACAAAAAAAAAAAAGAAAAGAAAAATACTCAATTTCAAAGAACTTTGTTTCCCGGACACTCTCTCAGATAAGTTCCAGCAAACTGCACTAAAATTTGCAACACTTTATCTTTTCTATCCCTTTCTTGTTTCTCTGGTATGAAATTCCTTTTTAAAAACTTTATTGTCTGTGTTATCTTTTCAAATCAATATCCAAACTAGAAAGTTGCGGAACTTACTGTTTAAATTTACCGTTTGAATTTACCGTTTAATATTGCACATTAAAGCCCCCTAAAAACATTCTAAACAAACTAAACTTGGCTTTAGTGTCACTCACTTCATATCGAATTTTATTCCTCAAAATTCCTTCATATTAAATTTTAACCTTTTTTTTTTTCTTTAATATTTGACCTCACAAAGATGGGATTGTGACAGGTACTATCAGTAGGAAAAAAACTCTCAGGAAATAACAACACAAAAAATGTGAATATAAACACACAAAGAACATGATTCCTTAACCTCCAGGTATGAAATAACCCTGCATGATTTGACATATCGTAAAAATCAATCAGTATAATTATTCACTTAAAAAAACCCTGTTATTTTCCTTGTTAGTTGTGTTGATTGAGTCTATAGTAAACATGGTCACACGCATAAACGCCATGTACGCCTTTAAAGAAAAAAACGTACACATGCATAAACGCCATGTACTTCTTCATAGGCCAGCACGGTCACACGCATAAACGCCATGTACGTCTTCATAGACAAGCACGGTCACACGCATAAACGCCATGTACGTCTTCATAGGCCAGCACGGACACACGCATAAACGCCATGTACGTCTTCATAGACAAGCACGGTCACACGCATAAACGCCATGTACGTCTTCATAGGCCAGCACGGACACACGCATAAACGCCATGTACGTCTTCATAGACAAGCACGGACACACGCATAAACGCCATGTACGTCTTCATAGGCAAGCACGGACACACGCATAAACGCCATGTACGTCTTCATAGGCAAGCACGGACACACGCATAAACGCCATGTACGTCTTCATAGACAAGCACGGACACACGCATAAACGCCATGTACGTCTTCATAGACAAGCACGGACACACGCATAAACGCCATGTACGTCTTCATAGGCCAGCACGGACACACGCATAAACGTCATGTACGTCTTCATAGACAAGCACGGTCACACGCATAAACGCCATGTACGTCTTCATAGGCCAGCACGGTCACACGCATAAACGCCATGTACGTCTTCATAGGCCAGCACGGACACACGCATAAACGCCATGTACGTCTTCATAGACAAGCACGGACACACGCATAAACGCCATGTACTTCTTCATAGGCCAGCACGGACACACGCATAAACGCCATGTACGTCTTCATAGACAAGCACGGACACACGCATAAACGCCATGTACGTCTTCATAGGCAAGCACGGTGAGTTACTTATCCATTACTCAGTTTAGCTGCCCACAATCACATTGTGAAAGCATGGAATACGTAGCTTTGACTAAGATGTTTTTGAGTGAACGAAATCTGGGGTAGTTTTAGCGGTGTAATATTGCTTACTGCAATAAAACGGGCGACATTAAACTGGGCCACAAAAGGTTATTTAACACAGGTATATCAACTATTTTATGTTCGATGGGTGCGTACGTTTGCGTAAACCAAGGGAAAAGGAGATAGAGATATATGAACAGTCTATTTTCTTCTTTCTTTACTGCAGTTTATTTTCAGAGATATTCTATCTTGACTAAGAAACTCATACTTCGATGAAACACAATGCTAACTCATACGGTTCCGCTTTCAATAATATGGGTCTCCTTGAGATTTCATTATCAGAAATCAGAGGATTATGGCGCACTAGTCAGGAGACATCAATTAACTAAGTATATATAATAGGCGCTTGTGGCATAACTGTTATCGTCATAGAAAACTGAGCCGAGTTCAAATACAGGACGAAGCTGTCTGCGTTTTATTTCACACTAATGTCACTAGGAACGTCATGAATCTATCTCTTCTCCCTGTAATTATGGGTAAATAGTAGGACAGACTGGTCTCTTTAGTCTTGGTAAGGCAACAGGTCTAGGAGATGGAAAAGACTATATTTAAACTAAGCAAGCAGAGTATAACAAAACTAATATAATTTTTATTAAAACAAAAACACGACCATCATCAGACGGAAGGTTTTTGGAAGCTATTAATTTTTTGCTTCTCCAAAACTTCTGTCTATTGGTCGTAATTTAGTTTTTAAAAAGACAAAAAAAAAACGTATAAAACTTCTAGAAGTAGATGAACAAGGAATATGAGGTAGATAATTATTCCAGTTTTCAATTTTTAGTATATATATATATATATATATATATATAATTTTCATTCAATAAATGGATATGCTACGTTATATCAATTCTTTTGAAATCTATTTTCAAAACTTAAAAAAAATTTCTTGAGAATGATCTGAGATCGAAACTTGTAGAGAACAACCCAGAAATAAATAGCTATAAAGAAATCTCTCTCTCTCTCTCTCTCTCTCTCTCTCTCTCTCTCTCTCTCTCAGATATACATGTGTGTGTATGTGTGTGTGTGTGTTCGCTTGATTTGTTACATCCATTCCCTTAAAATAAGACTAAGATTGCTGGGACACTTAGTGCTCATGTTTGACGCTAGGGCCCCTAAACATCCTTTTTACGACCAATTATAAAACGACAAATGTCCTTTACGCTGTCTCTCCTTGTGTCACAAGGAAAAATCAAAAGGAAACACCAAGCGTCGTAGCATAGACCTTAAAACCATATGATATACTGAATTAAAATTGTATGAGGTAAGGCGAGAGGAACATCGTAACGAATTATCAATGTGAGTTCATTACTCTCAGCAGCACAGGCTTTGTTAGCCTCTAGAGAAAACGTAAATAAAGCAGCATCATAAAGCAAAAACCTCTTAGCGACTCTTATTTGCCGTTTAGGACTAAGGAATCAAATATATATATATTGAGAGAGACAGACAGACATACTGAAAGAGAGAAGTTGTTAAAAGGTAATCTTGGTATAATGGTTATCGTAGGAAATGGACACAGCGACTCAAGTTCAAATCCTGATCGAGACTGTTTGCATTCTTATATTGCGCCAACTATTCATCTCTAGCTATGGGTAAATACTAGAGCAAACAAGGATCTTTAACCTTACAATGGCAACCGGTCTAGGAGAAGGAAAACTCTGAATTCAAACCTGTTAAACTCCACTTAAGAAATTGACCTGGAGTCACATCCTTCTCGTGCGGGAGTAAATACATATATATGTGCAAGTTGTTCATTAATTAAAATTTGGTTAAAGAGAGAGGACAATGATTGATTGAATTTATCGGCAGGTCAACACATCTGGGATTATTTTATGCCAAGAATTTAGAGAATTGTGTACATTTTATGTTTATAATTATATATATGTAGTTGGTTGTTTTTTGTTCATTTGTTTATTTTTGTTTTGTTTTTCGTTCATGGTTATATGGTATCAAGTATTCCTATCTAATATAAATAATTTGCAAACAGATATATTTGATCCATAATTGGGACTCTAACAGTTAGAGTTGAGCTGGGTGAAATGACAATGAAGGGGTTCTCCAGAGCGTCTGAACTGGTGCCTCACCACCAGATGTGGTTTAATATCACACTCAGGACATTCCTTTTTGGGGTGGAGTCCTACACTTGTGAAAGGGATACAGTCAGTATTTTAGACGGAGCTGACAGACAAGGAAAAATGCATGCAATTTTTGAAAGTTTTGTTTTTTTGTTTGTTTTTTGTTTTGTTTTTGTTTTGTTTTTGTTTGGTTTTTTTGTTTTTTGTATTTTTTTGTATTTTTTTTTTTTGTTTTTTTTGTTTTTGTTGTTTACAAACAAGACAACGTAAATACGGACCGAATAAAAGTTGAAATCGTCCGAAAAATTTAGGGTTCCAGGTGTGTTTAGTTGTCTTCAGCTATTTTCAAGAATTGTACAATTTGTTTTTTATAGGATTTACACAAGGTTAATTTTCATTGCGTTTCAAAAGCTGGAATTTTTTAGACGATTTCTACATTCAACTCGGATTTACGCTCCCTTCTCCGTAAACAAGAAAAACTTACAAAAATGTTATGCATTCTTCCTTGTGTGTTATTCTCTTTAACCAAACTTACATTACTGAAAAACTGCTGGCCAAACACATAAACACACATCCACTGGTCCAGTCGGCTGGAGCTGTAGAATACACCGACTGGTTCTCTGTAGAGAGGCAAGACTCCCCAACGAGTGTCCTGGATATGACACTAAACAATCTGATGGTGAGGTTCCAGTAATGCTGGAGCTTTGGGGAATGCGGAGTACCCTTTATTGCCATCGCTCCCAGGTCTACTCTGTCCTGGAGTGGTAGCACCTGATAGGGTCCTATCTATGGGTCAAATAGAAGTGTTTGACATTCAATATGTTCTTACGCTAAACTGAATTGTCTGAAATAGAACTGTTTATATATATATATATATATATATATATATATATATCTGTGTGTGTGTGTGTGTGTGTGTGTGTGTGTGTGTGTGTGTGTATTTACCAATCCCTCCGCTTGGGCAGGATGTGACATAAAGTCAATTTTTTAGCAGAATTTGAATTCCTTGAGTTTTCCTTCTCCTAGACTGGTTGCCTAACCAAGGCTAAAGAACTTAGTCTGCCCTACTATTTACTCATAGCTGGAGGGAGAATAATTGGATTCATACCTTTCGTAAAGGTATTAGTCATCATCATTATCATCATGTCGTGCCATTAGCACGGATATCCCTGACCCTCTCTCGCCACTTTTCCCTATCGTTCATCGCCTCTGGCAGGTCTTCAGGGTTACATCCCGTATCCTCACATAGCTGCTGAATGTATGTTCGTGCTGGTTGTCCTGCTTTTGCCCGACCATATGTGGGGGTCCATCGCTTATGAGCTCGTCCCTGCTTCTCCAGCAGTATCTTGCATGTCTGGTTCGTCTAACTTGGATAGTTTTCGTGATAGGAGGCAGGTGGCCGTATAGTTGGTGTCTTGTGGGGTGTTGCCGCCAGGACTTGTTCAATATTGCTCGCAGCATTCTTGTGTAATTGCCGTCTAGCTTCTTCTCCTGCGGTTTTGATAGCGTCCATGTAGTGCATCCATATAGCAGTATGGATACGACAGCTGCCTGGAAGAAACTGCGTTTCATATTATCGGTTAGGTCTGATTTCCGTACGATTGATAACCTATTGATAGCTGTCCATGCCTTCGTTAACCGCGTGTCGATGTGAAGGTATTATTAGTACTATGTGAAATGCAACCAGCTTCGTCTAGGATTTGAACTCGTGTAACCGTGTTCATTTCCAATGACGATAACAATTACACCAAGGGCACTCCCCTCTCTCTCTCTCTCTCTCTCTCTCTCTGTATCTGTCTATCTATCTATCTATCTATCTATCTATCTAATTATCTCTATCTATCTATCTCTTTATATATATATATATATATATATATATGGATTTGGCATTAAATAACCGACAATGGTTGATATGCTATAAAACCAAACCAAGCCAAACACACACCCACCTCCATCCCCCACACACATCCACCCTCCCACATATTCACATCATGATCTCTTTGACGGATTAGACTCGTCGACTGGATTTATAATATACTGACTGTATCACCTGCATCTGGTGGCGTTGCTCCACTTCTGTAGCACTGAGGAGTGTGGAATATTATTGATTATAATATCCATAGGTGAACCACTATACTTACCATTTGGGTTAGGTTGACTTCTTTGTTTAATGGCATATCAAACTTCAAAGGTTATTTAAGGCCAAAGCCATCCTTGTTGAAGAACAGCTGCGATTCTATTTAACCCAAAGCTGGGGGGAATAAAGGAGTTGATACCTTTCCTAAGGAGTATCTCTTTATTGCTATTATTGCCAGGTCTACTTTGATCTAGAGTGACAGTACCTGTAAGGGTCTCATCCATTGGTCAGGTAGATCTGTTTAAAAATTATTCGTTATATAACGGTGCGCAAAAAATACTCTAAAAAATATTGCACTAAAAATTGGAAAGCGTACAATGAACGCTATTTCCTAATCTCTTGGTATGAAATAATATGCCGTTAAAATCTATTAATTAAGCAGTTTCCCATCCCAATTTGTTGACGGTACTGGAACGAAATGTCGAACTACGGGTATCGTAGCAGCCGTTCTTGTGCTGTAGCCACATAGCCATTACGAACCAAAGACCAAAACAAAAGCAGTTCATGTTAAAATGGGTGTCACGGGAGAGGTCGTCGTATGACGTAAGAAGAAGAAGAAGAAGAAGAAGAAGAAGAAGGAAGTGCTCCAAAAGCTTTGATCAGTCCGCTCAAGGCTTTGGTCGCTCGATTCAACAAAACTCTGTCTCGAATGAACAATAGCCGAATGAGACACACTTCCGATGAATAAGTCGTTGTCTTCAAATTTTTTCTTTGAACCTTTTGTTTAAATTCCTTTCGACATGCCAAGAAATTTTGCGGCTGACGAGATCATTTAATATTCTTACATATACGTAGGGATGAGGTGGGGGAGTGGAGCGAGTATCTAAATTATTTGATTTTGATTGGGTGTGAATGAGATGAATATTGTTGAAAGAAAGAAAGAAAGAAAGAAAGAAAGAAAGAAAGAAAGAAAACCATTGAGAAAAGAAGGATAAGCGAGGAAAAGAAGGAAATAAGTTATTGAGAAAAAGAGAAAAAAAAGAAAGAAAACAAAAAAAAAGCGTCACAAATAAGAAAGAAAGAAAGAAAGAAAGAAAGAAAGAAAGAAAATACCGAGAAAAAAACAAAAAGTAAATAAATTTCAGAGTAAAAAAGAAAGAAAAACAAGACAAAATTGTCACAAACAAGGAAATGAAAATCTAAGAAATACAAATAGAATACGTAATGAATAAAGAAATAAAGAAGCGAACTCTGAGAAAGAAAGGAATAAGGAAAGGGAAGAAAGGGAAAGGGAATGAAAAGAAAGGAAAAAAGAAAGGGAAGAAAAGAGAAAGAAAAAAGGAAAGGGAAAAAAGGAAAAAGGAAAGGGAAGAAAGGAAAATAGGAAAGGGAAGAAAGGAAAAAGGAAAGAGAAGAAGGAAAAAGGAAAGGGAAGAAAGGAAAAAGGACGCTGGATGAACAGAATGGAAAACCTTTTTTCTTATTGTGATATATACAACGATTTTTGACAAGTGTCATTACATGAGTAATGTCTACTGGTCGACGACTCACACCAACTCCGGCGCCGACCAGTTGCCATGGATACAAAGATATGACAAATAGATTTGTCCATCATATTGTTGCTTGAAGCTTTTATTGAAAGAAAATCATGTTCAGTAATTATGGAGCACAAACACACGCATGCGCCCACACATACACACACACGCACGCACATGCACACGAATATTCACATACGCGCACACATACATACATTCTTGGAATATCTCCGTGGTTTAATGACTAAAGTGCTGGACAGTGGCCTCGAAGTAAGCGAGTTCGAACTCCAGTCGCGCTATTACGTTCACTTAATACCCTTGGATAAGGTATGAAACCTATTATCCTCCTCAACTAGGGGTTAAATAGTATCTCTGCAGTCCTTTTATAAGGATGGCTTTGACATTAAATAAATAACAAAGTTTGATGTGTCATTAAACAAAGAAACCCAACCAAACACATACACACACGTAAGCATACATGTATGCCCCCATTTACACGCACACACAGGGAACGTCACGTGGAGTAATGGTTAACAAGCTAGATTATCAACCAATGGTAATGAGCTCAATATATATATATATATATATATATATATATATATATATATATATATATATATCTCAACTATATACTTCTGGATTTGTGCCATATCCAAGCTAAGCTTGATAATTAACAATACACATACACGCATACGCACACGCACATACATGCATATGTGTAATGGCTACCGTCGTAGGAAATGGACACAGTAACACGAGTTCAAATCCTAGACGAGACTAGTTCGCATTACAAATAATGCTAATAACCTTGGGAAAGGTATGAATCCTACTATTCTCCTTCCAGCTACGGATAAATTGTAGGGCAGACTTGGTTCTTCAACCTTGGTATGGCAACCAGTCTAAGAGAAAGAAAACTCTAAATTCAGCCCAGTATCGCATCCAGCTCGAGCGGAAGAGTACATACATACATACATACATACAATAGTATATATTTGAGCAATTAGAAATTTTCTGTGCCCTGGGTAAAACACTATATTCTATCCGGGAGTGAGACTCGAGGTTTAGAGTTCAAGGAATTGAGGAGTCACCAATTTGTTGACATTACTCCCAGGTCCAATTTGACCTGAAGTGAAACTATATGTTACAGTCTCATCAATGGGTCAAATAGATCTGTTTGAGATGACGTTTAAAATGATTGTGAGCTTTATTAATGAATTGGCTCTTAAAACGTTCATACTTCAACCAAGTAGGAAGTATTTACTCGTTTAAAATGATTGTGAAGGTATATCTTTGTACTGTATATCATTTGTGGACCAATCGGCTCCAGAATACATCGACCGCATCTCTACAGAGAGGTAAGACAACCCTCCAACGAGTGTCCTGGATATGACAATTAACAATCTTATGGTGAGGCTCCATTAATGCTGGAGCTTTGAAGAATGCGGAATATCCTTTATTGCCATCGCTCCCAGGTCCACTCTGGCTCGGCGTGGTAGTACCTGATAGAGTCCTATCTATGGGTTAAATAGAACTAAACTGTGTACTTATGCTAAACTGAATTCTTAGAACTGTTTCTGACATTTAAACTGGGTACTTATGCTATATTGATTCTTTTTTTAAAATAAAACTGTTTATATGTATAAAAATGGATTTGGCTTTAAATAACCAACAATAGTTGATGTGCCATAAAGCCAAACCAAACTGTATATTATTTGAGAATAATTGTTTAAAAGACTCTGTATCAGATAACCTAACAAGAGCTGACAAGCCGTAAAACCAACCAAAGTTCCAGTGGCAGAGCAGTGTGCCTGTTCTTACATAATCCAGTGTACCGAGTAAGGATTAATTTGTCTCCCTTCGAGACAGCAAAATGTCACACAAGATCTTTATTTAATGTGGCGCGTCCACGACAAAACAGAAAAAAAGAAATTAAGAATAAATTGTTTTGCAACGACTAGAATAACAAAAAAGGGGGGAAAACCTAAACGCATACACAGAAATATAATGGTCTTCATTTTCATCGGGAAGGTTTTGTAAAGAAAAGTCTGAAACCAAAATCAATCAGTACTATGGCTAGTACACACACACAAACATGGTGAGAATTTTAGTAATAGATAGATAGATAGATAGATAGATAGATAGATAGAAACTAACTTAAATAGATATATATTAACAGACAGACAGATGCACACTCACACACACAGTCACAGAGGCTGAGATAGATAGATATTCAAACAGGTCGTATATTACCTTTAGTGAGTTTTGTTTTATTATTGTTCCTAAAAGTTGAAATATAGATGTCGATAGAAAGCTATCCCAAACGTTCATTCAGATATCATGATTATTATCAACAGAGAAAGCGATTTTAGCACGTATACTTCAATGTGTGTGTGTGTGTGAGAGAGAGAGAGAGAGAGAGAGAGGGAGAGAGAGAGAGAGAGAGAGAAAGAAAGAGAGATAGAGAGAGTGAAAACAGGTGAACACCTGCGCATAACTATTTATAATCGTTATTATTATGGGCGAGATTTTTTTTTCTGGTACAGAGGCACCAGACAGGTTCAAGCATCTCAATGACAAATTCCCTCACTCTTGCCCTGAGTACGCCCTTACCCACACCCTTGATACAAACAGTTGAGGGTCAGTCCGAGACCCAGTCCACAAACTAGTTCATGCCTTGCTTACTCTTTCAGATCGTGTGACTGTCATCTAAGGGGTACGTTTGATATCTGATGACTTATTTACATCCTCAAATATCAGCTGCTTCGATGACCACTGGATATAACCGATGAACAACACCTGGGGGAGATCAATGTCGCTTTGCTGATATCCGATCAAATGAAAAAAAAGAAAAAGAGACGCATATGAGGACAGACAGGTCATAAAATCTCTTTCCTAAGAACTTTTAACAAATCCTAACATGACAACGCTCCTTATGCTTTAAGACGATAAGATAAAGAAAATGTATAAGAAGTAGCAGAATGCCCGTAAAAAATGACTGGATTGTTAACATATGGATCCGCACTTATGTCAATGATCAGAATGGAGTATCTATCCACGCTGTTTTCAAAGTGTCGCTACTCCTACACTTTTGCTTATGAAAAGCGCTTTGCCAATCGGTTTTCGGGCTGAGACTAAAGTGTAGTATAGTTTCCTTTGCTTCAGAAGTGTTCTTGTCTTCGAATTTTTCACTTCACTGGTCCCGTAATTTGTTTGAGATGTAAAGGTACTTTTCCTGTAGAGAATATTCTAGTGAAGCCCATCCCTCTCCAGATCTACAACTGGTTTGAATTCAGTTTCCTTCTCCTAGACCGGTTGCAAAACTGTTGTGGCCCCGGGAAGGGTCACTAATGAAAACGCAAACACGGATATTAGATAACAGATTATATTACACAAGAAAGATAGAGTTAGATAGAAAGGTAAGAAGTCTCGTACTGTTCGTATAACACCAATAGTGATTTGCCCTCTGGCAGCGAAATCTCTGTACTAATAACGGTGAGAAGAGTCCATCATAGTGAGATGGGTAAGGTTCCCACAACAAAAACCAAGTTTTAAATATAGGTAAATAGTAGGCTGCCTTACTATTTACCTATAGCTGGAGGGAGAATAGTTAGATTCATACCTTTCCCAAGGGTACTAGGGACAGACTCATCCAGGGTTTGAGCTTGAGTAGCCGAGTCCACTTCCTATGACGATAATCGTTACGGTACAAGCACTTCAAAAGAAGATACATTTTAGCTGAGGCTGGTTATAGGGATTGAAACTCTGCGGAAAGAACCTCCCCATTGCACCAAAAATGAGAGGGTCGGTGAATACCGTTGACAATGTGACAATATTCGTGAGGGCTGGGGCTAATTTGAGACCCCTTGTTAAACTAACAATGTGTCACATATAACAGCCGAGGGAGATGCGGTTAAATAAAGGATCAGATCAGAGCTCTTTTGGCCTGGGATCTAAGTAGAGTATCTGTTTCTCTTCTTCTGGATATATATATATATATAAGATTATAATCATAAAACAAAAAATTTAAAACAAATGGTAGGGGATAGTGACCTTGCAAATAAAATCATTAATTAAGAGCTTAATCGTGAGTTCAATCCCTGCGTCAGGATTCAACGGAAAAAAGTTGTTGGTAATAAATTCATTTGCCTTCTGATGACGCTGCGCCTCTTGCAAAACATCAATTTTCATATTGATTTTCCACGTCCATCTCTCTCTCTCTCTCTCTCTCTCTCTCTCTCTCTCTCTCTCTCTCTCCTTATGTGTATATAAATCAAAGAATCAGATTCGAAATAGTGTTTATATTGACATTGGACATATAACGATGCTGAAAAACTTTAACAATATTCGACTGAAAGTCGACTTCGGGGGCCATTACGTTTAATGCGGTGTGTAAACCTATGTATAGAATGTATATTATGATTAATAGCAAATAAAGGAAAGTACACTATAATTTGATAGTTATCGTAAGAAATTATAATGATCAGGACGAGCATGAACGCAGTTTCCCTCCCACACACACACACACACACACGATTTTTGATAATCGATATAACCCCAGCAGCTGGTTTATTGCATCTAACTTGGGCCCGTAAAGAGTTTCTCTTTTTAGACAATTATTAGTGAGCTCGAATAGGCGCACTTAGCGCAACGGTTATCGTCGTAGGGAATAGAATCGGTAACCCGAGCTCAAATCTTGGACGAGGCTATGTTTTTCACTTCGAGCTAATAAGGTGAAATAAATATTAAATTAAAGTTTTCAAAAGATAGTTGTGTATATATATACTCTGAAAATAATGAAGACTTTGAAAAAAATGTCATTTTCACTGAGATCTTATTCTTCAACTTTATTTTTCAAGTATCACAAAACTTTTGGTTTTTCAATTGGAAAACACTCACACACATACACGTACAAAGAAAGAGAGAGACAGACAGACAGACAAACAGACAGACACGGGACAGCAGCATAAATACTGACAGCGACACTGTTATTGCGTTTAAGAAGGGGATATCAAAATTCACCATGTCACTGGGGTGCAATAGGGCTAACCGAAATAACAGGAAAAGAATTCATTTGACCAAATCAAATTATTTAATTCAATTGGATAAAGGGTGAAATCAGTCAAAATATCTGCTCGCATTACAAAAAAACTTCATAGCTACGATTATAAATACAATCACAGCCTTAAGATTATTTTTTAAAATTTTAAATGTATTTTCTTTTTAAGTTCTTATTTTATTTTATTTGCTAGCTATTACCCGTGAAAAACTCCAAGGTTATATTTCAATTTCTATGAGACGAATTTATTTTTTTAATTTTTGGAATGAAAACAAAACAATATATTTACATGTACTTAATATAGGATTTGTTTGGTTGTTTGGGTTTATGGCATATCAACCTTTGTAGGTTTTTTAGGCCAAATCCATTTTTATACAAATAATCAGTTCTATTTCAAACAATTCAGTTTAGCATGAGTACACAGTTTAATTGTCAAAAACATTTCTATTTTAAGCTATTCAGTTTAGTCAAACAGTTCTAATTCAAACAATTTAGTTTAGCATAAGTATAGTTTTTGTTTGCACACAGTTAAATGTCTTAAATGTCAAAACAGTTCTATCTTTAACAATTTAGTTTAGCGTAAGTACAATTTCAATGTTAAAAACAGTTCTATATCAAAGAATTCTGTTTAGCATAAGTACGCAGTTTAAATGTCAAAACAGTTCTATTTCAAGTAACTCAGTTTAGCATAGATACACAGTTTAGTTCTATTTGACCAATAGATAGGACCCTAATCTGGTGCTACCATTCCGGGCTAGAGTGGACCTGGGAGTAATGACAATGAAGGGGTACTCCGCATTCCCCAAAGCTCTAGCATTACTGCAACTTAACCATCAGATTGTTTAGTGTCATAACCAGGGCACTCGTTGGTGGGGATCTTACCACTCTACAGATAAGTAGTATGTGTATTCTACAGCCCAAGCCGATTGGGCCACTTCATATGTCTTATTGCAGGCTTAGAATATGCTGGCGATATCCCCCTGCAGATTAGTTAAACCCCCTCCAAAAATAGGGATATACTGGGTGTAATGTCAAATGGCGAGTTTCTCGTCCTTGAGATCTAGGGAGTGTATAGTACTCCTTCATTGTCTTTACTCCAAGGTCCACTTTGAACCTGAATGGCAGTACCTGTTAGTGTCCACCTATGGGTCAACTCGGTCCGTTTAAAAGTGGGTATTCAATACCCACCGTATGCACAAAAAATCTCAAGAAACAATTACACAAAGAATGCAAATATAAACGAACAAAGAGAGCGATTCCCTAACCCTAAGTGTAAAACAACAGTAAACGGGTTAACATGCCGTTAAAATCAAATAAGTCCCTTCTTATATGTGTATGTATATGCAAACAACGAACATTTTATTAATTTTCTAATTCAACTTTTTTTTGTTTCCATACGAAAAAAAATATACAAGGATTAAGCGAAGGCAAAAAATTCTTCATAGTCTTTTCTTCTTAATTCAAACGTTTTCGATAATTCACATGTCATTGTCAAGATCTAGAATAAAACATGGATGTCGTTATTTTGGGACGCCACTCCTCTTAAACGGGAAGATTTGAATTACGTCATTAAATCAAGGAAATTTATTGGTTTAACTAATTACACGACAGCATATCACTTAGAGACGTTACAATTTTGATATGTTATTTTAAAGATATTTGCTTCAGTGCATTTATTCTAAAACTATTCAATACACAACTTCTCGGATTGAAGGATATTATTTATCACTTATTGTGAGTTTACTTATTTTTATGATAAAGGCTTCAAGTATACATAACCATATATATATATAGTCTTGGTATGTGTTTTGTGTGTGTGTGTGTGTGTGTGTGTGTGTGTGTGTGTGTGTGTGTGTGTGTGTGTGTGTTTGTGTGTGTGTGTGTGTGTTGACCCCAAAAAATGAGATAGTTCAATGTAAAAATAAAAAGAACAAATGATTCAAGTAAATGCATGCGATGAAAAATACGTATACCTTTTAATTCATATATTTGCGTTCGCTCAGTTTGGTTTTGTGATCGCGTATCAAATCTTTGCTGTTTGTTCAATGACTTCTTTGTTCAACAAGATCGTTAAACGCTTCAACGAAACAAGAATATCCTCTTGAATATTTCAATACACCTATACAAGTTATCTATTTGCTACAAGTATTTAACTCATATGTAACACACACACACACACACACACACACAGAGTAATTATTCATAGTTGTATCCGTGTCAGTACTATTGTATGATTATACAACTTGGATTCTAATGAAACGCTTAGAGAAGGGGCTTGATAGGAGCTGTACAAGGATGCTGTGTGCTATTTTGAATAAATCCTGGAAGAAACACACAACAAAACTGCAGTTGTACGGACACTAACATCCCTTTTTGCAAGTAAGACGAGTCAGACACACTTGGCACTGTTCAAAAAGTAAGGACGAACTGATAAGCAACTTTATTCGATGGACAACCACGCATGGACACAGAAGTGTCGGCCGACGAACAAAATACTTACATTCGTCAGTTCTGTGCGAACACTAAATGCCGATTTGAGGACTTCCCAAGAACGATAACCGATATGGACGGATGGCAAGAGAGAGTCAAAGGAATCCATGCTATAAACACGCTTGATGATGATGATGATGATGATACACATACACGTGCCTGCGTGCGCACACACACACACACACACACACACACACACACACACACACACACACACACACACACACATATATATATATATATATATACACACACACATATATATATATATATATATATATATATATATATATATATATATATATATATACATATATATATATATATATGAAAAAACAAGGTATTCAGAGATTGGTTTTATTCATTATTGAATTACTTTTCCCGTTAAGCTTTTCGGCTTTTATATCTAAAACTCATCAGGACAATGTTAATATATAATGAATTATATTCATTTTTAAAATGAAACGAAAAATGAGAAAACTCTCAGCATTCAAGTACCGTTAGGAGCGTTCCGCTTCAAAACTATATGACATAATTAGTATTCGAAATTTATTGTATAGCGTAACGTATTTGCAAAAAAAAAAATGATATTTATCTTTTCCCCCCTCTTCTTTCCCTCTTTTTCCCCTCTTTTATTATGTTGTTGTTTGTAACTTAGGAAGAATAAAGATTAACAATACCCTCATCAAATCTGATGCAGACGTAACTCTACCCAGTGCTTAGGGGATGTAATATCAAATATGTGGTGAAACTTAAAACAAAAAAAAACAAATTATATATATATATATATATATATATATATATATATATATATATATATATATATATATATATATATATATAAAAGTATTATTTGATCCAGTTAAACCGGAGTTGGGAGTAATTCCACCAGAACAAGAAAACTATTCAAGAGTGAACATTTAAATTTTCCTAGTAAAGAGCTCAATGTAACAGACATTACAGAGCAATAATTTCATTTAGAAAAGACAACAAACCGGTCACATTAGGATTATAAATTTATTTCCATCCTGTTACGCGTTTTTTGAAAAATTCAAAAACACGAAAAAAATTTAACAGGACTTCTTCAAATCCTATGGATAAAATAAATCGTATATATATATATATATATATATATATATATATATATATATATATAAAGTAAAGTTGGCGACCGTAGCCGGGGCGACCCGGAGTCTCTCTTTTCATTAGCTACTTCACCGATGTTTTGAGGAGGGCACTACTTCTTTCTCTCGATTTCTAACCAAAAATACGAATATGTAAGTAAAATTGGTGACCTTAGTCGAGGGTGACCTAGAGGCTCCTTTTTCAATAGCTACTACACCGAGGTGTAGGGAAGGGCACTACTTCTTTCTCTGGATTTTTCCACTTACCTTTGATCCGTACCTTATAATGCTGTGTTAAGCAAGGCAGCATCCAAGTACCATTTTTTGAGTCTTTGGTATGACTCAACCTGGGATTGAACCCCGGTCACCCGGGCCATTGGCGAACACAAATAGATGCAAATGAGAAAGGTTTGCAAAAAAGTGCATGACGTCACTTTAGTAGAGCAGGTACACAACCCAGAAAAAAATATCAAATTATGAAGACTAGGAGGCCATTACGTTAAATTTCACGTGTTGTGCTCAATCATCAGACGGAAATGTCTGATGATTATGCATAGCACGTGAAACTTAAAATTACTGACTTCATATTCATAATCATATATGATAATTTAAAATAAGAAAAATATACAAGAAAAAGTGCTTGACGCTACCACATCAGAGCACGCTGAAAAATACTAAATTATGAACACTAGAGGTCCATTCATTACTTTAAGTTTCATGTTGTGTGCACAATCTTCAGACGGAAATCATCAATCGTAAAAAGTCAGCTCAACGAGTGATTTTATATAACTATATCATATACTATATGATTACATTTCTATCTGATGATTGTATACCACAGGAAACTGAAAGTAACGGCCTTCATAATTTGATATTTTTCTGGGTTATATGTATGTGTGTGTGTGTGTGTGTGAGAGAGAGAGAGAGAGAGAGAGAGAGAGAGAAAGAGAGAGAGCACAACAAAATCAGCCTGGATACGTAAAAAAGGATTTCAAATAATTTTAAATTCATTCTTTTTATTTAAATTTAATATCAAAACTCAAGAGATATAGTTTTAAAAGTACACAATTATTACGATAAAACCAACATGTTTTACGTTTTAGTTGTTTTTATTGGCATACGTTACTTTGTTATGAAAAGTAAGTAAAGTTACCTAGTTTTTACACCCTGGTAATCGTGGGATTATATATAAAATTTGCATAAAGCAGTGACGAAAAAATAAAAACTCTACAGGTTCATCCAGCGTCGATATGGAAGTTACCATGTCACAGTTTATTTGGTTCTCCAAGTACCAACCAGCACCAACACATCACAGGAGACTGAGTACCGTGTCGAAGACTCTATGCGGTTGATAGAATGATAGAAATAACTATAAAATGTTAATTAGAATCCTTCACTTCTCCCTAAATAGAAGCATCAATATAATCATAGACCGCTGGTAGAATGGGAACCCAACGAGTTCATGGACCGTCTAACAGATTATAAAAATACATTATACATTATAAAAATACATGCAATATTAGCAAATACGTGCTAAAATAAAATACGTGCAATATTAGCAAATACGCGCTAAAAAAAATACGTGCAATATTAGCAAATGTTCAATTTTTTTAAAAGTTGAGTGGTTGGTTTTATGGCATGTTAACTGGGGCTACTTAATGTCAAAGTCTTTGCTAGCATTTGTACGGTTTCAAAGAACTATAAAAATAATAAACATTTGTATACAATTATAGCTTCAAGTAACAATTCTAAATACTGATAATTTATGCATAATTATATGGTTTCAAGTAAATATTCCTATTTGATAATAATTATTTATTTGCACACAGTTACAAGGTTTCAGCTATTCTTTTCTAATACCAATAATTTGTACACAATTATGTGGTTTCAAGTATTTCAAGCAATTATATGATTTGATGTAATAATTAGTATAATCATTAGTAAACAATCATAGCTTCAAGTAATTATTCTTATTTGTAAGAAGGGACTTGGTTTCAAGTAACTATTTCTGTTTAGTAATAATAATCATTTGCATGTTTTTAAGTATTTCTACCTAATGCTAATAATTCAAATATTTCTACCTAGTGCTAATAATTTAAATATTCCTATCTAATAGTAATAATTTAAGTATTCCTACCTAATGCTAATAATCAAATAGATCTATTTGACCCATCGATTGGACACTAACAGATATTAATGCTTCGGGTTGGAGTAGACTTTAAAAGTAATAGTCACAAAAAGGTGCCTCCACACTCCAAAGACCTCCAGAAATGGAGCCTCACCATCGAATGCTGTTTAGTTTCCTATCCAGAACAGCCCTTTTGAGGATTTTCTTACCCCCTGCAGCGGATACAGTCAGCGTTTTCTTAAACTGTCAAATAGTCTAATTTAAAAAAAAATGTCTATGTCAGTTTATAACCGCTTCAAAGTATTTATCGTTCTAAATATTCTATATATTTGTTAAGTACTTGCAACGTTTGGTTTCATATTTTCTGTTTTGTAGTATCTTTTTTCATTTAAAATGGAGGTAATTTTTTTTTTTTTTTGTAAGACAGGCTACGAAGGGCACGATTTATAAATGGTGTTATTGTTTTTCCACATCCACACAGTGGTAAAGCAGAAATATGAGATGCTGGAGGAGAAAAATGGAGGCAGGAATGGTGGACTGCATTCTTCGACTGGTTGTCAGAATTCGTATAATGTATTCCACCTGTTTGAAGTTGGTTGTTTTGACCAATTTCGACATGTAATGAAGTGGATCTTTGATTCGGCTAGTGGCACGGGAGTTGGGCTTTACTTGCAAATTGCTGTCTGGGCTAGATTCGCACATCCACACAAGCATCTCTCTCTCTCTCTCTCTCTCTCTCTCTCTCTCTCTCTCTCGCTCTTATATATATATATATATATATATGGTTTGCTGTATATTTATGGCAATAACTCACACACATACACACATGATAGAAATATGTGGAAATTTGGATAAATCAAACACTTAACTCAAATTTAGATGTGTGATATTTCGTTCGGTTTTATTTCATCGAAATTAAAACCAAACGAAATATCACACATCTACATTTGAGTTAAGTGTTTGATTTATCCAGCTTTCTACATATTTCTATCATACAGTCAGATTCACTACAATCTATCATTTCAACACACACACACACACACACACACACACACACACACACACATGTATACATATATATATATATATATATGATTGTCTTTCTATCTTACACACACACATACGCGCAACCCATCTATCTATCCGTCTAGATATTTCATTTAATCTGTTTATAAAAATCTCATTATGTCCCTATCTATCTCAATACATAACCCTGTGTCATATCTATCTACCCATGTATCTGCCGTTACCAAGCTTACATTTATAATTTTTCTCTTTTTTCGTTATTTATATTGTACTTGTATCTTTTCTTTTCTCTCTCTTTCTCTCTCTCTCTCTCTCTCCTCTAATTCATTTCTCTTCTATGTGCCTATGTGACTTATACATGAAATTTCTTTCTTTCTTTCTTTCTTTCTTTCCCGCCTCTTTACAAGTACTTTTTCCCGCCAACTTTTCCTTCCTCCTCATCTCTTGACTTTCCAGTGCCCTTGACAGATGTACCCTACGAATTCAATTGCTGACGGACTACCCACCATCTACTTACTCTTGGGTCACCTTTTTTTAATTTTTTTTTCTTTTTTTTTTTTTTCGGCCGCCACCAGCACAGGTGCTCGATACATTTTTAGAAACAACTTTCGGTTGATCGCTCCTCATGTCAGTTCCCATTTCGTTTCACAGAGCCTCTCCGACGTCTTTCAACGAGTTTTTTGTTTTGTTTTGCTTTTCGTTTCGTTTTTTAAGCTAATTAACACTGCTTACCTTTACGTCTTGTTTTCACTTGAAAAAATAAGTTAGCTTGTTACCAGAGTACTTCCACAGAGAAAATTTTAAAAGTCTATAGTAACGCAGTAGCCTCAAAGCATAGTCATTACACAAACAATTACATATACTTGCGTGCATATACATTATTTGATCATATAGGATGATGAAAATGTATGTGAATCACAAGCTAAACTAGGGATAATCGTACATAAGAAATACGTGGTTGTCTCTCATTAAAACACCTCCTCTCAATAACTGCCAATTGTTACAGCGTGGAAGTGTCTTACTGGGGATTGCTCCGGAGCAGGACTCGAAATCCATTCGTGTTCGGATGACGAAAGAAATTGTCCAATACTAATTTATAGTCCCAGGCCAGTCGGCTGGGCCTGTAGAATACACCGACTGCATCTCTGCCGAGGGGTAAGACACTCACAACGAGTGGAGTTTGGGGAAATGCGGAGTACCCCTTCATTGCCATCGCTGCCAGGTCTACTCTGGCCTGCAGTGGTAGCAACAGATATGGTCAAATCTATGGGTAAAATAGAACTGTTTGATATTTAAACCGAGTGCAAACAAATGACTTATACTAAATTGAATTGTTAGAAATAGAACTGTCTGAGATTTAACTGTGTGTAAACAAATGACTGATGTTTAATTGAATTGTTAGTAATACATAGCAATACTTGGAACTATTTATCTTTGTGTACTTATGTTTACAAATCATATTCATCTAATATATATGTATAAAACGGATTTGGCATTAAATAACCTAAGTTTCTAACCATCATTTCATTGACAGGAAAAACTCTTCGCATCTCCAGATTGTGTGGAACTCCCTCGAAAGAGGCTTCTAAACTCTAAAATTCTCAAAACACGTCTGAGAGTTTCTCGTTTTCAAAACCCCAACAAACTAAATAAATAAATAAAATCAAACTTTCCTCTTTTCCTTTCTGTTCACGTGATTTTCTTTAGCCAATGAATTAGCGCACATCTTGATTCCAAATCGTTAGTTTTCCTATTTTATTCATTTCACCTGCTAACTCAAAATATCTGACCATTCAGCCATCAGACAAGTCTGGGGTCAAATCCAGTTACCAGGTTTTATACTTGATGTCACATTGCATTACACATCTCCTTTATACAAGATGTTTTGTTTGGTTAATTAAGTTGGTTGATTTTACGGACTGTCAACCCTTGTTGGGTTACATATAATAATGTCAGTCTATTTTCGAGCATTTACAATGGTTTCAAGTAACTAATGGCAATAATCATATGAAAAACATTTATAGCATCATTTAACTTTTCCTAAAATAAATTTCATCGTGCATCATCATCATGTCGTGCCACTAGCACAGATATCCCTGACCCTCTCTCGCCACTTTTTCCTATCGTTCATCGCCTCTTGCAGGTCTTCAGGGCAACATCCCGTATCCTCACATAGCTGCCGAATGTATGTTCATACTGGTCGTCCTGCTTTTGCCCGGCCATGTGTGGGGGTCCATAGGAGTACATCACTTATGAGCTCGTCCCTGCTTCTCCAGCAGTGTCCTGCATGTCTGGTTCGTCTAACTTGGATAGTTTTCGTAATGGGAGTCAGGTGGCCGTATAGTTGGTGTCTTGTGTGGGGTGTTGCCGCCAGGACTTGTTCAAGATTGCTCGCAGCATTCTTGTGTAATTGCCGTCTAGCTTCTTCTCCAGCCGTTTTGCTAGCGTCCATGTAGTGCATCCATACAGCAGTATCGATACGATAGCTGCCTGGAAGAAACTGCGTTTAATTTTATCGGTTAGGTCTAATTTCCATATGATCGATAGCCTATTCATGCCTTCGTTAGCCGCGAATCGATGTCCTTTTCGGTTGATGAGACGCTGCTTCCTAGGTAGGTAAATTTGTCCACTACACTCAGTTATATGGGTTGGTTTCTTTGTTAAATGGCATATCATCCTTCGTGGGTCATTTAATGCCAAAGCCATCCTTGTAGAAGAATAGCTTGATACTATTTAAACCATTATTGGAGAGATAAGGGGCGGGGGTCATACATTTCCTTAGAGGATTAGTCCGATAATAAACGTGATAGCGCAACTGGAGTTTGAACTCGCTTACTTCGAGGCCGTAATCCATCACTTTAGCCATGACACCACAAGGATTCCCTGTTATATGATTCCCTGTTATATGATTCCAAGTATTCCAATCCAATACTTATAATTTTGAAACCGATCTATTTGACCCATAGATGGGACTCTAACAGGTACAACCACTCGGGGTCAGAGTGAACATGGGAGTAATGGCAATGAAGGAGTACTATACAGGGTTCCAGAACTGGAGCCTAACTATTATATGCAGTATAGTTTCATGATCAGGACATTCATTTTACTTTGTTTGAAGATGCGGTTATTTATCTAATGTCAAATCCTTTTTATACATATACACTAAATTTACATAATTTGTATCAGTTCAATATAGCATAAATCATCAAAGTAGTTCCAAGATATTGCTATGTATCACAAATAATTCAATTAAGCATCAGTCATTTCTTTAAATATAGTTAAATGATCAAACAGTTCTATTCAAAACAATTCAATTTAGCATAAGTCATTTGTTTGCGCACATTCTAAATATTTGACCCATAGATAGGACTCTATCCATATTTACCAACCCGTCCGCTCGGGCAGGATATGACACAAGGTCAATTTTTAAGCTGAGTTTAACAAGTTTAAATTCAGAGTTTTCGTTCTTCTAGACTAGTTGCCTCACCAAGGCAGAAGAACCCAGTCTGTCTTATTATTTACCCATAGCTGGAGGGAGAATAATTGGATTCATACCTTTCCCAAGGGTATTAGTGCTATGTGAAATGCAATTAGCTTGATTCAGGATTCGAACTCGTTTCACCGTATCCATTTCCTACGACGATAACCATTACACCATGGGCACCATAGATAAGATAGGACTCTATCAGGTGCTACCACTCCGAGTCATGGCAATGAATGGGTATTCCGCATTCCCCAAAACCCCAGCATTACAGGAGCCTCACCATCAGATCGCTTAATGTCATATCTAGGACACTTTAAGGGGTTCTTACCACTCTGCAGAGATGCAGTCGGTGTATTCTACAGTCCCAGCCGACTGATCTCTGTTTGATGAGTCTAAAATAACATTACGTTATTCTAAGATTGATCAACTGATTTTAACAGCATATCAAACCATCGAGGGTTATTTCATGCCAAGAGGTCAGGGAATCAAATTCATAATACGTTCATGGTTACATTTTTTAAAATTTCTTTGTTTAATGGTATATCAACTTACATGGTTTATTTAATGCCAAGAAAAGTTGTGATATCAATTAACCCTTGACTGAAGGCATGAGGAGATTCATTCCTTTCCCAAGAGTATTAACCCGAAAGTGAACTTGATAGTAGGACTGAGTTTCGAACTCTTTTACTACGATGTCATAGTTTAGAACGTTAGCCACTACGCCATGTGGACTCCCCCTTAATTTTTTTGCGTATAATTTTTTTTTTAATTTGAATAAACTTTTTAAAAAAGAGGATTTTTTTTTGTTTTTTTATATGGTCATATCGAATACGAAAAAAACTCAAAACAGATCTATTTGACCCATAGATTGGACCCTAACTGATATGATCACCTCGAATCAAAGTAGAGCTGGGAGTAATAGCAAGGAAGAAGTAATCTCCAGATCTCCAAAACTGGAGCCTCACCATCAGATGCAGTTAAGTAAGCTACCCAGGACACTAATATTTGTTTACTTTGTTGTTTAATGGCATATTAACCTTTTGGGGTTATTTAATGCCAAATCCATTCTTCTAGAAGAACAGTAGTGGTACTATTTAACCCATAACTAGGAGGATAAGGGGGTTCATACCTTTCCCAAGGGTATTTGTCCAAAAGGGAACGTAATAGAACGACTAGAGTTCGAACTCACTACAATTCTGTAGTCCAGAGCGTTAACCATTACGCCACAAGGACACACCCGATGCTAATACCATTTAAGGAATGATTTTTTTTAAATGGTCTCTAAATTGTCACAAGGATGAGAGGAATAATAATCATGTTGAGGATTTTTTTTATTTTCACTGATTAAGATCTTCTAGACATGAATTAAATCCCCGAACTCAATCCCTAGGGCCAGCGGAAAGAGAAATCACATTAGAAGGGCGAAATAATTAAGATCTGAGAGTTGTCTACCTCCGTGGATTGAATAAATGATTCGGTTCGAAACTTCCAACAAATAACCGCATACGACAAAAGACAAAGTAGGCCGAAAGGTGCAGTGGCTGAAAGGTGCAGTGGCCTAAACGTTGTGATCATTATCACGTCAATATCAAAAATTTCTCATCACAGAAATTTAAACAGATTTTTTTAAAATAAGAAGCTAATTTTCTTCTAAACCAAAAGATAAAATTGTAGCCCCTCTCAACTAAAAATAAATTAGCGATAATATTGCATAAATAAAGTTGCAATTAATTCTCCTAATGAGTAGAGTGTGTGCCTATGGTCCGGGAGACCGGGGTTCAATCCCTGGTCGAGTCATACCAAAGACTAAAAAAATGTACTTGATGCCGCCTTGCTTAACGCTCAGCATTATAAGGTACGGATCAAGCGTAAAGTGGAGCAATCCAGGGAAAGGAGTAGCGCCCTTCCTTACACCTCGATGTAGTAGCTATTGAAAAGGGAGCATCCGTATCACTCTTGACTAAGGTCACCAACTTTACTTACATATTCATATTTTTGGTTAAAAAGTTTCAATGCTAAAGAGTTTGGTCATAGATTGTACTGAATAATACCTGTTTTGATTGCATGATTATCCATTTGAAAATAATTAAATCTTGGTGTGTGTGTATATATATATATATATGTGTGTGTGTGTGTGTGTGTGTGTAAGGAAAAATAAATTTGATGGAGTGTTCTATTAGAGAATAATGAGTATATCGGAGGCGGGGTTGTCGTTAAATATATCCGCGTTCCAGATTTACAATTTTTCTTGAATCGTCTGAAACGATGAGGAGGTTCGTTCTCTTGATAGAACATCGGGTTGTCGTGCATTTTACATAAAAATTAACTTATTGCATTATGCACGAATTAAAAAAAAAATTAATGAATGTTATATAAATTAAGAGATCAGTTCGGAAAGTATCTGGACATTCTCAATATCTCAAGAACCGGTTATTCGACCTCGATACAACTTGCCGACCAATAAGAAAACAGCATAGCGATCATGTGTAAATTGACACTATTCCAGAACGTTACTCAGGAAAAATATTTTTCGCAATTCATACTTGTTTTTTGTTGTAGCTATTTTTTGACAAAATAACGACTCACCCAGGGTTATCAGCACTCCAAAAGTCTAGAATCACCTGTAATCTCTAGTTTTTCCAGAAGCTAAAATCACCCTAAAAAAAGGCGAAGTTTTAGACTGGACGTGTCTCATCATGTTTTCTTTGAACATGATGAGACACTTGATGGTGATCCCCAAACAGAACTTTATATGATGTTTTGAACGAGAAAGGAGAATGTCAGGGAGAGTAATCTAAAGGCGGCATTGCCCAAGGCTGGCTACTTTTTTTGTTAACATCAAACGGTTAGATAATTTCCGGAACACCTCGAAAACGCACAAATGCGCGCGCTTTTAGAATTATATAAGTAACGGTGCGAATTGCGATAAATATGATGGAAAAGTTATTTTTTCAGCAATCCCATTACAGACAGACCCTGACGTGTACAGTTTCCACATCATCTTTACATCAAAGCAAATGTGATATCACGTAATCTTTATCTCAATGAATATCAGAGAGATCTAATTCTGTCTGCTTGTTGAATAAGTTCGTGTCGAAAATAATACTACGGTAGGAAATTTTAATTTAGATGGCAAGAAACATAACTGGAAGGAAAGAAAGAAAGAAAAAAAGATTGCGTAATGTCAATTCTTAAAGCTGAATCGGTCAGCCTTCTTTGAAAATTAACTTTCGAATTGCAGACCCCTCACTTTTTCTTTTTTTTAATCTGAGTAATACTGACATTTGACACTGGTGAAGAATACGTGACTATCTTAACCATAAGACAGACAACGATCTTTATACACTTATGTATAAAGATTGCCAAAGGTTTGGTTTATTTGTTTAACGGCATACCGACTCCTTGTGGGTTATTTAATGTCGAAATTTGATTCATTTGTAAATGCTTGATTGTCTTGTTGTCATTTCTAATGTTTCATTGCTTTTTCTTTGAAATTACACTTTTTTGGTTGTCCATAATCATTTCTTTGCATACAGTTATCGGATATTAATTATTCCTATAATTTGCCCACAGTTGTATGGTTGCAAGTATTCCTATCTAATACTAATAATTTTTACACAATTATATGATTTCAAGCAATTATTTCTTTTTAACAATAATCATTTATTTGAATACAGTTATATGCTTTCAAATTGTAGTTTACTGAGATGTTTGCTTAGATGTAGCACTGGGCCGCATGAATGAGGCACTCAATGAGAATCGAACTCACTCGTGAAGGTTTACTAGTCTACCTTGCTAACCATTACACCGCCCGAGGTGCCCTAAAGAATAAATTTGGTTTTATACTTTATATGGTTTCAAGTAACAAATTATAATTCTTAGAAAATAATCATAGCTTCAAATAACAATTCGTAATACAAATAATTTACACTTATATGGTATTAAGTATTTTTATCAAATACAAATAATTTGCCAACAGATTTATTAGCCATAAATAAGGCTCTAACAGAATGGATCTGAGAGTAATAGCAACAAAGAGGCACTCCACACTCCCAAGAGCTCCAGAATCGGAGCCTCATCACCCGATATTTGTCTCTGCCTCCCACCAGGCAGGACTTGACCCAAGGTCAATGACCCGAAGGTCGATTATAGTGGGGGTTTAGGGAAGGGGAAAGTCGGGCATTAGCCGAGGCTCGAGCCCTACTTGACTATGCTGGTCATCGACCCACTTAGTGCAATGTAGGCCTGATGAGCCTAGTTGGACATGGACGCAAATCTGGGTCCAGGCACGTATGTCTGATTATAGCTTAAACTAGACCACGGGGTCTAGTGCTAAACAAGGGTAACAAGGCTGTCAATGATGCAGCTCGCCCACCCAAAGGTAGCCCAGCCGAAGCAGGAGGCCTTTCAGTTTCTAGTCTGCCATGGAGCATTGACCGTCCGGCACGGATGCCAGATAGTCTGCTAAACAGTCAACGAAAATGCCTCATCACCCGATACAGTTGAGTGTCATACCCAGGACACCATTTTTTTCTTGGGGGAGAGGATCTTACTCTTCTGCAGAGGATACAGCTGGCGTATTCTAAACCTCCTTATCCAAAAAGAGCGAAAAAAACGTAAAGATTACTGAAGAACTATTAGACTTCAGATATTTATGAATGGGTAGATGTTTCGTGTAACCTATTACGTCGTTTCAAACAGGGAAATGAGGAATATCTAGTGGCGCCCGTCTCCTTTCCAAGCAGCCTGCTCCAGGTTATATTGAGTTATACCAGCAGCGAGGAACAATCCCTGACCAGAACTATTAATGGAATACCCAGATGGATTTTATTTTTAATTTAACCAAACAAAATGTTACTGAATGAGAAATAACCAAAACGGACGTTGAAAATGAAATGGAAATCTTTATAATATTAACCAAAAAATACTCGCTAGCAGCGTGAAGAAGGTACCCAATTCTAGTGGTGACTATTTAGTTAGTATAAATCACCTACCCTCACAGTAGTTTCCAACATATTTATGGGGAATAGGACATACCCATTAATGTTCACTGGCAGGGTATATAACAATTTTACAGCGCAAAAAGGGCTCTATCCATATCTATTTATCAACAACTGGGAAAGGTGAAGAGGATTCATGCCTTTCTCAAAGATATTAGGGCAAAGTGAACACCAACTATCCCGATTGGAGTTCGAACTCGCTTCACTGGTTCCATTATTCGTGCTACAACTTTGTTAAGCCACACACATTTTCAAAATACTTATATAAGAGTGTAAACAGTTATCATATGGTCGGAATAAGAAGCAGTGACGTCCAGTATCGATTTTTGTTATATTTATTGGAAAAGCCGTTCATTTGATGGACGCCCACGTTGCTTTGTAGATATCACAGTTGGCCGCTTATGATCAGAATTAATGAAGTTTATTTGCCTTATCAATCGCAAAAAAATTATAATAATAATAATATGAATAAATCCCCGCTTCAAATATTCCCACCATTCTAATTATCCGGAATCTGCAAAAAAAAACCCATAGGTTTGTACATGTTTCGAAATCCTTAAAGCATCATCACGTAAACTTGTTCGAATAGACATGTAGTATTTCTCAGCTATAATCGTGCCCCAGGTATGACAGTAAACGGAGTGTGGAGTACCCCTTCATTATCATTACTCGCTGGTAGACACTGACCCGAATTGTTAGTATCTGTTAAGGTCCCTACTAAGCGTCAAATAGATCAATTTAAAAATAATTTGAACCGAGTACAAAAATCTCTTAGGAAACATCCACACAAAAATGTAGATATAAACATGCAATGAACGCGATTCCCTAACCTCTCTCTATATAAAAAATAACCTTAGACGAGTTGACATGCCGTTAAAATCAATCAAAGAACTCACTACATTAACTATTGTCTTATTGATTAGATAGCAAGCCATTGCACTACAGCAGTCTCTCGAAATACAAAAATCTGTATTGTCAGGCACAAGACAATGAGAGTAGGAAGTATAATGTGTATCGCACTCATTGCTCTAACAGTTGTCTACTCGACTTGCTTGCAAAGCTCCGTTCTACGACAAGATTTTTTATTCTAACCTTGACTTTATTGCATTTTGACAATAATAAATCTCATTAGCCTATGGCAGCCAACCAAAGAGAATCTGTGTGTGTATGTGTGTGCACGCACGCACGAACGTGTTTTTATTTCTCTCTCTCTCTCTCTCTCTCTCTCTCTCATCTGATTTATGTCCATCTCTTAATATCTATCTATCTTACACTCTCTGTTCTCTGTCTCTCTCTTTCTCAACTGCCATGTCATTTCTCTCTCTCTCTCTCTCTCTCTCTCTCTCTCTCTCTCTCTCTCTTTGCGCCACCCACAAAGCGGTGAGTCGCCTTATATCAGCTTCTTGTCCCGCCTTCTCCAACTTTCGACTTCCTGCCGCGTTTTCTGTGACTAGGGCGGAGAAAACGTACTCTGTGTTCCCAATTGGTAAAACTTTAGGCAATTAATCGCAGAAGCACTTAGTTGTCTTAGGAAGGAACAAGATAAATGATATGATAGACAGATAGATAGAGAGAGAAAGAGGGAGAGAGAGAGAGAAAGAAATGACATGGCAGTTGAGAAAGAGACAGGCAGATAGAGAGAACAGAGAGTGTAAGATAGATAGATATTAAGAGATAGACATAAAGCAAGATGAGAGAGAGAGAGAGAGAGAGAGAGAGAGAGAGAGAGACATAAAAGCTAAATCTACTTAATGAGGAAAAAGGGGAAAATGCAAATTTAGCGTGAGAAAGGGATAAATCAAGTAAAGTCAATCTAATATTGTCTACATTTAAGTGAGTGAAGTGTAACAAAAATGGCACATTATAACGAGATTTTTGATTAAGCAATAGTTTTAATATGTTCAAACGTAAAAAAAAAAAATAAGTCGATTTAAATCCAATTTTCAGCTCAATCATTATAATAAACGAAGACCTTCTCCACATTAGTGGAGAAGGTCTTCGTTTGCGCTCACCTCGACTAAAAATTATCAAGGGAGATAAGTATCAAACGCGAATCATAAAGTAATACTTATTTTTTTATTTGCAATTAATTATAATATAAATTATGCAAATAGGGAATAACTCAACATCAACGTTACTGCTAGTTCTACCACTACTGCAAATAATAATAATCGAAATCGAGGGAGAATCAAGATCAATTAGATGACAACATTGTTGAGATAGTCTAGAATACCGAGAAGAGCCCTGGAAACCCGAGGAGACTTGTACTTAGGCTTCAGTGAAAACTAATAGGCGCTGATGTGGAAAGCTTACAAAGAGAGATAATAATAATAATAATAATAATAATAATAATAATAATACCCGACAGACCACAGAATGAAAATAAAAGAAAGCGAAAAAAGCGAAAAGTACTTAGACCTTGCTTGAGAACTAAAATAAATCTATGGAACATGAAGGTGACAGGGATACCAATTATAATTGGTGTACTTGGGAAAATCCCCTAAGGATTAGTAAATGGACTGGGAAATTGGGAAATAAGAAGACAAGTCGAGTCGATCTAGGAATAAACATTATTATGATCAGTCAGAATACTGAGAAGAAAAATAGAGACTTGAGGAAAATTGCTGTCATTCAAACTCCATTGAGAAACCACCAACTTACGCTGGCATTAAAAACTCTCAAAAGGATTCAAAATTAATAATAATCGTTTCTGTGGTGAATCTTATGACTTAAAATTCACCAAGGAAGCTATGAAAAACTGGAAAGTGAAATTAACAGTAGGAAGAAAAAACTTTAGTTGAGGTGAAAATCCAAAGAGGCATTGCCCCAAAAGATGCATTTTTGCTCTTAGTATTTGTAATAGCATTGATACCACTTAATCACAAATTTAAGAAATGCACAAGGGGCTACAAATTTACAAAATCACAAGAAAAGTTTGATCACTTTGTGTACATAGACGACATCAAGCGATTTGCAAAAAATGAAAAAGAACTGAAGACTCTAATACATACAATAAGAATATACAGTCATGATATAAGGATGGAATTTGGCGTAAAAAAAATGTACCATGCTAATGAGAAACGGAAAAGACAAATAATGGAACAGAACTGCCAAATCAAGAAAGAATCAGAACTTTTGGACAAAAGGAATATTACAAGAACCAGAGAATATTGGAAGTGGATACCATGAAACAAAAGGTAATTAAAAAAATAACGAAGGAGTACCTCAAAGAAAAGAAAACTTTACAAAACCAGCAGAAATCTTATCAAAAAGATATACATCTGGGCAGTACTCCATGTAAGATACTCTGGACCATTTTTAAAATTGACAAAGGAAGAACTCAGACAAATTGGTCAAAAGACAAGGAAGTTGAAGGCGATGTACAAGGTCTTACATTCGATAGATGGCATGGACTGAGAAGAATACTGGAGACTTGAGAAGACTTGTTGTCACTCAGACTCCAGTGAAAGACCATCAGCTAACACTGGTGTGAAAAACTCGCAAGGAATAATAATAATAATAATAATAATAATAATAATAATAACTAGACGATCCGTGAACTTGTTAGATTCCCATAGCAACAGTCCATGGATGATAAAAATGATCTTTTGTGCGAAACTTACCAGTGGAAATATACAATCAAAACAGATATTACTGGGTATTATTTATTACTAAACTCTACAGTTTCGAAACTTTGTGATAAAAAATATGAATATATATCTGTTCAAAGATAAGCATACAACATACATATTTATAAAGTTTTAATGGATTACATAGGGGTTGCAGTTTTGGTTATTGCTGTACAGTTTGGTAATCATATTCGCTTTCATTATTTAACGTTCCCGTAGAAAGAATAAAAATCCTGGTAAAGTTGGTTTAAAAGAAATTAACTTTTAACTTAATATAAATGTTAGGAGTGTACCTATCTATGGGAGATACCATAGACACACAAATGTGTGTGTGCGCGTGTGTGTGTTTACTTAAACCCTCTGCACGATTAGGATGCAACACAAGGTCATTTTTAAGTGGAGTTTTTCAAATTGAATTCATTTCCTTCTCCTAGACTGGTTACCATAACAAGGTTAAAGTCACCAGTCTGTCCTACAATTCACTCTGCTTGAGGGAGAATAGTTGTATTTATACCTTTCCCAAATAGCCTCATCCAGGATTTAAACTCGTGTGGCCATGTCCATTTCCTACGACGATAACCATAAAATGCAATAATATATATATATATATATATATATATATATATATATATATATATATATATATATATATATTGTTTTTATTGCTGTTACTCGCAACTGTAATCAGTTTCTCTTTGCTATTGTTTATATATTCTTTGAGTCTTTGTTGTGCTCCATCCACGCAATCCTCATTATTTACAAGTCCTTTTCGACCTTCTTTTCTTATTGCATAGAGTCTATCGATGTCATCTCTCAAGTGAAAGACATTATTTTACACTTTGCGAGTTATTCACACTCGTATTAGCTGATGGTCTTTCATTGGAGTCTGAGTAACTGCAAGTTTCAGCAGGTCTCCAGGATTCTTCTCAGTATTCTTGCCTATCTCAACAATACTGTAGCCTGAATAGTCTCGATTTTTCCTTTGATTTCCAATTCCCAAAGTCTCTTTTGCAAGCTTTTGGGGATCCCTCCAAGTGCACCAATTACAATTGGTATTACCGTCAACTTCAGAATCTACATTTTTAGTTCTCTAAGTACTTGTCTATCTTTTCGCTTTCTTTTATTTTCACTCTGTAATCCGCAGGAACGGAAAATTCCGCTAAATGGCAATTTTTTCTCTCTCTTTTTTTTTTGTTTTTTTTTTCTTTGTTAATTAACACTAGGTCTAGTCTTCTAGCTGAGATTGAGTGATCCATTTGTATCTCAAAATCCAAGAGAATTTTTCTAAGACAGATTCTGGTTTATGCATATACTACTTGATAGTATGATTAGATTTTAATCTCTTGCACTATTCTCTGTGCATCACTTTTCCCTCCCAGACGTGCCTAGTCTTGTACACATTTTGAGTTAGTTTACTACATTCGCTTATTATATGATTGACTGTTTCATTTCTGTCTTCACATAACCTACACTTGCTATTCTGTTGCGTATTATCAATTATATATAATTGGTCCTTGTGGCATTATTTCTATTGCAACCCAATAGAAAAAGTTCAATATTTAAAAAAAATATTACTGACAATACTGACACAATGACTTACTCTCAGGAAAACTCATGACTGAAATGCATAGGTAGACCTCATAGAAAAATGATGTAGACCTCAAATATTGAGATAGACCGTATACTGCAATAACACCAAATAATGTTTATGCAAATACGCAAATAATCTGAATCAGGTTAACGTCATGATTTTAAAAATAACCTGGTTTTAAGCCAGTTAAAATAATACGAAGTATTTTGGTGTCAAATTTAGAAAGTTTACATCATTCTTACTGTAAAAATACTGAACATCTGGTCCAGGCAAAAATCCAGCGAACTAAAATAACATCAATTTAATTTGCTTGTAATTTTAGTCAGCTTCTCTCCATTTGACTAAACGTTATTTCCATGTTAAATTTAACTCGTGTACGTAAAAGTTAAGGAATTCAGTTTTGGCAGAGTGTCTTTGTATTTTGGTTATTTACTAAGCTTTCGATTGGTGTAAGGGTTATTGTCGAATAAAATGGGTTCGTCTAGCCGATTTCAAATCCTGGACAAGGCTTTTTGCATTTCACTTTGCGCTAATGCTCTTGAGCAACGTATCTGTTACTTCTGCTCCCGAACTAAAGATAAAATAGTTGAACTTGATGATGTAGTGGGTATCATCGTAGGAAATAAACACGTCGACTCGAGTTCAAACCCTGGACGAGGCTGTTTGCATTTTCACATAACACTAAATTATTATTATTTATTTCGGGAATGGGGGTTGACTGCGGTAAACTGAACCAGCGGAAAGCTGAAAAGCGGATAACTATTGTATCTAGCCACATTTTCTTTCTCTCATAGACATACGCACAAATGCACATTCTCTTTCGTTCTATTTCATACACACACACACAGGCACTAAACACTTTTTCATGCACGTACATACATACACATTTTCTCTGAAAGCACAAACCTACTCAGCATATACACACGTATACTTTATATATTAATATATATATATATATATATATATATATATATATATATATATAATTGATTTTGAGCACTATTTAATGATACTGAAATATTTGGTCTTCCATTGACTCACTAAGTGATCTAATGAGAACCATAAACCTCTACAATATATATATATATATATATATATATATATATATATATATACTCACACTCACAAACAAATATTGTATCTTCATGTCGAAGATTAACAAACTTAACAATTAATATATCTTAAAGTATTTTAACTTTTCCACTGATTAATCATGTGTAAAACTTTAAGTTCTACAAAATTAGTAACGTGTAACCATGATAGTCATATGGAATAAAATCAGCAACCCGAGATCAAATACTGGACAAAGTTTGTGAAAGGCATGAATCCATCTATTATCCCCCCCCATCCTGCTCGGGACCAAGAACGTGGATAAATATATGCAAAAACTTTGAAGTAAAGCAATTTATGCAAATCAATAAGCTTATAGGAATGATGGTCACAGAATCATCAAATTTCAATCGAACATTCACCTCCCGTTTATATGGAATATCCCAAAATCTAAGATCTTACAATATACATTTTCATTTATGCTGGAATATACCGAAAACATCGCACGAACATTTCAAAATAATCAATTTGAATGATAAGAGGATCAAAATAAATGGAAATGACCACACCCAGCAAACTTTAAATTCAAAGATGGATTCTCCATAGTATAGTAACTAACGTGCAGGACTGTGAAAACGTAGTAAGCGAGTTCGAATACCAGTCGTTCTATTATGTTCACTTTCAGACTTGGGAAAAGTATTAACCTCCTTATTCGCCGCCCATCCTATCAATGGGTTAAATAGTACCGATATTTTTCATTTACAAGGATGGCTTTAGCATTAAATAACCTACAAAGGTTGGTATGCCATTAAACAAAGAAACCCAATCTTAATTCCAAGAAATGACATACAAGTCAAACTAAACAACTTTTGTCAAATAAGTATTTACCCAACCCCTCCACCACAGACAAGATCAATTTTTAAGCGGAGTAAGAATTCAAAGTTTTCTTTCTCTTAGACTGGTTGACTAGTCAAGGCTAAATAACCTAGTCTACCAAACTATTCACTCATTTTGGGAGGAAATCAGATGGATTCATTCATGTCTTTCCTGAGAGAATTAATTCAAAGTGAATTGCGAATAGAATTTGAACACGCATGGTCCATTCCATTTCCTACGACAATAACAGTTATTCTAAGCACGTCTGGTTATATGAATAAAAAAGTCAATATTATTTGCTGATGTAATTTCTTTTTTTCCCCGAATGACTTCTTGTTGCAACCTACTATTCATAGAAATTAAACGCCAGGAGTGGTATTCTTAATGATTTGGACTAGTATTATCCTTCATCCTACTTTTTCCTGTTGCTTTTTATGACATCTCAAGGCAGAATGTTGGTTGGTTGGTTGTTTTTAAGGTAGGCAAACCCATAAGGTATTAGATGCCGAAGTCAGTCACTTTTTTGAAAGCAATTATATGGTTTCAAAAAATGATAATAGTGATGATAATGATAATTCTCTGGGACTGATTTCGTTTGATTTCTTTGATTCATGGCATATCAATTTTCGTGGATTATCAAATGCCAAAGCTATCCTTGCAGAAGAACAGTAGTGGTACTATCTAACCCATTGCTTGAATAGGACAAAGGCGTTACATACTTTTCCCACAGATATTAATCCGAAATAGAGTTCGAACTCGCTAATTTCGATGTTACTGCCCAGCACGTTAACCATTACGCCACGGTAACTACTTATGGGACTTTGAGATTCAAACAGATTGTCCAATTCCAGCCAGAAGGCCAAACCTCAAATCAAACATGAAAAAAGAATTTGCCGTCTTGTGGAATTTGCAGAGTGTAAATGAAAGAAAGTGAAAAGATTGACAAGTACTTGGACCTTGCCTGAGAGCTGAAAAAGTAATCGAATATGAGACTGACGGTGATAGCAATTGTAGTTTGGGCGCTTGGAACGCTGCTAAGAGATTGGAAATGAGAAAAGAGAAACTGGAGATCAAAGGAAGAATCGAAACTATCCCGACCACAGCCCTTTTAGCATCAACTTGAATACTTAGAAGAGTCCTGAAGACATGAGAAGACTTGTTGTCATTCAGAAAAAACATCAGTTGATGTGAACATCTTGTAAGAAGTCCTTTGTAACCATTTATAACTTCAAGTATTAATTCTTAGTACAAATAGTTTTCAAACAGTTATATGGTTTCAAGTATTCGTATCTAATATTAACAATTTAAACCCATCTACCTAACTCGTAGGTATAACCTTTTCGAGTTAGGGTGGACCTGGGAGTAATAATAACAACAGGAGCTTCACCACAAAATACTGTTTAGTTTCATAACTAAGATACGGGTGCACTTCTGCAGAGGATTCAGTTGGCGCACTCGAGGTTCGCCCGATAGGAAGCTCGAAACAGGAGTGGGATGTCCACGTGGTGTACTGGTTAAAGTGATGGACTGCGGAATCGTAGAAAGCGAGTTCGTACTCCAGTCGTGCTATTACGTTCACTTTCGGACAAATACCCTTGGGAAAGGTATGAACCCCCTTATCCTACCAACTATGAGTTAAATAGTACCACGACTGTTCTTCTAGGAGAATGGCTTTGGCATTAAATGACCTACAAAGGTTGATATGCCATTAAACAACCAAACCACACCAATCGAAACGGGAGACGTGTTTTGGAGTCTCACCAGGCCTCACCTTAGACGCATAGTGCCATACACATGACACCCCTACTTTTGGTGGGGGTCTTATCCCTCTACCCTTGCAGAGGATACAGTCAGCCCATTCTAAGCCCCGCCAACAAGGTGGATCTTAATTTTAGTTGAAATGGAGACTTAGTTTATATATTAACCTAGTGTCAACGGAAAAGTTCTCGTAGCTCAAGCAATAGAGCAGCTGTTACTGAAAAACGGTCATCCAAATGTAAGTTGCCAAGTCAGCTGGAGCAGTAGAATACACAGACTGCTTCTCTGCAGAGGGGTAAGACCACCCCCCAAGAGTATCCTGATATGACACTACGCAATCTGATAGTGAGGTTCCAGTAATGCTGGAGCTTTGGGAAATGCAGAGTACCCCTTCTTTTCCATCAATCCTATTTCCACTCTGGTCCGGAGTGGTAGCACCTAATAGGGCCTTATCTATGGATCAAATAGAACTAAACTGCGTGCTTATGCTAGACTGAATTACTTATAATAGAACTATTTTGATATTTAAACAGCGTACTTATGCTAAATTGAACTGCTTGAAATAGAACTGTTTTGACAGGTAAACTGCGTACTTGTTTGATTTAGAACTGGATTGTTTGAATTAGAACTTTGACTAAACTGAATAGCTTGAAATAGAAAAGTTTTTGACAATTAAACAAAGTACTCATGCTAAACTGAGTTGTTTTAAATCATCATCATCTCATCTCATCATCTTGTCGTGCCACTAGCACGGATATCCCTGACCCTCTCTCGCCACTTTTCCCTATCGTTCATCGCCTCTGGCAGGTCTTCAGGGCTACATCCCGTATCCTCACATAGCTGCTGAATGTATGTTCGTGCTGGTCGTCCTGCTTTTACCCGGCAATATGTGGGGGTCCATAGGAGTACATCACTTATGAGCTCGTCCCTGTTTTAAATAGAAGTGATTATTTGTATAAAGATGGATTTGGCATTAAATAACCAACAAAGATTGGTATGCCATAAACCCAAACAAACCAAACCACACCAAATGTAAAGGGAGGAGAAAGAGAATCCGAGTTCGAATCTAGTCAATAGTTTATTTTAATGCTATGGTTTACTCATGACTATAAACTACGGATCTGCATGGTTAAGAAATGAAAATAAGATTGAAGGAAAACTAATTATCTCATAAATAAATCTAAAATATATGAATGGCCATAGACTGTCGGTTTAACAGCAATTAAAAACAACTAAAATTAAGATGAAACAAAAACTAATAAAAAATTAGTAATGGTTGACAATGCTTCATCTGATAATAAAATTAAACACAAAATTTTTATGCATGGGCGTTGACTGCTTAAGTAGCTGCGATGAAAAACAAGTAAAATGAAGATGTAAGGAATACTTGGTAAAAATTAATAATGGCTGAAAGTGCTTCGCCTGATAATAAAAATCCAAGTTAATATTTCTACTAATGGGTGAAGTTAATGCTTAAGTAGCAATGAAAAACAACTAAAGGTGAAAGAAATATTCGTCAAAAATCAATAAGGATTGTATTAGATCAGTTTAACAAAACGTAATAAGTTCCACAAAGCGCTGCATTACAACACCTCCGGAACCAAAAAATAAAATTGCATAAATATATATAAGGTGTTGTTTACATATTTTTTACTGATCCAAATTTTTCGTAAGAAAGTTTTAATACTGTAGAAATTGGTTATAAGTAAGTAAAGTTGGCGACCTTAGTCGAGGGTGACCCGAAGGCTCCCTTTTCAATAGCTACTACACCGAGGTGTAGAGGAGGGTGCTACTCCTTCCCTGGATTGCTCCATTTTACCCTTGATCAATACCTTATAATGCTTAGTGTTTAGCATGGTGGCTTCAAGTTCTATTTTTGAGTCTTTGGTATGACTCGACCTGGGATTGAACCCAGGTCTTCCGGACCATTGGCAAACGCTCAACTCATTAGGTCAATGGCCCGGTAAAATTTGTTATGAATAGTGATTAATAATATCCATTTTGATAGCCGTCCAAAAAAAATGTAGATCCCTTATTGATATTTACGCAAGTTTATTTTTGGTTGCAGAGGTGTTGTGACACAGAACCCATAAAATTATCATTCAGTTGGAAATTGGACGAGAAGTTGCCTTGTTCTCTTCGAATATTTTAATCAATCAATGATATCAATGATTGATTTTAACGGCATGTCAAACTATCTAAGCTTATTTCATGCCTTGGGGTTAGAGAATTGTGTTCATTGTACGCTCGAATTTTAATTTTTGGTGTAGCTTCTTAAGGTTTTTTTACTTTCTTTTTACTTTTTTTTTGTACGCGGTCCTCTCAAATACGAATAATTTTTAAACAAACTAATGGTTTCAAGTAATTATTTCTATTTAATGATTATCATTTGTTTGCACACAGTTATATGGCTTCAATTCACTACTGCTACTACTACTAATAATAATGATAATAATAATAACGATACTACTACTACTACTACTACTACTAATAATAATAATAATAATAATAATAATGATACTACCAATACTACTACAACTAATAATAATAATAATAATATCATCATCATCATCCTTGATAAATGATTATAGCTTCAAGTAACAATTCTTGATTTATTTACACAGCTATATGTTAACATATAGCTATATGTTAACCGGTCCATTGGCCTAATGAGTAGTTTGTTCGCCAATGGTCCTGGCGACTAGGGTTCGGTCCCACGTTGAGTCATACCAAAGACTCAGAAAATGGTACTTGATGCCGACTTGCTTAACACGCAGCATTATAAGGCACGGATCAAGGGTAAAGATGAGCAATCCAGGGAATGGAGCAGCGCCATCCCCTACACGTCGATGTGGTAGCTATTAAAAAGGGAGCCTTCGGGTCACCCTCGACTACGGTCGCCAACTTTACTTTTTTTTATATGTTATCAAGTATTCCTATCGAATACGAATCACTTTCAAACAGATTTATTTGACCCAAACAGGTACTACTTCTTCGGATCAGAGTAAAACAGATAGTCAGGGCAATGAATGGGCACTTCACATTCCCTCAGAACAACAGAACAGGAGCCTCACCATCAGATACAGAACACACAGTATTCTAAGTATATTGCTCTATTTTTGCTTTTTTTTTTTTAAATTAGAAGGTTAATTCATGTAAGTTTTACGCTATTTTATGAAGTTTACTAGATTGATGTTTTAAATTTGGCTCGGCCAGTTCCAACAGCTGTGAATTTGGGATTGTGCAATATGCAGCAGCAACGATGTTACAAAACAAACAAAAAAAACAAGAAGTATAATCACAGGAAATACATTTCTAATCCGGGGATTTCGTTAGTTAACCTAGCCGAACCATATAAATAACAGCGATGATAAAATGAACTTTTGCTTGTAAGGATGACACGAAGCAAATGGAAATGCTGCAAGACAAAAGAGAAAGCTAAGGAGAAAAGGTGAGCCCAGTGAACTTCCGCTGTTGTCTGTGGTGTTCTCTTACCGGAAGTAATTTCTACACAATAACCAAGTTAGATGGTTTGGTTTGTTTTTAGTTTGTTTTTTTTTTTAAATTTTGTTTTGGGTTTTTTAATGAAGGGATTGCTGTTGTTTAGATTTTTTTTTCGTTTTTGTTTAGGTTTATTTCGAGTCCCCCTATCCACGGAATTTATGTCATAGGCGAATATCGGTACGTTCTCTCCCAAATAGTGCCAGTTGTCTTTCTACGTATACCTGAATATCGTAAGGAGCTCTAAGTGAAAATCGAATTAACTACTTAATAATAACTGTGGTTTACTTTTTAACCATCATACTATTGATCACGATATCAATAGAGAGTCGGCACCTTGGCTTAAAATCATCATTTCTCTTTGTTACTAGTGTACCTCTTCTTTGGTTTATTGATACGGACAAATGCAAAGTGTGACAAGCGGTCAACTTTTTAAAATCCTTTTCGTATACTGCACCAGATTCTACACTCGTTTTATGGTGGATCACCCCCGAATTGAAAAGAGACACCAGGGTGTAGCTTTGATTCCATTATTTCTCTTAATGTTGTAAGACTGCACTCTCGGGTCAACTGGACCTAGGTCAACAGGATTCAACTGATTCCTGATAGTTTAGAAAGAAAGAAAGAAAGAAAGAAAGAAAGAAAAAATCCATATCTATTCGTAGTTTTTAAAAAATCTTTATTTCACAAAAACTTTTCTCCAGACGATGACCTAAAGTCGAAACTAATTGAGAACAATTAAAAAATATGACACAAAAGAAAAATTCCTATTTGTCGAATTTTGTTCATCTTATATATATATATATATATATATATATATGCACGCGCGTGCGTATGTGTGTGTGTGTGTGTGTGTGTGTGTGTGTGTGTGTGTGTGTGTGTGTGTGTGTGTTCCATCTTAATTGTGGAGTGGAGGGTCAGCAGTTAGTGACTGGGCGTACAACACACGATTGTTTTCAACGTAAAAAAATTGAATAGAATAAGAAGTCGCTGGCATTTTAACTTTAATCTTTCATTCATAAATGAACTGCGGCCGACAACATCCCAAACGCAGGTCGGATTCAACATGGAGGAAGGGCAGGGTTCACATTCAACATACCAAGCATTGTTCACCGGGAACATTTTATTCTTTTTTTTCTTTTTGTTTTTTTTCTTTTTTAATTCTATTCGGTTAAGTTAGTTTCCTCATTTTTTTTTGCTTGATTGTTTGTTTGTTTTTCACTAAGAAGTTTATATTCATACCAAGTAGGTCAGGTCGGTAGAAAAGGCAAAAAATGTCAGGTCGGTGGAGAGGACGAGGAAAAATAATTCAACGAAGGTCTAGAGATAAAAAAGAAGTGAACTCCGTTGATATTTACTAAGCTTAGTTTAACCTGGCACAGGGTAACGTTTAGAAAGACTGGATTGCATAACCTTCCAAAAAGAGACTAGTATTCGAAGTACGAGTTTCTAACTGGAGACGAACACCAACTGTCAATGCTGAAACTAAATAGACATCATTATTGGAAGTGACTTAGAGATAGACAGACAGAGATATGAATAGACTAACTGGGATTGAGAGAAACAGAGATAAAAGAGAAAGTTAAACGTAGCAAAAGAGGGAAATATACATAGATATGAAGAGACATTTATACACACACATTATAGAAATATATATATATATATATATATACTCACACACACACACACTTTTATTGATAGTACACACATGGAATTCTAGTCCCCTTCGAAGTAATCCCCTCCGGCTGCAATGCACTTGTTGTACCGTTCCAACAACTTCTGCAAGGCCCCATGGAAGTTCTCTTGTGTGAGTGTGTCAATGACCTTCGTCACAGCCTCTTTCATCTTCTCAATTGTCTCATAACGACAGCCTCTGAGCTTAGGGAATAACCAAAAGTCACAGGGAGCAAAGTCTGGACTATAGGGACGGTGAGGAACTGTCTTGATGCTCATCTTGGTCAAATAGTCTGTGACAAGGATGGAGTTGTGGACTGGTGTATTGTCCTGATGGAAATGCCACTGACCCGATTTGAAGAGTGCTGGCCTTTTCTGATGGAATCTCTTCCTGAACTCCCTTAAAACCTCAACATAGTAACCTAACACTAAGCCTTTGGCCAATCAACTCTGGTGTATTGACTTCCTTACTCCTCCCACACCTCTCATCACCCCTCATAGACTCCCTGCCTTCCTTGAATCTCTTATGCCACTCAAAAACTGATGCTCGATTCATGCAAGATGGTCGAAAAGCAGTCTGAAACATTCCATACGTTTCTATGGCATTTTTTTAAAGTTTAAAACAGATTTTTATTGCATATCGTTCTTCTAGAGTGTCCTGACGTCCAGATTGTATTTTTGAAATTCACTAGCTGTGACAATCAGACTTTAGTAGGGCGTATTCCAATTGCTTCTGTAGCTGTTCATTTGAACCTGAAATCATAAAAATTGGTCAGTCATATCATAAGATGTATAGCAATAAGACACTGAATTTTCAAGAGTCTACGACAATTTTAAATGTCTGTACAAAAATAGTCTGGAAACTTATTGAATGCACCACGTATTTACTCTTACACACATGCATATATATATATATATATATATATATATATATATATATATATATATATATATATATATAAAATGAACTCAATATCGGTAATAGAGTACAATATATAAATTAGAAGAGCGGAGATATAAAATCAATGCCGCTTGATGCATGTCAGTTTCCCGCCTATATAATCATCGGAATCTATCTATATCTCCGGTATCCAAAATTTTTGTACTCACACACACACACGTATATATGTAAATGTTTGTGAACATATTTGCGAACAAACTGAGATAGATTTAAAAGTCGTAACATGTATTCTATATATCATTAACACACACACACACGTAGCGTGTATATATATATATATATATATATACATATATTTATATATACGTATGTGTATGCCTGTGTGTGTATATGTGTGTATGTGTGTATGAAAGGTTTGTGTAATTGCGAGTGTAAATATGCATGAGTAAGAGAAAGGGTTATGGGTATCAGTCAGAAATCAGTATGCAATTGGATTTAAAACACGTTTCGTTGTTTGTTTGTTTGTTTGTTGTTTTTTGTTTTGTTTTTTCCCCTTCTTTTTTTAAATAAATAAACCTTTTATCGTCATTCTAGTTTTTGAGAGTTCAAAAAGAAACAAGAACTAATTCTAGATTATCTCCTGGTGATTTGGGCAGCATGTGGGAGACCGTTAACTGGATATACGCGTGCTGAAAACGTACACTCTTTAATATATCACTGGCTGCTTCAGAGGTATTACATCAGCTTTTTAGGTCTTTTTTTTTTAGTTGCAGGGCTTGGATGTAGATCTTCCATGTCACACCTGCGTCAAACAAAGGTTTAATGATATTTTTTAATCAAAAACACATAAATCTCTTAAATTGTCTTAACTTGATTCCCAACCATGTCAAAGGATACTTTATTTCAGCGAACATATTAAAATGAAACATTTCTTGCTCGATATGAGAGTGATGAGAAATGAAATTTACAATGATATAATAATATAATATCACACACACACACACACACACAGAGTATAAAACCAATTTATATAACATACACGTGTTCTACTAGGTCTTCTATTGGTCAATAGATTCTAAAAAATCCTCTTTCGGGATCTCTATCAACTGTATAATTTTTTTTTTTATAAACTCGTTTATAGACAAAAAATTCGACTCGTAGATTTTTGATTTAGAAAACAGTGTGGCGCCAAATATGGGCATATAAGCTGCTATGGGGTAGACGTATCTGATATATATATATATATATATATATATATATATATATATATATATATATATATATAAGCGTGTATAATCCGAGGAAAATAGTCCACGATTTAGACTTATCTTGTAATCCAAGGTTATATACACATATATATGCATACATACATATATACATATGTATACACATATATATATATACACATATATATATACACACACACACATGTATATATATATATATATATATGCACACACATATAAATATATATACACAAATATATATATATATAAACAAATATGCACATCTACACAAATATATATATATATATATATATATATATACGTTTATATATATCTATGATTACATTCGGAAATTCGGAAACCTTCCGAAAGTTACACATGAACTAATCACGAGAATTATAAGTAAACAATAAGACATCAAACTAGGACAGTTTACACAAGAAGAACTCGGCTCAGTATTAAGAAAAATTAGAAATAGAAAAGCAGCAGGACTTGATGAAATACCCCCGGAAGTATGGAAGCCCTGGGAATTTGACGACATACTTCTCCGACACTGTAATGCCGTATATAATCAAAACACAATAGACAGATGGACAAATGGATACATCTTCCCCTTCCCTAAAAATGGCGACCTCGGATTAGCCAAGAACTACAGAGGTATAACCTTTACATCCATAGCGGCCAAGATATATAATGCCCTACTACGTAACTGTATAGAATCCAAAATTGAGAAGATACTTAGGAAGAACCAAAAATGCCTTTCGGAGGAATAGATCCACAACGTCACAAATTTTGACTATCAGTCGAATTCTTGAAGACGTACGTGCAAAAACCTAGAGGCAACGATATTATTTGTCGACTTCGCAAAGGCCTTTGACTTCATACACAGAGGGAAGATGGAGCAAATACTACTCGCCTACGGCCTACCCAAAGAAAATGTCACAGCCATAATGATGCTATCTAGAAACACGAAAGTAAAAGTCCGCTCCTCGGATGGAGACACAGACTACTTTGACATTGTTGCAGGTGTGCTGTAAGGAAACACATTAGCCCCATACCTCTTTATCATCTGTCTAGACTACGTGCTTAGAACGTCTATTGATAAAATGAAAGACAACGACTTCAAGCTGACAAAGAAAGAAGTAGAAGGTATCCTACACAAACAATTACCGACGCCGACTACGCCACTGATATAGCTATTCTGGGAAATACATCCACCCAAGCCGAAACCCTGCTGTAGGCATAGGCTACAAGACGGAATACATGTGTCATAATCAAAGAGATGACATCCCCACACTAAACGGTAGTTTTCTGACACTAGTAGACAAGTCCATCAACCTAAGATGCAGTGTCTCATCAACCCAGACAGACATCAACACGCGACTAGCAAAGGCATGGACAGCTTTCGATAGGCTATGGATCATATGGAAGACAGACCTGACCGATGAAATCGAACGCAGCAGTCGTGTCGATACTGCTGTATGGATGCACTATATGGACGCTAACTAAACATATGGAGAAGAAGCTTGACGTCAACTACACAAGAATGCTGCGAGCAATATTGAACAAGTCATAGAGGCAGCACCCCACAAAGCAGTAGCTGTACGGCCTCTTACCACCCATCATGAAAACTATCCAAATTAGACGAACCAGACATGTGTGACACTGCTGGAGAAGTAGGGACGAACTCATAAGTGAAATACTCCTGTGGACCCCTTCACATGGATGAGCAAAGGCAGGACAACCAGCTAGAACCTACATACAACAGCTCTGTGCCGATACAGGACGTAGCTTTGAAGACCTACAAGAAGCGACGGACAAAAGAGAAGGGTGGCGGGAGAGGGTCAGGGAGATCCGTGCTGATGGCGCGACATGATGATGATGAATATATACATACTCAATCATTTATATCTAAACACACACACACACAAATATTCATACGCACGCATATGTACGCACACCGACCCACCAAAGCGCACACACACGTATGTATATGATGTATATGCAGTATATTACAGAAATTTAAAACACATAGAGCGACTAATAATTTCCCGATTCTGAAGGATTAAAAATACATCTGCTTTTTTTGTCAAGGATCGACTTGTGCTTAAATAACAAAAATATATCCGATATCACGCAATTTCTCAGTGGGTATTGCAACCTTTATATACAGTCGCATTGGCATTAGCGATATTTCAGTTTAAGTTTATGATTATATATATATATATATATACAAAGAGAGAGAGAAAAAAGAGAGAGAAGGGGAAGGGAAAGAGAGAAAAGGAGAAAGATGAACGTAGAAAAAACTAAATGCACTTTAGATAGATTTATTTATTTGGTTTTCATTGCATAATAACCCTTGTGGGTTATTTGATACCAAATTTAGTATGTATATATGTGTGTGTAATTTTTAGGCGAATAGTTTATTCTCAGCTTTATTTTAAAACAAATTAGACCTCATTTGCTTGCAAATAGTTACAACTATTGCTATGTAACACTTATAATTTTATTTCATATCAGCCGTTTAAATATAGTTAAATGGTTTCAAATATTGCTATCTCAGTGCAAATGACCTACTGCCACCACCTTCTAACGAGTTTAAGATAAAAGATGGTTGGGTATCGATCATCTGGAAATCTGATCTTTCCAACATAATACAATGGAACTTCTTTCAAGCTGTGGCTGTGTTAGTACTACTGTACTGATGCACCACATCGACACTAACAAAACATATGGGGGGGAAAAGCTAGACTGGAACTACACAAGAATTCTACGTGCTTTGACCAAATCCTAGAAACAATACTCCACAAAACAGCATCTGCACGGCCACTTACTTCCCATCCCCGAAACCATATATAAACAAGATAAACAAGACATGCGAGGCACAAGCAATGTTCTCCTAGAGACTCGCCAGCGTTAGCTGACCAGCAAAGACTTACTTACATCAGCTGTGTACGGACACTGGAAGGGTGGCGAAAGAAAGAAAGAAAGATAGAGAGTCAGGGAACTCCGCACTGTGACCGCGACTTGATAATTTTTTTGTAGGAGAGTAATTTGAAGAATACGTTCGGGACAATCAGATTGATGCGTGGGCTTGACATGAACAGCCAATTGATTGGATCTGGCTTCTCTGACTGGTCGTCTAGCTCAGTAAGGGCCAAAGTAAAGTGTTGCAGGTCTTTGATTACTGGGTCACGGACTGATCAGCCATCAGAACCCCGTCCTTAAGCATTACGACCAACAGGTAGCTTCGTAGATGCAGTCGTCGTATTCTACGGCCCCACCTAACATGGGTGGAGATAGACAGATAGATCGATAGATAGAAGTAGCTAAAATGCATGTTAAAATTACATTAGATAGTGCTGAATGCAACCATGGCAGAGCGAGTCTGAAATCTAAAATATCTAAATTAAGTTCTCATTCTGTGCGTTCCTAGTGGATCACACAATTGTCAGATGAAAAGAGGAGAAAAAGTGGATCGTCCTCCATATTTTGAGGTATGAGGATTTTATCACGTGCTATTATGTTTGCACACGTGACACGCGTGCGCACACACACACACAAGAAAATAGTGATTATTTATTGATTTTTATGATCTGAACAGTCTCGAATGCGTAGGAGTATTGGGAAAATACATCTTGGAATCAATCAGGTGGTAAGTGACACAGATGAAAGTTGTTAGATAGATAGATAGATAGATAGATAGATAGATAGATAGATAGATTCTAAAATTCTGAGAAGCTAAAGTGTGAAAAAGAATCTTTTAACAAAGAAAAAAAGGTGGAAAAAAAGGAGGTTCTGTATTTCTTGGCTTGGTGATCTCGAAAGACGTATGAAATGTCTGGTGAGAGTAGAGAAATGTTAGTTACTAAGGCTTCCATGTCTAGCACGTATAACTGTGTATCTATCGAAATCTGGAGACATTCCTTTTCGGCAAAAATATGAATATGTAGCAGTCCAAAAATAAATAAGCTTCAGATATATATTTATTCAATTTTACTTGTGGTTACAACAGTGTCACAATTATAATATTGGTTAGAGTTTCTATGATGAAACAAGAAGGAATTAATGACCATTTTGATTTTTTAATTCTATAATTTTCCAGTAGAAATAAAATCTTAGTATCTATGGTATAGAAAACAATTAATGTTTTGTTAAAACACCATTAGGAGTAAGCTTATTTATGGGCGATTATATATATATATATATATATATATATATATATATAAGTAAGTAAGTAAAGTTGGCGACCATAGTCGAGGGTGACCCGAAGGCTCCCTTTTCGATAGCTTACTACACCAATGCGTAGGGGAGGGCGCTACTCCTTTCCCTGGATTGCTCCACTTTACCCTTGATCCGTACCTTATAATGCTGAGTGTTAAGCAAGGAGGCATCAAGTACCATTTTTTGAGTCTTTGGTATGACTCGACCTGGGAACGAACTCAGGTCTCCCGGGCGAATGGCGAACACACAAACCGCTAGGCCAAATCGCCCATAAATAAGCTTATTCCTAATAGTTTTTTTTAATAAAACATTAAGTTTTTTCTATATATATATATATATATATATATATATATATATATATATATATATATATATATATATATATATATATATATATATATATATATATATATATATATATATATATATATATATATATATATATATATATATATATATATATATATATATATATATATATATATATATATATATATATATATATATATATATATATATATATATATATATATATATATATATTAGAGAAAGATTTGAAATATCTAAATATAAATATAAAATATGACAAAATGAAATATAAAGAGGATGTATTCTTTATTAGAGTTTTTTCCACGTTTCTATTTTTACAACCATCTTTAGAGCAATGTAATTGATGTTAAATGTTTCATTAGAAAAAAATAATTCTCAAATGAAAAAATGAAACGAAAAGAAAAAATATGAAAAATTAATTACGCTCTTTAACATAAATAGCGTTCCATTTCACACACACACACACACACACACACACACACACACACACACACATACACATATATATATATATATATACATATATATATATATATATATATATATATATATATATATATATATATATATAGAGAGAGAGAGAGAGAGAGACACTAGTGAAATATTGGTGAAAATTTGTGCACCGCTTTGTCAGACCAAAAACAGAAAAAAATGCTCCTGAACGTTTTTTTTTGTCCATTTTACCATCATTTCTTTTTTTTTTCTTTTTTTTTCATATTCTGTTTGCCTTCCAACACGTCTATTTTCTTTTGTTTGTATTACCTTCCTCTTACTTTCTCTCTCTTCTCTTTTGCCTCATCATCTTCTTTATCTCTTTTTTTTTCCTTGTCTTTTCTTCCTTTCTTCTTTCCAATTTTCCCCTAACACTACTTTTTGTTCTCGTTCATTCTTCTTTTCTTTTTTTCCCTGCTCTCTATTTTTTATTCTTTTGTGGGGGGTCTTCTGCTGTTTTTCTTATTCATTTTATTGAATTATTGATTTCATTTCTTTTGTTTTTCTCTTTATTTTTCTTTCTATCAATCCTTTTACATTTCTTCATTCATTCTTCTCTCATGAATTTCTTTTTTTTTTTTAATTTCATCTCTCATTTTTTTTATTATCCTTTCTTTCCACTTCTTTCCTTCTTTCTCTCATTCCTTTTCTTTTCATTCTTTAATCTTTTATTTACCTTTTTAGATAGATAGATAGATAGATAGATAGATAGATGTAACTTTTTACTTCCTTCCGTTTCTTTTTTGTTCGCTTTTTTTTCTGTCTTTCTTTACACTGTAACTTTTTCATTCTTTCTATCTATTTCCCTTTCTTAAAACTTATATTTTTATATTCTAACTTAATTTCTTTTCTTTCACATCCTCTTCTTTATTTTTTTACTTCTTTCTCTCTTTCTTTTTTCTTTTTTTCTTTTCATCTTTCATTCCTTTCATTTTGACTTTTTCTTCATTCCTTTCATTTTGACTTTTTCTTCTCTCAATCCTCTATTTCTATTCTTTTTTCTTTCCACCCTTCTATCCCCCCCCCTCTGTTCATCCGCCATATTTTTCTTCCATTCTTTGAGTGAACTTTAAACGAATTCCTCAGTTTCTTACCCGACTTTTCACAGAGTCCACTTCATCCACCCATTACCCGCTGTGAGATGTTTCACCTGCCACCCTTATCACAGGTGTACAACATCTTTAATACTTTCACCTTCAAACCTTCGTTACCAAACAGCTGTATCACTTTACCCTGTCGGCCATATTACCTTCTTCCTAATAATGTGCGCACGTCAAGTTGAGAATTCATCGCTTACTCAGTCTCTAATTAGTTAATTGGCTCTCAGCATTCATTCCAGATGTGAGTGAGATTACCGAGAAGAAATCCTTATCCAAGGATGAATATGGGCAAATCGTGCACAGTTTTTTAGCCAGTCAATCAGTAGGCGGACATTTATTTCTAGTGTCTTATTTTTTTTAAATATTATTTAAAATAAAAATAAAATAGCCGAAAACACGCTTTATGGGTTGGATCTTTTGTGTCGTAACCGATGGTCAACATTATCACTCATACAGGTCTTTTTTTTTTTTAGTCGTGAAGGCTTATGCAGAACCAAACACACTTTCTTTTAAGATGAACTGATAGCAGAAGAATGATACACTAGTATGGGCCAAATATTCTCTGAACAACACTCCTCAGATTTTGAGTTCGAAGTTCTTCTTTATCCGAGACCGGTAGCTTCATCAAGGCTAAAGAAACCAGTCTGCCCGACTATTTTATCATAGCTAGGAAAAGAAGAGATGGATTCATGCCTTTAAACTCGGATCATTAACTCCATTTTGTTTCGTTGATAACAAATAATAAATAGACGAGTTGACGTACACTGACCATGAATTAATCCATCCGACTTGTTTATACATTGGCATAACACTGGAAAAGTTGGGGGGTTGTGCAGAGAGCGGGTTATGAGGAATTTTAAGTTAATAAATATGTTCGAGCAGGTAACATTTACATCACTATTGCTCATATTACAAATACAATGGCCCTGTCGGTGGAGTTTAGAATACGCAGACTGTATCCCCTGCAGAGTATACAGTTACCCCTTCATGGGGCGCCTCAGACGCCGAGCAGTTAACTCATCTCTGTAAAGTAAATAAAGCCTGAGCGGGTGTACGGCCACCCGAAACCAACTCCTCACCAGCAAAGTAAACACCCAGTACGAATGTCGTGATGTTCTTTGCTGGGTCCCGGGTATGATGTTAAACTACATCTAGTTGCAAGGTTCTGAAGGTCTGGCGAGTGTGGAGTATTTGTTCATTGTTATTACTCTTAGGTCCACTCAGACCCGGAGTGGTAGTACCTGTTAAAGACGCATGTATCGATCAAATAAATCAGTTCAGAAAGTATTCGTATTCGATAACAAAAACTAAAAAGTAAGTGGCGACTCAAAGGCTCCCTTTTCATGAGCTACTACACCGAGGTGTAAGAGTGGACGCTACTCCTTTTCTTAGATTGCTCCACTTTACTCTTAATCCGTACCTTATAATGCTGAGGGTTCAGCAAAGCGGCATCAAGTACTATTTTTTGAGTCTTTGGTATGACTCGACCTGGGATTGAACTCTGATCTCTAGGGCCATTAGCGAACACTCTGCCCACAGTGTAAAATATTTGTATTAAGAACAGTTACTTGAAGCTATATGTGTTTACTAAAGATTATTTGTAGTAGTTACTTGAATCCATATAACTGCGCAAACAAATGATTATTACCAAATAGAAATAATAACATGAAACCTTAAAATTGTACATAAATTATAATTATTAGATAGAAATACTTGAAACCATACAACTGTGTGCAAATTATTTGTATTAGATAAGAATACTAGATACCATAAAAATGGGTGCATAAAAAGCTCTCAAGAAACAACTACATAAAAAATGTAATTATAAACGTATGTAATTTCTGAACCTTAAGGCATAAAATAACCCCAAACAAGTTGATATGCCATTAAAATGTCACTAAAATTTAAAACTATTTTATATTAAAATAGACCACCCCTACTCCAAATGTCATGACAAGAACAAACAGATTTTCTAATTATATAATTCAATCAGTCAATAAAATATGAATATAACAATATGATATATTTAAGTCTTGAATTTTCAGGAATCCAAGAAAAAATAATAAATAATGAAAAAAGGGTCGTAACTTTGATTTCTGGTTCGGAATTTTTCAGCCAGATGATTATTTTACACGGTTAAACAAAATGATAAAAGATTTGGTAGGGCAAACTTACCGGATAAAAAGAAAGGGCCATGTTAAGCATTTATACTTATATTGTAAATCTTGTTGAAAACTTTAAAGTTTGTTATTGTTTTTTGTTTATTTGTTTTGCTTTTTTTGTTGTTGTTTTTTTAATTTTCACAAGACTAATATGCCATAAGTATGCTGTGGTGGCTTGTTAATAAGCACCGAAATTTTAGTGGCCATAGTTCCAATCATCATTGTGATATGCGATAAGAGGTAAACAAGAAGACATTTGATGAATTATATAATAAGAAAATCTGTTTGTTCTTGTCATGACATTTGGAGTAGGGTGGTCTATTTTAATATAAAATAGTTTTAAATTTTAGTGACATTTTAGCGAAAATTTGCTCTGGCAAAAAAAAAAAAAAAAAAAAACAAGGTTTGAACATCTCGAGAAGCAGTTGCGTAGTTTTGATGTAGAATCTCTAAATGTAAAATGGGAATTCAAACATCGTAGAAAGAGAAAAAAGAAAGAATTGTTGTGATTACCCCCCTCTCTCTCTCTCTACATATATATATATATATATATATATATATATATATATATATATATATATATATATATATAAACAGACTCAGACAGACAGACAAATGAATCACCCATAAATAAAAACACCTTGAACAAATTTTTAAATTTCTAAAAATTTAAGCCGCTTGCTAGATAGATAGATAGATAGATAGATAGATACTCTATAAACAAAGATACCCCGAACATTTTTTTGTTAACAAAAGGCTAATTTTCTTCTAAACCAAAATTTACATGGTCTTATAGTGGAACATTTCACAATAAAATGGATATCATTAGGTATTATTTATTGCCAAACTCTACAGCAGTAAAATTCTGAAACTAAAATCTTGAATATATTGCAGTTCCAGAACAAGTGCATCCCTTATATAGATATACACAATTTTATTTTTGGTTAGAGAAGCGTTGCAACTGTATTTTTGGTTTCAGAGTCTCATTTCTCTAGATTTTACTTATTTATGGGCAATACTGTAGATAGCTATTCTTTTAGTTTTCGCTTAATGTCAAACCATAACAGTCTAGACATATAGACAGATAAATTCATCAAGTAACGACAATATTTTGTATACCTTGAGAGTCAAGGTGATCAGTTTGACGACTTGTAAAATCCAAAGTGCAGCTTCATATTCAACAGGCAATGACAATATTTCAATGCCTCAACCCACTTCCACCACCAACAATATTTTGACACCTATTTTGACGTGCGGGAATCAAGCACAATTTTTGGAGACGTCACGCTGACATTCTAAACTAAAACATATCTTCTAAGATTGCCTTCTCTCGTAACATTAAGTTACTTAACTCAGTGTCAATGACACCCTCTTCCTCCTCTTGCCAAAACAAAGGTAGATTAGAGTTTCCCCGACCCCCGACCAGCGTGTTTTCACCCTCCACACACACACACACACACGTCCGCTTCCATCCCGAAGGCTTCACAAACCGCCGGAATTGAATTACAACACAAAACATTAGGCACTTATCAATAGCATCGTCTTTCTTCTTGAATCGGGGGCGATGAAGCAACTATGAAAAATATGTTATTCTGAGATCTCAAACGGCTCAGATTGGCGGAGAATCTGCCGAATTCACAAACCCCAACCAAACCCAATCCATTCCACTTAAAAGACAAATACGAATAATGAATAAAACAAATGATAATAGCTGAAAAAATAAATTGCTGAAACATTAACATGACGAACATTAACATGACGATTAATAGAAATCAAAGCGAAGACATTTTGAGGTTGCAATAAGATCCAATTGAAAAAGAAAAAAAAGGAGTATTATAGGTAGACTGCTGATTTTAGGGCAACAGATAGATACTTCTTTTAATCTAATTAAACTTGGCCACATGAAGTCATCTCCCCAGGTTCTTTACCTGCATTACAGGGTTGGGTTTATTGCTCGGCGTCTGAGGTACCCCATTTGAGGAATGCCAACGGGGTCAAGTATTTTCTTGCACCTAGCGTGCATGAATCTCGATTCGTGCTCGGTCCCCACAATAAAATGGCCTTGTGTTGCATTCCTGCTTGGTGGAAAGCTGGATACATACCACTTTTTTAAATTCGTATAAAATTACGAGTGTGGTCTATCTGCAGATAGACCACACTCGCAAAATTCTTATTCTGGCGAACTGGTCAACCCAGGTGTCTCAAACAGATTTTCCACAAATTAGTTTTTTGAGGCACACGATGACTGAGCAATTTTTGCGATTTATATTTTCTTGAAATTTGGTAATTTATCCCTCGCCCCGAACATGTTTCTCCCCTAAAAAGAATAGTCACTTTTACTTCTAGATGAAGATATGAAAAGTAGAATTAGTTCAATTTTATATGCATAAAAAATATTTTATTTTTCGAAGATAATTCTCTAAACGTTTAATAAAATTATCAATCGGTATCTTAGTATATAGGGATTTGATGTCAAAACAAGCTAAGAATTTGTTTTTCATATTAATGTTAACTAATCTTTTATGGAGTGAAGCAGAATTAATATGTGCATCGCTGATAGTACCAAATATAGAGTAGAGAGATTTAGCTAAGAATTTTGCGATATTATGAGGACAGATTGGCCTTATGAGTTGAGTGTTCACTAATGGTCCGGGAGACCAGGGTTCAATCCCACGTCGAGTCATACCAAAGATTCAAAAAATAGTACTTGATGCTGCCTTGCTTCTTACTCAGCATTATAAGGTACGTATCAAGAGTAAAGTGGAGCAATTCAGGGAATGGAGTAGCACCCTCCCCTACACCTCGGTGTAGTAGCTATTGAAAAGGGAACCTTCGGGTCACTCTCGGCTAAGGTCGCTAACTTTACTTTATGAGGACAGATCCTAGAGAAATAATTAGCCTCAAAGGAATTTCAGGTTTATGGGTTTTTGAAAGACCATGAATTTTAAGGATGGTGGGGGTGGTAATTAATTTACGAAGACCAAAATTTTTCCTCTTTTGAGACTAATTTCTTATTAAAATTATTCACATTTTTTAAATTGTTTGTGGGCATATCTATTCATCAATGTAATTATCATCGATTAATTCCAAACGTTTAGAGAATCAAGTTCGAAAAACAAACACTATGTTACCCCTAGTCGTCTTTAAATTAATTAAAATCTGTACCTTATATTAAAAATATTCTTAATATGAACGTTAGTGTAATGATCTACAGTGGTTTGTTTCGAAGACTTATTGTAGCGGAGAGGTGACTGAGATTATAGAAAATTAACTCACAAAATAGAACATGAAGATTTTTTTGTTTCTTAATTTGAGAATAGGTAGATTTCATCATCTTTTTCATGTCTTCTTCCAGAGAAAGTTAAGTGACAGTGCCCATCTCCTCTTCAAGAAACATGCGTCAGATTGTACTGTTACGTCATACCAGAAGCATACCATCATAATGTAGATAGCAAACGTTAACAACCTCGTCTCACCAGCCTATCTTATCTGAAATGCTGTACTGATTGATTTGCAAAAAATAAAAAATAGATTTATCTTCTACCAATTGTAACGTTCTTGTAGTTCAATCAGTAGAGCAGCTCGTTGACCAGACGCTACTGCGAGTTGTGACTTTTACTCTCACCAAAAGTTAATATATTATTTACAATCAGCACTGTTTACTAATGACAGTACTCCAACAGAAATCAAAATCACTTCTGATTCACAAATTCACTAAGTCAATAGACCCACTCATCAGCAAAACATTAAAACATTTGGGAAGAGAATCCAACAAAGAAATATTGGTTGAAAGATGCTAACATCAACCAGATGTTGACACGACAGTAGCTACCAACACAATGAATAAAACATGTCTCAACGCATCCAGTTGAAAAACTAAATTAACTGACAATTAAAAAAGTCATTTTTTAGCCAATCATAAACTTTCCACCGCAAAGTTTTTGAAGCCGATTTTGACCCCATAAAAAACGGTCAACAAAAAGTCATGAACGGCAGTTGACACCCTGAATCCAGTAGATGAGTCACACTTCGGTCGGCCGTGGTGTCAGCGGCACGGATCTGATCAGGTGTGTCTTGTCTCTGGATATACCTCGAGCTTCAGGGGGCCGTCCCCCCAGGCTCTAACCTTCCTCGGAGGGGGGGGCTAGGTTTATCGCCTAGCGATTGAGGCTCCCCTTTTTAGGGTAATGCCGACGGGGCCCGAGACATTTTTGGAGCCGCCGGGAGCGTATTGGCTACGGCCCTGTGCCTGGACCCACCTTAAAAAAAGGCCTTGTCCCACATTCGCCCGGTTGGTGGGACAGTTGACAAATACCGTTGACACCGTGACTGTACCCGAGAGAATCTTCATGCGTCAAATATCGAACATGATCAAAAACCGCTCATAGCCTACCAACCCTCACAGCATCAACACGCTGCACAGAACCAAGCCACCCCGCAAGAACAGACTTACATCTATTCGCTTCCTGACTCCTATCAGATGGAAGAAGAAATCCAGTATCTTTTCAAAATCTTCCAACTTCTGTTTATTTAAAATAAACGAAATTAAATCCAATCCTCTAGTCCGTTGTCTCTTACAAACAAAAATTAAGATGAAAGAAATACTAGTTAAAAATTAGTGATGATTGTCAATGCTTGATTTAATAAAAATTGTCAAATTTTGACTTCCTCTTTTTACCCCCATTCGAGCTATCTATCTACAATCATTTGTAAACTGTGGATTGGAAATAAAGAATAAATCCTCTGCAAGACACAAATTTACGTCTATTTTGTTTTGAAAAACCTGTTTTTCTTATATATCTGCCTCAACACTTGAACTATAAGAGCTCGAGAACTGACAGAAGATCAGATCTAAGCTAAGGGATACGAATTTGTGTTTCACCAAGAGTTTATTCATTATTTCCAATCTTTTCTATTAATGTCCGTAGACTGACAGTTGAAATAGTTGCGATTAAAAAGTAACAAAAAATAAGATAAAAGAAAAAAAATAAAAGATTTATGACAAATTTCTTTGGTTTTAATGGAATTATTTCGGGAATTTGGCTGATAAAAAGTGTCTACTTTAATTCTTTACTTTTTGAGGGTTTTTTTCAATTCTTGTATTTCTTTGAAAAAAATGTCTGCTGTGTTAAAGAAGAGGGTGAAAGAAATAAGAAACACAAGGCATTCAGTGAGAATCATACTCACTAGCAATAACCTACAAGATTAACTAGTAAACAATCAAACTAAACAAGAAAGCAAACTTCTGAGAATAGTTTCGAATCTCTTAGAAAACCTATTTGTGATTTCCAGTCAACACTGTTTAATAATGAGTGTAGGTAGATAGTCTGAATAGTTGTAAAGAAAAGTTCCTAAAATCAAGCTGAAAAAAATACCAACTAAAAATTTATTATAGTTCATGTAATAAAATCCAAGATACTTCGACAACTAATGTTTTATATATATATATATATATATATTCTCTGAATATCTGGGTTTTTTTTAAATACATTATACACAATATATATATTATACACAATACACACACACACACACACACACACATATATATATATATATATATATATCCTAACCTCAATAAAATTAATTTAGAATCCAGTACTAATGTACTCAAATGTCTTTAGCTACTGTTACTATTTGTTGAACAAAATTTTAAACCAAACGCTACTACATAACTCCAGCATAAACACGAAACGCCTAATTCTTACAAAGTTGTAATGCACTTGCAAAGGTTGTATCGCTTTTGCAATATACACAACTCATGATGATGGCCAAAGATGGCTCCAAAAGTTCTTGCGAACGAATTAATTACAGATGGTCTATTAGGCAATTCCAGCAGGATATTATAACATCCATACGGTGACATAAATAAGTAGACAAAAGACGGCTATACTGTTTAATTAAGTATATATATATATATATATATATATATATATATATATATATATATATATATATATATATATATATCAAATATACACAGTCACTTCGTTCTATTTTGGGCTCTTCTACCAAACTAAAATGGAACCGAAAGATAAACAATACAAAAAATTTTAAAAGAACACAATATCTACGAAACCTTAACAACTTTGGTATTTGTATATATTGAACACAGACAAGTACTGTTTACATCTATCGTTTTTCTTCCGATGGACATACAAGAGTGAGCACACTAACCCCTTAACACTTTCATACCCACACACACTCTCAAGCCCCACCCCATACACAAATGCACGCGCGCGCAGTGTTATCGTATGAGTTAAGACCACAGAGAAAGATTTTTTTTTTACTGAACATTTCCTCGTGTGAACAAATGTAAATGAGCGATGCAATGATTAGCGTTGAAGAAAGATGACTAGGAGATCCTGGATCAAATCCGGGACGAGGCAATTTGCGTTTTACTTCGCGCTAACGCCCTTAAGAAAGATATATATCTATCTCTTCTTCTTACTTTGCCCCTTCCCCCAAACTAAAGGTAAAAAAAAAAAAACTGGACAGAGTGAACTCTCTAACCTTGGTAAAACAACCGGTTTAAGAGAAGGAAAAACTGAATAGAAAATCTGGGAATTATTGTTTAGAGAATGCATTATTCTCCTGTTATCAGCTTATTCCAAAAGTGTGATTGGACCTCTACAAGCCTTCATCGCTATAAACCAATCACCCGTCTAGTTCCTGTCTTTGGTATGACATAGAACTATATCCGGTGATGAGATCTACTCCTGGGGGTCTGAGGAGTATAAAGTCACCTTTTCATTGCATATACCTCATAAGTTCACTCTGTGCGAGTACTTGCCGGGTTCTTATCTTATCTCAAATAGGTTTCTTTGAATTAATGAAATATCTACCTGTTTAATATTTTTGTAAAGTTATTGTACCGCATATAATTATAAAATTAATTGTTATAACCTAGGACCGCATATAATTGTAGAATATGATTGTTATACTGATTTTGGCATTATGATCGAACAAAAGTTAACATGTCGTAAAACCAAACAACCACCCAACTAATACAATTAATTTGTTAAACATTCGCTTATTTAATATGCCGATGGGAGAACATTGCTTATTTATTTATTTATTTATATGTAAGAATTGTCGATTTGATTTCGACTATTCACGTCGTCTCAGCCCCGTAGAATACTCCGACGGCATCTCTGCAGAAAGGTAAGACTCCCCCACTAAACGAGTGTCCTGTATATGACTCTAAACAACCTGATGGTGAGGCTCCAGTAATGATGGAGCTTTTGTAAATGCAGAGTACCCCTTCATTGCCATCGCTCCCAGGCCCTCTCTGGCTCAAAGTGGTTGCACCTGATAGGCTCGGATCTATGGGTCAAATAGAACCGTTTGACATTTAAACTGAGTGAAAACAAAGAAATAATGTCGAATTGAATTATTTGAAATAGAATCGTTTAATCATTTAACTGTGTGTAAACAAATGACTGATGTTTAATTGAATTGTTAGTGATATATTGCAATACTTGGGAACCAATTAACTTCGATGGCACGCTAAATTGAATTGTTAGAAACAGAATAATTTGATCATTTAACTGTGTTTGCCTACAAAATGGGTTCACAAATCAAATATTTAATATATATGTAAAAACAGGATTTGGTATTAAATAACTAACAATGGTTGATATGTCATAAAACCAAACCAAACAAAACAACATTGCGTCGAGCAATTTGGGCAATTCCCATCGCCATTATTATTAAAATAAGTGACTGGAAATAATATCTACACATATAGATGTCATTTATTTTTTTAAAATTCAACTTATAGATTTGTGTATTATGACTTTGGTGCATAATGATTGTGTGTCACTCAAGTGACATCACAAAACCGAGATTCTTTGGACAGAACGTATCAATCAGTTATTAAACATCTCAACATCCTGAATAAACATTTCTTATTCACCTTCAGATTCTTTATTTTAACAATAAAGACGACAAGCATCAAAAACCATTTGGTTGTAGAACCATTCAATTAACAATTTCTCGACAGTTCTTACATATTGTAATTACTGAGGGACACTCCGTCGAGGTGTAAAGGCAAGCAAACAAGTCTCATAAATCTATTGCAAGTGAGTTTGACCCGTACAAAATACCCAATGTTTACGACCGAGTGCAAAATCTAAAATATGTTTTGTATTTTTAAGGACACCCGTCGCATGTGTGCAACCATATGCGTGTGTATACATATCGGTGTATAAATGTTTATGTCTGTATACATGCAAGCATTTGCGTATATATGCATGCATTTGTGCATCTGAATGAGGTTTATAGGCTTGCCTCTGTGTATGGTTTAGTTTGGCTTGATTTTATGGCATATCAACCATTTTAGGTTTTTAATGCCAAATCCTCTTTGCTTTTATTTTAAACATGATTTGTAAACATTTTATTGATGACATTTTGAACGAACCTAAGCTCATTCTTTGCACACAGTTAAATGGTTTCAAGTATTTCTATTTAACACGAATAATTCTATTTACTACCAAACATTTGTTTGCATACAACTAAATGGATATACATTTATAATTTGTAAGTTTATACTTTGTAGGTGATTTTGTTTTTAAATGGGAACAATTTTTTTTCCATATTAATTTTGCTTTTGTTCTTTACACAGTTAAATGGTTTCAAGTATTGTAATGTATCACTAACAATTCAATCAAACATCAGTAATTTGTTTGCACACAGTCTAAATGTCAAACGTCTCAATTTTACCCTTAGATAGGAACCTATAAGGTGCTACCCCTCGGGGTCAGAGTGGACCTGGGAGCAATGGTAATGAAGGGGTACTCCACGTTTCCCTAAAGGCCCGAGGCTGGAGCTTCGCCATCAGATTGTTTAGTGTCATATCCAGATCACTCGGTGGGGGAGTCTTACCTCTCTACAGAGATGCAGTTGATGTATTCTGCAGCCCCAGCCGACTGGGCAACTCTATGTATATGTGTATGTATGCAACCTTGAATCGAAAGTGAGTTTGGCATAACGGTCCAAGGTAATGAAGTTGATGATGCGAGTTCACATCGTAAATGAAACTGTTTGCAATTCAATTAGTGTTAATATCCTTGTAAAAGGTTTGAATCCTTCTCTTCTTGCCCCAGTTATGAGTAAATAGTAGGGTAGACTATGCGCTTTAGCAACAAGTCATGAAGGAAAGATTTGAGAAGTGTTTTTCGGAGAATCTGTGGTACTTTGGTGTAGCATTCTTCTATTACCAGTTGTTATTATCTCTCCGACACTGTGGAATAGCACTTATCGGAAATACTACAACTACTACTACTACCACTACTACTACTACTACTAATAATAATAATATATCCAAGCAAGAAAAAAAAAACGTTGTAACAAAATTGCAAGTGTAAGTTATGTGGTGATAGAGACGAAGCGATCGATCACAATAAGCGAATTAGCCCCCAAAGAGTCTAAATCGAGACATGACTGGGTGGGGAAGGTGATACACTGGGAATTGTGCAAGAAATTTAAATTTCATCATACGACCAAATCGTATATGCACAACCCCGATTCCGTCCTGGAGAATGAGACGTACAAATTTTTCTGGGATTTTGAGATACAAACGGATTACCTAATCTCGGCTAGACGACCAGACCTTGTGATAGTCTACAAAAAAAGAGAACCTGCCGAATTTTGGACTTTGCCCTCTCGGCAGACCACAGAGTAAAATTGAAAGAAAGTGAAAAGGGAGACAAGTACCTAGACCTTGGTAGAGAACTGAAAAAAACAATGGAAAATAAAAGTGACCAATTGTAATTAGTGCATTCGGTACGGTCATCAAAGGGCCGGTACGGGGATTAGAGGATTTGGATATGAGAAGAGTGGAGACCATCCAAACTACAGCATTGTTGAGATCGGCCAAAATACTAAGAGGAGTCCTGAAAACTTGAGGAGACTTTCTGTCACTCCAACTCCAGTGGAAAATCATCACCTAACGCGGGTGTGAAAAACTCACAAATGAGTAAAATAATAATGATAATAATATGAAGGTGACGGTGATACCAATTGTAATTGGTTCACTTGGAACAATCCTCCAAGGTTTGGTAAAGGGACTGGAAGACTTAGAAATCATAAGACTAGAGGAAACCACCCAGATTACAGAATTATTAAGATCAACTAGAATACTAAATGGAGTCCTGGAGACTTGAGGAGACTTGCTGTCACTTAAACTCCAGTGAAAAGCCATCAGCTAACGCTGGTGTGAAAAATTCTCAAAGGAGTAAGATAATAATAAAAATAAGTAAAGTTGACGACTGTAGTCGAGGGTGACTTGAAGGCTCCCTTTTCAATAGTTACCACACCGAGGTGTAGGGGAAAACGCTACTCCACTCCCAAGATTGCTCCACTTTACCCTTGATCCTTACCTTATAATGTTGAGTGTTAAGCAAGGTGGCATCAAGTAGCATTTTTTGAGTCTTAGTTATGACTCGACCTGGAATTGAACCCCGGTCTCCAGGACCATTGGCGAACACTCATCAGGCCAATAAGCCCGATTTTATTGTTCTTTGACCATTTTTTCACTACGTTACAGATTTTTCTATGCAAAACGTAACAAAACTCTATGTATGTACGTAAGTAGATATTGGTTTGGTTCGGTTTTGTTTTATGGCATATCAACTATTGTAGGTTATTTAAAGCCAAATCCATTTTTATACATATAAACAGTTCTATTTCAAACAATTCAGTTTTGCATAAGTACACTGTTTAGTTCTATTTGATCTATAGATAAGAACCTATCAGGTGCTACCACTCCGAGACAAAGCGGACCTGTGAACGATGGCAATGAAGGAACACTCTGCACTCCCAAAAGCTCCAGCATTACTGGAACCTCACCATCAGATTGTTTAGTATCATCCATTTTGGGCGGGGGATTCTTACCCCTCTCCAGAGATGTCGTCGGAGAATTCTGCAGCCCCAGCCGATTGGGCCAATATATATGGAACAACACTCGTTACACTGTGTAAAATAACGAAAGTAATTAGGAAGATTTAAAAGGCATATCAAAATATATAGAATTTTTGTAACAATAGTTTCCAATAAGACTAAAACTGTTGTTGGCTAAATTTGTTCCGGAAATTTTAGATCTCTCATTAACTTTAAAAGCCACATTCGTTCGTGACACGTTTAATTATTCATGCAATGACCATAATCGAGTTGACAGCCATTATGTAGGTTCAGCATTCATAGTATAATGGTTATTGATATGGGAAATGGAGACGGCGACCAGAGTTCAAATCCTGGATGAAGCTATTTGCCTTTCACATATTGCTAATACTCTTGGGAAAGGTATGCACCTAACTATTCTCCCTTTGCCTATGAATAAATAGTAGTACAGACTGGGCTCTTTTAGTATAGCAACCAGTTCAGGAAAAGGAAAACTCGGAATTCAAACCTGTTAAAAATTGGCCTTGTGTCACATCGTGCTCGTACGGAGGGATTGGTAAATATATATATATATATATATATATATATGGTCAACAGCCATCTGTGAAATTGAAGAAAGGCCCCGTTGATAATAAAGTTTGGTCTGGTCGTTTGACCACTGGGAGAGTTGGACGCCAACATTTCTTTTAATATCATCCCTCTCGAAGAAAGACACTCTGACGTAACCCTAGGAGTGATAGACTCCCAGGCTTTTATTAAAGCATTTGTTTAGGAGAGGGATGCTCAGACGTAAAAGCTGTGGCATTAAAAATATCCAATGAGGGAGGCTTGTTCTTCTTTTTGGATATACGTTATTGAAGCTTAGTTAGTGCACCGTCTTTACTCTCTGAAAAAGATTTAGGCACAGGTATTTCTTTATATCATGCAAAATGATGTCATATGATGGCCATATTCGAATTCTAAGTGAGAGCTATATATGTATGTATACATGTATGTATGATTTTGGTAAGTACATTGGTAGATATACTGGTAAGTCCTTAGTCTTATGATAAAAAAAAAAACGCTTATTTTACGCAACGAATTTTTAAAACTTACTCTCCTTCTTTGAAAATGCACTTAGCACAATGATTCTCATATAAATTGAACACTATACAATGAAAAGTTCAGATCAAAATATCGACTAATCCAACTGTGTCAAGCTAGGAACTCATTGATTCAATATTGTATGTCTAAAATATTGTTAATCTTCTAATAGGAAACAAGTTGAATCAACTCAAATGGAATTTGTCTTATTGGGACCCTTATCAACTTGCGATAACACAAAACACTCCCCAACATATCAATTTATCCCCCCTCCCTCTCTCCCCCCATCTCTTTCTCTCCCTCTCTCTCTCTCTCTCCGACGCTTTCCCAAATCCTTACTCGTATTCATAAACCATTTAAACGTTTACATTCATACGCATCGATACACACATGCTTTATTTCACACACACACACACACACACACACACACACACACACACTATATAAAATACTTCTCGGCACACCTGTATCTTATTACTTATCATGTACATGACAAAAGTAAACAGACACCACTATTTTCAAACGAGAGTCTTTATGCAAAGGTTTAAACAGTTCAGCAACATTTATCGTGCCTATTTAGTGGACTTGGCCATAAGCAAAGTTTAAAGATTAAAAAAATTCAAAAACAAATAGAAAATAAAACTAAAAAACACTATGTATCTAAATACCATATGGTAATCAATAGTGAACTGAACTAATTTCGGAAGTTAGTGTCTTCCATATCAACAAACGGTCAAAGGTGAAACTAGAATGTTCTTCCGCAAATTCAAATAGGATCGATTTCAGATATTTTACCTTTTTTTTTTTTTATCCTGGTGTTTTTTGACTCAAAAATCTTTGAGAAAAAATATCTTAATAAAGATAGAAACCATTTTCTCAACATCATTTCAAATAAGTCGAATACAATAATGACTTCTTTCTCTGAAGTATCACTGTCTGTGACTTATTGTGGTGTCCAGAGAGGTACTTAGCGTAACGGTTATCGTCATTGGAAATAAAATCAATGATCCGAGTTCAAACTCAGTTGGGGCTGTTTTCATTTTACTTCACGATAATGATCTTGGGAAAGGCATGAATCCATCTGTTCTCCCCACCCTAGATATCAGTAAATAGTAGGACAGACTGTGTTCTTTTGCTTTGGTATGACAACCTATCTAGAAGAATGAAAACTCTGAATTTACTCCCGCTTTACTCTATCTAAATAATTGGCCTTGGGTCACATCCTATCTGCGGCGGAAAGGTTGAGTAAATACTATGACTAAATTTCCTGTTGAATCAACCCAAATGGAATTTGTCTTATTACTGAAAGCACCGGATCACCGAAGATAAGCAGCGATAGACCAGTTCAGTACTTAGACGGGTGACCATTTATGAACAGGAGGTACAGTATAGGCAAAACTTGATAAATAACAAGAATTATTCTGCGTTTTATACACTAACCAAAACATTGTCAGTTGGAATTGAGAAACATTGTCATCACATCAATTTTTGAATAGTGACTGTCACACTTTTAGTACTATTATTCAAAATGAATTATTTTTATATTTTACATTTCTATGTCAGTCTTGCATGGTAATCTTTCGATGGCTGTTTTTATTCTCATGTACAGAAGCCACCCTTATAGATGAGCAACAGTAATTACCTGATCGAGCTATTTGATCCTGGCTGTTGAATCGTAGGATTCATACGCCCAGGATCTGGTTAGGCATTGCGTTGAGCCGTCAGAGGGTTTATCCGCTTGTGGACACCTTGTGAACAAAGACAGGACGACCAGCTAGAACCAACATACAGCAGCTCTGTACCGATACGGGATGTATTCCTGAAGACCTACCGGAAGCAATGGGCGATAGAGAAGGATGACGAGAAAGAGTCAGGAATATCCGTGCTGATGGCGCAACATTATGATGATAATGTCAGTCTTTGAATCTTTTTTATTGATATCTACAAAGTTTAACTTTTGATGGATTATCACTGTTTCAGTCGCAGTACCTGTAGACCTTCTTCAGGTAAAACACGTACCTGAAGAAGGTCAACAGACACAGCGACTGAAACAGTGACTATAACAATTAAAATGATGAAAATGATTTAAATAAATCACCGTATAATAATAATTCTTTATCTCAGGTTGGTTTCTATGGTTAACGGCATATCAACCTTCGTAGGTTATTTAATGCCAAAACCATCCTTGAATAAGAACAGCAGTGATACTATTTAACCCATAGCAAGGGGGGAAAGGGGGTTCATACCTTTCCCAAGAGTACTCTTTCGAAAGTCAGTGTAATAGGATGACTGGAGTCTGAACTGGGTTACTAAGAGACGGCAGCCCAACAAGTTAGCCATTGCGCCACAGTGACTGCATCCAGGAATTCAGCTGAAATCTAATAAATTTTATCATTTATTGGGCAATTATCTCTTTGGATTGCGTCATGTAAATGACCAAAAATAAAATATCGAACATTCCACAGAGTTTTGGTTGGAAACAGAGATATTTACTCAACTCTGTTTAGTCTAGAACAATGAAGCGCACTTATAAATGGAATCGGTGATGTGAATTCAAATACTGGACGAACCTTTTTGCGTTTCACTTAGCGCTAAAACCCATACGGAAAATTTGAATCTGTCTCTCTCACCAGCAGTGGGTAAATAGTAGGACAGAATGGGTTTTTAAGCCTTGGTGAGGCAACCAGTCTAGAAGAGAAACATTAGATTCAAAGCAGCAGTATTCAAAGTAAAAATTGACCTCATGGTGGAGAGGTTGGGTAGATAGATACTATGCTGAATAAAGGTAAATGGGAGTTGGAAAGACTGTGCTGCTCTAGTCATTCAACTGATGAAAGCTTGCCGTCTGGAAAATAAATATTCAGAATTTTAACAGGCCTCTAATAGCGGTGTAAGTAAATACTTCAGCCGCAATACAAGTCTGTAAATTTCAAACTGTATTGATATTTACTTATACTTGACTTTATCAAGAGCTTTAATGATAGGAAGACGATATTGCACTAATCTTCAAAGTAGAGAAGATCTGCTCGCCTTGAAAATCAGCACTCGAAATTCTGGTTCTGAGTTTAAACATATACGAGGAGAATTGGTTGAAAATATATCATTATCTTCACCCACCAAGAAAACTTAAATGCTACTAAAGAAATAAAATTTGACTAGCATTTTTTTTTTTTTTTTTCGTTAAAAAGAGACGATATTTACTTTTGTGACTTTACGAATCTACTGCGCATGAGCATTAAGTGTAAAACGCATTGAAAAATCAATCTCGCTTTTGGCTGATCGATTAGGCCTCACCAAATCCGAACGTATACTAAAAAATCAGGGCGCGGCCCAACGCTCTAAATTTTGAATGAAAATAAATACCGATAATTAAGTATCTTCGTACTATGTTAGCTTTTTAGCAACATAAAAAAAAAAGAAAAATCTTTAAAAATGTTGGCGCATTACTTCTAGCAAAATAATTCAGAAATCCTCAACCTTTAAAATAACTGATTTTGTTTTGTCTAACTTCTACATATTCCGCCCTGTCAGCACGAGTTAGAATACGCCGACTGTACCCACTACAGAGAAATAGGACCTCCTCTCCACCCCACCCCACAAAATGGGGTGTTCTCAGTGTAAAACTAAACGACATCTATTGGTGACGCTCCACCTCTGGAGTTCTGCGGATTGTAGAGTCCCCCCTTTACTACTATTACTCCTAGATTTCTTACCTGAAGAGATAATAATTGTTAGTGTCTCATTTATAAGTCGAATAGACTTGTCTAAAAGTTATAAGCTATAGACAAGAATACGTGAAACCACATAACTGTGTGCAATTTATTTGAATCAAGAATTGTTACTTGAAACTATATATGCTTATTATCATTAGTAACTTGAAACTATATAATTGCTTGCAAAGAAATAAATGCCTGATTTAAATAATCCAGCGAGGGTTTATATGCCATAAAACCAACCAACCAACAATGACAGGGCTTATACCGAAGCCCAAATTTTCTACTAGATAATTATATGTGCACTTGCAATCTGTTTAGACTTTTCCTTTTGTTGAACGATCCCAAACACCACTTGGGCGCCATTAATACTTGAAACCATGTAATTATGGGTACATTATTAATATTTGATAGGAATACTTGAAACCATATGATTATGGGAACATTATTAATATTAGGAAGGAATACTTGAAACCATATAATTATAGGAACATTATTAATATTAGATAGGAATACTTGCAACCATATAATTATAGGAACATTATTAATATTAGATAGGAATACTTGCAACCATATAATTATAGGAACATTATTAATATTAGATAGGAATACTTGAAACCATATAATTATGGGCACATTATTGATATTAGACAGGAATACTAGAAACCATATAATTGCTTAAAGAAATGATTATCATTAGATAAGAATAGTTATTTGAAACCATATAAGTATCTATAAATCGTCAGTATCAAGAATAGTTACTTGAAGCGCTAATTATTTACAAACGATAATTGAAATTACTTACTTAAAACTATATAATTGCTTGAAAGAAAAAAGCTGCTTTTGGCATCAAATAATCCTAACAAAATTTGACTTGTAAAACTAGTCAACCACCTTTTTAAACTTCGCAATAAAAACAAACTCTACTTTTGCTAAAACTTTTCGTTAGTTAAAAAAATTAAATAGTCAATTTTAATAACATGTCTGTTGCTTTTTATCTCCAAATGACCCATCCTAGTTACCATTAACATTCTTTTTTCCTGACTCATTTTCAACTGATAATTTTTTTCTTCTTATTTTCCAGAGTAGAATTTGCATCAAATGCATCTTCATTACTTTCACCTGTCCCAGTGGTGTAATGGTTAATGCACTGGGATACGGAATTGTAGTACGCGAGTTTGAACTCCAGCCGTGCTATTTCGTTCACTTTCTGATAAATACCCTTAAGAAAGGTATGAATCGCCATATCCTCCCATCAATGGGTCAAATAGTACCACTATTGTCCTTCTGAAAAGATGGTTTGGGCATTAAATAACTCGAGAAGGTTAATATGCCATTAAATAAGAAACAAACAAAACTTTCGCCTGTTTTCTGACCTTTTACTAAAACCAGTCTTTTTTCTCACTTTTCCTTTCCATAAAACTCGGGTCTGACATTTTGTTTCGTGACAATGATTTTCTAATAGAACTAATGCTGTTGGGACAGAAATTACGAGACAAAAAAGTTCCAGAGGGATCCACGAGAAGTAAAGCGTCATTTATGCAATCCACCAGATCCAGTCAAGAAAGCAAAAAAAAAAAAAGGTAGGTAGGACTTGTCTCCAAGATGCAAGACCAAACGAATAATGAAGTCTTTTCCACGAGATCACTAGCGCTCAAAAAAGCCGTACAAGAAAAAAAGAAGGTTACGAGACGGCTCAAGGCCTTCTAGTAACCTTCTTTCTAAAAAAAAAGATAGGAGCAAAATGCCCCAAAACAGACGTTACTGGGTAGAATGTAGAAAGGGGTTCCTCTAAACACAGCGACAAACACGTTAATGATGAGGCTGATGTTCATGATTCCTGTTTTCATGCCAAATCGTTTTCAATGTGGATTGCAATGAGTCTTTTGTGATGGTTATCGTGGTAGAAAGTGGACTCGGCTAACTAAGTTCAAAACCTGGTTGGGGCTGTTTGTATTTTATATAGCCATAATACTCTTGGGAAAGATATGAATTTAGCCATTCTCCCTTCAGCTATGGGTAAATAGTAGGGTAGACTAGGCTCTTTTGCCTTGGTATAGCAACCGGTTAAGAAGAAGGAAACTTCCGAATTCAAACCAGTTGTATACCTGGAGAGGGATGGGTTCCATCAGTTTATCGCTGCCCAAGACACACTACATGATTTGTGCCCCTATGACGAAACTAAGATATGGGATCAGTGAGAGAGTAAGAATGATGCCAAACAAGTACACTAAAAACATGTATGTACAAATACGTTATTTTAAAATTAGAACAGTGGTCTGAAATATTTTAAGTACTGAAGGCCACATTATCTATTTTACACATTTTCAAAGACAAAATCAGTTTTTTAATGAATGAATAAAATTTAAATGAATGAATAAATCTTATTTAAATCTATTTGTAATTCAGGACACAAGAGAATAGTAAATTTCACAAAGAAACAAAATTTTCTGGCGGCCATAATTTAGAAGACAACAAATCGAAGATAGATCGGTAAAATCTGGAAGAACTCAGCGAGATTCATCAACGTACATATACCTCATATGTCAAAGAAAATGGTATCGATTTTAATTATTGCTAAGAGGTTAAGACATTTTTAATTTCATGATAAAATGAATTTTCAACAGTGTATACTTCATAACCGATCCATTGGCCTAATAGTTCGCGAATAGTTCGGGAGACCGGGGTTCAATCTCAGGTCAAGTCATACCAAAGACTCAAAAAATGGTACTTGATGCCGCCTTGCTTAACACTCAACATTATAAGGTAAGGATCAAGGGTAAAGCGGAGCAATCCAGGGAATGGGGTAGCGCTCTCCCTAACACTAATAGCTATTGAAAAGGGAGTCTTCGGGTCACCTTCGACTAAGGTCGCCAACTTTACATATACTCCAAAACTTCCTCGACAGTTTTGTTCTCGGTCTTCACAAGGAGAATTTCGATGACGTCGTGGTTAACGTGTCAGACTGTGACATTGTACGCGAGTTCGAGCTCCAGTCGCACCTTTATGTTCACTTTTGATTTAATAACCTTGGGAAAGATATGGACCCCCCTTATCTCCAGTCGCGCTGTTACGTTCACTTTCGGGCAAATACCCTTGGGAAAGGTATGAACCCCCTTATCCTCCCAGCTATTGGTTAAATAGCACCACTACTGTTCTTCTAGGAGAATGGCTTTGTCATTAAATAACCTAAAAAGAGTTGATATGCCATTAAACAAAGAAACCAAACCAAACCAAACCTTATCTCCACTTTCTTCTAAAAAGCTTTGGTATTAAATAACCCACATCACAATAAAATATGATCAATGAGATCGATGCTGCTTAAGTCTCCATTGCACAATCTGAATTTGCATGCATGAGGGAGTCAACAAAGTTGATTTTTGGTGAAAGCACTTTTCAAAGGCATGAACCTCAAACCTCTTCAATCATAAATATGTACAATGGAAGTATGAGGAGAAAGTAAGTGAATGTTTATGCAAATCTCTTTGATAATAATTCAACTGTAAAACGTGTATCCCCAAATAGGATTGGGGTCGTTCTCCAACAAAGGAAAACACCTAAACAAATTGCAAATGCATATAAATATTGTCTGTCATAGTTGGTATTTTGGTTTTATGGCATGTCAACCCTTGTGGGATTATTTAATGCGAAAATCAGACTTATGTCTGTCTGCAAGCAATATATATATATATATATATATATATATATATATATATATATATATATATATATTGTCATCCACAGGCAGACTGTTTCGTTCTATCAGAACTCTTCTGTGGGGCTAGACACGTCGGACGCTTGAAGCCGGGATCGAAACCCATCCAACTTTATGTTAGACTTAGTATCAGACGGCTCGGCCAACAAGCGTACCATGTTGGCTAAGGGAATTATAAGGTCCGTTTGTTTACATTTTCATACCCTATCGGATATATATATATATATATATATATATATATATATATATATATACCAGTTTCAAGTACCGAACGATAATCCTGAGTAATCAATAACAGCCTCAAGTAACTATTCTTAACATGACTAATTTGTACACAGTTATATGGTTTCAAGTATTCATATCTAATAGTAATAATTTTAAAATGATCTAGTTAGCCAATAGCTGGCACTTAAACAGGTACTCGCATTGGGACTCAGTGTGTACTTTTGAGTAACGGTAACATAGGATATTCCACACTTCCCAGAGCTCGAAAATTGGAGTCTCATCTCTGGATGCAGAATTTGTTAGGCTCGTTATGGAATTATGTTTTAGCGCATATGCGTGTCATAGTCTAAACTGATCCCTATCAGTTTAGACTATGACACGCATATGCATCTTTGAATTAAGATTATCCTTTGGTAATTATTCATTTGTTTTTAGGAAAGAAAGACAAAATAAAATAATTGATAAGTTGCAAAATTAGATATGAACATAGTTAGATAGGTAGATAGATAGATAGATGTTCAAATTGTGTGTTGAGATAATTTAGTGTATAGGGTAATGATCTCTTAATATCCATTTTTAAATTATCCACAAATTAGTCCCGATTAAAAAACGTAGAAAAGGTTAACCGAAGCCGAACTTATTTATACTTATTTTTCCGATGCAGGTATCATTGGGGAACGAGAAAGGTTTTGGCAAATGAGCCAAAGCTGCTGCGTTTACTAAATATGGGCATGAAAACGTGGTAATGACCTGAAGCCAAAGTTTAAAAAAAAAACGCCTGGCCCGTTTACAACTTTTCTTGTTCTCCAATGATACCTACATTGGAAAAATTGGATCAACAAAAGTTCAGCTTACCGTGTTTTTAACCCGGACTGAATGTTTTCATCTAATTCTTTCTTTCAAGAAATTTTTTTAATGAAATATTTGGTTTTGCTAACAAAATTTGGGTCTCAAAACAATTCTTTTTCAAAGTTTTTGATCCATTTGATTTTGTTTGTTTTTTATTTCTTTTGTTGAACATTTTCAATTTTCAAGGCACATTGCTTTTAGTTTTCTATCTAAGCCATTTTATATATTTCCTGGTCTAGCAGAATTTCTTTTTTTTTTAACTGCCCCATATTCTTATATTTGCAACAAAATTTAGACACGACTGACAGTGAATAACCAATGTCTTTCGCCATGCTCTACTATGGATTGCCTTCTTGAATGAGTTTTACCATCCTTTCTGCTATTTCAATTGACCGTTCTTTTGTTGAAGGCATTTTACCTTTCCATTAAGCATGCCCCACCATTTTGTTGAGGTCTGCAATAACTATCTTTTATTTGAGGACCGATTTGCATATCAAGGTTTCTGTTAGTATTTGTTTTAATAATACAAATTATAAATAACAAAATTATTCCATATTTTTTTCTCAACATTGTATTATTCCATATTTTCCTTCACATTGCTTGGAAAAAATTCTACCATTGATTTAAATAATTTAATCTTGTTTAAGAAATATTTAATGACGTCAGAATGTTCAGCTATTAAAGAAAAACATTTGCCATGTACCCGTTATCTTATTTGCTGATAAATAATAATAATAATAATAATAATAATAATAATAATAATAATAATAATAATAATAAAACACTTTAAGTATACTTATTCCATAATTTTTGTCACGGGTAATCTCTAAAATAAAAAAGGACAGGTTTTGATAGATAGATAGATAGATAATGACATTCATATTCGCATACACACACATACTGACACTCACATATACACACATGCTTGGATTCATATATACACACATACATGCTGACACATATATACACATATATACATACATACATGCTAACACTCACATATATACATATACATGCATACTGACAATCACACATACACAAACACATATATACATGCTGATACTCGCAAATACATACATACATAATGAAACTCACCTATACACATACACACACATATGTTGATTCTCACATATACACATATACTAACATTGGCAAATACATACACATACAAAGATGATGACACCCATATACACTTCCACCTGAACGGGCACTCACATTGACTTACATATAAACTCACTCAAACACACACACATTCACAAATACAAACACTTATTTTGTCTGTCTAAAACACACACATGCATTATCATACACACACATACAGGTTCATACCTACACACACTGACGTAAACACTTTCTGACCTTTTCGGCAAAATTATAGTACAGTTGTCTGATTTTTCACGACATTAAGTCATTTTCGAAAAAGTTTCGCAAAAACAATGTCTGGCGTTCTGCTTTTCTATATTACCAAAGACAACGGGTGCGACAGTTGGCGGGGGTGAGGTAAGAAAGAAGTACTCGCAAAAAGCTCCGTGTATTTTCACCATGGGAAAAAAATGTCATAACTAGTTTCCACCGTCTCCTTTGAAGCAATCCACTTCGAAATGTATACAATGATCTCAAAATAGCTCGCTGCAGAAATCCAAAGTATATTGTTCGCGCGTACATTTCAAAATCTTCCAAATCCGTGGATATAAAATTACGTCTATGCAGTGCTATTGTGTGCACGAAATTTTATTTACTTATATATACTTGATATATATCATTTATTTACTTGTATATACTTAATATATATATATCATTTTTTTTTTACTTGTGATAGTTATGTACGGTACCACCTGGTTTGATGCTCATAGACGCCAAGAACTAACAGTCACCAAGAACCATTGATGTGTCTACGCTGTTCTAACTTAGATATATATCGTCAATATCGAGGTGTCTTTATGTATAGATGTAGCAAACTATATATATATATATATACACACACTTTTATATCAATTAGGACCCAATGAGAACAGAAATTAAGATTAGTTTAGAGCACTTAATAAGCAATTCCTCATATATATATATATATATATATAATGTGCGTGTATGTATGTATATATGAGTGTCAGTATGTGCGTACATATATATATATATATATAAAGGTAGGTTGCAAAGTTCATATGATGATGTCATATCTGGTGTTGATGACGTTTTATTACAGAAGGGATCTAAGCACTGCAACACCGATGGAAGAAGTGTGTGAACTTCAAGAGGGGCTATATTGAAAAATAAACCTCATTTGAGAGTACCTTCGTCAGTCTATAAACTTTTCAGCCGACCCTCATGCGCGCGTGTGTGTGTGTGCGTGTATACGAGGCTACATCAATAAATCCATAGCTTGACATGCAGTCATAAGCTGAATTTTTACCGGAAACTTTTGCAGTATAATTATTGATTGGTCGAGAAGACTTGGCTTAGGTGCCATGACAAAAAGAAACATTTTTTTTTAAATAAATGTTTTGTAAATAATTTTTTCATTTCTAGTTTACAAACTTATTGGTGTACTTCCGAGATTATATATATATATATATATATAACTGGAAGAAAACTCAAACATAATTAAATTGTCATTATAAATTAATTTCGGTAAAGAATATAATCTTCGTCTCTTCAGATGACTTACACGCTAGGAATATATAACAATAGCCATGCTTCGAGCACTCCCGTAGATTTATATGAAATTCTGCATATATTCTATACACAAATGATCCATACGCATTGTCTTCGGACGCCGACTGGATATATATATATATATATATATATATATACAAACGTTTAAGAGAGAGCGTTTTCGATCATATACATATTAACTCAAATTACTGCCACTTTCAAGGACTTAAAAGTAGAGCAATTCAGGGAAAGGAATAGCGCCCTACCCTACACCCCAGTGTAGTAGCTATTGAAAAGAGAGCCTCCTGGTCGCTCTCGACTACGGTCGCCAACAACTTATTAAAAATAATCATAAGAGGGGGGCTGTTTCGAGGAGTGAGTAAAAATACATTGATTTTAGATTTTATCGTGCTCAACTGGCCAGTATTTGAGCACTTTTTGATGAATAAAAAAAGCTGTTTCAGAAATATTTATTTATTCAATGATGTATAATGAGTTGACTCAAAAATAATTTACGTTTTGATAAAATATAATTTATCTATGAGAAATTTAACAATGAATAAATGTTAATCAATAGCATATTTGCCATTATTTTGAATCACTTCTTGCTTGTTGATTCCTCTCAAGTAAAATTTACGCTCAAGAAATTTTTCAAAAACATTTTCATCTGATCTTCTTGAAATAATTGGTGTTATTCAGAGAATTTTGTAGAGAAGGGAAAAGATGGAAATCGCTTGGTGCAAGATCGAGTGAATATGGTGGGTCGAGTTGAATAGACCAACCAAAGTCCAATAATTTTTCCTACCAGATTCTTGCTGAATGTGGCCTTGCATTATCAAGGAAAAACACAACGTTTCCCTTTTTGACAAGTGCAGGACATTTTCTTAGAAGATTTTCATGCACACGTTGCAGCATTTGAGAGCATAAGTCTGCATTCTCTGGTTGTGGTTTTAAAAACCCAAGATGAATAAAACAACGATGATCCCACCATACGCACATAACTTTTCTTCCATGAAACTCCACTCTTGGAGTAGGCTGTGGACATTCATCCTTATAAATCCAATGCCTTTTGCGTTAAACAATGTCATAGAAGAACAATTTTTCGGCACCTGTAATGATATTCTAGAGAAACGAGTCATTTCTCAGCTTTGAAAGGAAACTTGTAATTATGGATATGTGATCTTCCTTATTTTTCCCTTTAAGAGAATGAGGAACCCAAACACTCAGCTCGCTTACTTTTCCTATCTTTTTCAAGTGGTGACAGATTGTTTATTGGGATGTTTTGAGGTCAAGTGCTAATTCTCGAGTACTTTTGCACGCATTCTATACCATCAGTTCTATTAAAGTACCTTGATCAATATCTGATGAGCGTCTTGGTCTGGTTTCATCTCTCTATAATTCATCGTCAGAATAAAACTTTAGAAACAAGTTTCGGATTTGGCAGCCTGTAAACATATAGATAAGTAGATAGAGGACAGAGAATGCTTCAACCGTGTAACATCCGGCCTTCTTGAGAGGCCAATTGATTTGAGTGTACATGCTAGAGGAAATATATTATTTGCATGTTGTGGTTTTTTTTTTTACCTTCTTAAATCGTTATTTGAAAATTCTTATATATATATATATATATATATATATATAAATGCAATTTTATTTTGAGTTACAGGGTTTTAGTGTTGCATAGTTTGTTTACATATATATGTATACATTGCATCACTCATAAATCAAACGTGGTTTGAAATAACTCACCTGAAGATCGACTTCATTAAACTCTAAGTCGTGAGATTTTTTATATCTTAAAATATTTTATAATTGATATGTTGTGATATTTGGTTTATCTTTTCGTTGTAATCAAAACTTTTGTGTTATAATTTTATTGGTTTTACTGCCGTTTTAGATCTTATCAAATGGTGAGCTAACAAATGTTAATCATATATATACGTATATATATATATATATAGTCAGAGAGAGAGAGGGGGGATCTGCGCTTAGTGAAACAGTTGTCGTTGCTGGAAATGGAATCGACAACTCAAGTTCAAACCCTAGACGAGGCTGTTTGCGTTTCACTTCGGGCTAACGCATTTGGGAAAGGCATGAAACCATCTCTTCTCCCTCTAACTATATCTAAATAATATGGTTGTAAGGCAACCAGTCTAGGAGAAGAAAAACTCCAGATTTAAACCAGCAGTACGAAGCTCGAAAAAGAAATTAGCTTTATGTCACATCCTACTCGTGGCGAAGGGGTTGGGTAAGCTCACACACACACACACACACACACACACACGTGTGTGTGTGTGTGTGTGTGTGTGTGCGTGTGTGTGTGTTTTATTGTGAGTTCTTCATTAATACAAGATTGATTTTGAAATAACAGACGAGGAATGTTTTTATTAATTCATTCATTTATTTGTTTGTTTAGTACCTTTTCTTGTTTACATACAAGAGTATGAATTTCGAAACCCATTAAGTATAAATTTTGTCCAAATGTTTAAAATTGCTTTCAACCATCACTCTGGAAAAAGAAATTAGATTTAATTCGTTTTTGATTATCAAATTCGGCATTACAATCCAAGAAACCCCTGACTGAATAAGATCTTTATTTTGGGAACTTGGATTTTAAAAATATCCAACATTTAGCTCAGCGAAGAATTCTGGCAGTAGGTCGTCTCCTGCGTGACGTCATCATAACTCACAACTTGCAAACGCTAAAAAAACTGAGTTTTGAAAGTATGTAAAAATCTTTTTCAAAACTTAAAAAAAAACAACAAAAAAAACTAACCAACTGTTTTTCCCAGATCTTGATAATAGTCAAAATATGGACCGAAAGTACCAGATCTCAACCTCGATGACAGAACAATATTTACATTCATGAAATTTATTACCAATGTGAGTTCTCTTTTGATTTAGACAAATTCTGTACATATATATATATACACACACACACACACACACACACACACATATATATAGATAGATAGATAGATAGATAGAGAGAGATTCATATATATATATATATATATATATATATATATATACTGTTTTGTTAGCCAATGACCCGGGAGACAGGGGTTCAATCCCTGGTCGAGTCCTACTTAAAAAATGGTACTCGATGCCTCTTTGCTTAACACTCAATATCATAAGGTACGGATCAAGAAGTGGAACAATCCAGGAAAAGGAGAGGCATCCTCCCCTACACCTCGGTGAAGTTGCTATTGAAAAGGAGCCTTTCGGTCGCTCTTGACTGCAGTCGGCGAACTTATATATATATATATATATATATATATATATATATATCCAACTAGTTTAACAGAATGCTGTCAACGATGAAGAGTCTACTTTGCATATTATATATACCTTTTACTTCCAAATTCATTACACACACATACATATATATACACATACGCATACATACACGTATAGACACACTTGCGCGCACACACACAAATACGTATAACTACACCAACACATGATTGAGGCTCATTCAAAAAATTCTAAGCCTTACCTACAAGGAACATGGTTAAATATTGTTATTGCAGCTACATTCTACCATTTCTTATAAAACTAGAAAACTCTAAATTAATTATTCCCGTTTTATAAGAAGTGGTAGCGTGTTGTTGCTACAAAAATATTCGGCTATGGCTCTTCATTCTGGGTGAGCCAAAAACTTTTTGAACGACCCCTGTATATAAACACACACACACACACACACACACACACACACACACACACACACACACATATATATATATATATATATATATATATATATATATATATATATATATATATAACTTCTATCAAAAACATTATCCCCACAACAAAGTATTTACTTTGCGTATTATACATACCTTTTAATTCAAATTACATCACGCACGCACGCACGCACACACACACACACACACACATATATCACATTTACAAAACTAATACATGTACATGTCAGTATGCCTGAATGGGACGCTTTTCACAGACTTAACAGATACTATACTTTAATCTTTTCAAATGTGTTGAGAACCAATTTTAGCCAGAGAGTACAGACACCACACTGATCTTAAGCAGAAGTAACTCATCCATCTTTTTGCGGATAATGCACTGATACATCTCTGTATACATAATTACACTTGGTTTAGCAAGTGATTGTTTCGCAGTAATACGGCACCCCATGAGGAGCAGCTTCAGTATTCAAGCAAGTTTGTCAACCATTTCTGTACGGTAGATACTCACGTATTTACTCGGGCCTGATCTTAATCAGGTCACGAGGGCAGGTTACTCAGTGAGATTCGAACTCGCTACTTTGGTAACAGTCTACCAGACTTCTTTGCTAACTAGTGATTCACAGGGGATTACATCATCCTGTCGTCCGGCTTTCTATTATTCCTACAAAGATTTGATCATTACTATTTATTGTGTGTGTTTCTAGCAATACACTGTACTCAAAAAACATGTCTAAATATATGAGAGTCTTTCCGTTGAGTAGTGGTTAGCATCCTAGACTTGCAGGTTATTATTAGAATCGTGAGTTCAATCCTCAATGACTGCTCCATACCAATTAGATAATTATTTTAATAATTTTTTCATTAAATAAATGACTATAAGCCCACATACACACATTTAAAAATATTATTTGTCTGCTTAACAGTGATTAACAACACAAAGGTGCTCTACATCCAAATGATAGAATTTAAATATATTAAAACCGTTTACCTTAAAAACTGTTCGACATGTCTTAACGTTTCATGCAACAAGGCTCAATAACCTGTCAGACAATTGCTACATGAAAATTTTAGCTGTGGTGAACAGTTTCTGGGGGAATTGGTTTTAATTCATATATGTCTGTAGAGAGATACACATTTAATATATATATATATATATATATATATATATATATATATATATATATAGAGAGAGAGAGAGAGAGAGAGAGAGAGAAAGAAATTGTTCTAATTTTTTTCTTTGCATTTTTAAAATTGATTATAACACAGAAGATACATCATTACATATTAACAATGCCCTGGTGATGGTTTAATATAAATACCGAAACATTTGACAGTGCCAGAATATTCAACTGAAATAAACTCAGCCTCTGAACCCTTGTTTTGGGGTTGTTTTTTTTTCGTTTTTTTGGGGTTTTTTAATATTTACTTACACACACAGTGTGTGTGTGTGTGTGTGTGTGTGTGTGTGTGTGTGTGTGTGTGTTCGCTTAATGTAGATATTAACATATATATACGCATCTCTCTCTCTCTCTCTCTCTCTCTCTCTCTCTCTCTCTCTCTCTCTCTCTCTTCTCTGTCTTCTTCTCTTCCATCTGATAGAGAGATAGATATTCGCTAAACTTGGTTAGTAACAAAATATAGAAGCTCCAAATAGCTGACCAATTTGTTTTTCCCAAAACCTTTATGAATACATTCTTGAAATGATAAGTATTTTTAACTGTCGACGCAACAACTGAAATCGGCAAAACTACTTCCGAGAGTTGAAGACAACTAAGGTTACTTGCTATCACTTGATCTGTACCCACTCTCTACTACGTGCGTGAAAGATTACATTGTATTAATAATATGGGAATAGTGAAGAGAATGCTGAAATTTCAAGCAGAGTTGTTGTCACTTGAACGCCAGCAAACCAGTTCCGGAAATTTAATGAGCGAAATGGTTTCTTTAAAAATATATGTGAACATAGATAGATAGATAGATAGATATGAATAGGGTTAAACACATAGATATGAAAGTAAATTTGGAAAAAATCCGACGGTATGGAGAAAGACTAAAAAACAAAGTAATCCAAAAGTGATAAATTTATTACGAAGGAAAGTCGATCCATCGTTATATCCAACTAGTTTAACAGAATGCTGTCAACGATGAAGAGTCTACTTTGCATATTATATATACCTTTTACTTCAAAATTCATCACACACACACACACACACACACACACACACACACACACACACACACACACACACACACACACACATATATATATACACTTGGTATCACCTTTTTCAAGTCCTGATAAAGGTTTATTCAAACCGAAACGTTTTGGCGTCGACTTTCCTTCATTATAAATTCATCATTTTTGGATAACTTTGTTTTTCAATTTTTTATCCACATAGAGATGAAGAGACCGAGATAGATAGATAGATAGATAGATAGATAGATAGATAGATAGATAGATAAGGTACGACGAGAGAAAAAATTATAGAAAATTAAGTTATTTCATGGAAGAGTGATTCGTGAAAAGTCCCGTGAGACATGGAAAATCCTGGGAAAATTAAAAAATGACCAAAGTGATCAATTTATTCAAATTCCATGAATTTTTATGGAATACCTCGTAAAGAACTGGTGAAACATTACTTAGAATTGGGAAAAGATTTGTTTTCACTTGATCCCTCCGCCAGCGTACACTATCAAATTCTACGGGATTGAAAATTTGTTTTATACTCTGTCTGTAGGGGTGTGTGAAGATTAGTATGATCTCTATTTATGTGGGTGCATGTGCACATTAATGTGTATAGAATACCTAAGATTTTGTACTAAAAAATATAAATCAAACGATTTTGTAACAATGTGGTCGCTTCATCTTCAAAATGCGAAAACCACTAAATAGATAACTCAATGAATAAATAAATAACACTTCACTAAAACACCATGTTGCATTTATAGAGATCAATATTTACAAAATATTCATAAATCTCTCTCTCTCTCTTTCTTTCTCTCTCTCTCTCTCTCTCTCTATATATATATATATATATATATATACACAGAGGAAAATATAAGACGACTGTTTATATATATATATATATATACATATATTTATATATACATGTAAACAAAAATATATATATATACACATATATACATATGTATACATAGACATACATATATATACACACACATATATATACACACATACATAAATATATATACACACACTCACATATATACACACTCCGACATATATATATATATATATATACACACACACACATATCTATGCACTCACACACACACATGTATATATACACTCATACATATGCACACACACATATATATACGCATATATATGCACACACATACCTATATACACACATACATTCATACACACATACATATACACACACATGCATTATATACACACACATACGTTAAACATATATAAATATACGTATAAACACATATACTTACATACATACGTGCATTATGTACACACACATGCATTAAACACATATATAAACATACGTATAAACACATACACATTCAAACACACTCATACATACATACATACATACATTTTGGAAAATATAAAAGACACCCAATGGTTGTCTGTCAATTTTTTCTGTAACAACAATATTCAATATCCAAGATTGAGTTTTTTGTATATCAATTTTTTTTAAGCAACAATCAGTTTCTGGCGATAATGAATCCTGATAATTCTACAGAAGCTATCGTTATAGAGAATTATTTTTTGTATTTCCTTCCTTTTCTTTATATATATATATATATATATATATATATATATATATATATATATATATATATATATATATAGTGTGTGTGTGTGTGTGTGTGTGTGTGTGTGTGTGTGTGTGTGTGTGTGTGTGTGTGTGTGTGTGTGTGTGTGTGTGTGTGTAATAATTTACTTTTCTCTTTACGCTTGCTAACAACTGTTGTTGGGTCGGATAGGGTGATATTGAATGATAAATTGTAAATATTTCTTCTCAGCGCAACTGTTCGACGTACGAAACCCAGTCAAATAAATAAATGGAGGAATAAATTCAACATTTCGAAAGCTGATTGTCAGAACAGGCGAACTCTCCTCTCTTAAATATTGGCGCAGTACAATCTTCTACTAGAAACTAATCTTATAGGTTATCAATTTACTTCCACTGCCAATTGTTGTGTACATTTTTGCGAGAATAGACCCAACACTTTTGAACTTTATATCGTAAATGGAGTATGAATGTATTTATAAACATTGATGTAACTGAAAATGTTTACTACCCTAAAACAAATAACACGTTTCCCAAACCACAAATAGAGATATTGTATGAATACATATATTTTTTTTATCGTTTCTTCTCACTAGGAACGCTACAGTTGTTGCAGATACCAACAGCGTCTCTCTGATTCAGTGCATATAAAAATCCCTTCTTTGTTGTAGCTAAACTAACAGTAAACGTGTTAATTTCTCTCTCTCTCTCTCTCTCTCTCTCTCTCTCTCTCTCTCTCTCTCTCTCTCTCTCTCTCTCTCGTGAGTGAGTGAGTGAGTGAGCATCTTGTTCTTGCTTAATGCAGATTAAAAGGCATCTTCGTTTATTCAAATATAATCAGTACATATCTTGCAAAATGACGAGCTGTAAATTAAAATGTATATACATTTAAATTTGTACGTTAAAATGATTGTACCACAACACATACTCACAAGGTATCAATGAATAGTTTATATGTTGCAAATCTGGTGAATAACGATAGAGGATTTATTAGTATACGTAAACAAAATCATGCCCACTTTAATGATATGGTTTTCAATCAATCTTTGAATCAAGGAGGTATACATATTTTAAAAACAGTCACTAATGTATTGTTTTCTGTCAGGGATAGCTGACACTGTCATCTCTTCCTTGCGAATTTTAAAATGCTTTGAATGTAGATTCACACAAGTAATTTTCTTTAGTGTAAAATATAAACGAATATTTTGTCTCATTATAACGTAAACAATTTTTAAATGTTTGTTTACTGAATAAGTCGTTTTTGCTGTTAACAACAAATAATATATTTTCGGTAAAAAAAGAAAGAAAAGAAGATGAAATAAAACACAAACATAGGTGTAAATGTTTACCTTTTAGTTTTTATTTACTTGTTTATTTTTATTTATTTATTTTATTTTTCATTTATTTTTCTGATTTTTAAAAAAATCTTGTTGCATATAAACGTTATGATACGTTTATGAATACTAGCAATAGAAAACCTATAATCATACATGAACTATCAATAATTTATATAGATTACTTAAGCTTTTATAATAATGTGTTGCAGCCGAATAATTCTGCTACACAAGAAAACAAACACATTTTCGACGGGCTCACTTCTAATAGAAAAGCTTATCACAATTTTACTTATATCATTTTTTTTTTCTTTTAACACAAGACGCGGAAGGATTACTACTACACTTTTGTGTACACAACATACCAATCATAATTTCCACCACTAAAACATTGGAATTTTCTTTTAGCGCCTTATATAAGAAAAAAGAAAACAAAGTATTTTCACATTACCTGCACTATTGATACATTGTCATTAAACACAAGTTCATCAGGAAAGCGGACCCGGGGTTTGCCCGGGTTCTGCTTAGCAAACAAACTAGCTCTTCGGCTCATGGCCTGTGTTTTTCTTCTTTAAGGTTTGGGTCACTCTTAAATACACGCTCGTTCGCCCCTATCTGTCCACTGTGTGTAGATTTCGCTGCCCTCTGGTATCCACAAAAACAAAAAAAATCAGTCGGTACAGTATTAAAATATCCTCTTCTTGGCAAAGTTGTTGTAATCGAAATAAGATTATATTCTCAATTCCAAGGGTTTTTATATAAGAGAGAGAAAGAGAGGGAATGCGTTTATGTTGCACGCCTTTGTTGTTGTTGTTGTTGGTGGTGGTGATGGTGTGTGTGTGTGTGTGTTTGGGGGTGGGTTCGTTGGTATAAAATAACTGCGTGTGGCACAGAACAACTACTATAAGAGTACAGAGAATACAACGTTTATAGTAGACAACAACAACGACGGCGGCGGCGTCATGAACGTAATACAGTGAGTTGTGTACCACAAGTTTCCTAGAGTGAAGCCTGCCTGTCACGAATCAAGGGAGAAAGACAGAGGGAAAACGAGAGGAGAAAGAAAGAGAAAGAGAGAGCGAAAGAGATGAAGCTGGAGCAGAAGGAGGAGGAGAAAGTAGGTTTTTTTTTTCTCCAACTAAAGAAAGAGTATAGTCATGTAAACATCCTTGTTATAAGTAATGTATGATGAAGAGAGTCTATTTTGTCCAAACTTTTCTAACCTTTCTCTGTATATGTAGTCGTCTGTACTTGTGGGTGCGTTTGTGTACACACCAAAATTATTACTTCAAATTTTTTTTAAATCTGAGATGATAGTGGTCGCCTCGCAGAGGAGTAAATAGTTAGAAACCTCAAAGATTTAGTTT
>OY757937.1:26200518-26330518 GCA_963585895.1 Sepioteuthis lessoniana
GTGTGTGTGTGTGTGTGTGTGTGTGTGTGTGTGTGTGTGTGTGTGTGTGTGTGTGTGTGAAAAAACGAAGTATTCAGAGGATGACTTTATTTATAGTTGAATTATTTGCCCACGTCAAGGTTTCGTTTATGCTTGATTTTTTTTTATTGAACCATCATGAGGGCAACATTAATATGCGATGTTGTAACTTCTGAATTATATTCAATTTCAAAATGAAGTGAAAACATGAGAAAAGGTTTAGTATTCTATGACCGAAAGTAGCGTTCTGTTTTAACAACTGAATAGCATAATTAATGTTCTAAATCTATTCTAAGGCGTAACGTATTAGCTAAAAAGTGTTTATTTATTTATTAATGTATTTATTTATTATGTAGCTGTTTATAATTTGGAAGAATTATGATTAGAAGTGTTACTGAAAAACATTAAAAATGAATATAAAATTAAAAATAATGATTAATGAAATCTAATTCAAATAAGGAGTCTTGTAACTTTTTTAGCACTAATTTGACTAAATGAGATAAATTGAAAAAAAAATCTTTATTGAATAGCATTGTATTTAGAAAGAATGCGAGATTAAACAACCTTTCTGTATTTTTTATTATGTAAAAGCTTTAAAGATTCCAAATATTAACATTTTAGAATCTGTAAAGTTGTAATTATTCTCTAAATCATGTTTGATTTATAAGAAAAGTTGCATAAAAAGTGTGCTCCATACAATAATAGCAGTGTAGGTATAAACCTAAAAAATATTGGGATTATGGACACGATAAATTTGTTACTTAAATTTCATGTTTTCCACACTCTACCGATACGACCGTCTGAAGAGAGTGAAGTCTAAGTAACGTACTTATAGTGCCCATAATTCTAATACTTTTAGGTTATATATATATATATATATATATATATATATATATATATATATATTGTTGTGGTAGGAGTAAAAATGTATATAATCGTTTTTGTTTGTGGATTTGCAGTAGACTTTAAAAGTTAGACTGTTAGGGGATTTGATAATTACGATGTTCAGGAATTGTATGGTGTTATTTGATTCTTTTTCATATGTGAGGTTGATGGATGGTTCAAACATATTTAATTTCTCTACGATCTCTTTAATACTAATGTTTTGGGGTAGGAAAATAAGTATATCGTCAATATATCTATTTGCTAGGTAGTCTGTATTTAAAAGAACCGGATTCAAAAATTCTGGAAATAACAGGCTAATACCACGCTAAGTGGGTTTCCCATTGGGGGCCTGATTTCTGTTAATAGAATTTATTTTTAAATTTCAAATGTCATGTTTGTTATGTGTTTGCAGATTTTGATTAAGGTGTTTATGGGGAGTGATGAGTTGGATCTTAAGTTTTTCTTAAGTGAGTTGCAAGAAAGTTGGGGCATTTTTGATGGGTATATTTGTGAAGAGAAAAGTTATATCTAAGTTGTTTATAATTTTGTTTTGTATATCAATGTCCTTAATTTCATTAAGTCTCCGGAGTTTACACCGTGTGAGGGGGCTGATTGTGACGAGTAAGGGGGTTAGTATTTTAGCTATGGCGCGAGCTATTTTGTGGGTGGCACTACTAATGCTGGAGATAATGAGTCGTGGGGGGTTTAGTTTGTGGATTTTGGGTAAGCCATATAATATTGGGATTGAGAAAAGGAAGAAAATTCGGAAAATCAAATTGATATGTTTCGCTATAACAACTTTATCATAAGATTTTTTCTGCTTAAGGTATCCTTATAGCATAATATGTCTATTCAATGTTCTGTGTTGTATTTCTTTTCTCATACATATATGTGTGTGTATGTGTGTATGTGTGTGAAAAGAGAGATAGAGGGAAAAATGTTTCGACCGTATGTTTTTTTGTTTTGTTTTTTTTTAGTGATTCTTGTTAAACCTGACTATATGTGAATTTCACTACATGGGATTGAACTCATTTTTAAGCCTTTACATCTAATGTCTGGTTATTCGTCCGTGTGTGACATTTAACCAATACCCGACGGTGCCAGAACGTGATACATGGTCAGTTTAATGTAGGGACCGCGCAGGAAGCAAGCTTTTAAGAGCGGAAGAGAGGAATAGTTCCACTTTGTTGGCATTCCCATTTTGGGGTGCCTCAGGCGCCGGTCAATAAAACTAAGCTTTTTTGCGAAGACGAAGTATCAGGTGTTGCTTGAAGAAATTTCCCCACTCAAGCTGAACTGATTTTTTAACACACAATATAACACGAATACCAAGTATGTGTGCGTGTCACATCCTGCTCTCGCATGGAGGTTGTTAAATTTCCATGTACTTGGAGCTAAAATAGGAAGACCCAATGAGGATCGAATTCACAAGTAATGGCTTACAAGATTACTTGCTAAGTAGTAATTTACTAAGATTTTTACGTAGATGTGGCACAAGGTCATATGAATGGAGTACCCAACGAGATTTGAACTCACTTGTGAAGGTTTGCTAGTCTAGTTTGAAGGACTTTGCTAACTAGATATTTTGTGACTCTAAGGTAGTTTAGATTTTGTTACTGTTTAGCGAAACATTTCTTTAAAATAATGATTAATTTTATACATGAGGTTGGTTGGTTCATTGGTTGATTTTACCGCTAATTTATATCTGAAGTCAGACTTCTTTTTTTTTTTTTTTTGTGTGTGTGTGTGTGTGTATGTGCGTGTGTGTGTGTGTGTGTGTGTGACATTTATAATAATCATTTTGAACGTGGCAGTCACGTAACTGGTGGATTCATGCCTTTCCCAAATTGGTAAAGAATTATATAAAAAAAAGGCAAGTTGGTGACTGTAATCGAGGACGACCCGAAGGCTCCCTTTTCAATAGCTACTACTCCCTTCCCTGGATTCCTCTACTTTACCCTTGATACGTACCTTATAATGCTGAGTTTTAAGCATGGAGGTATCAAGTACCATTTTTTCAAATCTTTGGTATGACTCAACCTGGGATTGAATCCCAGTATCCCGGACCATTGCCGAACACTCTACTAACTAGGCCGATAACAAATCTCAACTGAAATTACAACTACTACTAGTAGTAGTAGTAGTAGTTCTTTGGGAGAGACTCCCTGGCGTTGTGGCTAAAGTGCTGGACTGCGACATCCTAGTAAGCGAGTTCGAGCTCCAGTCGCTCTATTATGTTCACTTTCGGACAAATACCCTTGGAAAAGTACGAACTACCTCAATCCCCTGCTAAGAGCTAATTAGTACCACAACTGTTCTTTTACAAAGATTTACAAAGATGGCTTTGGTATCCTTGTTGAAAAAGAACAAATGTTAATATGCTATTAAACAAAGAAACCAAACCAAACTAAAGTAAATCTTTGTACTCCTATTTGTTTCTTTAGGACCTTATTATTTGATAAATGAATTATCAAATTACCTGTGATATAACAGGTTGGATTTCACTCTAATGACTAGATATATGGGGACATTGTTAAGTTCTATCGATAAGTGGGGGGGGGAGAATGAAACAATAATTGCAGTTTTATTTTAGCGTTAATTGCATATGAACACGGAGAAAAAGACTTTTCTTTTCTTATCACTAATCACTGACTTTACCGATACTGGATCGCATAACTTTAGCCATTATATGTTAGTACCATTGAAATAGAAAAGTGAAGAAGACAAAAAGAATCATTGTACTTTTTTAAAGGAAGAACCAAAGGGAAAAACAGAGGCAAATTAGATTTAGATTGATCGATTGATTGATATTAACGGAATCTTTAACGGTCTAGGGTTATTTCATACCTTGTGGTTAGGCAATTGCGTTCATCGTTTGTTTATATCTACATTTTTTTTATGTAGCTGTTCTCAAGAGGTATTTATTTATCTATTTATTTATTTTGCACACGGTATAATCAACTACAAATAATTCTTAACTGATCTATTTGATACATTGATAGGAGCATTACAGGTACTACCAGTCCAGGTCAGAGTGGACCTTGGAGTAACAGGAATAAATGGGTACTCCACACTCCCCAGATCAACAGAACTAGAAGTTCACCATCAAATGCAGTTTAGTGTTACACTCAGGACATCTCTTTTTTTTAGTAGGGGTCTTACTTCTCAGCAAGGGACACACTCAGCGTATTCCAAGACAAGGCGTTACTAAGCTTAGAATCGTCTGAAACAATGTCACAATCGTGGAGTACTCAAGGAGGATCGAACTCGTTGCATTTATAAATGTACCCACAAGTAGATCTTACTAACTTGATATACGGCAATTTCCTTAATAGATGCGTATTAAGGTGAACGTAGTTTGACACAAGGCCATAACTATGGGGCATTCATTAAGAATTAAACTCAGAACACCACCGAATGGCTTACCGAGACCAGCTTACTAACCCCCCTCTCTCTCTCTCTCTCTCTCTCTCTCTCTCTCTCTTGCTCAGCATCTCTACATAGAGGTAAGACTTCCCCGGCAAATGTCCTGGATATTACACTAAACAATCTGATGGTGAGGTTCCATTAATGCTGGAGCTTTGATGAATGCGGAGTACCTTTCATTGTTATCACTCCCAGGTTCACTCTGACCCGGAGTGGTAGCACCTGATAGGGTCCTATTAATGGGCCAAATTGAACTAAATTGCGTACTTATGCTAAATTGAGTTGTTTGAAATAGAACTGTATTGACATTTAAATTGTGTATTTATGCTAAACTGAATTGTTTGAAATAGAACTGTTTTGTATGGTAAACTAAATTCTTTGAAGTAAAACTGTTATGACATTAAACTGTGTGTAAACAAAAACAATATTTATACTAAACTGAATTGTTTGAAATAGAACTGTTTGACTTAACTGAATAGCTTGAAATAGAAATGCTTTTGACAATTAAACTGTGTATTTATGCTAAACTGAATTGTTTGAAATAGAACTGTTTATTTGTATACAAATAGATTTGGCATTAAATAACCTACAAAGATTGATATGCTATAGAATTCAAACAAGCAAACTCTCTCTCTCTCTCTCTCTCTCTCTCTATATATATATATATATATATATATATATATATATATATATATATTCGTATTAGAACCTCTACTCATTTTTCATTTTCTCTATGCCTCTCTCTCTCTCTCTCTCTCTCTCTCTCTCTCTCTCTCTCTCTCTCTCTCTCTCGTACACAAGGTTTCTCTCAACATTTAACTGGGTGCCCTCTGAGCACATTGTTAACTATTCCAAGAATCGTTTGGATTATTTCTATATTTCTATATTTGTTTTTTTTTTTGTTTGTTTTTTTTTTTGTTTTGTTTTGTTTGTTTTTGTTGTTTGTTTTTTTTATTGCCACAACATTTTAATCTATCTCTTTCGACCTTCATCAAATGTACAACCAGACAACTTGGAATTGTACTTACACATCACAGAGTAATAGAATCTGCCGTAACCAAAATCACCCTTGGCGTAATCAGTTGGTATTAGAATTTCGTAACAATCCGAAATTCAAATCGTGCACTTTACGTGAAATGTTACTTTTTCCTTCCTTTTTAATATTACTATTGTAGATATAACATTCAAATACTTGTAAAACCTACAATATCTATCGAAACACGAGGCCTGCAAATTATATTGCTATAGCGCACGGCAGAACAGTTTTCGTGACTAATCTTTTCCTAAAACTTGTGTCATTTGTCACTCAATCTTGACCACGTTTTTCCCTAGAGAAAAGTTAAATGTGCTTTATTATTTTATTTGCTTTCATTTCAAGATCAAAAGCTCAAAAGTAGAAATAATCCAATTTTATACTCATTTAAAAAAGTAATTACAAAAATAAAAATAAACATTTTTAATAAGAATGTTTGTGATATCTACATCATCTTGTTTAAAGACTTACACCGGTGAAGGGGTAACTGAGTTATATTGAATTAACTTACACAACAGAACGTAAGGAATACTTTTTGTTTCATAACACAAGAAGGGGTACATTTGACAACTCTGATTGGTGTGGAGGGTGTATTTGACATAACAGACAACTAACTCTCACAACAGAACATGAGGAATTCTTTTTGTTTCATAACACAAGAAGGGGTACATTTGACAACTCTGATTGGTGTGGAGGGCGTATTTGAGATAACAGACAACTAACTCTTACAACAGAACATGAGGAATACATTTTGTTTCATAACACAAGAAGGGGTACATTTGACAACTCTGATTGGTGTGGAGGGCGTATTTGAGATAACAGACAACTAACTCTCACAACAGAACATGAGGAATACTTTTTGTTTCATAACACAAGAAGGGGTACATTTGACAACTCTGATTGGTGTGGAGGGTGTATTTGAGATAACAGACAACTAACTCTCACAACAGAACACGAGGAATACTTTTTGTTTCATAACACAAGAAGGGGTACATTTGACAACTCTGATTGGTGTGGAGGGTGTATTTTAGATAACAGACAACTAACTCTCACAACAGAACATGAGGAATACATTTTGTTTCATAACACAAGAAGGGGTACATTTGACAACTCTGATTGGTGTGGAGGGTGTATTTGAGATAACAGACAACTAACTCTCACAACAGAACATGAGGAATACTTTTTGTTTCATAACACAAGAAGGGGTACATTTGACAACTCTGATTGGTGTGGAGGGTGTATTTGAGATAACAGACAACTAACTCTCACAACAGAACATGAGGAATACTTTTTGTTTCATAACGCGAGAAGAGGTAGATTCGACCACTCATATTGACATGGGGAAAGATGACCTTGACATAACAGACAACACAAATAAATAGAAAATCATTAAAAAAATGTTTGAGAGTCGATTGTTTAAATAAACACAAATTATATTTGTTATTTCTTTTGATATGATAAAGCTCTTATTTTTGCTTTTGTTTTCTCTGTTTTAATAATTATTATATTACAATTTATGGCAATTTACCCATGAAAAACAAAGTGGGAAAAAAATCTAACCAAGTGAAAACGGAAAAACGAGAATTTACCAAAAATAAAATAGAATTTCGGAAAATGTATCCATCTATATTTTGTAGTAATTCACATATTCCACTTACTATCATATGCACGAGGGAATCCTCGAAGCGGAGTGACTAGCATGCTCTACTGCGACATCTGAGTAAGCGAGTTCGAAATCTAGTCGCGCTATTACGTTCACTTTCGGACAAATACAATTGAGAAAATTTGGCACACTTTTATCATACCAGCTATGGGTTAAAAAGTACCACTACCGTTCTTCTACAAAGATAGCTTTGGCAATAAATAACCCATGAAAGTTGATATGCCAGTAAACCAAAAATATAAAAATAACAGCCAGTCAGTGATATCACAGATTAGCATTATAACTGATGGAAAACATGTTCCTGTCCCATCTTATTTTTAGTCTACTGCGCCTCTGCCCCACAACGTAATGGCCCTTTAGAGTTCTTGAGTCCGAAACTCCTAATCTAAGTTTGAGTTCTTTGTGGCAAAAATTATGTGCCAATTGGCAGTGTACATTTCTTATCAATGACCATGCTGGTTGAATCTGACCATCTTTAAGAACATGGGCGATATTCATGTTTCCTTTCAGAGAATACATTCTAATATTTTAAAAATCTATCGAACAGATTCAGCTGTCCATCTGAATCTTTTTATATCTATCGATTAATCGATCGATCAGTCTTAACCTGTTTAGTTCAGGAAACAAGATTCTTATAGAAGATTTCGGACCTCAATGGCTGTTGCTTCTCCAATGTAACTTCCTATCGCAAAAACCTTAATTTAATATCTTTTTCGTTCTGAACAATACACAGATCTAACTTATCTATAGAGTAATATTTAGTAAGCTAGACTATTACGACAACGGTGACTTTGATCCTCTCTAGGTATTCTACATCTGTCCTATTCTGTCGAGCACACCTTAGAAAATCTGCTTGAAAGAGATCATGTGCTATCTTACTCAGTCAATACATATATATATATATATATATATATATGTGTGTGTGTGTGTGTGTGTGTGTGTGTGTGTGTGTGTGTGTGTGTGTATCGGTCGGTTAATTTCTATCTATCAACCCCAGTTGGCTACAGAAGCAAGGACGTTCTTCCAAGGGCCCCTACACATGGACTTGCCAGTGTTAGCTAGCCAGCAAGAACTTATTTATATCAGCTCCGTGTGGAAACAGGATGTAGTTTGGAAGACCTGGCAGTAGAGATGGATGATAAGGACATATGGAGAGAAGGAGTAAGGGAAATTCATGCAGTCAGCACGACTTAATGACAGATAGATCGATATATATATATATATATATATATATATATATATATATATATATATATATATATATCATTAAATCGGAAAGATACAAATCAAAGCGTTAAAAAGATTTTGAAAAGTGACTTCATATTCGTGCAGAAAATCGTAAAATAAAAAAATATATTAAAACTAAAACAATTTTTAGAATTTGAAAAGCTTAACGCTTTTATTTTAGAAAAAAACTTAGTAGAAATTCATATATTTTAGGCTCTGTTACTCTTCATTTAATTCGTCCTATCAGTGGGACGAAGATTAACCTGACCGTCTCCCTTGCAGTGGGGTAAGCAGGCTAAAGCTCCAGATTTAGAGATCTTAGGAGAGTGTAGTACCCCGTTATGGCCATTACTCTCAGGTCCACTCAGAACCGGAGTGGCAGTACCTGTGAAGGGTTCATTTATGGTTCAAATATTACAAAAATTATTGGATCATGTGCAAAAAAAAAAAAGAAAAAAACAACACACAAAAAGTGTAAATTTAAACGTACACTGAACGTGATTCCTTAACCTCTATGTATAGAATAACCCTAGACGGGTTTACATGTCGTTAAGATTGATAAATCAATCAATCGGCGTTATGTAATCTTTTTAATATTTCTGGGAAAAATAGTTATATGTAATGTTATTTCCTCCAATTTGGCAAAGTCGAGTAGCCCTTCCGGTAACACTTAAAAGTGATCAATTTTTTTTCTGTGTCAGACGGTTTATACATATCTATTCCCGTTTGCTCATAAACAAGTCCATCGATATTCACTATGCTTAACTTAGTACAATACAAAGTCACAAGCATGGAACAACAAGTGATCAAAATGGTCTCATACACATTTTCCTATTTACATTGTCTAATTTTCTCTTTCCACTTCTCTTTCTTTTTATAAGCGTTCATTATATCTTCATCTCTATTTATTCACTTCTTTTTATTTAACAGAATGCACCCCCCCTGATACATTATCACTCTCTTATTCTCTCCTCTCCTTTCTGTTATATCCTCTTTTCTTTCTTTCTCATTTCATTCTATTCACATTATAGATATCAAGTTTTGAAATCTATACCCAGTTTGTGCGGCGTCTCATTCTGTACCCGCCTTCTTCCTCGATGCTAGGGTGCCTCTCTGAGCAGGATGGTCACCAAGAACTGACAGACCAATTTGTAAGTATTAGGAGTCTGACCCTCATTGAATGCTTCACAAGTGTGGTTTTGAATTAGACGAAACGAAGCTCAGTCAATATCCTCCTTCCATCTTTTTGCTTCCTTTCTCCCAATACTTATTCATTTGAAAGTTTCTCTTCCCAGGGAATGAGAAACTATTTTATGCCGACCTTGAAATCATGACTATCAGCATTTACGCTATTTTTTCTTTTCTTTTCTTTTCTTTTCTTTTCTTTTTTCTTTTGTTTTTATCGTGCCTTTCTTTCTTTCGTTATTCATTTATTTCTGATGCCTTTCTTTCTTGTGGCTTTCTTTTCTTCATCATTCTTTCTCTCCCCACTCCCATTTCTTTCTTTTTTCTTTCTTGCTTTCTTTCTTTTTCGTGCATTGCCTTTTTTTTCGTGATTTTCTTTCTTTCTTTTTCGTGTTTTTCTTTCATTCTTTCATTCTTTCATTTTCGTGCCTTTCCTTTTTTATCATTCTTTCTGTTTCCATTTTCTTTCTTTCTTTCTTTCTTTCTTTCTTTTATATTCTTTTCCTTTTTCATTCTTTATTTCTCGATTTGTTTACCTCGTCATTTCTCAATCATGTCTTTCTTTTTTCTTTCTTTCTTTATCATTTTTTCTGCTCCCTTTTCCTTTTTCCCCTTCTTTCTTTCTATACAGTGTCTTACCTTCTTTCTTTCTTTCTTTCTTTCTTTTTCATTACATCTTTTCTTACTCTTTTTCTTTATTTCATTCCTCATTCTTTCTTTTCATTTTATTTCCTTTCTCATTCTTTTCTCTTTCTAGCTTTTCCTTTATTTTTCTTTCTTTCTTTCATTCTTTATTTATCTTTCTCATTCTTTCTTTTTGTCATTTTATTTATTTTTTTAATACTTTTTCCTTCTTTTCCTTCGTCTTTCTTCATTGTTATTTCCACTTCCGTTTTTGCTTTTCTCCTTTCTTTCTTTTTTCTTTTTTTTTCATTTCTTTCTGCTTTATCTTTTTTTTTTTTTTCATCTGTTCAACTTATTTTTTTCTTTCTTTTATATCTTGAACTTTTCTTCTTCTTTCATCTCCCGTTTTCTCTTTATCCCTTTGATTAATTTATTTTTAAATTTAATTTTTTTCTTTTATTCCCTCTTCTTTTTCTGTATTTATTTATTCGGTTTTCTTCTTTCTTTTCTTCTTTAGATCCTTCTTACTTCATATTAATCGTGGCTTTTTCTGTTTTTATTTTCTTGTTTTAATATAAGGGAATTTCGGACATTTGTTTACATACTTGCATTATTAATCACTCAACTTCTCCTTTAATGACGGAGGCGAGAGATGTCATATCGTAATCGCTAATATGCCAGACTGCGAACACTAGGTGATGAAGTCGCTTTTCTCCCCAACAATGGGTTAAAAAGTATCTCTTCCGATTGTTCTTCCACAAGGATGGTTTTAACATTAAATAATCCATAAAGACTGATATGCCATTAAACAAAGAAGCCAAACCAATCATTTAATGATATATTATTAGTTTTTCAGACCAGGTCTAACTGGTGGATTTTTGCTGAAGTCTGAGAGACAGCAAGTCTCCTCATATCTCCAGGACTCTTCTAAGTATCTCAACTGATTTGAGTAATGCTGTGTTCTGAATCGTGTTAATTCTTCCTCTAATCTCCAGTCCATCAAGTTTCTTTTCAAGGTTCTTAGGGCCTATTCGAAGGGCCCCAACTACGATTGATATCACTGTCACTTTCATGTTCATCAGCTTTTTCAGCTCTCTTGCAAGGTCCAGGTATTTGTTCGGCTTTTCGTCTTCTTTCACTCAATGGTCTGATGGCACAGCAAAATCCACTATAAGGACTTTTTTTTTCTTCTAATTAATTAGATTATTTTACTCCTTTGAGAGTTTTTCACACAAGCGTTTGCTGATGGTCTCTCAGTGGAGTTTGAGTGACAACAAGTCTCCTCAAGTATCTCGGACTCTTCTCAGTCTTCTGGCTGATCTTAATAATGCAGTAGTTTGGATGGTCTCCACTCGCCCTCTTATTTCCAAGTCCTCCGGTCCCTTTAATACTACTTTGGTGACTGTACCGAGGGCGCCACTGAAAATTGGTATCACCGTCACCTTCATGTTCCATATTTTTTTCTCTTTTCACTTTCCTTACATTTTACCATCACTAAATGTCAGGTGGTCTAGCCGTAATTAGTTGATCTGTTTGCATCTCAAAATCTCAGAGAATTGTTTGCGTCTCATTTTCCTGGACGGATTCTGGATTGAACATATACCATTTGTTCATATGGTCGAATTTAAACTTCTTGCACAATTCCCAGCGGGTAACCATCTGTATCCAGTCATGACTAGTCTTATATTTATTTTGCCCTAATTTACATTTTTTAGCTGTGTGATTGATCGTTTCGTCTCTGTCACCACATAATGTACATCTGCTGTTTTGTTGCGTCTTGTCTATTCTTGTTTTGACATAGCTAGTCCTTATGGCGTTGTTTTGTTCTGTTATAAAAAAAGATTCAGTTTTTCTCATAAGGTTTCTCTCTCTTAGCCATGTCCAAGTTTTTTCATGTGAGATTTCGCTTGTTTCTTCCCATTTTTGTTTTTGGGTTATTTTTTCTGTTGATGCTTGTGCTATCTGTATTGTTTTTAGTCGTTGTAATCAGTCTTCCTCTGTGCTTTTTTTTTGTAGTGTTCAAGCCTTTGTATCGAATCATCAACGCTACCTTGAATGCTGGTGAGTCCTCTTCCACCTTCTATTCTTGACACATACAGTCTGTCTACGTTATCTCTGAGATATTAGGCCTTATGCATCGTCATGAGTTTTCTTGTTCTCAGACTCATTTGTTTAAGTTCTTCCCTCGTTCACTTCAAGACTGGTCCCAATTTTCTTAGGAGGGAATCAACACAAATGTTTATCCCTTTGATGAGATTTCTGCTATATAGTTTGGTTTCCAGTAGTTTCCTCGTTCTCCTGAGATACTCTTTTTGATTTTTTTCTTTCATATCCACTTGTTTTATGGTGTCCACTTCCAATAGTCCCAAGTAATTGGTAATTCTATTCTTTCTGGCATGTTTCGTTACCCGGTTCTCATTATTTGTATGGCACATTTTTTATACCAAATTCCATCCCTATATCTTGACTTTATATTCTCACTGTCTGTGTTAGGGTTTACAATTCGTTTTCATTTTTGACAAACAGTTTGTATATTATGTTATTGATCTTTTCTTGCGATTTATATGAAGTTTGTATCCGCCTGAGCACTTCCTAAGTATGGGATTGAGTGGTATCATTGCTATCACAAACAGTAATGGTGATAGCGCATCTCCCTGGAAGATACCTCTCTGGATTTTCTCCTCAGCTAAGCTTTTTCCTCCTGCTGTCAATTCCACTCACCAGTTTTCCGTGGTTGTCTCGAAAAACATTTTGACTTCACCGGATATCTTGTACATTTTCAGACAGTCTATTATCCAGCTTTGCAGCACCATATCATATGCTTTTTTGTTGTCAATCCACGCCATAGCTACGTTTTTCCATCTCGTTTTCCTCTCCTTGAGGATGTTTTGATTAATAGCTCTCCGGTTCCTCTGTTTCCCTTGCGGCATCCTTTCTGTTAATCGGGAAACAGTCCGCGGCTTATTAACAAATAGTAAATCTCCTCCATAATTTGTGCTGTTAGTATTTTCCACGTCATGGGTAGGCAGGTTATGGGTCTGTAATTGTTTGGAGCAGTTCCTTTGTGAGGGTCTTTCTGGATCAGAGTGGTCTTTCCTTTGGTTATCCATTTGGATATGTTTGTTTCTTTCGATAGCCAGTCTGTCATGGACGGAAGTCAGAATCGATGTATGCCAACATGAACAGGAGTTTTTCAATTTGGTATTGTTTTTAGTGATGCTCTAAGTGAATCGAGAAGTTTCTTCGCCTTTAGGTTTTCTTCGAGTCCTTGCAACTCTTTTTTCCTGTTTTTAATCCATTTTGTTTTTCTATTATGATCTTTCTGTTCTCATATTTTGCTCCAAAATTGTTTTGTTTCCCTTCCCTCCGGTTATTGGTATGTCTTCGCACGTTCTCCCCCTACTTACAGGTAGAATTTTCTTTCATTATTTTGGAATGTCCTATTTTATCTTTTTAGTCTTCCTTCTTTCGCCAGTACTTTCTGATTTCTCTGGGTCCAGTCGGCTGAGGCTGTAGATTACACTGATTGTATCTCTGCAGAGGCGTAAGCCTCCCCCAACGAGTATCCTGTATATGACTCTAAACAATCTGATTGTGAGCTTTTGGAAATGTGGAGTACTCCTTTGTTACCATCGCTCCCAGGTCCACTCTGGCCCAGAGTGGTAGCACCTCATAAGGTCCTATCTATTGGTCAAATAGAACTAAACAGTGTACTTATGCTAAACTGAATTGTTTAAAATAAAACTATTTTGTCATTTAAACTGTGTACTTATGTTAAACTGAATAGGTTGAAATAAAACTGTTTATATGTATAAAAATGGATTTGGCATTAAATAACCTACTATATTGTATCGTTTGTTCTAATTGTGTTGTTGCATTGCTCTTTTCCTCCAAACATATTCTCGCGTTTTTCCTCTGTCTTAGCATTTTTGCTTGTTATCTCTGATTTCTTATTCGTGTTTCCAGTCTAATTTCCCATCCAGGTTTCGAATTTCTGTTCGTGCTCTTGAAGACAACCCCAATTTTTTCACATTAATTTCGCTTCTGCATAGATATTAGTTCATTTAATTCCGTGATGTTGCTCATCGTTTACTTTTTTCAGTTTCTGCCTTGACTATTTTCTAGTCTTTGTTTCTTTATTATTATTATTATTATTATTGTTGTTCTCTTTTATTATTACATTTACTTTTATTTTCGCCTCATGCTAGTACCTATTGGAGTTCTATCTATAGGTTGAATAGATCTGCTTGAAAATTATTAGTATTAGATAAGAATACTTGAAACTTTGTAACTGTACAAACAATTGTTATTAGATAGGAATAGTTACTTGAAACCATATAATTGCATATGAATTGATTATTACCATTTGATACTTGAAATCATATGATTGGATATGAAAAAAAAACTGACTTCAGTATTAAGTAAGCCAATTAACATAACTGCATTAATGTTTGGAAATGAATAATGCCTAATGTTTGATTGTCAAATGTTGTACGAGAAATGATAAAATCTTAAAAAATTCTTCCATGTCTGTACTACTGTATGGTTACACCACTTGGATTCTTACGAAACGCAAGGAGTAAAAGCTAGATAAGAACTAAACAAAGATGACACGTGTTGTTTTCAACAAAGCTTGGAAGCAACATCTTACAAAAAATGCTAGGATTACTTACTAATGCCCGACATAAGTGACATTCACCTATGGACACAACAGTGATCTAAATCATCAAACTTTATCTCAGAAATTCAGAAAACTAGCAAAACTTACATTCACCAGCTTTAAGCGGACATTGGGTGCCGTCTAGAAGACTTACCATAAGCAATGGCCGATAGGGGCGGATGGAAAGAGAAAGTCGAAAGAATCTGTGTTGTCTGCACGCTTTGATGATGATGATGATGATGATGGTCTTTGATTAAGAATAGAATTAATTCTAGATATGGCCCAGTCTGCTGGGGCTGCAGAATACACCAACTGCGTCTTTGCAGAGGGGTAAGACTCCCCAAACAAGTGTCCTGGATATGACTTTCAACAATCTGACGGTGAAGCTCTAGTAATGCAGGAGTTTTAGGGAATGCGAAGTACCCCTTTATTGCCATCGCTCCCAGGTCTACTCTAGCCCGAAGTAGTAGCACCTGATAGGGTCCTATCTATGGGTTAAATAGAACTAAACCGTGTCCGTATGCTAAACTAGATTGTTTGAAATTAATTATGTGTAAACAAATGACTGATGTTTAATTGAATTGTTAGCGATACCTAGCAATACTTGAAACCATTTAACTTTGTTTACTAAACTGAATAGTTTGAAATAGAACTGTTTTTACATTTAACTATGTGTAAACAAGAAAACTGTACTTAAAATTAACTGAATTGTTTGAAATAGAACTGTTTATATGTATAAAAATGGATTTGGCATTAAATAACCTACGATGGTTGATATGCCATAAAATTCAACCAAACCAAATCATACATATTTAATATATATGTATAAAAAGGATTTGACATTAAATTACCTAGAATGGTTGATATGCCACAAAACCCAATTAAACCAAATCATATATATTTAATATACATGTATAAAGAGGATTAGGTATTAAATAACCTACAATGGCTGATGTGCTATAAAACCATACCAAACCAAAAAAAAAAAAAACTCATTATAAGTAAAAAATTCTTTGGTGTATACTTACGTAAAGGTGATCCTGTATTTTCTTAGACGGATACTGGATGAGGCATCTAATCTGTTGGTTGGCAGAATCAACTCCCAATTATAAGGTGTACTAATCGTGATTCAACATTTACATCCGCTTCTTTCTCGTGATTTTTTTGTTTGTTTGCTTTTCTGTTTTTTGCTTCTTTCTTTCTTTCTTTTTTTTTTCAATTTTTAATTTTCTTTTAATCATATTGGAAAGAAGATAGAAAGAATACAAACTAAATGTAGCGTAAATTGTAAGACAGGTGGCAAAGCTCTAAGGAGGTTCAGTATCACTTGTTCTCGCCCTCACAAACCCTAAAGCATCTTGATAGGAATGGCAGATAATAAGTAATACTCTCTGTTTTGAGTACCTCAAACACATGGACGCACTGATACTGACTTTTTATAAGTAAGAATCCACATCACTAATCAGTTTGTTAGTTGTTGTCATTGTTCTTGCTTTATTTTGTTGTTGTTGCTTTTTTTTCAACGGTTCTTAAGATAAATTCACCTTCATAACAATCTATTCTACGTCTTTCTTTCTCTCCTAGGTAACCTTTTTCTTTATTGATGCCATCTTTTCTTTTATTTCTTTTATTTTTTTTCTTTTTATTTTGCAGGTCGCACTGCCTCAGGTTAAATGTTCACTATAGATTCAAAAGCAACAGGAAACCAATAACATGTTAAATTTATTTTCTTTGTTTCAATGACATATCAACCTTCACGGATTATTTTACGCTAAAGCCATCCTTGTAGAAGAATGGTGGCGGTACTTTTTAACGGTGTTCAAACCTTTTCCAAGTGTATTAGTCTGAAAGTGAATGCATGTCATAGTCCAGCATTTTAGCCACAACACTACCAGGACTCCCTAAATTAAACGCTTGCATATTTGAATTTTGTATTTTTCCTAAATCTTATTGTTAGTAAGGTGTGCTTTAATTCCTGACCACTCCTTTTTATGCTATACTAAAATTATTTACAATATATTTCTATATTAAAATCCCTATCAAATCATCTATCATCGTCATCATCAAGACGTTATAACAGCACGGACTCCTTTGTTAAGTCTTTTTGACGGTACCCGGTGTCCGCACGTCACTTATGCGTTCGTCCATGCTTTCTCTAACGGTGCTCAGCTTGTCTTACCTTTTTTAGAGGGTTTGCGAGATGGGAGATAAGTGGCCGTATAACTGCTGCTGCTTTTTAGGGTGTTGCTTTCTGGATTTGTCCAAAACAAAACGCAGCATCCTTGTGTAGTTACCATTTAACTTTTCTCTAAGCTTTTTATAAGTGTTCAACTTGTGCAACCATGCTATAGAACTGACACGGCTGCTATAATAAAAATTATTTACAATGTATCTCTAGAGTAAAACCAGTATCAATCTATTTATAATATACATATAAGTAAGGAAGTTGGCGACCGTAGTTGGGTGCGACCTGAAGGCTCCTTTTCAATAGCTGCTACACCGAGGTGTAGGGGAGGGCGCTACTCCTTTCCCTGGATTGCTCCACTTTACCCTTGATACATACCTTATAATGCCGAGTGTTAAGCAAAGAGGTATCAAATACTATTTTTTAAGTTTTTAATATGACCCGACCTAGAACTGAACCCCAGTCTCCCGGACCATTGGCGAACACTCGGCCCACAACTTGTTTTTATTCTTGATATTCCAATTCTTTCTAATTTTCAGTGAACACTATACCAACTGAATCCAAAAACTTTCTCAAATAAATTTTATATGAATAATTTTGATCAAATTATCGACCTCCAAAAGATTCCTGAATAGTACTATTATTGTTCTTCTACAAGGATTGCTTTAGCATTAAATAACCGATGTAGATTGATGTGCCATTAAAAACAGAAGAAGAAAGAAAGAAAGAAAGAAAACACCGAGCTCGCCCCTACCTGACGCCCGTGGCTGCTTTGCTCCTGGCTGAAAAATAAGTGAAAATTTAGAATACCATAATTTATTATTTGGCAGCCCGATTGACTGTCTTGTTAAGAAAGAGTGATGTAGAAATGAGACTTCCCAGGTTTTATATACCCAGGTAAAGATTATGGAATGAACACATTCACGGGATGTTTCTTTATTTTGCTGTAAATTAACTAATTATAAATAAGACCCAAAATATTTTAACTGAACATTCTGGCTTCATAAAATTTACCTTAAACAAAGTAAATGAAATTATTTAGATTATTTGTATTTTTTCCAAGCTATCAAAATATCATGTAATAACCTAATGTTTAGGAGGTGCCCGTGGTGTAATGGTTATCGTCGTAGGAAATGGACACGACGACACGAGTTCAAATCCTCGACGCGACTGATTGCATTTCACGAAGCACTAATACCCTTGGGAAAGGTATGAATCCAATTATTCTCCCTCCAGCTATTGGTAAATAATCTCTGAATTCAAACCTGCTAAACTCTGCTAAAAAAATTGACCTTGTGTCATATCCTGCCCGAACGGAGGGGTTGGTAAATAGGATAACCTAATGTTGAAGAAAACAATTATAGAATTCATTAATAAAAGTTTGCTTTCTTTGTTTATTAACCATCCTGAGTTATTCAATACTAAAGCCGTCCTTGTAAAAGGAATACCAGTGATACAATTTAACCCATAGATTGCGAGTGATAAGAGGGGGGGGTCATGTCTTTCCCAAGTGAACATGATAGTGCGATTGGATTTCGAAGTCGCTAATTTTAGGGCCTCAATCCAGCACTTTAGCCATTACGCTACGGGGGTCTCATTAATAAATAAAAAAATATAAGAATCAATATTTCGTTTCTCCTCTTCAAGCTTTTTTGACAATCTTAATTATTTCAGGGATGGATTTCACTAATTTAAAACAATATTCTTTACCAAAGCGGTTCCAACTTTCCAGAAGAGCAGTTTATAGATCTTTTAATTGTTTTGTCGATTATTGGTTTATTTACTGCTAAATAAAAAAAACAAAAAAGCAAAACAGGGTGAACATTCTCTAAGTGTGCTAATTCCATAACTTTTACCTGGGGTTGCACTTCGTGTTTGTGACACAAGTACTGGTTGCTAGGGTATTAAGGATTAGGCACTATTGTTGCTAACGTATTTTTCTATCAATCATAATACTATGAATAACTTTCATCTTCTTAAACCAATGTCAACATTTCCTAAGTGTTTTCTTAGGGATGATTATAGAATTATCAACTTTCTGAATAATTATCAGCAATCGTCATATACCTATATACGTAATCGTTAAAGTAAATGAAAGTTTTGATTTTTTTTTATATAATTCCTACCTGTGACAGCGTCTGTTAGATGATTTGTTTCTTCTTAATAAATCAAACCTGGGCACCTTGTGTAAAATGATGGTTGACTAAGTGGCCTCAGGAATCAGTTCCGCCTTCATAAGATGCCATATAACTGCCGGGTTGGGAAACATTTTCATGTTTAAAGATCACTTTGAAATACATCAATAAAGCCGCACTTAATAAATTCTCGAATGTTTACAACAGAATCTAAAATTTAAAATACTCTATTATCCTTACAATATATATATATATATATATATATATATATATATATATATATATATATAAACTTTAAAATGAATTGGTTCACAAGGGAATTTGCGTTTCGATTATTTATTTTTAGTCAACACGTGTTTCTGACATTTTATGTTGTCTTCTGGAATTAAATGGTTAATTTAAGTGTCCCCACTGGTTTTTATAGTAGAGACTGTTTTGATAGGGTTGTGGTTCTTTTTAATTCCAGGATTTGTGTCTATGATGGTCCAGTTCGAGTTAATTGTCTGTGACGAACTTTGGTCTCCGTAGATGTAATTTCTCTCTCTCTCTCTCTCTCTCTCTCTCTCTCTCTCTTGTGTTTGTGTGTTTGCGTGGGCGTTCGTGTCCATGTATGTGTAAATACTTTCGGGGTTTTTTTTGTTTTTCTTTTATTACTCTTTTCCCCCAAATCATCTATGATAGTTGATATGTCATAAAATTCAACTGACTTCTAATCTTCCTCCCTGACTGATGCTGTGTATGCGTATTGTGTGAGGATAGTTAGGTTCGATTTAATGTGAGTTTGATTTTAACTGTTTTTTCCTTTTATTTAGAGTATTGTGTAGTTGTCAGTTTGATATGTTGGCATTGTTTTAAACACTCCATGACTGCATTGTAAAGGTGTTTTGAAACATAGTTTTCTGTTTTCTGTTAATTTAAAATTACTTCTGTGTAAGGATATCTGTTATTTTTTAGCTTGCGTCGACCCTATGTATAGCTTTTTTACCATTGCAACATTCGATTATGTAGACTACGTTTTTTGAATTGCAGCTTAAATTTTTATTCATTATGAATGTCGTTTTGGGGTTTTCGAAAGTATAGAATTTTCTTTCTATCATTTTATTGCATACTGCACATGTCTTATTCTTGCATTTTGTGACTCTATGCATTGTGTGTTTCCCAAATATAGTAGAGGTAAGTAATAATATACAATAACAACAATTAATCCTTGATCACAATGCCTTGGACAAGAGAGGAAATAATATTTTGTGCCACTACTTTTTTTGGAGACAAAATCATTCAAAACTGTCTCAAAATAGATGCAACCCGTTAATAGGATGATTTATTATTGAGACAATAAACTCAAATAAAGATTGCATTTCCTGGAAGCTGATATAATAACAATTAAAAAAAACATTGATTTTATGTCTCAAAGGATGCATTTTTTGCAGGACGGGTTTCAAATGACCGCCATTGCGCTAGTCTCAGTTATAAACCGTTATGGGGCGCATACATTTTGAAACACCCTGTATAGGCCATGGCATTTTTAACAAATTTATATTAGAAGCATACGTGGAACTCACACTTCAAAATATATATGTATATATATATGTTTGTTTTTAACCAAAAAATAAAAGCATTCTAATCAGACTGAAGGATGTACGAATGAAATTTTTTAGAAAAATTCTCCAGATGGAGTTTAATGTCATACCAAGGACACAGACATACACACAAACACACACTCATAGATAGATAGATAGATAGATATGTCTTTGGTATGACACTAAACTCCATATGGAGAATTTTTTCTCACACCCTCCTGTCTGATGATTGTGCTTTTGGTTTTTGGTAAAAAACAAACAAATGAACAAAACATGAAACTGTCAGTAACAGTAATCAAAGGGGTTATGAGGTAAATAATTATTTTGGTTTTTATACTGCTCTGCTCACCGGCTCTCAAGCACTTCTGTTTTTGCATAATGCTTTTACTAAAACGATGGTTTCTTCGTATATCGTTCTTGCTTCATATATATATATATATATATATATATATATATATATATTAGATTAGATTAGATTATGTTTTATGAAAGGCATTGGGATAACAAGTTGTTAAGGAGGGCAATTTTGATCGGTCTTTCAACGAGGCCGTACTTGACATTTGAGAAGACAGCATACGACCCTAAAGTAGCAGGTTTCCCATCCCTGTGCTGGATGAATCGGATGCTTAGTAAAGACATCTCACTGGAGGCGAAATTGCTCTCAAGCCAATCGCACAAATAATTAGAACTGTAGTGCATTCGATTCCCAGCGGGTGTCCCACTCGTTTCCCCTTTTGCCAGGGTAATTTAAGGGCAACAAATAAGCATTTATTCAATTTTTCATCAGTTCGTATTGACTGAAAATAAGAATTGTTTATCGTTTTGTTTCAAAAGAAAAAGTTTACTCAGCGTTTAGAGTAAACACACATTTAAATGCAGCAAGCTTGCGGCGAAAATATGTTCACGTTAGGAGAAACAAAATTATAAGCAAATTAATATTTCAATGAATATTTCTTTGTGATGACGTAAAACACTTCAGTTTGAACTGTAGATATAACGTACTTTTGGTAATCCTGTCCCGAAATATGATGACACACTGTCACACACGATTTTGGATGTACCGTAGAGTAATGATTATCGTCGTGGGAAATGGACACGAAAACACGAGTTCAAATCCTCGACGAGACTGTTTGCATAGTACATAGCGCTAATAAGTAAGTAAGTTGGTGACCGTAGTCGAGGGCGACCAGAAGACTCCATTTTCAATAGCTACAACAACAAGGTGTAGGGGTCGCTACTCCTTTCTCTGGATAGCCCCACTTTACCCTTAATACGTACCTTATACTGCTGAGTGTCAAGCAAGGATGTATCAAGTACCATTTTTAAAGTCTTTGGTATGACTCTACCTGGGATTGAACCCAGGTCTCCCGGACCATTGGCAAAAACTCTACCCATTAAACCCACTATTCTCCCTCCAGCTACGGGTAAATAGTAGGGCAGACTAGCTTCTTTAGCCTTTATTAGTTAACCAGTCTAGGAAAAGGAAAACTCTGAATTCAAACCTGTTAAACTCTGCTTAAAAATTGACCTTGTGTCACATCCTGCCTGTACAGAGGGTTTGGTAAATACATACCGTTACATACCAAAAAAAAGTTAATCATAAAGTTTTCGTTTATAACACGCACCTCTAAACTTTGACGTGAAAAATCTGGAAAAATAGTAAGTCCTGTACACTAATAATTACAGCATCTTGGAACTTTCCGGAGTTAACTGTTCATAAACGGATATTTCCTGTTCTGTCGTTGAGGGAGAATGAGACAAAATTAAGGTTCAAGCTTTATCCAGTTTCATCTCTTTCCCACATTTCTCCTCTTTTGGAATTTTGTCTTGGGACCCTTTTAGAATTATATGAGCCCCAGCGAGCAATGATGAGTGATGGGTTTTATTTCCTTTTTTTTTTTTTCCTTTCTTTCTTTTTTACCTTTCTCCTACCCCTCGTCTTTTTCTGATCGTTATTGGCATTGCCGACCACCTCTTTTTCTTCTCAAAAAGTCTTCGTCTCGATGTCAACACTAACAACAGACACTTACCGATTCAGCCAAAATTGTGTTTCTTTTCTTTCCTTTCCCTTTTTTAATGTTTGAGGGGGGGATGCTGTGACCTCTTGAACTTTGAACGCTTTGTTGATAGTTCTAGCCTTTAAAAAAATCTTACCTATTCTAAATTCCTGTGTTGATACTGATACATACCCAAGAAGGGCCGACTTCACTTTACTAGCAAATTGGTTTGAGAGACGGGCTTGTGCTACTAGCTATTTATCAAGCTTCGTATTTACTTTACTTTTAAACATAATCTCCTCCTTTTTTTACTGCTTTTAATTTAGCATTGAATGTGAATCGAACATTATACAGGGAAATTTTCAGAGGAAAATTGGACTAATGACTATATATTAGGCGAAATGTAAATGTTTGCTGTTATAAAATTCATTTGGATATGTCAATATAGGTAAATGTCTTTTTCATAGCAATGTTGGCAGGTGGACCACAGAGTGAAAATCAAAGAAAACGAGAAAAAAAAAGACCCATACTTAGACATTGCCAAAGAACTAAAAAAAAAAAAGCTCTGGAATATGAAGGTGACGATGACACCTATCATAATTAGTACTTAGTTGTCTAAATTTCTGAGACGAAGCTTATTGATTTTTATCATGAAGGGTTTTCGGACTTTTGTCTTCATCTTTATAGTTATTTCTACAACGTTTCGGTCGATATGTCCTCCGGCCTTCTTCAGGTATTTGTCGAACTCGGGAACCAATAGCGTAACGGTTATAGGCGTTGGTTCCCTAAGCTTCTAAGAAGACAATCATCTAGAGGTTGCAGGTTCAATCCTGACAGCAGACGAGTAACAATACAGGAATACTTAACATTTGTACCCGGTTATGGCTAACGGAATCAGAACAGATGACCCCCGTAGATTCAATAAAGGACGTAGTTCGAAGTTCCGTGTAGGTTTCCGATTTCGAGAAACACCTGAAGAAGGCCGGAGGATATATCAGCCGAATCGTTGAGGAAATAACAATAAAGATGAAGACAATAGTCCGAAAACCCTTAATGATAAAAATATAATTGGTGCATTTAAAAAGATCCCCAAAGGCTTGGTAACTAGGCTGGAAATTGGAGGACGAGCCGAGACCATCCAAACTACTGCATTGTTAAGGTCGGCCAGAATACTGAGAAAAGTCCTGAAGACCTGAGGAGAATCCGGTGAAAAGCCATCAGCTAACGCTACTGTGAAAAACTCGCATGGGGTAATATTTTAGGACTATTTTAGTCAGATATGGTGATACTGGTATTTGTTTCTATGGCTTTGAAATAAGAGATGGCTGCTAATTCGATTGATTTCTCGTGCATTATCATGTTCATATAGTATTATTTTCAAAACGATCTAAACTTTCACCTTCCGCTTCATTTTATTAATATTTTTATTATCATTCGTATATGATTTTAGTCGCTTTTGAGTACTTTCTGCCTAACAAAATGATTCCGTTCTTCTTGCTTCTCTATAATTTATTAACATTGTTAAAAATCATATGCTTCGATCCGATTTTAATGAACGTCATTATTATCGATTGAATGATAATAAACGGGTCACCTAATCCCAGAAAGAAGACTAAACTTAGTTTTAATGAATAAAATTTAGAGGATTTTGCAAATCCAGTCGACCTCAGAGAAAAAGAAAGCGAAAAGATCAGCAAATACTTGGACCTAGCTCGAGAACAGAGACAGTAGTACCAATTGTATTTGGTGTACTTGGAACGGTCACCAAAGACTTTAAAAATAAGGCTGCAGTAAATGGAAATCAGAGGAAGAATCGAGACCATCCAAACCTCTGAATTGTTAAGATCGACTAGAATACTGAAAAGAATCATGGAAACTTGAAGAGACTTGCTGTGACTTAGATTCCAATAAAAAAAAAACTACCTGTTAAAACTGGTGTGAAAAAATAGTAATAGTTCGAAAGGAGTACAAGATTAGGCACGACTGGGTGTGAAAAGTGATTCACTGAGAAGTGTGCTAGAGATTAGTATTTGACCATACAACCAAATGGTATTTGTACAAATCAGAATCTTTCTTTAAAAATGAGATACATAAAATTCTTTTGAAGTACAAATAGATCACCTAGTTCCAGCTAGAAGACCTGCCATAGTTTTAATTAACAAGAATAAAAAATTTGCCTTTTAGTGGATTTTGCCGTTTTAGCGAACCACAGAGTGAAAAGTAAACAAAAAAGAGACAAATTCCAAGATCTTGGCAGAGAATATAAAAACGCTGTTGGAGAGGAAGATAGCGGTGACACCAATTTTCTTTGGTGCGCTGGGAACAGTTCCCAAAAGCTTTGAAAAGAGACTGGAGGAATTGGAAATCAGAGGAAGGATTGAGACCGTCAATACCACTGTATTATTATGACCGGCTAGAATACTGACAAAAGTCCTGGAGACCTGAGGAAATTTGCTGCCATTTAGATTTCAGTGAAGACAATCAGCTAACGCCGTTGTGAAAGACTCTGAAGGAATTAAATAATAATGATAATAATAATAGAGAAACTTAGTCGCTTCTAATTGCAGCACAAAACAACCGCGTAAAGATGTTAAGGTGAAAATAGATAAGACGTACCGAATAACAAGTGTAGGTAAATGCGGTGATAGATACAAAACGATTAATCACATAATAAGTGAATGCAACCAGTTAGATCAAAAAGTGTATAAGACGAGACACAACTGGGAGGAAAAGCTGATCCATTGGGAATCGTGGAAGATATTGAAATTTGACCATATACCATTTGACCAAATGCAAAAACCAGCATCTGTCCTGGAGAATGGGACACAGAATTCTCTAGGATTCAGAGATCACCTAATCCCAGCCAGAAGATTAGTGACAATTAACAAAAAAACAAAAAACAAAAAAAAAAATACAAGAGAACTCGGCATATAGTAGACTTTACCTTCGCGTTGGATCACAGAGTGAAAATCAAAGAAAAGGAAAAGAGAAACAAGTATTTGGACCTTGCCAGAGAGCTAAAAAGTTATGGCACATAAAAGTGACGGTGATACCAATGATAACTGTTGCACTAGGAACTGTCCCAAAAGGTTTGTTTAGGGGACTGGAAGAATTGGAAATCGTAGGACGAGCCGATTTCATCCAAACTACAGCATTGTTAAAATCAGCCAGAATACTGAGAAGAGTCCCGGAGACTTGCTATCACTCAGATTCCAGTGAAAGACCATCAGCTAACGCTTGTATGAAAATTTCGCAAGGAATAATAATAATAATGATAATAACCAGAAAGCAAAAATGAGAAGAAAAACAATTCGTTGGACGTTTTAAGCGACTTATTAGCAACATTTCACACGAGAAAACATGGGCGTGGCTAAGAAAGGGAAACCTTAAGAGAGAAACTGAATCTCTTCTAATAGCAGCAGAAAACAACGCCATAAGAACCAATAATATCAAAGCAAAAGTAGGGAAGACTCAACAAAACAGCAGATGTAGGTTATGTAGTGATAGAGACGAAACGATCAATTACATAATAAGTGTATGCAGCAAACTAGCACAGAAAGAATATAAAACTAGACACGACTGGATGAGCAAAGTGATCCACTGGGAATTGTGCAAGAAATTGAAGTTTGACCATACGAACAAATGGTATATGCACAACCCAATAGCTTTCCAAGAGAATGACACTCACGAACTCCTATGGGATTTTGATATACAAACAGATCACCTAATCTCAACCAGACCTTATAATAATTATAAAAAAAGAGAGAACTTTCAAAATTGTGTACTTTGCTGTCCCGACTGACCACTGAGTAAAATTGAAAGAAAGTGAAAAGAAAGATAAGTACCTGGACCTTGCTAGGGAATTGAAAAAACTGTGGAACATACACGTAAAAGTGACGTTTATACAAATTGTAATTAGTGCTCTTAGTACAATCACTAAAGGATTAATAAAGGGACAGGAGGATTTGGAAATAAAGGATGAGTGGAGATCATCCAAACTACTGCATTATTGAGATCGGCCAGAATACTGAGAAAAGTCCTGGAGACTTGAAGAGACTTGCTGTCACTTAAACTTCAGTAAAAGACATCAGCTAACGCTGATCTGACAAACTCTCACCGAGTAAATAATAATTATTATACCATGCCACAGATACGCTTTCGGTTTCTGGCACGTTGGAAAAGCAAAACAACCACAAAAATAAAGTACTAATACTCCACGTCAGATCACTGATGTAAATGATATCAGTATACAAATGCATGTGTGTGTGTGTGTGTGTAGTATTGAAAAAAATCGTGTCAGCTCCACCCAAAATGTACAATCATTGTTTCAAAACAGACAATGAATATTTTCCCGCCATTACATTTTCACTTCGGAAATGACTAAACACATTCAACTGGAAATCAACTGCGCTTTTAATTATTAAATGGCGTTTCCTGTGTGCTTTAGTCTGTAAATCCTAGAAACCAACCGATCAATTGATATTTTGTTGTTCTAACTTTTAGAGAAATACAAAAAACCAGATTTTAAGAATTTTATTGTGACAGTAAGTTCAAGCAACACCAATTTTTTTTTAGGTGTCCATCTCTTGATTATTTTGAAAATAGAATACAAAAGAAAACATTTCACAAAGCAATAAGGGAAATATCTCGTAATTGCCATCACTCCCAGATCCACTCTGGCCCGGAGTGGTAGTACCTGATAGGGCCTTATCTATGGGTCGAATAGAACAAAACTGCGTACATATGCAAAACTGAATTGCTTGAAATAGAACTGTTTTGACATTGAAACTGTATTTATGCTAAACCGAATTGTTTGAAATAGAACTGTTGACTAAACTGAATAGCTTGAAATAGAAATGTTTTTGACAATTAAACTGAGTTGTTTAAAATAGAACTGTTTATTCGTTTAAAAATGGATTTGGCGTTAAATAACCTACAAAGGTTGATATGCCATAAAACCCAAACAAACAAACATTAATTTAAAACTTTGGTTTACTCTCGGTACAAAAGTACAGATTGGCATTTAATAGCGGATTCATTTTTAAAAAGATCTTTTTTTCCGCTTACGTCTCCCTTAAGGTGGGAAAGAAACTTCTAAAGCGAAAAAAATCTTTTTTAGAATGAATCCACTATTAAATGCCATTTTAAAAACTTCACTGTAATGTCTTAGTCCAGTATACAACTATTTAATATTAAAGAAAGAAAATAGTTTATCTAGGGTAATGGGACCTTATTTAGTCATCGGAATGTCCTTTCCACTTCACAAAACGATCTAAAAAGTCCTCTTTCGGGATTCCCATCAGCTGCCTTGTAGGATTCTTCTTCATCTCATCTACGGCACCTTAAAGGTAATTTTAGTTTGGTAAAACCCATAAGTCGTGTAGACAATAGGTGGTGGGTGCTGACATGTTTTGAGGAAAGAAAAAAAAAGACTGCGTGAGATGTGAGCAATCTCCTCGCTTGGTCATTGTCATTGTTACAGTCTCAGTACTCAAGCTCATTCAAAAGTATTGAGTAAGACCACAAGAGAATATCGGTTCACATGCGCAGTAAGATCGAGGAACGGTTGGGCGGTCTCTATTTACCTGAATCAACTAATCATAAATTGATAATAGAGGCCGCGCAACTGGTTCTCGATATTCAGAGAGAAATACTTAATGCGATGGTTAGCAGGTTGGTTAAGATGAGCGTAGTTAATAAAGTGAACTTGATTCTCACGGGTGCCCCAATCTTTTGGTCCTACTCCATATCAATCTATCTTAGTAAATCGGATAATAATGGATTAATGAAAAGATAATATAAAACAACGTAAAATGGATTAATGAAAGAATATTGTAAAACAACATAAAATCAAAACTACTAACAAGTTTTTTTAATAGACTCCTCCCTATTTCCAGTTACCGTATTTGACGGTACTAAAATTCGCCAACAACTCCTCCTCTAGTTATGAATAGATAATAAGACAGACTTGGTTCGTATGGCGACCGGTTTTGGAGAAGGAAAACTCCAGTTAAATTCTGCTGAAAAAGTTGACCTTGTGTCACATCCTGTTCATACGGAGGTTTTGGGTAAATACGTACCCTGTATATAGATAAGAGAACTTTCTATATTGCCAATATTGAAGTATTCAAACTTTACTACGTTCCCTTCTAGATTTTATTGATATAAAAAAGCTGAAGGAAATGTTGTTGGGTTTATTAATTACTCATAACTAGAGGAGGGATAGTTCGATTTATAACATGAGGGCAGGTAATATAACCATTTATACAAAAATGGCAGTTGAGGTAGTTGAGTTGTTAAAAGGAAGAACAAATGTGACGACGAAGATATTGATAATTTTCAAAAGGGAAGTTTTGATAACAGCTTGAGACGAAAAGAACCCTTGTGCTGTAAGCAATAATAGAAGAAGGACAGTTGTAAATAATTGAGCAGGAATTAAGCATTCAGACGGAAGTTTCGAAGTCCAGTTCATTTAGGAGGAAGAAATAATTGATAAGGAATGGCCTACTAAAGGAAGCAGAGGAACAATGTTGAATGTGCTCTCTCGTGTTGAGATGTCCATCTGTCTGCCGCTGGAATCGGCCCAAGTAAGAGAGAGAGAGATTAGGCTCTCCTCGTTAAGGCTGGTCTGTCCTGCCGCTAGCAAGTGAGGAAGAGAAAAAGTCGAGAGAGCGATGCACAGCCTTTTATGTTGCCAGGGGAATGGCATCAGTCATTCTCATTGGACGAAATATATAAATTCGAAACTCCAACGGCCAAAACAATTCCCACATTAAATAGTAATTTGAAATTCTTTCTTTCTGCTTCAGATTCATACATTTCTCAATGGTATTAGCACTATGGGAAATGACACCCGCCTTGCTTAGGGTTTGAACTCGAGTAGCCATGTTTATTTCCTGCGACCATAACCATTAAATTAGTGAACCCCTCCTATATCTATATCTATATACAGATTGTTGCAAAAAAAAAAGAATTGATATCTTTTGAGATGTACAGGTTGTTTCAGAAAATTTGGTATTATTTCGTAAACTAATATCTGGACCAATTCTCTTTCTAATGGTCTGAAATTTTAACTTCATGTGTAAAAACAATACAAAATTCAATGTTTGATGTTGAAATGCCTTTTCTTTTTTGAAAAAAAAAGCTTTAAATAGAATTTTTACTTGTTTCTACTCATGAAGTTAAAATTTGAGATCATTTGAACGAGAATTAGTCAAGTCATGTAATTATGAAATGATATGTATTTTTCTAAAATACCCTCTACGATGCCGAAATTTCTGTTTCTGTTCAATGATCACGGCCATATGAAAAGTCCTGTGAATTTTCTTTTTTGTGTTGTTTTGTTTTTTCTTTATTTATTTTTGTTTGTTTATTCATCTAAATGGGAACCATGTCAAGTTGAACTTCCAGGATAGTTTGAAATATGCCCCATTAGGTTGTGGAGTATCAGTTGGTCGTTTAGTTCTCTTGAGGTTTTGTTAGAAACAAAACCTCGAAACCCGTTCTACAATTTACAAAATAAAGAAATGAGCAACGCAGACAAAAGAAAATCCACAACATGATAACAAACAAGAAACAGTTTTATACACTAACAACAAAACGAAAACAATACCAAGGTAAAAAAAAAAAAAGTGTTCGGATATTATTCGTTAGGTATGGATGTGACTGATACAAATATTATGTGAAGTTGTGTTGTTCGAACATATCTGTGTTGAAAAACTAAAAAGAACATAGCAGCGAAGTAATCGTCTGTCCACTGGATAAAAGTGTGTATCTGTATGTGTGAGTGGATTTGGATATCCATGCGAAGTTTGTATGTATGGCAAATATAACAATTTCATTTTGGCAATGAATGTATTTTTGCTGGTTGTCATTTTCGGCTGCATGTTCGAAATAGTATGAGGCTATTGGAGCACGTGAGACAGTGAGAACTGTCAAGTTGTATGGAGCTAGGTGTCGTTAGCGGGGAGAGCGAAGAATGAGATAATGTCTAGCTGAGAATCAGACGTGAGAGAGTGAAAGCTTTCAAAGGCGCAGACTATATAGGTTTTCATGTCACGTGAGCGGCTCCAAACGCAAGATTTATTTTGGCGGGGTACGAAATCAAAATTCGCGGACGTAGTTGAAAGCATACGGCACGTGTCAACTCTGTCTAATCAGATTCCCGAAACTATTTAATTCACCGACGCCCCACTACTTTTTTTCGGTAACAAATGAGTCATGGATCCTATTTTCCCAGAATCTTTTTGCTTGGTGTGCTCATCGACAGCCATTTAAAAATATTGGAGTGTAAACTCTATAAGCTCAAATGAAGAGAGAAAATTAAATATGAAGTATAATATCTTATGAAATTGTGGATTTGATGCAACAATGGATCTGTGAGCAGTGGGGCAATTTGTACCATTAAAGAGAGGATAATTCTGCATGTACATAGATAAAACTATTGAAGCATACAGAGGTCATAAATAAATCGTTCATTGTCTGTTCATATTGTTATATCAAGCGTATGGCTGCAAGGAAAGGACAAAGCACAGAGTTTCAAATCAAACAAGAAGACGAGTGAAACATTTAACAAACGTATTAATAAAAAAAAAAATAATATAGATAAATAAAAAAATTTAAAATTGAATAAAAAACAAAATATTCAAATAATTGTGTTTGTGAATATGAAAATATGTGTGAAATTGTGGAGTAAAATGTTCGGTAGTTGTATAGGTAGGAATGAATTAATTTTAGGAAATGGGACGTGTGTTGAATGTTAGTAAAATCGAGAAATAAAAAGGTTCCAATAATCGTGTTGGTAGGGGTGAGTCAGTGACTTACGTGGTCAACCAAAGTTTATGTCGACAGGGATGAAGAATGCCGGCGTTGAAGAAGTGGAATGTTTGTGGGATGGTTATTCTCGGGTCATGCAACTTCCATCAAAAGCCTCAGTCGGAAGGTTAAGACGAGTGTTGTGTGATGTTGAATGTTGCAGGTGTCACCGATTCTGACTGTGCGTTTTTTCTGTATGAAAAGAATCTTTTATTGTTATCCCTTCTTCAAATTGCTCAACTTTGGTCTTTTATTTTTTTACTACGAAGGTCATAGATTGGTTTAAAAATGACTTTTAATTTTATTTCTAGTGATAAATTCCATTAACATTTCACCGTCCCCAGAGCATATGCGCATTTTTTTCATATTGAAAAAAAACGCTCTCGGCTCTGGCAACATCCAGTGAGTACTCTCCTGTTATGTTAATTAGAATTGCCATTATTTTGTTTGTACGATAAATCAGATGAGATTTTGATGAGTCATAAAACAATATCTATCTATCTATCCATCTATCTATCTACAAGGGTCACCCAATAAATGAGAAGAATTTTTTTTTAAAAAAAGCAATATATATATTGTAGGGAACGAATAAATAAATAAATAAAAATTTAAATTGAATTTAAAAAAAAAAAAAAAGGAAAACTTAAATTTGCAGAAACTCCCAGAGGTCCCTGACGGGAAAAAGGGATGACGCATGCGTAAAGAAAAAAGGCATCCTCTTGACAAAGAGGAACAAGTTTTCTTTCTCTTTCAGGCGGTGACCAGCGATTTGACAACACCATTTTGCTGTCTGGTATTTGGGCACCACGTATACGTCTTTGGACGTGGCGTTGGTTTGGCCCTTTCACCCAGTAGCAGCTCTCTCTCGGTCAGCATTATGCTGAAATATAAAAGAGCCACAAATGAACTACAAACTAACCCTTACCGGACTTTGACAAACTTCCAAAAGAAAACTAACCCTTATGGAAGCCCGAAATACCAAATGAGGACAAACACATGCATGAAACGATTAACGTATTTTTGACACCTTAACTGGGGGATTCAACCATTTCAATGTATTCAGGAAAAACTCCCTCATCCATAGAATGGTTGTTGAACCCAGTAAATGAAGGAAAGTATAAAAGAAACGTCTTCGCCTCTTATCTGTTGCTGTCTTTTCTTTTGTATAATTCTTTTTGGGATTTTCTTGGGTAAGGCGTTACACCGACTAACCAACGTGGGGGTAAAATAAAATAACCAAAATATGGAGTCAGATATCAAACGGCAACATAGCTTTGCCCTTGCCCTTGCCCTTACCCTTGACCTTCAGCCACTTACCCCACTATATATATATATATATATATATATATTGGCATAATGGTTAGTATATTTGCCAATGTTCTGGAAGACTAGAATTTAATCCTAGGTCGAGTCATACCAAAGACTCAAAAAATGGTACGTGATGCCTCCTTGCTTAACACTCAGCATTATAACGTACGGATCAAAGGTAAGTGGGGCAATCTAGGGAAAGGAGCAGCGATCTCCCCTACACCTCGGTGTAGTAGCTATTGTAAATGGAGCCTTCCGGTCGCCCTCGACTACGATAAGCAAACTTAGTTATATATATATATATATATATATATATATATATATATATATATTCCGTATAAACTCAGTATTGTTTGGAATTTATAGCAAAAATTATTTTAGTCTTGTTTTTGGGCAATTCAAAATGGTAGCAAATCAAACTGAGTGTTCCAGGTTTGAACAGAGATATGTCATCAAATTTTCGGTATCTGAAAAGTACAAACCATGAGAAATTTACAGAAGAATTTCTGATGTTTACAGAGAAGCATGCTTCAGTCTAAAAATGTTTATAAATGGGCTAAACATTAGTTTGCCTGGGTCGAAAAAACAGACGATGGTTAACAGGATGACATCGTAAACCAATCGTCATTGTAATGAGCTTGATACTCACTATACCTCAGCTATAATGACCATGTATCAAATTAAGCTAAGCTTTGTAAACATTTACATCCGGGCATTAGTAACTGTTCTGAACAATGCAGTTTTCACTGACACTTTTGTCGTCGGCTACGCAAAAAAAAAAAAAAAAAAAAAATTTCCAGGGAAAATTTTTTATGGTATCTGGTATTGTTTCACATTTAAAAAAAAATGATTCAGTCTGAATTTATGACATTTTCATCTTTTATTTATGATTTTCTTAAAAAGGAAAAACAAGAAAAGAAAAGAAAAAACAGGCACGTAAGTCGACCAGAAAAAAACTGTCTTTTCCTTTTTTTTTTTTTTTTCTTTTTTTTTTCTTTATACATTTTTACGACAGTCAAATGAATATACACTTTTCCGTTTTGCTGTATTTTTGTTCTTGTTTTCCTTTAATTGCTAAAAACATAGATAGATAGATAGATAGATAGATAGATAGATAATAAGCCCGAAATAGACAAAGATGTGAACCAACTAAGATCGAGTGAAAAGAGAAAGAGAAAAGAAAAAGAAAAGTCCTTTCTATCTACTTGCCTGTGTATTCTATCATGGAAGTTAAGTATCAGGTCATTTTTTAAAATTGAATTTAATATTGTATCACTCAAACAAGTTGAAATGATTTCCCATAATAGAATGTGTGTGAGTGAGAATGTAAGATGAAAAGGTGGAAGTGCTTGTAGAATGTACATTAACTTGTTTGAGAGACAATCTCTCTCTGTCTCTGTCTCTGTCTCTCTATGTCTCTCTCTCTCTCTCTCTTTGTGCGCGAGCTCGTGCGCGCGCACGCTTACTACGGCACTTTCGTGGATCTTAAATAACAGAAACGAGAAGAGGTTGTATTGGTTAAGAAAGAAAAGGAAAGAAGAATGAAACGAAGGAGTAAAGAAGAGGTTTTCAAATTATCTTTAAAAGGTTCAAAAGAAAGAAAGAAAGAAGGAAAGAAAGAAAGAAAGAAGAATTGAAGAAGAGAAGGAAGAAGAGTTATTAAAAAGGTCACAATCTATTTTCCTTTTTTTCAAAAGAAAGAAAGAATTTAGGGAGAGAGGGAAAGAGGAAGGAGTAGTAGAGAGAGGTTACAATTTATTCTTTTCAAAAGAAAGAAGCGGAAATTGCAAAAAAAAAAAAAAAGAAAAGAAATTGTGAACTTAATGAATGAGTGATTGAATGAATTACACTGAACAATAGAGAAGGATCTTTTTTTCTTGTTTTTTCGAATAAATTGGAGTTAGTCGAAAAGAATAAAAGAATAAATAAGTCGTCGAAACGATGGACAATCTTTGATCGACGGAAGAAAGGAAAGAAGAAAGGAAGAATAAAATCACGAGTTAATAAGCAAAACGAAGAACAAAATACGAACTAGAAAAGGAAAAAAAAGTATTGATTCATAACTGAAGGTAAAAGAGGAAAAACCGAAAAAGTGAGTGGACAAAGAAAAACAAAAAGACACAAGAGAGGAGGGAAAACGTCAAGAAATGAATGAACGAAAGAAGAAATAAAGGAAGCGTTTCGGAAACGAAGCCTCTCTGCACGGCGTTTCGATTTAAGTTGACCCAGTTATGCACAAATCTAAGCCGTTTCTCCCTTATAAGTGAGGTAATAGTAGTAGTAATGATAAAACCATGAATGGAGTTAAATCACCGAAAAAGAGTAGGGGTCCACCGCTCATTCGATAAAGACGTAACTTCGGATATCGGCTGCGTAAGTTTCGATCTCTACTGCTGACGTTAATGTTTTTGTTTTGTTTGATGACTTCAAACAATATCTCTCCACCCCAGTCTTGGTTTGGTTTGGTTTGGTTTGGTTTGGTTTTATGCTATATGAACCATTATACATTATTTAAAATTAAATCCTATTAATACATATACATTAAATATATATGATTTGGAAACATATTTTGTTAACTTTTTAAACAAGCCTGAGGTCTTTTTTTTTCTCACACAGTTAAATGGTTTCAAGTATTGCTATCAAATACGAATAATTCTATTCACCATTAATCATTTATTTGTGCCCAGTTAAATGGTTTCAAGTATTCTTATGTATCACTAACAATTCAATTAAGCATCAGTCATTTGTAGGTATACGGTTAGATGATCGAACAGTTGTATATTTCAAACAATTCAATTTAGCATAAGTCATTTGTTTGCACTCAGTTTAATTGTCAAACAGTTTTATTTGACCTATAGATAGGACCCTATCAGTTTCTACTGCAGTGCTCCGGTTATAAGTTGACCTGGGAACAATGGCATTAAAGGGGTACTCGATATTCCCCAGAGCTCCACTGACTAGAGCATCGATATCAGATGGTTTAATGTCATACCCAGAACACTCGGGGAGGGGGTCTTATTCCTTTGCAGAGATGCAGTCGGTGTATTCTAGAGCCCCAGCCGACTGAACTGTCCAGTCTTCCAAGAATGTCAGAGGTTGAATCATGCTTGCTACTTCGAACTTCAATATTTTTAACAAGACGCTTGATTGAGTGACATTTTAACGGTGCATCTTGGGTTATTTGATGCCAAGACGTTTATTGTATCGTTATATTTACATTTTTTTTTTTTGTCTACTTGCATTTTAAGAGTTTATTTGGAGGGGGTGCACATGGCCCAATCCAATTTGAATCATTTTTAAACAGATCTAACAGAAAGTACCACTCCGGTTCAGAGTGGATATGGCAGTATGAATTATAAGAGGTTTGGGTGTGTTGAGAAAGATTATGAAATTGGTTTCTTACTTTTTCTTCTGATCTCCATTCTCTTATTATCTTCTTTTGTTGGTTGTTCAGGCTGAAAAGGAATGAATGACGGAAAAGAGACAAAGATACTTTCAAACCCAATTTTTATTCCCATGTTTACAACTATTTCGTGGATTGGAATTTTTCTCGAACCAGTTACATAGCCGTCATCTCAGTGGAGGTGTCTATCGAAATCTAAGAATGAGTTTATTTTTGGCGCCAGGAAGCCCATATTTCCAAGTATGAGTAGATTGCCCTACCTGTCTGAGGCCTCCAGGAAGATTGTTATATCTTTAATTTATTCATTTTCTTTTGTGTTTATTTTATTTTTATTTTTGTTTTCTATGTTATTTGGGGTTTTATTTATTATTCAAACCATACAAGAGTAATAGTAATGAAGAGGTACTCCACAATCTGCAGATTTCCAGAACTGTAACCTCACCATCAAATTCAGTTAAGTGTTGTATCAAAGACAATCTATTTGGGGGCGATACCCCTTCTATAGGGTATACTGTCAGCGTGATCTAAGCTCTGCCGAGGAAGCCAAGAAAAATGGATGAATTGAAAGAGAAAAAAATTATGAACACATTTAATGGAAAATGGACTTTTTAATATAATGATAAGAAATTCCGTCTTTTTGTGCCTGACTTTATATTAAAAACAAACAGCACGATTTACGGCAAATTAGGCGTTATTTATTCTTTTTATAAAGCAATCATTCAATCATAGGTTGTAATTTAGTGCACAGCAAGTTTGAGATCGAATGTTCCATGTGTAAGCCACCCGATAATAAAAGGTTCCCTTTTGTAACTGATGTATCAGGGGTGGGGTGATTTCTGGATTTAGGAAGTTTTTTTGGAAGCTTCAAGTATTGATTTATATGCCACATATTACTGTAGGTATTTGTTCTATATCTTTTTTATTCATTTTTTTGTTTTCATTTTTTTTTAAATAAATCTTGTTAGCTGTGATATGCATGAAGATTACTATAATTTTGGAGAACGCAACTGAAAAGTTCTAAACTCTCTTCAGAAATGAAAATTTGATTGTCCATGACTTTGAAAAGGATCATTAACATGCCAGAAATTGTTCTTAAAATTGAACCACTTCCCCATATTAATGGCGTTGTTAAAAAAAATCCGTTTCGGCTCCTGTGAAGACATCACGATGCCAGCTGCCAATTTAGTGAACATAGTTTAGTAAATCGACAGAAAAGTTTGCCTGGGCCACCTGTTGACAGGTTACACAATATAGATATATAGAGATGTAATTTTTATGCTGGAAATAGGAATGTTTTGACATTTTTATATGAAATTCCTTGGACTGCGTGATCGTTACACAAACCTTGTGGGGGGGGACAAAAAACGATTACAACACATACAGAGAAACATACACACACAGAGACACACACACACAGACATACACACACACACACACACACACACACACACACACACACACACACACACACACACACACACGCGTGTTTATGGTTTGATGAAAATCATAGGTGAGTATCATTATGCGAAAAACAAGTGGAACGTGTTCGTGCTTGTTATCAAGGTAGCCCACAGAAATTCACGGGGAAGTCAGGTCAGAAGTCATAAATTCAACACCAGACTGCTTAAAAAAATTTTGTGAAAATGGTTGAAAAGGATTCCTTATAACTGAAAAGTCAAAGTCGCTATAACAAAACCAGAAGTCGTGAATATGGATTTGGGAAGTGCCTATTTTTCGGCGATGAGTTGGACTATTTAATTTCAAGAGCAAAGACCTGAAATGCTTCCTTTTTTCTTTTCCTTTTTTTTGGGGTGGGGTGGGCGCTCGTGTTTTAATGGTTATCGTTGTTAGAAATGGACTCTGCAAACTGAATTCAAGTCCTGAACGAGGTTGTTTGAATTTCACGTAACGTTAATAACCTTGGAAAAGGTACGAATCTAACTATTCTATGGGTAAATAGTAGGACAGACTAGAGTTTTAACTGTGGTATGGCAACCAGTCTAGGAGAAGGCAAACTGAATTCAAGCTGTTTGAACTCTGCTTAAAAATTGATCTTGTGTCACATGCTGCTCGTGGTGTAAAAGTTTAGGTAAATGGTTTTAAATAAATTTTTGAAACTATTTCTTTTATAGACACCATGAGACCAAATGTGATGGGGGTGAAAATTTCTTCGTTCCTTCGATATTCCCCTTCAGGGGCGCCTCAGGCACAGGGCAATAAAATCGGCTTTTATATCTTTTAGGTAAGACGGTGCTGCTGGAGGATAGGGCCTCCTGAAACTGAGCTAATCTATTTACTCGACCCCCAGCACCAATGCTAACAGGGATAATTGATTCCTTGCCTTTTAAAAGAGCATTACAGCAGAAATGAGACTAGTGTTTGCAATTTTCTTTTCAGGCAATTTGCGCTTGCAACGGCCTTGTTGAAGAAGTAGAATCTTTGCAGTGAGGTCGTTTGCGACATTTATTAGATTCGTCGTAGATGATGTCAGCAATTCAACAGGAAGTTATGTGCACAATAGAGATAGAAAAAAAAGAAAAAAAAAAGAAAAAAAAAACAACTTTAGTAGGGCGAGTAGAAGAGAAGAAAAGGCAGAAAATTGTCTTTGTTTTCGTTTCGGAAGATATATGTTAACTGTCATGGCCGACTAATGAGAGGAGAGGGGTCAGAATCAGACGTAATAATAATACCTTTTACACAAACTTTTGTAAAACTGCAATAGAAAGAGCACCCGCGCCAAACTGCTTTCAGAATACTTTAGTCATTGCGCTTGTGTGTGTACGTGTGTTTGCACGAGCACACACACTCACACACACACACACATGTGCATGCATGTCTACTCCTACGTAAGTTGACATTATTAGGGGCGCAAAATTCTGTCAGGGCAGGTGTACGTATATTCAAAAACATATTTACGGTTAAGATACCTACATAAAAGAATGTGGCTAAGTGTTGGTGGCTTTCTACTTAACTTCTCATTAATATGCGTGTACTACCTGTGTAGTAGTATTTGTGTAGTTTTTTTTAATAAAACAAAAACATTCATGTAAAACTACCTTTTGCGAAACCGCACATCAGTGACTCATAAGGCATGTGATTATTGTGGTCAGCTGAAGGCAAAGTAGAATAGTTTGTCCAAAATTCAAAAAGCCATTTTTCACAAGTAATCGGCGCAGCTGAACATCCAGATGTAACTGGAAGAACTCGGGAGAAAAACTCAACTTTTGTTGGTTCATCTATTAACACGACTGTAGCACAAAAAGGAATATAATAAATTGAAATAAAACCCTTTTTAAAAAGTTAACTCTTTTGCCTCTGGAATTCTCCTAACATTCTTTTTCTGGGATTGTTTGCATTTCATTTGAGGCTTATGCCATTGGAAAAGGCAGTAACCCATATGTTCCTTCACCAACTAAATAGTAGAACTGTTACCTCCTAAGTCCTCCTTTCCAACTTTGTCTTGGGAGCAGACTTCATGTCCCCTCTGTGAACTAAGAGGGAACTTTTCCTTGCCTTTTGATCTGGGTCATTTTGAATACTATCTTGCACGGCTCACTGTTTGTTTTTCTCTCAGACCCCTTTTTGGCCTGGTCATTTGGGTTGAGATTACTACTCTTTTTTGGTTAGGTGATCCTAGTGTTGCAGCCAGTTAATCAGAATGATTCCAGCCTCTAACAGAGTAAGACGTCGCTGAGCGTTTTTCCCGGGATAAAGGAACTTACCAGTGACCTTTTTACTTGCTGTATTCAACTTTTTATTCGGGTTTTACTGTGTTTGCTTTCGCCGACCAGACTTTGAATATTCTTCTAATCTTTAATTTCAAAATACATTTCATGTTGTTTATAGCCCATGTTTTTACTTTCACCCCTTCTGCCCACGCGTTACTGTTATTTTGTTTTTACCTTTGTAGGCCACCTCGTCCCCTGTTCATTCCCTGTAAATAAATTCAGGTTAGTATTTACAAACCTCTGTTTTTATTTGACTATTTTTCGTACGACTTATTTTTTGTGTTATGACTGCGTAGGACCAAGTCTACCCCTAGGCACCTATCCATTAATTCAACGTGGTTGCAACAAGAACGAACTGGGTTCTTTATCTTGGTGCTGCGACTAATTTAAAAGGAAAACCAACTGTACCCTGCTTAAAAAATAAATCAAAAATTGACCTTGTGTTGGATCCAGCGCATAGCGAATGGACTGGGTAAATACAAACACGTTATTGTAAAATATATAAGAAAAAAAATGATTTCAGACATTTCCCTGCGGCAACGAAATGTGTTGGTTGTGTTTGCGTTGGGCTACAAAGCCCAGCGAACCCTACGTGTACAAAGTACACACGTCCTGAAAAACAACTGATATGACTGATTTTTTCCCCAATCGACTATACCAAAAGAAGTTCAAATAAGACCTATAAAGCCATAATACACCTGGCCCCATTGTCTTTTGACAACCAAGATAACTGGTATTGTCATTATGTCATATACATTTAGCATGTTTATTTTTCTCTTGAGCTAGTGGGTAGAATGTTCACCAATAGCCCAGGAGACCGGGGTTTCATCCAAGATCGAGCCAAACCAAAGACTCAAAAAATGGTACTTGACCCCTCCTTGCGTAAAACTCACCAATATAAGGCAGGGATCAGGAGTAAAGTGGAGCAATCCTGGAAAAGGAGTAGCGCGGTCCCCTACACCTTGGTGTAGTAGCTAAGGAAAGGGGGGCCTTCGAGACGCCCTCGACTACAGTCGCCAACTTACTTATATAATGAATATATTACAATATATATATATATATATAGTTAGAATATGGTTGTCGCTATCTCAATTTGGGGGTTTGTGGCAGACCAAATACGGTATAATTCATGATGATGATAACTTTGTCTCTTAACTAAAACCATCACTATACATAATAAAAAGAAATTTTATTCGGCCAAATCCCCAACCATCTCTCGAATTCCGACCCCTTTTGCTACACATCGCAACACATATATTCATGAGACAACCTCAAATCTTCCACGCAGTGCACGTATCATTATACACACACACACACACACAATCACACGAACAATCACACGAACAATCACATATAACTATGGTTGTTCTTGCAGTCTCATATTTCAAGATAATGAGATTCTGCAGAGTCATCCTGGCAGTAGCTGACCCAGCATTATCATGAAACAAAATTGAACCTTGTTGATTAAACAGTACCGGTCACTTTTGAACATGTATTTCTACCTCCTTGATCACACAAAAAAGCGGGGGAGATTTATACGCAATTCAAACGTAAACATTCTTTTGGCTGTATCTTTTCGATTTTTTCGATTTCTCCAAAATCTTTCTTTTTCTGCCTGATGACTGTCGTATAAAGACGGCATGAAACTAGTGGTCGTAGATAAGCATACATACATATATATATATATATATATATATATATATATATATATATATATATTCTTGACTTATGTCATATCCTACCCAGGGAGAAGGGGTTGAGTAAATATTAGGTCGTTTGGAATATACGGTCTGATTTTAGTATTTTGTGTTTTAATTCTCTTCTAACATAATATTCTAATGGGAGTTGTGTAAAAAGAATTCACGTTCCTAATGATTAAAGTGTTCTCTTTGTTAATTGTTATATAATTTCTTTAAAAATTTGATTTTGAAGGTTATATGCTCCTAATCATAAACATGAAAAAAGAAGTAATACTTTTACATTTTTTGTTGTTTTTTTTTTTTTTTTTTTTGTTTTTTTTGCATGAGTTCAAGCTTGGTCATAATGCCTCTCAAACAGCCGACAATATTTACGGGACATAGGGTAAAGGATCTACAAGTGATCGGACAGTACGGAGCTGGTTTTAGAAGTTCTTTAGTGTGGATACGAATCGTGAAGATTAAGAAGGTAGAAGAAATACATGTTCAAATGTGACCGGTACTGATTAAGCAACCAGGTTCAATTTTGTTTCATGCTGGGTCACCTATTGCCAGGATGACACTGCAGAATCTCATTATCTTAAAATATGAGACTGCAAGAGCAACCATATTCTCCTGATCTATTATCCACCGGCTGCCATTTTTTTCAAGCATCAAGGCACTTTTTTTAATGCTAAAAAACTTTCCATTCTAAAGGAGAAGTGGAAGAGCATTTAAAGATTTCTTGGCATCAAAACCTTTAAAATTTTATCGTACAGACATAATTAACTTAGTTAATCGATGGCAAAAATGCATAGATTTTCAAGTATCATCTTTTGTCAGATTAAAACACTGTTAAATTTCATTAGTTATTGAATAAAATATTATTCTAAAATCGGACTTTATTTTCGGAACAACCATACATTCTCTGGACTTTTATAATGCCGCGTATGCGTAGAGCCCAGTTGGCCGAGGCTGTAGAATACACCGACTGCATCTCGTCAGAGGTGTAAGACTCCCCAACGAGTGTCCTGTATATGACATTAAACTATCTAATGGCGAGTCTCCGACCTTGGAGACTTGGAGTATGCGGTTTACTCCTTCATTGCCATCGCTCCCAGGTCCACTCTGACCCGAAATGTTAGCATCTGACAGAGTCCTATCTATGGGTTAAATAGAACAAACTATGTATGTAAACAAATGACTGATGTTATATTGTGACTGTTATATTGCAATACTTGAAACCATTTAGCTGTGTGCAAAAAAGAGCTCAGGCTCGTTTAAGAATGTTATCAACTAATTTTTTGCAAATCATATATCTATATATATATATATATATATATATATATATATATATACGAGGTGCATACGATAAGTTTACAGACTTTTTTCGTATGGGCATTTAAAATTGTTGTAAACACTTGAACATTCAGTATGTTATTGCTATATATCTTATGAGATGACTGACCAATTTTTATGATTTCAGCTTCAAATGAACAGCTACAGCAGCAATTGGAATACACCATACTAAAGTCTGATTGTCACAGCTGCTGAATTTCAAAAATGCAATCTGACACTTTAGAAGAACGATATGCAATAAAATTCTGTTTTAAACTTGAAAAAATGCCGCAGAAACGTATGGAATGCTTCAGACTGCGTTTGGAGCATCTTGCATGAATCAAGCATCAGTTTTTGAGTGGCATAAGAGATTCAAGGAAGGCAGGAAGTCTGTGAGGGGTGATGAGAGGTGTGGGGGGAGTAAGGAAGTCAATAGACCAAAGTTGATTGGCCAAAGGGTTAGGGTTAGGGTTACTATGTTGAGGTTGTAAGGGAGTTCAGGAAGAGATTCCGTCGGAAGAGGCCAACACTCTTCAAATCGGCTTTGTGGCATTTCCACCAGGACAATGCACCAGTCTACAACTCCATACTTGTCACAGACTATTTGACCAAGATGGGCACCAAGACAGTTCGTCACCCTCCCTATAGTCCAGACGTTGCTCCCTGTGACTTTTGGTTATTCCCTAAGCTCAGAGGCTATCGTTTTGAGACAATTGAGGAGATGAAAGAGGCTGTGACGAAGGTCATTGACACGCTCACACAAGAGGACTTCCATGGGGCCTTTGAGAAGTTATTGGAACGGTACAACAAGTGCATTGCAGCCGGAGGAGATTACTCCGAAGGGGACTAGAGTTTCATGTGTGTACTATGAATAAAAGTGCCCATATGAAAAAAGTCTGGAAACTTATTGTATACACCTCGTATATATATATATATATATGTGTGTGTGTGTGTGTGTGTGTGTGTGTGTGTGTGTGTGTGTGTGTAAACAGAATTTAGCCTTGAATAACCTGCAATGGTTGATATGCCATAAAACCAAACCAAAACAAAGGATGCGTAGAATCACTCGCCCTTGAGACTGAACTGAACGTAAATCTGAGTCTCAGTAAGAGCTTAAAACTTTATTCTTGTTTCCAATGTGCACTGTTCCGCCGTGTCGTATAATTAGGAAGATGAAAGACGAGATTAATCAAAATTTTAATAAATGAAAATTGACAGAGCTTCGTCTCAAATAAATTCAAATAAGAAAAATGGGCTTAAGGAAATGCCGCACCCAATGATGATATAATTCACAACACTAACGATTTAGTGTGCAACATTGCTCCAAATCAGCGGGGAGGGGTCATCGTAAGGTCCATCCCGAGTCAGCCCACCGAGATGCCGAAGATCGAAAACTAGCCAAATATGAGTCAGACATGTTCGTCGTGGTACCAAACGTGGTCGAAACACCCGTTGCCAGCTGCGAATAATCTACCACTCTGCTTCAGAATATCTATAGAATGGAAATTTACTAAGCTTTTTGCTTAGATGTGGCACAAGGCCATATGAAAGGGGCACCCAATGAGACTCGAACTCACTCGTGTAGGTTTGCTAGCCGAGCTTGCTAACCATTACACCACCAGAGGCGCCGGACGAACACCAGATAATAATAATAATAATAATAATAATAATAATGTGTTATGTTACTTGGTTTAATGGCATATCAACCCTTAATAGTTATTTAATGCCAAACCCTGTTTATACATATATGATTTTCAAGTGAATAGTTTGTCGGCAACATCTTTTAAACGAACCAAAGCTCATTTATTTTCACACAGTTAAATGATTTCAAGTATTGCTTTCAAATACTAATAGTTGTATGTATACACAGTTACATGGTTTCAAGCATTGCTATTGCTATCTAATACTAATGATCTGATTTAATTTTAATCATTTGTTTGCATGTAGCTAAATGGTTTCAAGTATAGCAAAAGATTAAACAGTTCTATTTGACCCATAGATGAGACACAAACAGGTACTACAACTCCGGATCAGAGTGGATCTGAAAGTAATGGCAATGAATGAGCACCTCACATTCCCCAAAGTTCACCATCAGATGATTTAGTGTTATATCCAGGAAACTCGTTGGAGGGATCTTATGGTATTCCACAGCCCCAGCCGACTAGGCTTAATACTAATTATTATTATGATAATAAACGTCTCTATGTCAAAAGAGAAAAGTCCTGTAAAATACGCTGACTGCACCTCTGCAGAGGGGTAATCCCATCTCCACCTAGGCTACCTGTTGGCAATGTGTGGCAACTCGTAATGCTTGGGGATGGGATCCTGGTGGCTGTACAGTCCCTGACCCGGCAACTGATATGGTGACGTGACCTGCAATACTCTAGTTCGGGCTTGACTGGGCGAGACGGACGACCGAAGAGGCCTGATCCAATCAATCGGCTAGTCTATCACCTATATGATGGCTCCGACCGTATTCTTCAAATTCATTGCTCTTGTGGCAAATACTCAACCCTTTTTATCTTGAAGGTGCAAGAAGGCGGTGACTGAGGGTCAATTGCGTTGAGATATCAATACTTGAAACTATTTAAATTGGGTGCAAACAAATAATTAATAGCAAATAGAATTATTAGTGTTAAAAAAGCCATTTAACTGTGTTCAAACAAATAACTAATATTAAACAAACTTATAATTGTTTGATAGGAATACTTGAAACCATTTAAGCATGGACAAGCAAATGAAGTCTAACTCGTTTAAAGATAAAGTGTGTGTGTGTGTGTGTGTGCACGTACGCACGCATGTGTGTGTGTGAACAAGGTTTGGCATTAGATAACACACATGGGCAGATATGCCATTAAACCAAATAACCTAACCTAATCTGATCTAATCCAACGAGAATTTACCTACAACTATAGGATTACAAAAATACTTTGTCACTACAACAGATTGAACGCTATAATCAATAAAGACACACAAGAAACAAAAGAAAAAAATATCTAATAAGAAAAGAAAGCAATAAATTTGCTAACTAAATCGACCTCTGGCTGAGAGGAATAAACATAAAAGATGAAGCCCGTGGTGTAATGGTTCTCGTCGCAGGATATGGACACGGCGACACGTGTTCAAATCCTGGACCTGACTGATTGCATTTCACATAGCACTAATACCCTTGGGAAAGGTATGAATCCAATTATTCTCCCTCCAGCTATGGGTAAATAGTAGGACAGATTAGGTTCTTCAGCCTTGGTGAGTCAACTAGTATAGAAGGAAAACTCTGAATTCAAACCTGTTAAACTCCGCTTAAAAACTGACCTTGAGTCATATCCTGCCCGAGCGGAGAGGTTGGGTAAATATGATAAAAGATGAAGCAATTGAGGCAGCAAAAACGTAGAAAGAAGTAAAAGCACAAGGACTGAGTTATTCAAAAAACGCCCGGGAACAAAAACCCCGGAATATATTTTTATTGGAAAATATGTAAATTCAATGGGATACCTAAATCTGAAAAATGATTTAAAAAAACACCAAACAGAATCAATAACGAAAGCCACAGAAGTGACTATTCACTGGGACTTTTCAATCTAAACTCATAGAAAAATAAAGGGCAACAGATATAGTGGTTAAGGACTAGAAATGATATATCAATCAAAGACGATAATAAAATAAGTAAATATAAAGACCCAGAAATAGAAATTGAAAAAAAAAAAACGGGAAACCTTAAAACTACCACCGTGCCAGTGATAGTGGGGATCCTAGGTATGATCAAGAAAAGGGCGAATAATAATAATAATAATAGATTTGACCATATGAACAAATGGTATATGCACAACCCAGCACATGTCCTAGAAAATGACACGCATAAACTGCTTTGGGACTCTGACATACAGACAGATCACCTAATCTCAGTCAGAAGACCAAACCAAATAATAATCAACAACAACAACAAAAAAAGAGAATTTACAAAATAGTCGACTTTGCTGTCTCGGCTGACCACAGAATAAAACTGAAAGTATGGGAAAAGAAGGATAAGTAACTCGACCTTGCTAGGCATCTGAAAAAACTATGGAACATGAAGGTGACAATTATACCAATTGTGATTGGTGTTTTTGGTACAGTAACTAAAGGATTATTAAAGGGACTGGAGGACTTGGAAGTTGGCGGACGAGTAGAGACCATCCAAACAACAGCATTATTGAGAACTGCCAGAATACTGAGAAGAATCATGGAGACTTGAGGAAACTCGCTGTCACTTAAACTCTAGTGAAAGACCATCAGCTAACGCTGATGTGAAAAACTTTAATGGGTAAATAATAATAAAAATAAAAGGATGATCCCCAGTAACTATAGACCGATAACGTGTTTACCTCTGATGTGGAAAATCCTAACCGCACAGATAACAAAAGAAATCTATTACTCCTTTGTATGCCGCGGACTATTTCCAGAAGATCAAAAAAAATTCCGTAAGGAACAATTGAAACAAATGACCTATAATATATAGAGGAGTAAATCCTCAAAGAAGCCAAAACGAGGCGGAAAAGTGTAGCCGTGCCTTGGATTAACTACACAAAGGCCATTCATATGGTCCAGCAAACGTGGATGATAGAGTGTTTGAAAAATGTACAAAATAAACCATAAAATCATTCGTTTCATCAAGAATACCATGGAAAACTGCAGTAGGGAATTGATAACGATAGTACAAATCCCGACAGAAGTAAAAATCCAACGAGGTATCTACCAGGTAGACTCTCATGTTGTTGCTATTCTTTATCGCAATGACACCACTCAACTACGTATATAGGAAATGTACTTGGGGCTAAAAATTTACGAAACCACCGATAAAGATTAATCACCTTATATATATATGGATGACATAAAAGTATTTGAAAAAACAAAAAAGAACTCGTGACACTGATACAAACAATGAAAATATACGACCAGTATATAGGAATGGAATTTGGCATGCAGTGGGGAAATAGAAACAAAGGAAAGAATAGAACTGCCAAATTAAGGTCACTTAGAGAGAACGAAAACCATTAAAATAACGGAGATAAGAAATAATTTAGAAAAGAGTTCCTCAGAAAAATGAGAAAGGTTCTCAAAACCAAGATCTGCAATAGAAATCTCATCAAATGGATAAACACCTGGGCAGTTACCCCAGTAAGACCCTCGGGTTATTCTTAGAATTGTCAAAGGAGGAACTCATACAAATGGACCAAAGGCCAAGAAAGTTTATAACAAGGCCATATATCGGAGAAATGACAGAGACAGACTATATGTGTTAAGAAAAAAAAAAGGAAAAAGAGGGCTCACAAGCATTGAGGATTGCGTAGATATATCAATACTCGGAGACTATATTAAGGAGAGCAAAAAAGATTAATCACAGCTGCCAATAACAGTTATTGCAATATAAGTACAGAAGAAGAACAACAAAAACTAGGAAACAGAAATAGGAAGAATGATAACTGCACGAATATTTCAAGCGAAAAACTGACAAGATTGCAAACCAGAAAATGTGGACATAGCAACGAACTCACCAGAGAGCCTGAATGTCTTCTAATAGCAGCATAAAACAATAGCATAAGGACCGATTATATGAAAGCAAAAATCGATAATATGCAATAGAATAACAAATGTAGGTTATGCATAGAACGTAAGCGAATGCAGCAAAATAGCACAAAAGAAGTACAAGACAAACGATGACTGAATAGGAAAGGTGATCCACTGGCAATTTGGCAAGAGACTGAATTTTGACCATATTACCAAATGGTATATGCACAAACAAGAAACCGTCCGAGAAAATAAAACTCATAAAATTTTCTGGTGTTTTGAGATACAAACTGATCACCTAATCTCGGCCAGAACAGTAGACCTAGTGATAACTAACACAAAAAATAATTCTCGGGTGAGAATTTGTCGTCTAGGGATTTTGCCCTTCTAACCGACCACAGAATGAAAATAAAAGAAAACGAAAAGATAGACAAGTACTTGGGCCTTGCTAGAGAGCTAAAAAAAAGCGGTAGAAAATAAGGTTTACGGTGATACCAATTGTAGTTGGTACACTCGGAAGGCTTGGAAAAGGGATTGGGACAGCACAGTTGAAAATCAGAGGAAGAATCGCGACTATTTAGACTACAGCATTACTGAGATAGGCCAGAATACTGAGAAGAGTCCTGAAGGCCTGAGGAGACTTGCTATCGATCAGATTCCTGTGAAAGATCACCAGTGACGCTGAAATGAAAACTAGCAAGGAGTTAAATAATAATAATGTATGTCAGGTTTCTAAATTTCGTTTTCATGTCAGCATATTGCTTGGAGTATATACTTGGGAAGTACTCATGGTGATGCGTGACGTAACCGTATTGTTTTAGGGAATGAACTCGGCGACTAGAAATTCTGGACTTTGTCTTTATGCCCTTGGGAAAGGCATGAATCCATCTCTTTTCAGCATACCCATTAATAGGTAAATAGTAATGTAGACTGTGCTACTAAACGTCGGTACAGTAATTAGTCTACGAAAAGGAAAATGACCTTATATCGTTTTCTGGGGGTGTTGGGCAAATGCATAAGTGGAAAAACATATACCACAGTGGTCTCAATACCGATCGAGAAATCCCTATTTCTCCATCGCTATTGCTTTGCAATAGTAGGAGGCTCACGAGCATGGGGGCTCAGAAGTCATAAAATTAATAGCAAATAATCATTTAATTTTAAATTAAAAATGATCAGAATTAGTCGGAAGAGACTACTAATCAAATGAACACTTTGGGATGATTATTCTATTGGTGGTTAAAATTGGAGAGACAAGTCTTCAAATGAACACTTTGGGATGTTTATTCATTTGGTGGATCAAATTGGAGTGACAATTCTTCAAATGAACACTTTAGGATAATTATTCTATTGGTAGATAGAATTGGAGTGACAAGTCTTCAAATGAACACTTTGGGATGATTATTCTATTGGTGGTTAAAATTGGAGAGACAAGTCTTCAAATAAACACTTTAGGATGATTATTCATTTGGTGGATCAAATTGGAGTGACAATTCTTCAAATGAACACTTTAGGATAATTATTCTATTGGTAGGTCAAACTGGTGAGACAAGTCTTCAAATGAACACTTTGGGATGATTATTCATTTGGTGGATTAAATTGGAGTGACAATTCTTCAAATGAACACTTTAGGATGATTATTCTATTGGTAGGTCAAATTGGAGTGACGAGTATTCAAATGAACACTTTGGGATGATTATTCTATTGGTAAGTCAAATTGGAGGGACAAGTCTTCAAATGAACACTTTGGGATGATTATTCTATTGGTAGGTCAAATTGGAGGGACAAGTCTTCAAATGAACACTTTAGGATGATTATTCTATTGGTAGGTCAAATTGGAGTGAAAAGTCTTCAAATGAACACTTTGGGATGATTATTCTATTGGTAGGTCAAATTGGAGGGACAAGTCTTCAAATGAATACTTTAGGATGATTATTCTATTGGTAGGTCAAATTGGAGGGACAAGTCTTCAAATGAACACTTTAGGATGATTATTCTATTGGTAGGTCAAATTGGAGTTACAAGTCGTCAAATGAACACTTTAGGATGATTATTCTATTGGTAAGTCAAATTGGAGGGACAAGTCTTCAAATGAACACTTTAGGATGATTATTCTATTGGTAGGTCAAATTGGAGTTACAAGTCGTCAAATGAACACTTTAGGATGATTATTCTATTGGTAAGTCAAATTGGAGGGACAAGTCTTCAAATGAACACTTTAGGATGATTATTCTATTGGTAGGTCAAATTGGAGAGACAAGTCTTCAAATGAACACTTTGGGATGATTTTCCATTGTTAGGTCAATTGGAGAGACAAGTCTTCAAATGAACACTTTGGGATGATTATTCTATTGGTAGGTCAAATTGGAGAGACAAGTCTTCAAATGAACACTTTAGGATGATTATTCTATTGGTAGGTCAATTGGAGAGACAAGTCTTCAAATGAACACTTTGGGATGATTATTAATTTCGTAGATCAAATTGGAGTTACAAGTCTTCAAATGAACACTTTAGGATGATTATTCTATTGGTAGGTCAAATTGCAGGTACAAGTCTTTAAATGAACATTTTAGGATGATTATTCTATTGGTAGGTCAAATTGGAGGGACAAGTCTTCAAATGAACACTTTAGGATGATTATTCTATTGGTAGGTCAAATTGGAGGGACAAGTCTTCAAATGAACACTTTGGGATGATTACTCTATTGGTAGGTCAAATTGGAGAGAAAAGTCTTCAAATGAACACTTTAGGATTATTATTCTATCGGTATGTCAAATTGGAGAGACAAGTCTTCAAATAAACACTTTGGGATGATTACTCTATTGGTAGGTCAAATTGGAGAGAAAAGTCTTCAAATGAACACTTTGGGATGATTATTAATTTGGTAGATCAAATTGGAGTTACAAGTCTTCAAATGAACACTTTAGGATGATTATTCTATTGGTAGGTCAAATTGGAGGTACAAGTCTTCAAATGAACACTTTAGGATTATTATTCTATTGGTAGGTCAAATTGCAGGTACAAGTCTTCAAATAAACACCTTGGGATGATTATTCTATTGGTAGGTCAAATTGGAGGGACAAGTCTTCAAATGAACACTTTAGGATGATTATTCTATTGGTAGGTCAAATTGGAGTTACAAGTCTTCAAATAAACACTTTAGGATGATTATTCTATTGGTAGGTCAAATTGGAGGGACAAGTCTTCAAATGAACACTTTAGGATAATTATTCTATTGGTAGGTCAAATTGGAGGGACAAGTCTTCAAATGAACACTTTAGGATAATTATTCTATTGGTAGGTCAAATTGGAGAGACAAGTCTTCAAATAAACACTTTGGGATGATTATTCTATTGGTAAGTCAAATTGGAGAGACAAGTCTTCAAATGAATACTTTAGGATGATTATTCTATTGGTAGGTCAAATTGGAGAGACAAGTCTTCAAATAAACACTTTAGGATGATTATTCATTTGGTGGATCAAATTGGAGTGACAATTCTTCAAATGAACACGGTGGGATAATTATTCATTGCTGGGTCCAGTTGGAGTGACAAGTCTTCAAATGAACACTTTTGAATGACAAATTTTCAGATGATCTATTGGAAGGAAATTTTGTCAAGATTTAAAGAGGTTTCTTTTCTACTCAAAGTATCTTTAGTAACGAGTATCAAGGACTTAGAACCAGAGAGCTTTCGGCGTTTTTTACTAAAGAATTGGACCGACGACGCCATACTGTCAAAGATAAAATTGATGTACTAAAAGTGAGCGTGATTGAGTGTGTATGTGTATGTATGTGTGTACACGCATGTGTGTATGAATGTGATAGAGAAAGAAAGAGGGTGGGGATGAAGCAGGTCAGGTGGTGCTGAGATAGAATCTAAATCTATGCGATCGTGAGTAAAAAAACTTAGAAGCCCTGGCGTTGTAAAAAAACCGATTTGACACCCGGACTGGACACTGTCAGTTGCATGGAAAAACAATTCATGTCATAGGGTCAAACTTTCATCTATTCAGATAATTTCGCTTCAAATGAGGCAACAAAAAGAAGAGAGACGAACTAAACTGGATTTGTTTAAAATAATTAGACTAATTAAACGATACTCCACCTCAGTCTGCGTCAATGACTTCCCAAACCCTCATCATCATTGATTAACTAGTTTTCTTCTTCTTCTTTGATTTTTTTTCTTCTCATTAATCTTCTTTCTTTCTGTCATTTTCCTTTGCTTTGGTCTTCCTTTATTCATTTTCCTTTTCTCTCTCTTTTTTCTTTCTTCTTTTTCTTTTACCTTTTTGCATGTTTTTACATTTTAAAATAATTCATTCATTTCTGTATATTTCTATAAACTATATCATCAGTGTATCACCTGTTTTCTTTTCTTTTCTTTTCTTTTTTTTTTTTCTTTTTTGCTTGATTTTCTTTTAATCTTGCTTTTCTCTTTCCAGTTTTTAATTCTCTCTCTCTTTTTTTTTTCGGTCTTTGTCTCCTTTTTTAATTGCTTTGTATGTCTTGTTTCTCCCTTTCTTTATCTTTTATAACTTCTTCTTCTCCGTTTCTTTTATTTTTCTCTTTCTTCCTTTTTTTTTTTTTGTTGATCCCTATACTTTTCATTCATTCTTTCTTTTCATTCATACTTTTCTTCCTTTTCTTTCTTTTTTCTTTTCCTCTACTGACACGTGAGATGTCGCTGTTTTATCAAGGTTATTTTTGATCAGGGACATTCCTGTCAATACAAAATTGACAGATTCGCTCAAGTTCAAGATATTTATAACACCTTCTAAAAATTACCGTTGAATTGAAGGCTAAAGCTGCCCTGTAGGAGTGACTCGCTAGTCTCTATACTGGGATCAGCGACATGTCAAGTATAGTTTGATTTTATAGACGACCATCAATAAATATAACGATATAATCTACCGCCCATCACACTCCAAAAAAAAAAAAAATTAAAATTAAAAAATTTCGTGAAAGATTTATAAAGATTAGTTAAACCAATTTATAATAACAAAAAATAGCGTTGACTTATCAACACGAGTCATTTTATTCGTGTGTTGTTGCATTGTAATTTAATAACAAATAGCAAATTCGAATTTGACACTCTGACTGGTGTGGAGATGGGGTATCTAATTAAACTACCCTAAGTTATTTACTAAACTGAGCATAGTCTGACACAAGGCCGTAAGAATGGGTATACAATAAGATTCAAACTCATAATAGTAATTGTCCAACATCTTGCTCTCTCTCTCTCTCTCTCTCACACACACACACACGCGCGCGCGCGCGTGCGCACACATTATATTTTACCCTGTATACCTAATACACATTTGGTAAGTTATTTGGCTCTACTATACGGAATTCGGCGGGATGCCATACTCGCCTTTTGTCCGAGATGACCAAGCTTGTCTCTCAAGTACCAGTTGAGTGATCTTTCTTCTACATAAAAAACGGCATCTAGAAATGCTTTATTTTATTTATGCGTATATATATATATATATATAGTAATATAAATCAGTTCTTGACATTTAAAATTTTTGCTTTAGTTGATGCACTTTATTAGTTTCAGGTTTTGTCTACTGTGCACCAAACTGAAGTCAGTTGTCCATTGTCTGTGAGAAAAACAGCACCATAACGTAATTCACTCTTCCAGAAATTTGGAAACGGCACACTGTACTGCTTGACATTCACGCAGGAGGTTCCAATACGAAGATTTCACAATGTTTGGTCGTCAATCTGAGGACAGACTTAGATTCATATTGAAGAAAACCAAACACCCAGTCCCCATTATGGTGTTTGAGTTGGTCACTTGCGATGATAACGTTATGCTTAACATTCATTTTCCCACATAACGTTAGACTCAACATGGAGACCTACATCAAGTATCTGGAGGAGATCGTGCTGACCTGGATCGAGAGGGTGACGGCTGGAAGACTCTATGCCTGACAACAGTACTCTGCGCCATGCTATACAATCTCCAGTCGTGGCTGTCATAAAATTTCTGCGACCACCTCCCCTCAATATCTGACCGCCGAACTCTTCAGATTCAATACCCTTGATTATTACGTGGGGCAAAGTGGAGCAAGAGGCTTATAAAACTCAGTGCAACTCTAAAGACGAGCTGAAGACCAAGATAACGACAACATCTACCAATTTAAACCAAGAGTTCGTCGGAAAGGCTTGCAGGAGATTCCGAAGTCGTCTGGAGGTCGTGGTCGAAGTCTTTAGTAATTTCTTTGAATGAATTTAATTTCAAGTATTTCAAGGTATGCATTCGTAAATATGATAAAGACGACAATGTAACCATGTGAGTGATTGTGTGTGTGTGTGTGTGTGCTTACCTAACCATCCTGCCAGGAGTAGGTCAATTTTTTAATGTAGTTCATCTGATTTGAAGTCAGTTTTTCTTCTCCTAGACCGGTTACCAACCAAGGTAAGAGAACAATGTCCTATTATTCACCCATTGCAGGTGGATGGAACAATTGGACCTATACTTTTCCCAAGGGGATAAGCGCGAAGTGAAATGCAATCAGCTTCATCCAGGATTTGATTTCATCTGCGACGAACACTGTTATGCGAAGAACCCAGTTAAAATTCTGGACGAGGCTGTACTTTTTAGCAATGATGTATAGCCGTCTCTTTTCTACCTCCCAGTTATATATATATATATATATATATATATATATATATATATATTATTGAAACCCTTCCAAGAGAATAAATTTCACAGCCAAATTGAAAACAAAAACAATGCCTACAATAAAAAATTCCCTTGAAGACGATCAATCGGTATGATCGAAAGTGCTTGAGGGGCAAAACTAAGGGTAACTCCTCTATCTATTGGAATCAGACCCAAATAAACTATCAAGACACCTAAGGAAAAACAAAATAAAATCATAAAAGAAGAAAGTTCCGTAGTCTAACTAAACTTGTCTTACCGGAGTTCAACCCCACGTCGAATCATACCAAAGACTTGATGCTTCCTTGCTTAACACTCAGCATTATGTACGGATCAAGAGTAAGTGGAGGAATCCAAGGAAAGTAACGTCCTTCCCTACACCTCGGTGTAATAGTAATTTACTAAGCATTTTGTTTAGATGTGGCCTACACCTACACCTCGGTGTAGTAGTTATTGAAAAGGGAGCTTTCAGGTCGCCCTCGATTACAGTCGGCCAACTTACTATATATATATATATATATATATATAGTGTGTGTGTGTGTGTGTGTGTGTGCGTGCGCGTGTGTGTGTGTGTGGCTGTTGCCCTGGAATTCACTTAGTCACCCCAGCTGTGAATGTCATATGGACTGATTTTTGTATGTTAATTCTTACAACATAAATCATTTCCAAACCCCACCACCACAACATTTTTCACATAATGGATACCACTCTTACTTCACCCTTGTGGTGTGCTTGCTCTTTCTTACAGTTATCGTCCTCCTACTTTTTCCCAATTTCTTTTCACCAAAGTTTACTATGTATATTTCTCGGTCAGAAAGAGTAACCGATACCAGTTTATAAGGATCGATAATCAGACAGATACTACAATCCGATTCTTTGTTGAAAAGCATGAATTATCATTATTAATAGATATTTTGAATTATTTTTAGCCATTGATATAAATAAGTAAGTTGGCCGACCGCAGTCGAGGGTGACCCAAAGGCTCCCTTTTCAATAGGTACTATACGGGTGTGTAGGCGAGGGCCCGACTCCTTTCCCTGGATTGTTCCACTTACTCTTGATCCGTACTTTATAATTCTGAATGTTGAGCAGAGAAGCATCAAGTAGCATTTTTTGAGTCTTTGATATTATTCGACCTGCGATTGAACTACCGGACCATTGCCAAACACTCTAATAATTATGTCAACTTCAGTAAATAATATATCTATTCATTTTTTTTTTATAAAATCCCAAGAATTAGTAAATATGAATAATATTGAAGTAAAAAAAATTGAATAAAAAAAAGCAATTCATAGATTTTGTTTTTTATTATTAAAGAAATTACAAATGAACTTTATTTAAAACTTGAGAAACATCTAATTAGCTTTACTAGTTATAAGAAAAAGATGTTCAAAATCGCGAATTCTGAAAGGACAATACAATTAATTTTTAAGTTTATAGTTTACTAATGTTGCTTTGGTGTTTGAATATATATATATATATATATAAATTAAATATTTCAATTCTTAAATATACAATCATCAGGTCTAAAAGGTAACATAAAAAGGTTAGATATTAATTTCTTTTCGGTTTTGTAGTGCTCTGCTGACCAGCTTTTAAGCACTTTCTTGGTTAAAAAAATGTTTTTAAACGCTTTGTTCACACACACACACACACACACACACACACACACACACACACACACACACCAGATATACAATGCAGAATAAAAAATAAAGAAAAGTAGCAGCGGTGAAAAACTGATTTTATATTTTAATACTTAGTTGCAAATATAACACGGAAACATTTTTCATAACCTTTCTCAAAACCTTCCCAATATTCTTTTCGGCTTGCAAGATAACTTGCTAGCCTATCTATCTATCTATCTATCTATCTATCTATCCGTAACTGTTAGAGGAAAAGTTTATTGATGGCTAAAAAAATTCATCTTTCTTTTAAATCGACAAAATCAGTTTGCCATGCTGCTTCCTATTGTATTAACAACTAGGTTATTTACAACAGTTCCTCATTTTATCAGGAATGAAAACTTTCTTTATTCACCCACCGTCTACCGTATCTATTACCGAAGCAAAACCTTTGACCCGCAACTTTCAATGCTATCCTCTAATACTGAAGAGGAACCTTCAAATCTTTTTTTATTAAAAGACGATGTATTAATTAAATCAATTAAAACACATGTGCATGTGCGAGGGAATTATATTTATTATTAGCTGCTATTGTATTAGTTTCTTTCTTAGTTTTTTTGGTGTGTTTTTTTGTTTGTTTGTTTGTTTGTTTGTTTTAGTTTGCTTTTGTTCATTGGGGTTATTTTGTTTTTGTTGTTCTTAGTTTTTTGTTTTGTTTTGTTTTTTTCGTTTAGTGAGGGTGTTTCTTATATATTTTGTTTTTGTTTTGTTATTGTTTGTTATTGTTTGTTTTTGTTTGTTTTTTCTTTTGTTTCGTTTTTTTGCTTTTGTTTTTGTTTGTTTTTTTTTTCTTTTCGTGGGGGTGTTTCTTGTATTTTTTGTTCTTGTTTTGATTTTGTTTTTGTTTTTTATTTTGTTTTGCTTTTTTGTTGTTTTTTATGGAATTAATCAGATTTTAGTCCTATCAGTTTTAACTGACCTTTCTTTGTGAAACTAACGTTGAAAGAAAATGTTATCTGATATTATTTATGAAATTAAAAGTGAATCTCAAGTGCCAGTGAGAAGTCGAAAAGGATTTGTTATTAAAAAAAAACATTTTTTCATTTCTTATAAAAACAAACTATCTTTTAACTGACGCTTCCGTCTTTTTATTTATTCATTCGATTTATTTATTCATTTTATCTATCTATCTTTTTAAAATCATTTTTCAGAATTTTAACGTGGAAAATTGTTGAAAACTGGTTATTCAACATTTTAAAAATTTCTAAAATCAAGAATGTACTTTATGAGGTCCCTCTCAGAAAATACACACACACACACGACGCTCATATTTATGAGGGGTGATAACCAAATCAAAAGGATATAACTTTTCTTTCTTTTCTTTTCTTTTCTTTTCTTTTTTTTTTTTTTTTTTTTTTTCTCCTTAAACATAGGGGACTGGATAAAGTGAACTTTGGTATCGACCACTTGAAGGTTGGTCTTCGTAAACTTGTTTTATCTGAATACCCAAATTCACCGCCACAATTATTAGAGAATTGTAGCAGAGCAAATATATTATGGTTTAATATTTCCCCTTGCTAAACAATATAAAACAATTAACGTCGAATTAACAACAAATTTATGGCCTAAGCAAACTTAATAGAATGGATACAGGAATGATATGATATTCTAAGAGTACATTATGGAGAAAACATTCTATATAATAGTTGAAGAATCCTTTATAAAATGAAAACTTTTCAACAAAGTATGGTCTTGTGCTTGATACGACACGAGGTTTATTGGAGACGCATCCACTCGTGCATGCATTTTGTTTGACGAGGCAGGAATGAAGAGAAAGTTTCGACTTTGGCATGCGTTTTATAATGCTTCTTTGGTCACGTCATCTAGCGGCCATTACAAGTACTATTTTGGAAAGCAATTGATGTAACCCCCTACAAAGTTTTTTTGTCACTTAGAATATTCGAATTTTTGTCTTCTTCTTCATTGTTATACTCTCAACGTTTCGCTCTCAACGTTTCGGCCTTCTTCAGATGTTTCATGTCGAACTCAGAAGCCTACACAGAACCTTGAACTGAACTCTTTATTTAATTCCTAGGAGTAGATTGTTCTAAATCTGTTAACCAAAACTGGGTACAAGTGTTAAGCTGTAGTAAGTATTCCTTGTTATTCTTACCTGTAGTCGGGATTGAACCTGCAACTTCCAGATGATTTCACTCAGAAACGCTTTTCAACCGATAGTCCGAATATTCTCAGAGATAAAAATTATCCAGCTTCCTCTGAGAAATTTAGAAAAATGACATCCTACAAAATTTTTAAAGAACATTGAGAAACAATTGATTGATTAATTGATCAATTGATTTTAACGGCATATCAACCCATGTAGGGTTGTTTTATGCCTTGAGGTTAGCGAATCGCATTCATTGTACCTTTACATTTACAAATTTTGTGTACTTGTTTATTAGGAGTCTTTTTTTTTTTTTTTTGCATACAATTTTAAAATTTTGAAACAGATCCATTTAACATCTAGTGGGACCCTAACAGGTCCTACCACTCCAGGTCAGAGTGAATTTAGGAGTGATGGCAAAGAAGAGGTACTCCACACCCCCACCAGATCCCTAGAACTGCAGCCTCACCACTAGACGCAGTGTTATCTTTTTAGTTGGGTTTATTCATTTAGGGCTTTTTCCCTCACAACATGGGAATACATCTAGTGGGTTAAAGCGAAATGTTGTATAGCCACATAATTCATATTCATCTGCATGCAGAATCATAACGACGACACAATAAAGACGAGCGACACAGTTCTTTAGAAAAATATACCTCTCACTTTATTTGAAAGGGTTATGTGTGAGAGGGAGTTGGAGACGGAACAGAACTACAACAAATTGACCCCCACTCTATTGGCTATAACCGCGTTTCTTTCTCGTTCTCCTGGGCTGCTCAACCGGGGGCCTGGGGGTCCAGCTTGCTGGGTTCTGGCTTTCTCTACCGCATCTTGTGTCCAACTCATCTGATCTCCAACTCATCTGATCTCCAACTGGCTGATCTTCAACTGTGCACTGAGTTATATAATAGTTCAACACCCACCTTCTTCTTGTGGGCGTCACAAATCGCACTCATTCAACCCGTCCACGCTCAAGGTTATATTCTGATATTCCTCGACCGGATGCACCTGTTATTTACACCAGTGCATTTCTTATTTTGACAGCCCGGCCGGGTCGGAAGTCAATATACAACAGAAAGATTAAACAACAATAAAATAGAGGCACACAACTTGTAATCCCTGGTGTAAAAAGGATCAGTAATAAACCTATTACTGTTAATTGCAAAGTACCATACCCAGGACAACGTTTTTTTTTTTGTTTTTTTTTTTTGTCACTCTGAAGGGGATACAGTCAGAGTATTCTAAGCCTCACCAACAGAGCGAATACCATGTATCAAGTGTATTGAACTGCGCGATGAGTAGGTAGAATATTATATATTTACTTAACCCTTCCACTACCAGCAGGATCCGACACAAGGTCCATTTATAAGCGGAATACAGCTTCTCCGATACCTATCAACGAACCAACCCTAAAGAGACCCGTTTACCAAATTATTTATCCATAGCTGGGGAGAGGAGTGGATTCATACCTTTTTCTTGTCCATTAACGCAAAAGTGAAACAAACAGCTTTGTCCAGGAATTAAACTCGGGTCGGCCTGTCCCCTTCCTGAGACGATAACCGTTACAAGTGCCTCACAATACGCAGAATACGTTACATGACTACGCCATTCCTTTCTTTGTTTAAGACAAGAACATTTCAGATACTTCTTGTATACTTTGGAAATTTAATTTTATCAAAGCAAAGAACAATATCTGCCATTTTGTTTTGTCATTGTCATCACTTTGTTTTCAAAATGCTTGCTATCATGAACTATATACTCCTAAAGCCTCACCCTGGAGTTAATACAAAGTCCAGTAAAATGATCTCTCGGGTTTGGAACGTAAATAAAAAAGGCAACATAGATCCTATTCAAAATATGATCTCACCATAAGAAAGAACAATATTTGCCATTTCGTTTTTCTATTGTCATCACTTTGTTTTCAAGATTATATCGTCCAAAATGCTTGCTTTATTGAGTTATACACTTCTGACGTTCTTTCGTACTCGCCTAGACATTGCTTCTGGTATTGCTGCGAATCTATGATGAATAAAATCTTTCAGTCTGTCAGTTGTCAACTGCTTAAGTTTAAAGATCAGGGCTACAATAATATAACTTTCCTGTCAGAAACTCTTCTATTTCGACCAGCTCTGAAATGCTTACGAAATAACTGCTGCGTTACAATGGTAGTGTCACAATGATTTAAATAAGCTTTAATCATAAAACGCACAGTGTTCACCATTCCACGCCATGGTGGAAACTGAAACAGCATGGCCGCTTCTACTCAAAAAAATACATTGTACCTGCTCACTTGGACGGCAGCATTTTTAAATCTGGAAGATGCTGAACCCTAAATAAAAACACATAGTGTGCGTTGCTAGACCCAAAAGCAAAAATGAAAAGGTTTTGAAGACGGAGATATATATTTGATTTCAAGAGATACTCATAAATGTAGAAGATATATAGTTTGTCTGAAAGAAGCCAAAGGTGGAAGTTAATGGAAATGTCCTCTATATGTGTTAGGGCAGTCATTTAGCACAAGGCCAGAAGGACGGGACACTCAATAAGAATCGAACTCGCTAAAAATGGTTTACTAGCCTAACTCGTTAACCATTACACTACTCTCTTATTTAATCAACACTTTTACGGTCTTATGCGTGGTGCACCGCAAGAAGCAAAATTGATCCGTTCCATCGACATTCGACCTGAGGCGCCAGGCTTATCACTCCAGTCCTTTTAGGCAAATGGGTAGGTGTTGCTTGAGGGAAGGTTCCCAGGAACATAAGGCATTAATGTTATCATTGAAACCAAGCGGCACGAATGGCACCTTAGGGTGGATAGGATTGAGCAGGTATGTATGTATGTATGTATGTATGTATGTATGTGAAAGAAATGACAAATAATTTCGTAAAACTTATAGATCGTTTATTTTTGGAATGAACCGAGAGTAACTGAAATCGCGGATAACGAAACCAGAGTGTAAAGAGAAGGTTACTGCCTATCTGAGTATAAAACCAAAACCTGAACATATAAGAATGGATAACTATTTGTGGAGTTTAATACCTCACTTGAATACCACTCAGTCAGCATGTCTTTGAATATGTCGACTTCACCTCCCTCCCCACAAAAAGGTGTGCTGGGTATGACACTAAACTGCATACAGTGGTGAGACTGCAGTTATTAAGCTCGGCAAAATATAGAGTTACCATTAATGGTAACACTTGGTAGGGTCCGATCTGTGGATCAAATTGATTTGTTTTAAAACAGTATTAGACAGGAATTGTTGAAACCATATAATTGTGTACAAATTATTTGTATGAGAAATAATTATAAACGCTATAATTGTTGACAAAGACTTATTATTATTGAAACCATACAAGAACTTGAAATATTTTCAACCATATAATTGTATATAAATTATTTGTGTTAAGAATAGTTATTGAAGCTATAATTGTAACGGTACAGCCGTCCTCATCAAATACGGGAGGGATTCCGCTTTCAATCTGCTGACTGATTCATTGGTCAATTATGTCTTCGGATGACACTACTAATCCGCTATTGTGTTTTTTTTTCAATCTAGAGCACAGATCAATCGCTAAACAAAGTTGCCGATCGAGTGTTGTATAGTCATATGCTACAACTATACACATATACATATTGACGCAATGAATAAAGACGAGCGAAGACTTCTTTAAAAAAATATATACCTCTCACTTTATTGTAAGGTTTGCGTGTGAGAGGGAGTTGGAGACCGAATAGAACTGCAATATATTGACCCCGACTCTTATGGCCATCAGCGTTATGTCTTTCTCGTTCTCCAGGGTTGCTCAAGCGGAGGCCCGGGGACCCAGCTCTCTGCTGGGTGATAGCTTTCTCTAACGCATCTTGTCTCTAACTCATCTGATCTCCAACTCACTGACTTCCTGTCCTCACCGAGTTATATAATTGTTCAATCGCCCACTCAATCTTTGGAATAGCATGTTTGATCGTCATCAAGCGGAAATAACTGTCATGCTATTCACAGGTCACCCTCTTCAGGTGCATCAGTCTATGCCTGTACCATGGGATTTTACCTTGTCCCATATTGTCAGCCAAGTCCGCCTACTCGATTTCTTCTCATAACTGCCATCGGAATGTGTCACTTCCTTCCGGTGCATCACTTTGGAATGGCATGTTTGGCCGGGTCGAAGGTCAATATACAACACAAGGAGTAGACGAATGAGACTGCACTATTAAGTAAGCAAAAAAAAATAAAATAAAAGTCAACGCCAAGAAACAGAACAAAATATGGCTTGTAAAAATAATAATATTTGGTACGAAAAATGTCTTTCGAAAATAATACAGATATTTACCCATCCCGGGGGTTTAAGTTTTAATCAGAGACCAGTTCACGAATAAACACTTCGTCAATTCAACGTTTGAGTTTTAGGCTTTTCTATTCTCGTTGTCTATAGCCTGGCGCAAGACAATCTCAAATAGCGGTAATGTTTGCTGTCTTCAATCTTTGGTACAACTTCACAAGTGCTGATTACGTTAAACTTCTTTGTTAGTTTTTTTTCACAGCGTTGTATTATGTTCGGCTTTCTTCGCTTTCTATACTCAGGGCAATCTGGTAAAAGGTAAAAAAAAACTCGGAGCTTCGGGGAAACTTCTCACCGACTCACGTATTGCTTTTTCCCTCTGTCTCTGTCTATCTGTCTGAGTTTCCTAAGCATCGTAAATATATAACTTTTCCACGGGAAAAATATCAATTTTCTCCTAATTTGGGTTTCAATAAATTTTTGCTGACGTGTATTATAAAACAAATTCCTCATTCGAATTTAGGAAATAGGTTATTTCAATTTTATATTCCCATTCTGAGTCACCTTCGATGATTGACAGGCTCTGGCTTTCATCAGGATTCGTTCTTTTTTTGTTTTTGTTGTTTTTTCTTTTCAAACCGTCTTGGAACACAGTGATCTGTCAAAGCAATTTATTTTTGACACCTTTAGTTTAAACAATAACAATATATTTATTTTTCTTTTCTCTTCAAATAATTCGTTTTGTCAAATTCCTTCTCATTGAAAATTACACGATTTTTATCTATACTGTATTTCAAAAATCTCTTCAGCCCCTACGGCACATCTGTAACATACTACTCTATTCTTCAAAAATCCAAATCATTTTCTTTTTCCTCTGATTAATAAAAATTCTCTGACTGCTTTCCGACCAAATAGGATTACATAATTGTTTACAAATGTATATTAGTAGCTTGAAACCATATAACTGCTTGAAATATTTTAAACCACGTAATTGTATATCAATTATTTGTATTAAGAATAGTTATTAAAGTTATAATTGTTTACAAAAGCTTATTATTAGTTGCTTGAAACCATATAGGTGTTTGAAATATTTTAAACCATATAAGTAAAGTTGGCAACCTTCGTCGAGGGTGACCCGATGGCACCTTTTCAATAGCTACAGCACTGGGGTGCAGGGGAGGGGGCTACTCCATTCCCTTGATTACTCTACTTTACCCTTACCTTATAATGCTGAGTGTTAAGCAAGGCAGCATCAAGTACCATTTTTAGAGTGCTTGGTATTACTCGACTTGGGATTGAACACCGGTCTCCCGCATCATTGGCGAACACACACAAACATATACTCTCTCTATATATATACATATATATATATATATATATATATATAGAGAGAGAGAGAGAGAGAGATAGATAAAAGTGAAATAGCAAAATAGAAATATTTCTTTATAGCTATTTATATTTTAATTGTCCTCAACAAGTTTCGACCTTAGGTCTTCATCAGGGGAATTGTTTTTTGTTGTTTTTTTTTTAAGTTTTAATAATAGTTCTCAAAAGGTTTGATATACCACAAAAGAAGCGACAAAAATAAACTAGTAACGTCGCATATCCATTCGATGAATGAAAATCAATTTTTGACATTTAAGTATCTTCAACTGACCATTTTATGATCTCTACTTTCGTAAACACCTGCCAGTGAGATCTCCACTTGGAAGGTATTAGTGAAGCATGGGTGGTATATGAAACACACATATACACAAACGCACGCACACACACACACACACACACATACACACACACATATATATATATATATATTCTTGCGTAGTTCCCATCAAGCTTTTTCTTCATGCGTTTCGTTAGTGTCAATATGGTGCATCTGTACAGTAGTATTGACACAGCCATAGCTTGGAAAAATCCCATTTTATCTTATCGTAGAGATCAGATTTCTAAATAATCGATAACCTGGCAACAGCTGTCTACGCCTTTACTCGGCGTAAAAAGCTAGATTGAAACTACACAAGAATGCTATATGCTGTTTTAAACAAATCTTGGAAGCAACACCCCATAAAACAGTAGTTGTACAGCCTCTTACCTCCCATCTCGCAAAGCATATAAGACATGCAGGGCACTGCTGGAGAAGTAAGGACGAACTCAAAAGTGATGTTCAAAGGACGCACCAGTGTTGACCGAGCAGCAAAAACTTACATTCATCAGCTCTGTGTAGACACTGGATGCAGAGTACCAGGAGTGATGGATGATAGGAATGGATAGCGAGGAAGGGTCTAGGAACTCTTAATTTACTAAGCTTTTTGCTTAGAAGAGGCACGAGGCCACGTGAATGAGGCACCCAATAAGACTCAAACTCACTCGTGAAGGTTTACTAGTCTACCTTGCCAACCAATACACTACCCGAGCTGTCCAAGTGTCAAGGAACTCTCTGCTGCCATTGTGACTTGATATATATATATATATATATATACGTGTGTGTGTGTGTGTGTGTGTATTATTTCGTCCAGTTAAACCGGAGTTGGGAGTAATTCCATCAGGACAAGAAAACTATTCAAGAAAACTATTCAAGAGTGAACATTTAAATTTTCCTGGTAAAGAGCTTAATGTAACAGACATTACAGAGCAATAATTTCATTAAGAAAAAACAACAAATCGGTTACATTAGGATTATAAATTTATTTCCATCCTGTAATGCGTTTTTGAAAAATTCAAAAACACGAATATATATATATATATATATATATATATATATATATATATATATATATATATATATATATATATATATATATGTGTGTGTGTGTGTGTGTGTGTTTCATTAAAGATAACTAACATGAAGTATCTTGTATATGTTTTGTTTTTATTGGGGTTTTGTGCTTTGTTTGTTTTTTTTTTTAGTTTTTCATGTGTACATACATGAGAAGTCTTTTTAGGACAAAGCGTATGTAAGAATTGTTCAAACCATTATTTCTTCTTTGTGATTTTGATTGATTTATTGGCCATTTTTACATAGCGTCGTAAGAAATTGTTATATTAACGTTTTGTTTGTTGTATGTTGATGTGTGAAAGATTTGCTTTTGATGCTAATTATGAGGAAGTTTTAATTGCCAGAATATTATGGCTATGTTCGAAAGAGATATTGTTGAGAGAATGTTTTCTTAATTCCAATATTTTCAGTTACTTTTTACACTTGGATCTATATATTATTTATGCATTGGCCTTACAACAAACAAGACGTCGATATGATAATTTCTTATATACACCTTGAAAATGACCAATAGATTAGCCGAAAGCTCTGTTGAACAATTTCTGCATACACTTTTGTTAAAAACTCCGTACCCCGATGGAAACACTATTTTTTTTTAAGGTTGAGTCCCGAGTTTCTCAGATGACGTTCGCTCAGGGGACATTTAGTAATTTACATAGCTTTTGGCTCAGATGTGGCACAAGACCCTATGAATGGGGTACCCAATGAAACTCGAATTCATTCGTAAAGGTTTGCTTGTCTAGCTTGTTAACAATTACGCCAACCGAGGCGCCCGCCCAGTGAACATTTAATTATTTGTGGAGCGACGCTCTTTCGTTGTACGAAACGAAAATTGAACTGATTGGCCACAATCTAGCTCTTCACATATGCAGAAAAAAATGGATTCGCATATTATCGAAAAAAAAAAAGAGTTAAAAACAATAAAGTATGCGGGTACATGTATCAAGATTTTCAATGGGTCGAGGGTACTTCTTAGTATTATAGAAACCGTTAATGGTTCTGGGCATCGAATTGTTGAGGTTTCTTTGTTTAATATCATATCAACTTTCGCGGTTATTTAAGGCCGAAGCCAACCTTGCAGAAGATCTTTAGGGGTAACCATTGCTGGGAAAATTAGGGGTTCATACTTTTCTCATGGGTATTTGTCTGAAAGGAGACATAATAGCGAGATTAGGGATCGAACCCGCATACTACGATGTCATAGTCCAGCATTTTAGCTATTACGCTACGAGGACTCCTCTCGCTAAGAATCTGCGTATTTTGGGAGTTAATTTCTTCTCTTTAGAGCAACATTTAGAACTTAAAGAGGTTTATAAAGCTAAAGTACCTCGTGAATAGTTTGTTCTGAACAATGTGGACACGATTCAGTGACCTAGAAAATCTCTTGACTTGAATCCAATTAAAATTTTATGATTGAAAGATTCAGTTCATCAGAGCGACTCCAAAAATATTGAGTTGAAGGTCATTTGCAAGGAAGAATAGGCCAAGATTTCAAAAGAGTTTTGCGAAGAGTTTTATGAAGGCTGTCGAAAAGCGTCTCTGTAATTACAAACCAGTATTAGGAAACTAAGTTATATGAAATCATAGTATTTATGAAGTCAAACATAGTTGTCTCCTACTGGATCAGTTCACTAAAAATATGAAAGAATCTTCACTTTAACAGAACCACTGTTAAGTTATATTGAATGAAACTTAAGTAAAGCAACTACCTTGTTCGTCTTTTATTACAGGGTCAGTAAATATTGTTTTCATTATTACTTTTCTTTTTACTTTATTCTGATTTGTACTCTGACTCCATTTTTTTTTTTTTTTTTCTCCTTGCTTCATTTTACTCGTTGGCGTCTTTTTTGCATGTAGAAGGCCGCAAAAGAATTACTGAAGGAAGAGAGAAAGAGATGAACATAGCTTCAAACCCAAACTTTATTTTTGGTTTAATACGGCTATTCTGTAATGGGAAATACTTTCCTGGACTATTAGAAAACAGTCTCATCTCCTAAACAAGGCGTTGAAATTTATTAGTCATTTTCGTTGGGTGATAATCCAAAGTTGGTGGTTATATGTCCAGTGGGTGTTTTTAGTAATATTTGTTTCGGCGGTGTCGACTTACTAGCAGCAGACATAGCTAGATATCAGGTTACAAGACCCAATCAGCACATATGTTCGCTGCTAGCACCCGCGTAAAAGAGGGTCAGTTCAGTGTTAAAGTGGAGGCTGAAGTTAGGCAGAGCCTCGCTTCAGTGTCAATAGGTCTGTCTTTCAGGCATGCGCAGCTCCTACTTCCTGTCAGAGGTTTCTGAGAACTCACACACTTTTGAATTTATTCTATTTTATTTTTCATTTTTCATTTTTTTCAAAATCTCCAAGCACTACTCAGTCAGCTGGGTCTGTAGAACACGCTGATTGCATCTCCGCAAATGCTTAAAACCCCCACCCCACCCAATATCCTGGATATGACACTGAACTGCATCAGATGCTCCAGTCCAGGAGCTTTTGGTGAATAATGGGGTAACCTTTATTGCCATTACTCTCAGGTCCATTCTGACCCTCGAGTTAGGGGTCACATCTATGGGTCTGACAGAACTGTTTGATCATAATTGAAACCGTTTAACTGTGTGCAAGTAAATGATTAATATTAAATTAAATTATTAGTGTTTGATAACAATACTTGAAATCATTTAACCGTGCACCAACAAATGAGCTCTGTTTGGTTTAAAAAAATGTTACCAGAAATATTCGTTTACAAGTCATATGTATTTGATATGTATGTATAAACAGGGTGTGGTATTAAATAACCTACAAGGGATGATATGCCGTAAAACACAAACGACCACAAATAACTGTCAGAAACAAACAAATATTCGTATACAAATATATATACAAAAAAGATTTGGCATTTAATCATCCACAAAGGTTGATATGCCATAAAGTAAAATAATCTTAACAAACATAATCTGAATCATATTTATTCAGTCCTTCCATGTCGCCAATGCCAGAAACTAACAATCAACAAACCCTATCTTAACTTAGATGTATCACCAATTTGGAATACTCTTTATATATATATATATATATATATATATATATATATATATATATATATATATATATATATATATATATGTGTGTGTGTGTGTGTGTGTGTGTGTTCATCTGTTCGCATTTCAAAATTTTATTTTGACTTAGAAAATTTGAAAATTATGAAAGACTCGAGAAAATAATCGTGTGTGTGTGTGTGTGTGTGTGTGTAGCATTAATGTGTGTATGTCTGTGTGCGTAAATATATGTGTACAAGCATGTGTGTATGTGTTTGTGGTATATATTTTAATATATATTCTAAAGTTTATTCGCTCGACTAACGGTAACTGATGTTTTTCCTCTGCCTGTGGTCGGTATAGACAGAATGTTGACTTTCAAAGCAACCAGGCAAAATCTTTTTCTACCCTCTAAGCAGCCAGTGCAACGACGTGTATAAACGCATATGTCTATCTTTTCATACATAAATGCATATATAAATAAGAACTGCAATGCAAGAAAACTCCTCCCTCCCCCTTCCTTTCTCTTTCAATCTCTCACATATATACACGCACACACTGACATACTCACGAATATAAGTTGGTTGGTTGTGTTTTATGGCATATCAACCTTTGTAGGTTATCTGACTATTTTTAAACGAGCCAGTTGGTTATTTAACAATTTTAAACGAGCCAGAGCTCATTTGTTTGCACACAGTTAAATAGTTTCAAGTATTGCTATTTAACTCTAATTGTTTTATTTGCACACAGTTAAATAGTTTCAAGTATTGCCATCAAACACTAGTTTTCTATTCAACACAATTCATTCGTTTGCACACAGTTTCCAAATGGTTTCCCGTATAGTAAATGATGAAATAGTTTTGCTTAATCCATACATAAGACCCTAACAAATAATACCACTCCGGGTCAGAGTGGACCTGGAACTAATGACAATGATCGGACACTTCACATTCTCCTAAAGTTCCAGAACAAGAGACTCACTATCAGATGCAGTTTAGTGTTATATCCAGGACACTCTTGGTAGGGCGTCTTACTCCTCTACAATGATGCAGTCGATGTATTCTACAGACCCAGCCGACTGGGTTTTTCATACATATAAGTTCATGCATATGTTGTATATCTTAATGAAGAGGCAACAATTTTTGTTTATAATTATATAGCTTTGTGTTTATTTACGAAAGAGTCGAGATGCAGATGTGAGAGACACGCAGAAAGACTAAAAGGCGAAGACTGACGAAGGAGTCGGACCAAGACTGAGGAAGGACTGCTATAGTTGACACCATATCTTCTTAACTCACGCAGTGACTCTATATTCAGAACCCCACTAAGTACTTCCTTGACGGAGCCGATCAGAGCCATTTCTCAACGTGAGGTCACTTGCCTCCCTCCTGGGCCGTGCTTAATGCAGCTGCAGATCTGACTTCCCGCTTCTCCTGACTGACTGCGTGCTTATATAATATTCATAAAGCCAACGCATTCCTCTTCCGGTTCCCAACTCACGCGACCCGTTTCCCTCTGTCCACACAGGTGCCACCTGCTTACGAAATCTCTAACTGACGGGTCTGTAAAAGGTCAATATGTAACAAATAGATAACAATTTATAGTCTCGGGTTGATTTTGTCATTATATATTATTGGTCCTTTTTTTTATTTTATTTTTTCACTTCAAGCTTATATATATATATATATATATATATTGTCACAGCTGGTGAATTTCAAAAATGCAATCTGACACTTTAGAAGAACGATATGCAATAAAATTCTGTTTTAAACTTGGAAAAAATGCCACAGAGACCTATAGAATGCTTCAGACTGCTTTTCGACCATCTTGCATGAATCGAGCATCAGTTTTTGAGTGGCATAAGAGATTCAAGGAAGGCAGGGAGTCTGTGAGAGATGATGAGAGGTATGGGAAGAGTAAGGCAGTCAATACACCAGAGTTGATGGCCAAAGGGTTAGGGTTAGGGTTACTATGTTGAGGTTTTAAGGGAGGTCAAGAAGAGATTCCGTCGGAATAGGCCAGCACTCTTCAAATCGGCTCAGTGGCATTTCCACCAGGACAATGCATCAGTCTACAACTCCATCCTTGTCACAGACTATTTGACCAAGATAGGCATCAAGACAGTTCCTTCCCCTCCCTATAGTCCGGACCTTGCTCCCTGTGACTTTTGGTTATTCCCTAAGCTCAGAGGCTGTCGTTATGAGACAATTGAGGAGATGAAAGAAGCTGTGACGAAGGTCATTGATACGCTGACAAAAGAGGACTTCCATGGGGCCTTCCAGCAGTTTTTGGAAAAATACAACAGGTGCATTTCAGCCGGAGGAAATTACTTTGAAGGGGACGAAAGTTTCATGTGTGTACTATCAATAAAAGTGCCCATACGAAAAAAGTCTGGAAACTTATTGTATGCACCTCGTATATATATAGATATAGTCTAATGTTTACGGTTGTGGAAAATGGACAGGGTGGCCCGAGTTCAAATCGCCAATGGTCCAGGAGACCTGGGTTCAATCCTAGGTCACGTCATACCAAATACTTCAAAAATGGTACTTGATACCTTCTTGCTTAACATTCAGCAATACAAGGTACGTACCAAGAGTAAAGTGGAGCAATCCAGGGAAAGGAGTAGCACCCTCCCGTACACCTCGGTGTAGTAGCTATTGAAAAGGAAGCCTTCCGATCTACCTCGACTAAGGTCACAAACTTATATATATATATATATATATATGTGTGTGTGTGTGTGTGTGTGTGTGTGTGTTTGTGTGTGTGTGTGTGTGTGTGTGTGAGTATCAAATCCCGCCACCTTGAACAGGATGTGACAAGAGGTGAAATTTTCAGCGGACTACAGCTGGTATGAATCCGTTTTTTTTTCTTACAGAACTACTTGTTTAGCTAAGATTAAAGAATACAGTCTGGTCAACTATTTACCCATAGCTAGAGTGGAGAGATGGATTTATGCCTTTCCCAAGGGTATTAGAGTGGATTGAAACACAAATAGCCACGCCCAGGATTTGAATTCGGGTCATATGTATGTATGTATACATTTGTAATAAACAATGCCTAGTGAAAAGACGCTGAAGAAGACGGGATATTCCCCGAGCAGTGCCCGAGAAAGATGATGGCTGAAAAGTTCCGGTACTCTGATATGAAGACTGACGACACCCGGTGTGAAAGAAATTCTGGAAAACATGCAGTTGCTATAGCTACCAATCATCATGCACTGCTTGTCTTTGGATTCTAGCGGAGAATACTTTAAGAGGTGATATGTGTTGGATACTGACTTGAAGATCTCTTTGAAATCTGTCGATGTAGCTGCGGAAGCCGGACACTGGAAACAAAAATAACTAGAAATTCACCTGATACCTAAAATAAACAGGACGCAGGTGTTCCCAGTGGATATGCTGCGTAAATTGCATGCTAGAAGGAGGCGGGCGAACGTGCAATGTGTTGGTGGCAAGCTGGAGGTGTGACCACGAGAATTTGCGTGGACGTCCGGGCTATCAAATAGCCAGGAAGGTTTTGATCGAAAAGAAAAGAGATTTTACCGAGGATTCGTAACTTGCCCCCCCCCCCCCGTATGTGTAGCTCAGTCGTTTTCGACTCTCTCGTACTCTACCTATCCGTACATTTTGAGTAATAAAAGAAACAGTAAAGAAGCAAAATATTTTTTTATACATCAATATAGTCTTTCTCGGCAATACAACAGTAAGTGTGTAGCACAAACACGTGCTGCTGCGATCGTTCTGTGCAGACAACTCTTCAAAGTCCTACAGTGATTGTCTGGGTTGAAAAGTCATCTGCGTACACATGGTCGTACTTGATCAATGAAGAGATGGTTATCTTCTAACAAGAAAAATCAATCACTATGTTGATGTATTTACCAACCTCTACACACAGGATGAGACAAAGGTGAGTTTTTAAGCGGAGTTTAACAGGTTTACATTCAGAGTTTTCTTTCTACGCCGGTTGCCATACCAAGATTAAAGAACCTTGTCTTCCCTTCTGTTTGCCCATAGCTAGAGGGAGAATAATTGGATTCTTACCTTTTCCAAGGGTATTAGTGCTATGGGAAATGTAAACAGCTACTTTGTGTACACGACGGTAACCATTACTCCACAAGCGCATCCTCACCTGTAATACAGAGTCAGAGAGAGAGAGAGAGAGAGAGAGAGAGAGAGAGAGAGAGAGAGAGAGAATGAGACCGACAAAGAGCATAAGATAAACGATTTTCTCGTTAAATCGATAAAAAAAAAACATTTTTGAAATGAATCCAAATTCGTTTAATTTTCAGATAACTCTTCATCAAAATATTTTTCATTTATATCTAATAATACACACGTCGTCTCCCAAGTGACTACCTGGGAAGAGAATCTACACAACTATCGAGTGAAGATAACAGACTGGCTTCATTACCTTCTGAAGCAGAGTCAGTAATTTTTGTAATTCAACGTCAGGGCTGTACTTTGTCTCGTATGTAGGATTTTAAATCTTCTTGTCAACTCAGTCAGGATGGCACTGGCGACTGCATTGTCTAAAAACGCCCATGTTGGTTTGACATCAACACTTTAGATTTAACCGCAGTATTTGATCGTTTGGAGTTTTGCTGGTTTGTTTTGCTAAATAATACTTAATAATATTTGTTTTAATTGTATACTGTTCCACTACTATGACTTTAATTCAAGCAACTTCGCCCTTCACACGGGTAAACAAGGGCATGTTCTGCTGAGGTCGGAGCTCTGGCCTCAGTGTTCGAAAAATCAGCTACAGAGCCCAAACTAAACTTTCTCAGATGCAAATGGATTCCTATTCATAGACACGCCAGTGTTGGCCGTCTAGTAAGAACTTATATACATCAGCTCTGTGTGGACACTGAATGCAACCTAGAATACTTGCCATGGATGGATGGATGGTGAGAGAGGAAAATCCGTGCCATCAACACAACTTAATGATGTTGATTGATAGAAAATTAACTTTTTATTTAAAAAAGGTATTGAGGATGTATTTATCAGCGTTGCTGTACTAGATATCTAACTTTACCTATATGTTATAATTACATCACAGGAGGTGCCTGTGGTGTAATGGTTATCGTCGTAGAAAATGGACACGGTGACACGAGTTCAAATCCTGGACGAGACTGATTGCATTTCACATAGCACTAATACCCTTGGGAAAGGTATGAATCCAATTATTCTCCCTCCAGCTATGGGTAAATAGTAGGGCAGACTAGGTTCTTCTAACTGATGTTTGAAACATGAAGTTTATTCGTGAAAACAGTTTTAGGATATCATGTATTTCTAAAGTCTGATGAATACACATTTTTGTGTTCAAATTCAGCGTGTGGAATCAGTCTGTTTGCGTCTTGCAAAAGATAACAGGATATGGTTGGAAAGCTAACAAAATATATTTAAAAGAAGGGAAAAAAGATGGCTGTGATAACTTACAAATTCCTTTTAATCTCACATCTACTTGTAGTGCAGTGGCTGACGTGCTAGTCATGCAGACTGATCTACTTTTCATTCTTTGTAAGTGATCCAAACGTATACTCAGTAGAGAAATGTTTCCGAGAAGTTTGAAAAAAAAAGCAATCAAATAAAAAAACATGTCAACCTTGATAAATTTAAGTAAAAATAATGGCGAATAACACTGGATGAATATTAAGAGCATCTGACTTTGTTCTTTACTCAAACGACAACAATAGATGGGCACCCATCGCAGATAGAATAAGCAAATGCCCTGAAATACAACCTACTTAACCACTGCCCGACGGCAAAATGTAACTTAATCTCCTAAGCTAAATGTTTCAGTTTATACTCTTCTGACAGACTGGGGGTGCTACTTATGCAGTGTCTTGGAAACGAATAGCCTGGCAGAACCCATATCTCTATCTATAACTGGTTTGAATTCAAAATTGTCATCTAGACCATTTGTCCTACTAAGATTAAGAATCCAGTCTGCCCTACTATTCACTCATAACTCGAAGTAGAATAGTTAACTTTTTACCTTTTCTAAGAATATTAGCGATATGTGAAATGCTAACAACCTCGTTTAGGATTTGAACTCGGGTAGCCGAGTTCACTTTCAACGACAATAACCGTTAAGCCACGAACACCTCATTACTATTTTTAATAGATAATTACTAATTGTAGCTTAATTTGGTACGGGGCCATTGCAATAGAGGTCCTTGCGAAGGAAGACAAAACTTACTACCTAGTGAGCGATCTGTGAGAGCAGTTTACCCCTCATTCGAGTATGCACTCTCAAAACATTCACTCAGTTGAACTTAGTTTGGTACAAGGCCACAGCAAAAGAGCACCAAATGAGGATAAAATCCACTACACTGATTAATGATCTGTAACATCAGCTTGTTAATCGTCACTTAACAGTTGTGTATCCTGCATATATCAAATAAACTTGGCTTAGTCTGCCACAAGGCTACAAAATTGGGGCACACATTGAGAATATAACTCTCTATGGTATGAGTTTATCTGTCCGAATAGCTTGTTAACCATCACTCAAGATATTTGTTATCTTTAAATTTATCTCAACCCCACCCCGAGCTATAATACTGGATGACTCAATGAAGATAGATTTAGTTTGGTTTCTTTGTTTAATAGCATATCAACCTTCGTGGGTTAAGTAGTGCCAAAACTGTTCTTCTTCTTTAAGGCTTTTGCATTAAATCTACAGTGGGAGGATAAGGAGAGTCATATCTTTCCTTAGAGTATTAATCTGAAAGTGAACGTAGCAGCGTGACTAGAATTCAAACTCGCTTACAACGATGTTACAGTCCAGCACGTTAGCCACTACGCCACGGGGACTTACCCCATGAAAATAGAACTGACTACCCTGGTTATTAATTTGAGATACTAGAATACTAACCATCCCTATATATTAGTTATATTCTGAACATATACTAAGTTTGAGTTGGTCTGGCACAGGGCTTAAATAATAGAGCATTCAGAAGAGATAAAAGTCATCACTTTGGTTAATGATCTATAAGATTACCTTGTAAACAATCACTTTACAATATGCACCCTCAAGATGTTCATTGAGTTTATCTTAGCTTGGCACAGGACCAGAGAACAGGAGGACTCAGTTGGAATAGATTTCATTATTCTGATAAGAGAGCAGTGAGATTAGCTTGCTCTCTAGATATTACTGAGCTTTGCTTAGCTTGGTACAAGGCTTTATTAATGAGGCACATCGAATATTTAATCCATTACTGTAGCAGTTACTTACTCAGCTTTATTTGGCTCAAGGCAAAAAAAAAAAAAAAAACGTTGTACTCAGCAGAATCGAACCTACGAAGAATGGTCTGTCAGACTAACTTGCTCAGCCTGACCCCACTCAATGCGTCCCCATTACTCTCGTAATAGTCCACCATTACTGTTAATTACACTATGTAATACACATTTTGTTCCTTGATAATATGTATTATTTCTTAATTGCTTATGTTATAAAAGTATAGAAAATAAACATTAATCCCTTCAAACTTTGCTTTTCTGTCCCAGATAATGAAATTTAAAAATCAACCTATTTTCTAAGCAAAAATGAGCAAATTTGCACATTTTAATTTACATAAAGTCTGAATAAAACAACTTCGGAATCAAAATTTACATGTATTTATACTAATGTTATACTAAAATGAACAAAACCGTTTAGGAGCGAGTAGTTTTTCAAGATTTGCGACTATTATGTAAATCACTTTTATGTATCAACCCTCAAATATAGTCTCATGTCATGTTTTGAAAATTTCATTAACCTAATCACAAAAGCAAAGTTTGAAGAAAAAATAGATCTTTTTCATTTCTGACCTGGAACAAGAAAAAGTCAAAATTCCAAAATTCAAAGCGAAATACTCAATATTTCCTCAAAAAAGATTATTGTAATTGTCTGTGGGAAGGACACACCAAAAGCAAGTACACAGCCCTGCATCCCATCCAAGATGAGTAACTGGCGCCTATGCCTCAGTTAAATGGAGAATCCCGTTGGGGTAAGCAGATTAATAAAAAGAAAATACCGTGAATTGCGGCTTACATGTCAATCCGGCAAATAAGTCGACCTCAAAATGTTTAGTTCAAAATTATGGGTTAAAACTAGATCTGCTGTATAAGTCAACTCCTAAGCATACAGTAGGCTTCTGGTAGGCCAAAACTAACCAACTGAGCCAAAACGATCATATGAATTAACAATCTGTGGCGTTATCATGAAAGTGCGCAAATAAACAACACTCAGTAGTTGTCTGACAGGCTTCCTAAGTGCTGTGATGTTCCGATTAATGCTTACAGTCAGTGTATCAACTGTTGGAAGAGGCATATGATATAGCGTTAATATAATGCTTAATCTATCATTTTATAATAATCTTTTGGTTAATTTGTTAAATATGTTCAAACACAAGCAAGAAATTTTTGTGATAATCTACTGAAATAGAAAGTGGTCTATATCGATTGTTAAGTGTAACTGATCCACTGGTTGACTTTTCTGTTGTAAAGTTTGGGATTTTATCCCTGCCGTATAAGTCGACCCCAAGTTTTATAGAGATTTTTTTCAGGCTTAAAATTCGATTTGTATACGTCGCAGTTTTGCGGTAAATACAATAAGACCTCAAATTGATAATTGAAAATGAAATTTCGTTCGTTGAATACCGAAATGTTTTTTGTCTCCTACATTTTTTTTTAACTTTTAGGTTTCAGCGTAAGGTGAAATATATTTCTAAGTGAGGGTGAGATGCATCCCATTTAGAATCAAATGGATTTACGTTATATAATAAAACAACGCTACACCTGAAACATTGGTCGGGGGGGATTGCAATGCTAGTGTTCGTCTTAATTTAAGCCTAACAACAGAATGTTTTATAAATAATAACATCAAAATGCAAAGCTCAGTCAGCCAAGGCTGTACATTATACGCTGATTTTACCTTTGCAAGGAGTAAGACCCACCACCAAAGAATGTCCTGGTTTTGTTTTGTTTTGTTTTTTTTGTTTAATGGCGTATCAACTCTTTTTTAGGTTATTTAATGCCAAAGCCATTCTCCTAGAAGAACAGTAGTGGTACTATTTAACCCATAGCTGGGAGGATAAGGGGGCTCATACCTTTCCCAAGGGTACTTGCCCGAAAGTGAACGTAATAGCGCGACTGGAGTTCGAACTCGCGTACTACGATTCCGCAGTCCATCGCTTTAACCATTACACCTCGAGGACACCCCCAAAGAGTGTCCTGGTTATATGACACTAAACTGCATCTGATAGGGAGGCTCTAGTCCTGAAGCATTGGGGAATAGAGTACTACTCCATTGCTATTACTCTCATGTTCACTCTGGCCCGGAACCGTGGTATTAGAGTACTAGCTATGGGTTAAGTGGAACTGTTTAACCATTTAACTGTGTGCAAACAAATAATATTAATCTAAATTGTTTGTATTAGATAGCAACGCTTGAAACCATCTAACTGTAGTAAATAGGGGTTGATAGCAATACTTGAAACTACTTTACTATGTGCAAACAAATAGATTCTGGCGCGTTTAGAAAATGTTATCTTCAAACTATTCACTTAAAAATCATATATAATTGTTAAGGGAGAATTATCTCCCCTAACGAACAATTGACTCTTCGGGGAAAAAAGGGTAATTCAGGACAACAAAATAGTTGTTTGGACAACAGGCCACGTGTAGACAGAGCTAATCCACACCATTTTTACTGTATCCCGGTCGGTGAGAAAACAAAATAAATGTTGTTGTGTTAAAAATACATTTAACTGTTTTTTTTTTTAAATTATATTTTGTTGTTCCTTAATACTTTGAATATAACAATCAATAACAAATGTATAACCAGGATTTGGCTTCAAATAACCATTAAGAGTTGATATGCCATTAAACCAAATAAGATAACCAAAGTGTAAAATTAGTGATACAAACCAATCAGATATGCCGAACAGAACCCGTAAACTTTTTTTAATTGATTGATTCTAATAGCATATCAACTCGTTTGGGGCTATTTTATCACTAAAGTCTGGGAAATTGCATACGTTCTACGTTTATATTTACACGTTTTGTGTAGTTTCTTAAGATTTTTGTACACGATTATATGATATTAAGTATTCCTATCTAATACAAATAATTTGCAAACAGATTTATTTGACCTATAGATGGAACCCTAACCAGGACTACCACTCCAGTTTCAGAGTCGACCTGGGAGTAATAGCAATAAAGCGACACTCCTCCCTCCTCTTAACTTCTGAACTGGAGCCTTACCATCAGATGTAGTTTAGTGTCATACCCATGACACCCCCTTTTTTGGGAGGGTCTTACTTCTCAGTGGGGGATGCAGTCAGCGTATTCCCAGCCTCGTCGACTAGGCAATCTTTGCTTTTATTTTTTCATTTTTGTTTTTGATTTTTTGTTTATTTTCTTATTTGGGTTTTTTTTGGGGGGGTTCTGTTGGGGGTTTCGTGTGCATTTCTCGGTTGAGACTTTTGGATAAGCTTTGTATGTATAGTTCGCAGTTATCCACAGAGTTCTACATTCACGGTGTTCTTTGAACCTATTTACTGTGGATAACGAAGTTCTGCTGTAGTCAAATATAGTCTTTGAAAATAGACAAATTATGATAAGAAAGCAGATAGGGTTGAAAGCAAATGAGAACATGGGCATCATGGCACCCAGAAATAAGACGAGATAAGATGGCAACAAACTAGAATAATATAAAAATTGTTGGGATCTGGTTTAGTTTATTTTTTTAAAAACTTATCAACTCCTTGTAATTTATTTAAAGCCGAAATTTGATTAATTTTTAAATATTTGATAGTAAACATAAGTATATTTCAATGTTCAATTTATATTTTATGTATTAATTTCGAGGGCTATTGCAATGCGAAATGATAATTATTTGAGTCTAATTAATTTCAAAGTAGAAACTTCATCGTCCGAGACTTTTTTAAAAATGAATTTGGTGTTGTATGTTCAAATTTTTCTTGGACGTTGTAAACATGGTGTCACGTAGGGTGTTGGAACGCCATATTGGGTGTTGTAACCATGGTGCCACATGGTATGTTTAAACGCCATACAGAATCTGTGGAATATAATGGTGACTGTGATACAAATAATAGCTGGGACTTTTGGAACAGTTCTCAAAGGATTGTAGAAACAAAATCATAAGGATTATAGCATTGCCGAGATTGATTAGAATACTGAGAAGAGTCCTGGAGAGAGAATTTATGTCTGTCAGACTTAAGTAAAAGATCACAAGCTTACGCTGGTGCAAAGAATGAATTCATAACAACAACAACAACAACAACAACAATAATAATAATAATAATAATAATAATAATAATAATAAGCGAATACAGTGAGTTAGAACAAAAGGAGTCTAAAACTAGACACCACTGGGTGGAGAAGTTGATCCACTGGGAATTGTGCAAGAAGTTTAAATTTGACCATATGAACAAATGATATATGCACAACCTAGAATTCGTCCCGGAAAATGAGATGCACAAACCAATCTGGGATTTTGAAATACAAATGGATCACCTAATCTCGAACAGGCGACCAGAGCTAGTGATAGCCAAAAAAAAAAAGAGAGAATCTGCCGAATAGTGGACATTGTCGTTCCGGCTGACCACAAGGTGAAACTAAAAGAAAGTGAAAAGAGAGATAAGTCCCAAGACCTTGCTAGAGAACTGAAAAAACGATGGAATATGAAGGTGATGGTGACACTAAATGAAATTGGTGCTTTCGTTACAGTCCCCAAAGGATTGATAAAGGAACTGGAGGACTTGGAAATGAGAGGACCAGTGGAGACCATCCAAACTACAGCATTATTGAGATCAGCCAGAATACTAAGTAGAGTTCTGGAGAGTTGATGAGACTTGTTGTCACTCAGACTCCAGTGGAAAACCATCTGTAAACACTTGTGTGAAAAACTCTCAAAAGAATCGAGTAACTATTCTTATTACAAATAATTTACACTCAGTAATACGGTGTCAAGTATCCAATATAAATAATTTTCAGACAGATGGATTTGACTTATAAATGGGCCATAACAGGTTCTATCATTTCGACTTAGAGTGGACCTGGGAGTAATGGCAATGAAGAAGCGATTCCATACGCTCCAGAGTTCCAGTACCGGAACCTCACCTCCGGATGCAGTTTAGTGTCATACTCAGGACACCCATCTGAGGAGAAGTTGGTTTTGTTATTTAAAGTAATATTTATATTTTGAATATCAATTATCTTTTAGTTTTATCGTGGAAATTTTATGAAGAATGGGTTGGGTTCTTTACTTACTCTCAAAAATATAAAACAACTGTGGAGAAACATTGATTTCACAGTGGAATATTTTTCTGTACTTTAAATCGGTATATGGGTGCCAAACTGAAGACCTGACCTTGACTTTAACAGTCATTGATTTTGCTCTCTGATAATGTTTATTCGCTTGCTTGTTATTTTTTTATATATAAAAGATAATTGATAAGCAAATTTATTTTAAAATTGGATCTGGGAGAAATTAGAATGTTTTCAACAATTCACCCATGAAACTTGTAAGTTCTTAGGAGGTAAAAAGCATCAGTAATTCAAGGTCACGCATGCGCAGATAATCAACAACAGAACCCCCTCTTTCCACATATCTATCTATCTATCTGTCTATTTCTGGCCATTAATATCTATTTCGGTGAGTTCTCATCTACTAATTTATGCACACACAAACACATACAAACACACACTAATTAAGACATCCCTCCTACAAAAACATCTGATGGTGAGACTTCAGTTCTGGACCTACGAGAAGTATTGTATACTCTTTCACTACCATTACTCCCAGTTCCACTCAAACCTGTAAGGGTTCTATCGATGGGTTAAATAGATCTTTTTAAAAAAATTATTCGACCTAGCACAAAGAAGCTCTATCGAAACTACTCAAAAAATGTAACTGTGAACGTACTCTGTACACGATTCCCTAACCTCAAGACATAAAATTACCCTAGACAGGTTGACATGCCGTTAAAGTTAATAAACCAATCAATATATTCATATATCAATTCTCTCACTATCAATCTCTATCAATTTGCACTTAAAACACGTTCAATATTTTCGGATCATCTACATGTTGAAGACCTTTCTGAACGTTTAATCACTTTTAAAGGAATCAGTCACAATTTCAAACGTTTGTCTTTACTTCACTGGTCCCGTAAACAGGTATGGTTCGCGGGGGTGAGCATTACTCATGTACTGTATCTTGGGTATGAATAGACTGTCGGAGCCCATCCTTATCCAGGTCTACAATTGGCTTTTCATATTTTCCCAGTCTGCCCTAAAATTCACCCGTTACTGGAAGGAGAATATTTGGATTTATGCCTTTCCAAAAGATTTTTGCTCCATATGAAATGTAAACAGCCTTGTTGAGGGATTTGAAATTCGAATGGCTGTGTTTACTTTCTAACACGATAACCTTTACGCTATGAGCGCTTCCAAAACCTTGGTATCGATATTTTATCCAGATTTCGCACATTAAATAATTCTTGAAAGCCGTCTTAATCATTCGAATGGTTTCCACAAACGAATGTCCGAGTTTCAAGCAAAAACTGATATATATTCACTGGGAATTCGACGGTTATACAAAACACAAGTTCACTCAATGGCGTTACACTGGCGATTGTGTAACCTCTCGGAAGAGTGACAGTTCTGCAGGAAGATCCCTTATTCTCTTGACCGGTCACTTTCAGACTCTTAAGAGGCGGGCTTAGCGTAAAGGTTATCTGAAAATTAATGTTTTAGCTTTGGATTAATTTGGAAAAAAATATTGATTAAACGAGAAAATCGTTTATTTGACTCTCTCTCTCTCTCTCTCTCTCTCTCTCTCTCTCTCTCTCTCTCTCTCTCTCTCTCTCTCTCGCACACACACATACACACACACAATCAAGATCTCTCTATACATACATATATACATAAAGAAGCGCCAGTGATGTAATGGTTATCGTTGTAAGAAATAGACACGACGACACGAGTTCAAATCCTGGACGATGCTGATTACATTTCACATAGCACTAATACCCTTGGAAAAGCTATGAATCCAATTATTCTCCCTCTAGCTATGGGTAAATAGTTGGGCAGACTGCGTTCTTAAGCCTTGGTGAGGCAACCAGTCTTTGAGAAGGAAAACTCTGAATTGAAACCTTTTAAACCCCACTTAAAAAAATCGACCCTTTGTCACATCCTGTCCGTGCGTAGGGTTGGTAAATGCATGCATATGTAAGGAGGTGCACTTAGCGCAACGGTTATAGTTGTAAGAAACGCAGTCAGTGACTCGAATTCAAATCCTGAACGAATCTATGTTTCATTTCGCCTTTGGGCATCTATTTTCCCCCTATTATGGGTAGATAGTAGGGCAGACTGGGTTTCCCTGGCTACATTTGTCTCTGCTTCCCACTAGATAGGACTTGACACAAGGTCAATGACCCGAAGATCTATTATAGTAGGGTTTATGGGGAGGGGAAAGGCTCGACCCCTGCTGGACTATGCTGGTCATCGGTCCACTTAGTGCAATGTGGGCTCGATGAGCCAAGCTGGACATGGACCCAAATCTGAGTCCAGGCACGTATGCCTGATTTTAGCTTAAACTGGACAGCAAGGTCCAGTGCTATACAAGGGGGACAAAGGTGCCAATGATGCAATTTGCCCACCCGAAGGTGGCCCCGCCGAAGCCAGGAGCCTTACGGCCTCAAGTCTGCCTTTGTTGGACAGGACCCTTAGGGTCAGGCAAGTTGGGTTTCCCTAGCCTTGCTAAGGCAAACAGTGATGGGGAAGGGAAATCAGCAGTGTCCCGCTTTAAAAAAGTGGCCTTTTGACGTCTTCTACACGTGACAGAAGAGTTGAGTAAATTCCCACTTTCAGGCAATCATTTCTTTCACCCGATGATACCATCCTAGTTTATTCAGTGGTTACAACATCAAGCTATAAAAAGCTTCTGAATTTACTGAATCCTTCTGCTGTGAATTCGATCTTCATCAGATTTATCACAGTTGTAACTTTGTACCGGACAAATATTGATAAATATCTCTGTTGCCCAGTTGGCTGGGGCTGTCGAATACACCGACTGCTTGTCTGCAGAGGGCTAAAACAAGAGTCCTGGAAATGACACAAAACAATCTGATGGTGAACTCCCAGTAATGCTGGAGCTTTGGGGAATGCAGAGTACTCCTTCATTGCCATCGTTCCTCGGTCTACTCTGGCCCAGAGTAGTAGCACCCGACAGGGTTTTATCTGTGGGTCAAATAGAACTAAACAGAACTTTTTTGACATTTAAAATGCGTACTTATGCTAAACTGAACTGTTTGAAATAGAACTGTTTTGACATTTAATTGCTTGTAAACAAAAACTATACATATACTCAACAGAATTGTTTAAAATGTAATTCAGCATTAAATGATCCGAAAAGGGTTGATACACCGTAAAGCAAAACAACCAACTAACCTACTAAATATCACTGGTCGCATACTGTAGATCAATAGTTAGTAGGCTAATCTAGCAGTAAATGGCCAGTGTAATGAATTTAATTCTCAATGGATGCACATATAATTCTAATTGTATATACAAAGTTTACTACTGTCCAGCAAAATGCACGCATTAAGATTTGGACTTACAACATTGGCAGTTGAATGCAGGTCGTGCTAAGTATAAGAAATAGTACCAGTAGTAGTAGTAGTAGTAGTAGTCTATATGTCTTATATTTACATTATGAGTAAACGTGTGTCTGAGGATATGCCCAACAGGGAACTACTATCGTTGTGATATTAAACTATGTTTTCTTTGCGATCTCTTGTTAATATCTGAATAAACCATATGCGTTTGTAATTCGACCAGCGTTGAGAATAAATATTCACACGGCCAACAAACTTGAAAAAGCGTTACAGTCTGCAACGCAAATCCAGATGAGCATTCGACGCCATATTTCTTTATGGAAAGCTATACAACCAGACATCAAAACAATGGCACAATTATTGTTTGAAGTGATGATGAAAGCTTGATTCAAAAGCTTTGAAGTTAATGTTACCATCCATCGTTTCATTTGCTACAACGAATTAAGCAAAGAAAGAAAAAGAAAATTTTAGATCAAGTTCTATGGATGCTATTTATTTCATTCTCTAAATATAAAATGAAATGATTTATTGCATAACTTAAAATCAAATTTATGCATTTTTGTTTGCTTTGGTTTGGTTTTATGGCATATCAACCATTATAGGTTATTTAATGCCAAGTCTTCTTTATATATATAAATTAAAAATATATATGATATGTAAACACACTTTGTATATCACATTCTTAAATGTCCCTGAGCTTTTTTTTTGCACACAGTTAAATGGTTTTAAGTATTGCTATATAACAGTCACAATTTAACATCAGTCATTTTTTGCACACAGTTTGTTCAATTTAACCCATAGACAGAACCTTATCAGATGCTGCTACTCTGGGATAGAGTGGACCTAGGAGCCTTGACAATGTAAGGGTACTCCACATTCCCCAAATCTTTCAGGCTGGAGCCGCGCAATTAGATAGTTTTGTGTTCAGTGTATTCTGCAGTCCCAGCCGACTGGGCTTTATTTGCAATTTGAAAACTATCACTCAAAATTTACGTCAAACAACGTAAAATTCTAAAAGTTTTCGCGAAGAACACCTCATAGACGCACACGCACACATTATATATATATAAATCTCATGTGTTTTCCTCAATCTTCAGACGGTCTTATGACAAAAGCGTATGTATTTAGTCACGTGAAATGTTATTGTGCGAGACATTTACATGAAATAACTTCTGCGAAGAATAGAATACGCTGACTGTATCCAATGCAGAGGGGTAAGACCCTCCCGCCAAAAAAAAAAAAAAAAAAAAATAGATGACCTGGATACGACACTAAACTGTATCTGATGGTGTGGATACAGATCTAGTGATCTGGAGTGTGATGATTACTGGTTCGGAGTGGTAGTACCTGTTTGGGACCCATTATACGTCGAATAGATCGGTTTGAAAATAATTCGTATTTGATTGGTCTGTGTAGAAAAAATTGAGGTATCAACTCAATCCTCAATACAGACGAATCCTCCGCCGCCATCTTTTCTTGTGACAGTCTGTTTATGTTATTTCTCGGTTGTAAAGCCAAGGGTATAGTTATCAATTTCCTTGTCTTTTGATCTATTTTTCTGAGTTTTTTCCCTTGTCCATTTTATGAATGGTCTCGAGTATATTACTTGAGGGGTTGCCAAGGTGTATATTCCTTGGATGAAATTTCTGTAGTAGGGCTTGGTTTTAAGGAGTTTATGTGTTCTTTTGAGGTACTCTTACTTTTTCTTTCATCTCTGTTTGTTTGATGGTGTCCGCTTCCAATATTTCTTAGTACTTGTAATTTTCTTTTTCTCCGAGCGTTCTGATGTTTTCCTAATTTTGAAGTTCTGTTCCTTCCATTGTTTTTCTTTTCTCCTTTTTCATCCGCATAGCACATTTTTCAATGCCACATTGTCTTCTAATACCCTGGCTTCATATTCTTCCTCTGATTTTCAATTCACCCAGTCTTTTTCCGATCACTGGATCAATTTTCAAGAGACATTATACTTTAAAAAATTACTCCATAAACGTGTAATAAATTCACTAAACATTACGGCATTTGAAGAAAGAGAATATATTTAAAACCGACCAAAAAAGAAATACAACTTTCAACGCGGAGACCTTATCACCGTCATCTTATTTGACCGACAAATCCAAAGAAAAGTTACATACAAAAAAACAAATTTCGGCCGCTTGTCGCTTCAGTTTCTGACACAAGATTACAGCTGCTAGTGTTTTTCTTGTAAAGGAGCCAACAACAGATGCCATTGATGGCGTTTGCTGAGGGTTAGAGAATATAACAGGCGGCCAAGATATCAGTGGTTCACTAACGCACGTGCATGGCCAGCCCTAGGGTTCCCGCAGCGCCAAGCAAGCTGAACTTTGGCGCCCTTTACAGTATAGTATTTGTTTACTTACTTTATATTTTACATTGAAAACATAGAGAGATAAATGTGGTTAGAAGAGATGTTCAAAATCGCTCTACGAAGACCTCCGAGAGTGCAGAGAAAGAAAGAAAGAAAGAAAGAAAGAAAGAAATGTATATATATATATATATATATATGGGGAGAGAGAGAGAGAGAGAGAGAGAGAGAGAGAGAGATGGTTAGATAAAGAAAGAGATATTGATAGATAAAGAGAGAGAGAGCGAGAGCGAAAGAGAAATAGAGATGGTTAGATAAAGTAACATAGATAGATAGATAGATAGATAGAGAGAGAGAGAGAGAGAGAGAGAGAGAGAGATGGTTAGATAAAGAAAGAGATATTGATAGATAAAGAGAGAGAGAGCGAGAGCGAAAGAGAGATAGATAAAGTAACATAGATAGATAGATAGATAGATAGATAGATAGAGAGAGAGAGAGAGAGAGAGAGAGAGAGAGAGAGAGATGGTTAGATAAAGAAAGAGATATTGATAGATAAAGAGAGAGAGAGGGGGAGAGAGAGAAATAGAGATGGTTAGATAAAGTAACATAGAGAGAGAGAGAGAGTAAAATGTTAGCTAAACTGGTAACACATATCGTGTCAAGCAGAGGAATTCCCTTACGACTTGGCCTCATCCCACTCTCCTTCCCTTTCAGGTTATTGTCATCTCTCTTCACGTCTGATGATTGATTGATTGATTGATTTTAACGGCATGACAACTAGTCTAACGTTAGTTTATACTTAGAGGTTAAGAAAACGTATTCATATTCTCATTTTCTGTGTAGTTGTTTTCTAAGAGTTTTCACACACAATTATATGACATCGAATAGAAATGATTTGTCAGTAGTTGTATTTCAAGTATTCCTATCTAATACTAGTAATTATATGGTTTCAAGTAAATATTTCTTCTTAATAATAATTTTTTGCTTGCTCTCACTTTCAAGTAACGAATAATAAGTAGTAAGTTGGTGATTTTAGTCGAGGGTGACCCGAAGCCTCTCTTTTCAATAGCTACCACACCGAGGTATTGGGGAGGGTGCTACTCCATTCCCTGGATTGCTCCACTTTACCTTTGATCCTTACCTTATAATGCTGGGTGTTAAGCAAGGCGGCATCAAGTATCATTTTTTGAGTTTTTGGTATAACTCGACCTGGGATTGAACCCCGGTCTCCTGGACGATTGGCGAACACTTTACTCATTAGTCCAATGGCCCGGTATTTTAAAACGTATTATAAGCCCTAGTAAATAATTATAAATTCAATTATTAATACAAATAATCTATTATTATATGACATCAAGCATTCCTATTGAATACGAATGATAATCTTTAAACAGATCTACTCGTATTTAACCCATAGATGGGACCCTAACCACCGCTCCGTGTCAGAGTCAACATGGGTGTAATAGCAATGAAAGAGGACTTCACCCTCCTAATCTTCAGAACTGTAGCCACACAATCAGATACAGTTAAGTGTCATACCCAGGACACATTCCTTTTGAGGGGATCTTACCCCCTCTACGAGGGATACATAGAGCGTATTCTAAGCCCTACGGACAAGGTGGTCTCCATGTTTGAGAATTTTCTTATTTTGACTCTTAATTCATTCTTAATTCATTAACCAACAAAAAATATTGCTCACACACACACACACACACACACAAACACACACACACACACACACATATATATATATATATATATATATATGTACCGAGCAAGTCTCTGATTGGCTGTCCTAGAGCGATTAAATAAGGACTCCTGAATTATTTGTTGAATCATATAGAGCGAATCATGAGAAAGGGCAGCCTGAAAACTGGTTGGGGTTGCTGATGGAACAGATCTAATGTTGCAAAACCCGAAATCTGCAATGATACCGGTGTGGCATCAATGAATATCCCATTTAGTGCATTTTGACAATGTTTAATAATAATAATATATATATATATATATATATATATATATATATATATATATATATATATATAGACCAGCCATCGGCCAAATAAGTAGAGTGTTCACCAATGGTCCGGGAGACCGATATTCAATCCCAGGTCGAGTCATACCAAAAACTCAAAAAATGGTACTTAATGCTGTCTTGCTTAACACCCAGCATTATAAGGCAAGGATCAAGGGTAAACTGGAACAATCCAGTGAATGGAGTAGCGCACTCCCCTACACCTCGGTGCTGTAGCTATTAAAAAGGGGGCCTTCAGGTCACCCTCGACTAAGGTCGCCAACTTTACTAACTTTTATATATATATATATATATATATATATATATATATACTGTGTATGTGTGAACTATTTTATTATTACTATCTAAAAGTACAGCAAAATTTTGATACATACAGATACACATACTCCACTGTGTAGGTACATAGCGTACGTTTATCGTCGTATGTAAATGGACACGCTACCCGACTTTACTTTCTGGACAAATTTATTTGCATTATTATTTTTACTCTATGCGAATTTTTGAAACCAGTTTTATCTGGTGTTTTTTAACTGAAGTCCGAGTGACAGCAAGTCTTCTCAGGCTTCCAGAACTTTTCTAAGGATTCTAGCTGATCTTAACAGAGCTGTTTGTTTGTTTGTTTGTTGTCATAGTAACCTTTATGTTTTTAATGCCTAAGACATCCATGTAGAAGTACAGTTGTGGTCTCTATTCTTCTTTCAGGCTTTTGGTATCACCGTCACTTTCATATTCCACCGTTATTGTTTTTTTTCAAGATTTTTATGTAGCTTATGTGGCTCGTACCACGTGACTTTCGGTATCGCGGAGGTATAAAAGACGTCATGTTTCTTAAGCACGGGGTGCTATGCAAGATCTCGGTCAGTAGTAAGACCAACTTCAGATGTAACACCCATAGCGCGAGACTTATAATATTTGTTAGACTGTACCACTTCAGTTAATAGATAATCACCTCTTTATTTCACTGTGTATCTCTTCCTTATCACAATACAACAGACAGTAAACTGCATCTGATGGTGAGGCTCCAGTACAAGAACTTTGGGCCCACTCTTTGGGGTCGTAGTATTTGTCAGGGTTCCATCCATGGATCAATTAGAAAGGATTATTATTAGTAGTTATTTGAAACTATGCAGCTGTGTACAAATGACTTATATTACACAGAAATACTTGATAAATAGAATTGCTAAAGTTAAAAAGGAATAATTAAAACCATTTAACTGTAAGCAAACAAATGATTAATATCAAATAGAATTATTAGTATTAAATAGCAATACTGGTAACCATTTAACAGTGTGCAAACAAATAATCAATATTAACTATTGGTGTAAAAAAACAAAACTTGAAACCATTTGACTGTACGCAAACAAATGATCAACGTAAAATAGAAGTATTAGTATTCGATAGGAATACTTGAAACCATTTAACTGAACTTGTCTTTAATTGGAATCATTTTGAGATGAGGCTTCTTAAGCGGATAAAGGCGTTGAGTCTCTACGGTTCCAGGTGAGCATTGTCAGAAGATAGCGGTTTCAAATCCTACCCAAGCCGGCCAGAGGTTTACTTGGTCAATAACGTGGTGCGATAGACAACAACTATGGAAGGCAGTAATTACTGGGGATACGGTTACAAAACTCAGCATTCCTATCCGAGGTCGCGGTAAACCACCTGAAGAAGGCCAGAGGTGAAATTTGGCCGAAACGTAAACACAAAAACTACCAAGATGAGGACAAAAAGTCGGCAATAAATAAAAATCAATTCTCACATTTAACTGAATTTACAAACAAATGGGCTCAAACAATTTGTCTAAAAATAAAGTTATCTACAACTATTCGCTTACAAATCTCACCAAAACACACACACACACACACACACACACACATATATATATATATATATATATATATATAAACAGGATTTAGCATTACATAGCCCACAAGGTTTGATAGGCCATAAAACACCAACCAACCGACACAAAATCCTCTTGGTGTCAATTTCTTTTCTTCTTGTTAAGTAACACTTTTTATAAAATTTTTCTTCTATATTTTCTCTTTCTGTGTTTTATTTCTGTTATCATTCATATTTTCTCTGTTGAGATTAATAGCTATAAGTTCAGCTGTACTGCTAGCTCGGTTTTTTAAAATACAGTAATGTTTTCTACTTTTGCTTAAGTACTTGTGTAACGTTTAAAAATGCACTGCTAGCTTGCTTTTAAGATTACATGTTTAAATAGACTAAAATCATTTTTTAGTTCAGTCGACTGACTGCACCTCTGTCGAGGGGTTAGACTTCCCTCACTCAAAGAGTATTCTGGATACGACCCTAAATCATCTGATGGTGAGGCTCCAAGCCTGGAGCTTTAAGGGATGTGGAGCACTCTTTCATTACTCTTACTCCCATGTCCACTCTGACCTGGAGTAGTAGTACCTGTTAGGGTCCTATCTATGGGTCAAAACCATTTCAGTGTGAGCAAACAAATGACTGTTAGATTGAATAATTAGTGTTACATAGCAATACTTGAAACTATTTAACTGTGTGCTGATTAAACTATTTTTGTTTGACTGCAATACTTGAAACTATTTAAATATGTGTAAACGGATGAGCTCTGGTTCCTTTAAAAATTGTTACCTATAAACTATGAGTTTACAAATCATATATTTAATATACTTGTATAAACAACAATTGGCATTAAATAACCAACAAGAGTTGATATCTTTTAAAATACTACCAACCATTCTATTTGAAGACTTTCTTTTCAGAATATGCCTTGCGGAAATGAGGGTACGTCTAATTTGCCCATGCGTTTTTATATTACTTAAAAGAAATTTTAAAAAATTACTTATGACTTTTTTAATTGCTTTTGGGAGAAAGCAATGATATATCAACTTCTAGAATGAAGGTGCTCTCGCAGTTTTGACTGCCCTTTCCACAAAGTCGTGGAAGGCCGCACTTAATAGTTTAGAAGTGTGTGTGCGGCCTTAAGCTTGCAGGTTCTTCATCCCTGACCTAGAACATTCTAATTGAAAACAACAAAACGATTAAGAAAATTAATGAAAGTACTTCATCTCAAAATCCAAACTTAAGGCCATGTCCACCTCACCAAGCTTAACCCTCCTCAACCACCCCCAAACCGATTTGCCTGACGAAATGAGTAATTTTTCCCCTGCTTATGCGTACTTGTGAACGTCCCAACGATAAACCTGACATTATGTCACCTCTTTCCGTAGGGATGCAGGCAAATATTTACTCCTACAATATAGTAAGCAACCAATATGGAGTCTATAATTAGAGAAAGTGGAGGCAGAAGAGGAGGACCGATATGACTCTAAATTTTGACCCTGTCCCATCTCCAGTCTTCCGTAACCCCATAGGTTAAGGTGTCGTCCATTGCAAGTTCAATTATTTGGGTGAATCAAACGTTTTGCAATATTTTGGTAACGTGAGGCAAATTTCGGCAGCTCCGTATGGTTTTACTGAGGTCGTCAAGGTGACGAACTACGCAGGACTGTAAGAGCTCGCCTGATACTCTCTGAGTGTAAGTCAATGAATTTGCTCCAATGGCTTCGAGCATAACCACTTAATCCCTGGTTTTAGACCGACTTGACTTTGCCTGATCTTCGAAGCTGATACAACCTGAGCGATATTTATCCAACCATCTGGTTACTGCAGCATGATAAACTGCGCCTTCACCTGAAGCACAACGAATGTTTTTGGCTGCTTCGGCGGCGTTCGAACTCATAAAGCATATTTTCCCGAGTCAGACTACATTGCACGGTCATCTATGTGTCTTTCAAATCACACATAAAACGGAGCAATGCACAATGTGTCAGCGTACCAAATACCACAGGACAAACCAACCACAGCGGGTACTTACCACGGCTTGAACGGCTTAGGTCACGTGATATACACGCTGCAAACTCGCACACTTCAAAATATTGCATAACTCTTGACTTAACCTAACGTAATCAGAAACTCCTACTTTATTCTGACTTCGTGCGTCTTTGGCAGTTTCAAATTTTAATCGCGCTCCACCGTACACAGATTCACAGATTATATATACAACCTGCACACACATACAAATATATATACATCGATAGATAAGACACACACATATAATGACTGCCTCATCTTGACAGATGATCGCCATCTTTACTACCTAAATTACTCAAACAGGAGTAGTCAATGTGGTGTAGTGTCTAATGTGCTGGACTGCGACATCGTAGTAAGCGAGTTCAAACTCCAGTTGCGCTATTACGTTCACTTTCGGGCTAATACCCTTGTTAGTTAAATAGGACCACTACCGTCCTTCTACAAGGATGGCTTTGGCATTAGGTTGCTCACGAAAGTTGATATGCCATAAAACAAAGAATCCAAACCAAATTAGAATTTTCAAACCAGAACCTCATAATAAACAAAAGCAAAAAAGGCCAATTAAGAAATAATGAAAATTCTTAATCATAAAAGTCAAAGAATTTAAGATTACCACGGATATCATAGACGCAGTTGAAAAGACCACCAAAAATTTGCGAATAACCCGACACTTCTTAAAAGACTTTTCAGATATTTAAGTCTGTTTGTGTCCTGAAAAGAATGGTGTTGTACAGAAATAATTATCATGAGGTGTGGCATTTGTCTGACAAAAAGTAGATAATTTGAGAAAAGCCTCCCTCACTCACCAAGAATTTAGGAGGCATCCAGGGGCTGAGGCGATAGCGTAAGTGTCTATTCAGTTAAAAAGATTGTCCCATCTTTCTCAGCGTACGCATTTGGTACTGAAAGCAGAGTGTGTACCTGATAAAGAGCCTAGAGTTGGACATTATGATTTCATGGTCGAAATATTATCAGGTACACTTAGCGTAACGGTTATCGTCGTAGAAAATAGAATCAGGAACCTGAGTTCAAATCCTGGACGAGGCTGTTCGCGTTTCCCTTCTGCTCTTCTCCTAGCTATGGATAAATTGGACAGTATGGGTTCTTTAGCCATATCAAATCGACCAGTCTAGGAAAAATAAAACTTTTAATTCAAACCGGCTTTACTCTACTAAAAAAATTGACTTTGTGTAACATTGTTCCTAGGACAGGGGAGTTAAGTAAATATAAACATTAATATCGTTAACTCAGAACACTCGAGCAATAGTGAAAATTTATAGATAAAAACAGAAGAGTCGATATTTGTCTCTTTTACTTTTGGTACGTGAAGATCAAGAGTTGCATGTTAGGTATAGAGAAATAAATTCAGAATCTCCACAAAAAACACTCACCATCGAAATAAACCTCCATGCAGAACTTCTTCTTCTTCTTCTTCTTCTCCTTCTTTGTATTCGAGTCTCTTACTATTTACGAACAAAACAATAAATCTACGGCATACAATACTGACATTTTTATCTCTTCTTCTTCTTCTTCTTCTTCTTCTTCTTCTTCTTCTTCTTCTTCTTCTTCCCTGCTCTCCTCCTCCTCCTTCTTCTTCTTCTTCTTCTTCTTCTTCTGCTGCTGCTGCTGCTGCTCTCCTTTTCTATCTCTTTGTCCCTTTCTTCTTCCGCCTTCTCTTCCTTATTAAGCTCTTCTTCTTTTTTCTCCTCATTCCCTTTTCCTTCTTCTTTTCTTCTTTTACTTCCTCTTTTTCTTCTTTCTCCTCCTCTTCCTTCTCCTTCTTCTCAACTTTTCTACAACTAACTTCGTAATAGCTTTCGCGTCTCTTTTGTACCTCTTTTCTTCTTCACAGCTCTCCTCACAGTTAGGGTCGGCATAACTTTAGGAAATTCATGTTTTCTTTTTTCTCCCTATCAAAATCCGTCTTGGATTTTATGCCGGCATCAGCTTTTCAATGTTTATATCAACATTATTTGGATGTAATCTAACCCGAAATAATAAAAAGTATAATCGGTTCCTCTTAGCTTTTTTCTTTTCCAAAAATCTTGGCGTTATTTAGTGAAACTATTTTCAACGGACAAACAAACAAACAAATGAATACGAAAGACGAGCGAGATTCAGCAACGAAATGAGTAATCTCTCTCTCTCTTCGCTTTTTTCTTTTCTCTTCTCTCTTCTTTCTTTTCTCTTTTCTCTTTACCTTCCACCAGCTTACAAAAGAAATTACATCATTTTTCTGGATGTATCGCATTTAAAATACTACGCATTATAATTTTCAACGATTATTAATGTAAAAAGAACAAAATGAAATTGTGGTTTACTGAAGGTACAAGCCATTTCCTCCTTTGATTTATATGATGAACTTGACGAGGTCATTAGCCATGAAGCCTCTAAATTCCCTTTGCCCAGTCGGCTGGGACTGTAGAATACACTGACTGCACCTCTGCAGAGGGGTAAGACCCCCCCCCCAATGAGTGTCCTGGATATGAAACTAAACAATCTGATGGTGAGGTTCCAGTAATGCTGGGGCCTTGGGGAATGTGGAGTACTCCTTCATTGCCATCGCTCCCAGGTCCACTCGAGCCCGAAGTGGTAGCACCTGATAAGGTTCCTATCTATGGATTAAATAGAACTAAACTGAGTTTACTGTTTTTTGTATTTAACCTGCGTATTTATGCTAAACTGAATAAAACTGTTTTGAAATAGAAATGCTTTTGACAATTAAATTGTACTTATATTTAAACTGCTTGCTTGTGTTGAACTGATATTTGAAATGGAACTGTTTTTGATATTGAAACTGTACTTACACTAAACTGAATTGTTTAATATAGAACTGTTTTGACATTTAACTGTATGTAAACAAAATCTGTACTTAAACTAAACTGAATAGCTGAATTAGAATTGTTTGTCAAACATATTTCTATTTCAAGCTATTCAGTTTATTCAATTAAACTGTGTACTTATGCTAAACTGAATCATTTTAAATAGAACTGACTATTTGCATAAAAATGGATTTGGCGTTAAATAACCTACGAGGGTTGAAATGCCATAAAACCCAAACAACAACGATCTAGATTTCCTAGTAAACACAAACAATACATGATGAAAAAGAATGACAAAGGAGATCAAATAAACTAATCCCTATGAGGACAGATTGCTTGTTCGAGGTTTGTGGAATATGGAATACCCCTTCATTGCCATTACTCTCGGACTGGCAATACTTGTTAGGATCCCACCCGTGAATCAAATGGAACCGTTCAATCATAATGATTATTATCATAAGTTATCTGAAACATTTAACTGTATGCAAACAAAGTATTACTGTTGAATAGAATTATTATATTAATTAGATAGGAATACTTGAAACCATTTAATTATGTGAACACAAACTCGTTTGAAAAGAATGTTACTAACAAACTATTTGCTAAAATTCATATATATATATATATATATGTGTGTGTGTGTGTGTGTTTGTGTGTGTGTAAAAGTAGGAATATGTTAAACCAAAGATCGGAGGTGTTAAATAGTTGTAGACACAAAAGGGCGTGGTTGCTCTATAATTAGGGATAGGTTTCAGATTTTTTTTTTTAATAAACGTAAGGTTTTTTTAAAATAAAAGTAAGGTTTTTTATTTATTTATTTATTTATTTTTTTTTTTTTTTTTTTTGTTATGCAAATTCTAAGCTAGGTGGGTTTTTGGTGAATAAAAGACGGCGATTTCTCCGTTAGAATTAGTCGAAGTTAGGCTTCCTGATGATCTGATAAGGTGAAACTTTAGTTGAAGATTTTCGACTCGCGATTTAAGTTAATTTTATAATTGGCTCCACTTGTGTTGAGCACTTAAGTAATTGTAGCATTGCAGGATTCGCGGAAGGTTTTTGATTTTCTTTTGACCACTGATTGCGTATCCCTTGATTTTTTTTCAAGGGGCGGACGAGGTTGGCCTTTTCTTTCTTTTTGACCTATAATTTTTTCTTTTTCCCCCGGGCGGTGATTCGAGATACTTTTATCTCTTCATGGCAGGTTTTTTTTCTGGTACCGTGAATGCTAGTAGATATTAGATTAGTAAATATATATATATATATATATATATATATATATATATATATATATATATATATATATATATATATATATATATAAACAGGATTTGATATTAAATACCCCACAAGGGTTGATATCCCATAAAACACCAACTAACCAACCCATCAAAAGCTGCTTCTGAGAACAAGACGCCTTCTTCAAGACTAATGATATATCAACTGAACCCATTCCTCGAATTCTTGTTTCTGTTAACGTAACATTTCGGCTGCACCATTATTTTCATATTGGAGAAAAAAAAGAAATTTTCTTTTCCATGGAAACAATGATATAACTGCTTAGTTAATGCAAAATCGATCTCTTTTTGCAGCCGAGTGCAACAACAATATCTTTTCATCTGTACATCTAAGTTTTAAGCTGATTTCATTCAAACTCTTTGGAATCATTAAAGTTATTCCAGGTGAGGTTATAAACTATACTATTCTGGATTAGACTGACTGTCTAGAGGGATCTCACCATCGATGCCCCAACGCTGTAAAGGGTGTCTGTCTCACAGATCTTCCTCAATCTCTTAGAGCCTCTCTTTCATGACCAGGTGTCGAGCTGCTCAGAAAAATTCACTCAATCTCAACGGTCACCTGACCTAAATAAATAAATAATAACTAAAGCTTAGAAATTCAATTTTAAAGAAAATTAGATTAATGCTACCCCTCTAATCCTGAAAAAATAATATTAATACTAATGATAATTCGAAATATTTATTAATTTTTAGGGGTTTTCGACGGTGTCTGAGACCTCCGAACGAACCTGAGGCCGTTTTCCGTGCACCACGGTCGGTATAAACAAGTCAGTAACCTGTTTTAAATAAATGTTGAAAGCAAATCAAACGTCTTTTAAATACGAATAATTATATTAAAGTTTAACAAAATTTATTAAAAGTGATTCTGTGTCCTTAGTTTTTAATAATGATCATATTAAAACTCGTATACAATATGGATAAATACTGCTAGTTGTTTTGTTAAAGAAGCAGAGAGAGACGAAGATAAATTGTGCCTATAAAAATCCCATAAAAGTCGAAATGCATTTATATTTAGCAGAAAAGGAACAGAAGTGGAACATATATGCTAAATGGAATATTTGTTTTCGGTTTTTTGTTTAATACCATATCAGCCTTCACCGGTAATTTAATGGGAAGCCATCCTTATAGAAGAACTGTAGAGGTACTATTAAACCCATTGTTGGGGGATAAGGAAGTTTATACGTTTCCCTAAAGAATTACCTCAAAAGTGATCAGAATATCGTGACTGGAGTTCGAACTCGCTTACTACGGTGTCATTGTCCAGCACGTTAACCAAGACACCACAGGTACTTGCATCGTTATTTGCTTTGAAGAGAGTTGCAAATGAAAAGTATTTTCTTAAACATTATACATCACTTACAAATATCTAATCATTTTATTTATTTTCCTTACAGACAGAATTTACACTGTAGTGGAAAAATAAAAGTTTTGACGTATTTATAAAATAAAGCCTCCTTGTGGATATCAGAAGTTGTATAAACGCCTTGTTTCTTGATAAAAGTTAATGTAACAGTAATCACGATCCTTAAAGTTTATGTTATTTGCTCAGGTCAGAACTATTCCACTGGTTGACCACTCCGCGGTAAAGGTTTGGATTTTAGCCCCACCGTATAAGTCGAAGTTTTGTCAAGGTTTTTTTCTGGCTTAAAAAGTCGATTTTTACGCCGCAGTTTACATCAAGTAAACGTTTTGTATTAATTAAACATGTTAAAATGTTGATCTTGATAAGAATTTTGGAAGAATAATTACATTGCAAGGAAAATATGTGAAAGACTGAAGAATAGAATCCAATAGCTTCCATCATTACTATTTTACTCCTTAAGAGTTTTTCACATCAGCGTTACTTGATGGTCTTTCGATGGCGTCTGAGTGACAACAAGTCTCTTCAAGTCCCAGGACACTTCTCAGTATTCTGGCTGATCTCAGCAATGCTGTAGTTTGGATAGTCTCCACTTGTCCTCTTATTTCCAAGTCCTCTCGTCCTTTTACCAATCCTTTAGTAACTTTACCAAGATCACAAATTACACTTGGTATAAGTCACTTTCATGTTCCACGGCTTTTTTTCAATTCCCTAGTAAGGTCGAGGTACTTATCCTTCTTTTCAATTCCTTTCAATTTTACTCTTTTGTCCGCTGGGACAGCAAAGTTCACAATTCTGCAAGTTCTCTTTCTTTTGTTGGTTATAATTAGGTCTGGTCGTCTGGCCGAGATAAGGTGATCCATTTGTGTCTCAAAATCCCCGAGAAGATTAAGCGTCTCATTCTCCAGGATAGATTCTGAGTTGTACATATACCTTTTGTTCGTATGGTCAAATTTAAATTTCTTGCACAATTCCCAGTGGATCACCTTACCCACCCAGTCGTATCTTGTCTTATCCTCTTCCTAGTCAAATTTGCAGCATCACGTGATATATTCGTATGAATAAAGAAAGTTGTAGAAGAATCGTATTTAAGTTGTAATACCTTTTTAATAGTTCCAGAATATAGGTTGGAATTTCATTTAAAATATTTAGAAATATATATATATCTATGAATTCAAAATTGTGTACAACTTCGAGTCAGAGTAAACCTGGGAGTAAGGACAATGAAAGGGTACTCTACACTATCCAGATTCCCAGAACTCGAGTTTTACTATCAGATGCAATTTAGTTTCATACACAAAATATCCCAGTTGACTCCTCTAACCAGCGGAGCATGCCACCAAAAAAACTTTCTTTTTTTACTATAGACCAGAAAGCAGGAAAAGTATCCAATACAAAATGTATTCTTACGTTTCTGATTGCATTTTCTGTGACAGTAACCGTTTCGAAACCTTCCAAATTTTAATCACGCTCCACCGCACACAGATTATATATACAACATAAACACACATACCAGCACATATACGTCTATAGACAAGACACACATATAATGACGGCCGTATCTTGACAGATGATGATGACAGCCACATCTCGACAGATGATCGCCGTCTTTACTACCTAAATTACTCAAACAGGAGGAGTCAATGTGATGTTGTGGCAAACGTGCTAGACTGCGACATCGTAGTAAGCGAGTTCAAACTCTAGTCGTGCAATATCTTCACTTTCGGACTAATACCTTTGGGAAAAGTATGAACCCCTTATCCTCCCTTCCACGCCCCCTAGCTATAACTGCTGCAGTCTCGCAGTCAGATGGAGTTTCATACCCAGAAAATACCCATTTTTTTTTTTTTTTTTGTTGGGTAGGTCTTATCTCACTTCAGGGGATACAATCAACATATTCTAAGCCCCGTCGATTTTTTCTTTTCCCTTTCTTGGGGGATGGGGTTGTAGGGCTGACTCCTGACATATGCAGTTTCGACTAAAAGAACATAACGTAGGAAGTGACATCAGTTAACTGACAAAAGCTCGGTGAGCTGCGGGTCGGTATTGCCACAAGGTATTCTCATTGAATATTCAAAAATAACACTTATGACCAAAATGTTATTTAAATCGCATATAAAAGTGAATTCGATATTCATAAACCTTATACTATTAGAAAGAAATCCTACGTCAATGCATTTATTTATCATGTTCAGAACACGCATGTATTCGTATATATAAACAGCTGTTGGGACTTCTGTCTTTGAAACATGTTTTCCTTGCTAGCAATGACTGTACGAGCTTCCTCGCTGCATGTAACCGATAAGAAATAGATGAAAGTGCACATGCAAAAAGCAAACATCAGAGCAACTGTGATTTTCTGGGCGGATTCACATTAAAACATTTAAAGCTTCTTGAAAAATAATAGCTCTTCCTTTTTTCTTTTCAACAGTGACAAAAGTATAACCTTTGGAATTATTTGGTCCTGTTTGCTAGAGCGTATGACTCTCTAACCTATATCTCTCATATATCTCCCTATATATCTCTCAGTAATGAATCATAAAATAAACAAATGAGTTGCAAGGGAGATAACTCACTTCCACAATCCAGACTGCTGCCTAGGCTATAGAATATTCGACTTACATTCAAATTCAAGTTGTCTATTAAGTACAAATTGAGGGAATTTAATGACCTCCCAAGAGAAAGAAAAAATTGATAGAAAACGACCTTCTTTATTTCTTGATTATATGATTTCAAGAACTGTTTGAAATGTCCGGTGAAACACAGGAAACGTTAAGCAGCTCCACTGGTTGATCTGTTTAAAAGCTCTGAAATTTTAGATTACAATAAAAGATCTCTTCTAATTTCGATTCTAGTTAGTAACTTTACCTTCCGTTCTATGTTGATACTCATGTTGACTTTTTTTTTTATCAAGGTTGTAAATGAATAGAACAGCTTTTGTTGGCGAAGTCAAGAATACGCTGGCCTCAAACAAAGCAGTGGGTATGACATCCCCCCAACACACACACACAGACATACACACGCCCGTACGCACATACGCACTCCTTGGCTGTCTTGAATATAACACTAAACTAAATACGATAGTAAAAGAGATCCAGTTCTGGAGCTTTAGGGAATATGAAGTCACCCCTTCGTTGCCAGTACTCCCAGGTCCACTCTGATCCGGAATGTTTGAATTTGTTAGGTTCCCATCAATAGGCAAAATAGGTAAGCTTGAAAATTATAACTGTTTCATATTGACTTTTGACAGACTGATTATTGAGGATTTCGTAAACAGGATATGCACCTGTGTCTTTGGGTAAATAAGGGACAGGAGAAATGAATCATGTGAATTGAGACCCGGAAGGAGAAATGTGTGGGCGTTCAAAAAATCATATCATAACAAGAGTGTCAAGCGGTCAGTCTATTGGAGAGAAGCGATCAGCCAAGCAGACAAGACGCGTTGTCTTGGCGCCAACTGGGGTGGGGGTGCATGATTCCCACCTTGAGATGCAAGAAGAAGAAAGTTTTTAAAATATGTATCTAAACATGGGTTAAGAAGATATAGATTAAATCTGAAGATATGATGTAAACCCAAGTAGTTTCTGACTGAAATATGTCTGTCCCAACGTAGTGTCAGTCATAGCAGGCTTCCGTCTCTCTGTGTTTGTCTCTCATACATATAGTCATTTCGACCTTTTCGTGGTAATAAAGAAGAGACTTATATTTCTTATAAACAAGTATTGTCGTCTCTTCATGCCGGCCATATAACATTACTATTAGATAAGAATTGGCGTTATCTGACGGTCTTTTATTGGAGTCTGAGTAATAGTAGGTTTCCTCATGTCTCCAGGACTCCAGTATTCTGGCTGTTGTCATCAATGCCGTAGTCCGTATGGTCTTGATTTTTCATCTGATTTCTATTTCTTCCATTCCCCTTTTCAAGCCTTTGAGCACAGTTCCAAGTGTACCAACAACAACTGGAATCACCTCTACCCACATGTTCCACCACTTTCTTAGTTCTCTGGAAAGATCCAAGTAATTGTTTATCTTATCGCTCTCTTTCATTTCCACCCTGTGGTCAATTCGCGCGCGCTGTTTAAACTTCCCGAACTTTTGAGGAGCATCTCTCTCTCTCTCTATATATATATATATAAACTGGTGGCCGTAGACGAGGGCGACCAGAAGGCTCACTTTTCGATAGCTACTACACCGAGGTGTAGGAGAGGGCACTACTCCTTTCCCTAGATTGCTCCACTTTACCCTTAATATGTACCTTATATTGCTGAGTGTTAACCAAGGACGTATCAAGTACCATTTTTAAAGTCTTTGGTATGACACGACCTGGGACTGAACCCAGATCTCCCGGAATGGTTTTTAGTAACTATTCCTATTAAATGATAAATATTTGCAAACACTTATAGCTCAAATTACCAGTGCTTAATAAAAATAATTAGCACACCGTTATATCGTTTCAAGTATTCTTATCTAATGCTAATTATTTGCAAACAATTATATAGTTTCAAGAAACTGTTGAAGAAGAAGAAGAAGAAGAAGAAGAAGAAGAAGAAGAAGAAGAAGAAGAAGAAGAAGAAGAAGAAGAAGAAGAAGAAGAAGGGTGTAGTTTAAATGGTGACAGAGATGAAACGGTTAATCACATTATAAGCGAATGCAGCAAACTAGTAAAAAAAGGTATGCAAAAGTAAGAATATTTGGGTAGGAAAGGGGATCCACTGGGAATTGTGCAAGAGATTAAAATTTGATCATACTAACAAATGGTATTTGCACAAACAAAAATCTGTCCTAGAAAATGAGAGCCATAAAATTCTCTGAGATTTTGAAATACAAATGTATCAGCCAACCCTTTCCAGAAAACCAAACTGGGTGTTGATTTACAAGATAAAAAAGTATTTGTCAAGTGGATTTTGCAGTTCCATTAAGTGAAAATAAAAGAAAATGGAAAGATAATCAAATACTTGGATCTTTTCAAAGAGCTAAAAAAGGCTGTGGAACATAAGAAAGATAGAGATGCCAATGAAGTTGGTGTACATGTAAAATAATAATAATAATAATAATAATAATAATAATAATAACGCCATAAGAACGAATCATATCAAAACGAGAATAGATAAGACGCAACAAAACAGTAAATGTAGGCTATGCGGTGACAGAGACGAAACGATCAATCACATAATAAGCGAATGCAGCAAATTAGTACAGATGGAGTGTAAGGCGAGACACGACTGGGTCGGCAAGGTGATCCACTGGGAAATACGCAGGGAATTTCAATTCGACCTTACAAACAAATGGTATATGCAGAATCCAGCACCTGTCCTAGAAAATGACTCGCATAAACTCTTATGGGACTTCAACATACAAACGGATCACCTAATCCCGGACAGAAGATCAGACCTCATATTAATCAACAACAAAAAAAAAAAAGAGAATCTGAAAAATTGTCGACTTTGCTGTCCCGGATGACCACAGAGTAAATCAGAAAGAATGTGAAAAGAAGGATAAGTACCTCGACCTTGCTAGAGAATTGAAAAAGCTGTGGAACATAAAAGTAACGATTGTGCCATTTGTGATTGGTGCGTTACGCACCATAACTAAAGGATTATTAAAACGCCTGGAGGACTTGGAAGTTGGCAGACGGGTAGAGACTATCCAGACGATAGCATTGCTAAGAACGGCCAGAATCCTGAGACGAGTCCTGGAGACTTGAGGAAACTTGCTGTCACTCAAACTCCAGTGAAAAACCATCGGCTAACACTGATGTGAAAAACTCTAAAGGAGTAAATAATAACAATAATAATAATTGCTTGGATGCATCAATGCGATGATTCGAGGACTACATAAAAAAGGACAAAGAAAAACTAATTACAGCGGTAAGTAACAGCAGTGACAACATTTGAACAAATAGAACAACAATAAAAACTATGAAACAGAAATGGGAAGAAAAACTACTGTATGGATATTTCGAGCGACAAACTGGCGAAATTGTCCACGAGAAAACCCTTTGAAAGCATTGCTTTTTGTAAATTAGTTTGCAAACTGCATGAAAGAGACGACTTCAACAATGAGGGTGAAAACGTTACATAAGGGAAGTAATTTTTTTCATGTCCAACTAACTCAGAATTTCGGAGAGATTTGGATTCTTTATTCAATAGAATATCAACTTTTGTGGGTTATTTAATGCCAAAGCCATCCTTATAGAAAAACAGCTGTTCTATAGTGGTAATGAAGAGATACACAGTGAAATAGAGTTAATTATTTATTAACTGAAGTGATACAGTCCGACAAATATTATGAGTCTCGCGTTGTTGGTGTTACGTCCGAAATTGGTCTACGACTGACAGAAATCTTTCTAAGCTCTCTGTCTCTCTCTGTCTCTCTGTCTCTCTTTCTGCTTCTCTGTGCTTAAGACGCCGTGTCTCTTAAGAGACACGCCGTGTTTTATGCTTCCGTGATACCAGAAGTCACGTGGTACGAGCCACTATACAACAACAGCATTGATACTATTTAACCTAGGGGAATAAGGAGGTTAAGAACTTTCCCTAGAGTATTTGACAGAAAGACAAAGTAATAGCTCGGCTGGAGTTGGAACCCACTTACCTCGAGTCCAGAGACTCCCAAGTTTTGGATAAAATCTGTAATATAATGATGATACTATATGGAACCTGTGGGTTCTTTAGTCTGATAATTCAACCAGTCTAGAAGAAAGAAAACTCAAAATTCAAATCCAACTGTATACCACTCAAAAATTGACCTTGTGTCACAGTCTGCCCGTAATGAAGGGGTTGGGTAAATACATACCTCCACTACGTGATTAGATTATATGTCTTCTGTTTTACAAACTTCATGTTGTAAACCTTAAAAAATGTAGCCGCCAGTTGACTGCTCTAACCAACAAGCACTAACAATTTTTGGAATTTGAAGATACCGAAAATGAGGATCATATAAGCTGAAAACACAGATGGCTAAGGCTGCTTTGACAATCAGGAAAATTTGATCCAAAAAAGATAAAGAAAAAATGTTAATGTCTTCTCTTGAAAGATGGCATCTTTCTTATATATATATATATATATATATGCACGTGTGTGTGTGTGTGTGTGTGTGCAAAAGTTCATAACTCCCTCTTTTCTTTAAAAACTAAAACTACTAAAAAAAGAGTTGTTTTACTAAAAAAAAAATTAATTAAAAAATAACGCGAGAAACTTGATTTCTATTGGTTGGTTGCCAATCCTTATTGGGTTATTTAAGCTCAAGTCAAGTAATTATATAGTTTCAAGTAACTATTTCCATTTAGTAATAATTATTTGCATATAATTATAGCTTTAAGTTTTCTTCGTATATCATTTGTACACGATTGTATTGCTTCTAATACTAATTCTTAGCAAGCAATCGTATGGTTTCAAGTAACTATTCATATAAAATAATAATAAAAGTAGTAATAGAACCTTCCGAATAGAGGGCTAATCCCGGTAGACCACAGAGTAAAAATAAAAGAAAGTGAAAAGAGTGATAAGTACTTAGACCTTGCCTGAGAACTAAAAAAACTACAGGATATTAATGTGAAGGTTATACCTATTGTAATAGGTGTACTTTGAACAATCCCCAAAAGCTTGCTAAAGGGATTGGAAGACTTAGAAATCAGAAGACAGGTGGAGGCTATCCAGACTACATCATTAATAAGACCGGCCAGAATATTGAGAAGAGTCCTGGAGACTTGAAGAGACTTGCTGTCTCTCAGACTCCAATGAAAGACCATCAGCTACCACCAGTGTGAAAAACTATCAAGGATAAATAATAATAATAATAATAATAACTATGGTATATGCACAACCCAGCACCTGTCCTAGAAAATGCCACGCATAAACTCCTGTGGGACTTTAACATACAAACGGATCACCTAATCCCGGACAGAAGACCAGACTTAATAATAATCAACAAAAAAAAAAGAGAACTTGCAAAATAGTCGACTTTGCTGTCCCGACTGACCACAGAATAAAACTGAAAGAATGTGAAAAGAAGGATAAGTACCTCGACCTTGCTAGGGAATTGAAAAAACTGTGGAACATGCAGGTGACAATTATACCAATTGTAATTGGTGCGTTTGGAACAGTAACTAAAGGATTACTAAAGGGACTAGAGGACTTGGAAGTTAGCGGACGGGTGGAGACCATCCAAACGACAGCATTATTGAGAACGGCCAGAATACTAAGAAGAGTCCTGGAGACTCGAGGAGATTTGCTGTCACTCAGACTCCAGTGAAAAACCATCGGCTAACGCTGATGTGAAAAGCTCTAATGAGGGAATAATAATAATAATAATAATAATAATAATAATAATAATAATAATAATAATAATAATAAAGACTAGGCCCGTCTGGGTAGGAAAAAAGATCCACAGGGAACTGTGCAAGAAACTGAAATTTGATTATACCATTCTAACAAATGGTATATCATCATCATCATCATGTCGTGCAGGTAGCACGGATATCCTTGACCCTCTCTCGCTACTTTTCCCTATCGTTCATCGCCTCTGGCAGGTCTTCTAGACTACATCCCGTATCCTCACATAGTTGCTGAATGTATGTTCGTGCAGGTCGCCCTGCTTTTGCTCGGCCATATGTGGGGGTCCATAAGAGTACATCACTTATGAGCTCGGATAAGATTTCCTCTGGCTTTGAGATACAAATGGATCCCCCAATCAAGGCCAAAAGACTTGATCTAGTTTTAGTTAACAAGAATAAAAGAACTTGTCATCTCGTGGATTTTGCTGTGGCAACTGGTTACAGGATGAAAGTGAACGAAGGCGAAAAGCTGAACTGGACCAAGCCAGAGAGCTGTGAAACATAATGGTGATACTGATAATAATCATTGATGGGGCCCTTTAAAAAAATTCCAAAGAACTAAGGGAAAAGACTCGCTGAATAGGCGTTTTGAGGAACAACCGAAACCAACCAGACCATAGTACTACGTAAATCGGCTAGAATACTTAACAAAGTCCTGAAGAGCTGAGTAGACTTGTTGTCCCTCAGATTTAGATTATCAATCAATCCTTTGGGGGATTGTTCCAAGCACACCAATTAGAATTGCTATCACAATCACCTTCATGTTCCATAGTTTTTGTTTTTTTTTCGTTCTCCAGCAAGGTCTAGATATTTATTTCTTTTCTCACTTTCTTTTACTTTCACTCTGTGACGGAACGGCAAAGTTCACTATTCGGCCGGTTCTCTTTTTTGTTGACTATCACTCGGTCTGGTTGTCTGGCCTAGATTAGGTGATCTATTTGTATCTCAAAATCACAGAGAAATTTGGGCATCTCATTCTCCTGGATGGATTCCGCGTTGTGCATATACTTGTTCGTACGGTCAAATCTAAATTTCTTATACAAATCTCAGTGGATCACCTTCCCCACCCAGTTGTATTATTATTATTATTATTATTATTATTATTATTATTATTATTATTAAGATAGAATTGAAAAAGAATTTAGAATGTTCACTTTAAAAACTACTTACTGCAACTTTAAGTTTCATGCAACTGCGGTTACAATTATCTGACAACTGTCTTATAAGTTAGCTTTGTCCTTAGGACATATAGTTTATTCTTTAAGAATTATTAATAATTACTGACAAATTTATATTATCTATCTATCTATCTATCTATCTATCTATCTATCTATCTATGTGTGTGTGTCTGTCTGGCTGGCTGGCTGGCTGGCCGTGTGTATATATGTTTAAATATCATGACCGAAAAAATAAACAAAATTAGGAAAATAATTTATTTGTTATTATGATTTATTTTTTTCACTTTATTTCACATATGAATGTTTACTACGTTGTTGTATATCATTATGTAATATATATATATATATATATATATATATATATATATATATATATATATATATATATATATATATATATTGTCAAATAAATATAAACAGGGTGCGGTGGAACAAGTACTCGAAAATTAATTTTCATATCATGGTATATTTTACAAAAAAATATAGATGTTTGGCTTAGAACAATAAAACAAAAGGTTATTCAATAAAACCATCCTAAGATACAATGCGGCCTCTTAAAAGTCTGGATGATGCCGTTTTTGTTCATGTTGGGCCATCATACTGTCAACCTACATAGAGTCTTTTCTATTGCATGTATCTCTCTTGACGCCCCAAACGTAGTAGTCCAGGAGATCGAAATTAAAATATAGGAAGTAAAATGATAATGAAATTCTCGACTGACAATTCACGTGGGTCAAATTGCTTGGTTCCGTCAGTATTCCTCATACTTGGAGGCACCTCAGACATCAGACAATCAACCTGACCCTTGACCTTTTAGACTAGAAGTGCCTAATTAGAGTGCAGGCCCCTCATGCCAAGTGCTTCATCGCATGACCAAGCCGGAACAATTCTTTGCGAGTACAAACAAGTTTCTGAGTAGCCTGATTTATAACCTAACAAAGGTAGCGATTTTTTAGCTGATTTGTTTTTATAATCCCTATTAAAAAGGAAAAGAAATATGTTATTTGCGAAAAAAAAGAAGACAGAAAATTAATGACTCTGTTTTATTATTGGTTTTTAAACTTTTTTTAATTTAAACTGTTATATATATATATATATATATATGTGTGTGTGTGTGTGTGTGTGTGTGTGTGTGTTTTCTTTATATCTATGTGTTTGTGTGTGTGTGTTTGTGCGTGTGTATGTGTGTTTTTTTTATACATATGCATATATATATATATGTGTGTGTGTGTGTGTGTGTGTGTGTGTGTGTGTGTGTAGTTAGGCAGCAGTCGTTCATTTAAACCTATTTCATTAAATAGTAAAGACACATATTGTCTGTATAATTTAATTAAGATCCTTTCGAGTTTCCTGATAAGAGTCTTGGTTTCAGGTTGAAATTGGTGGATGAATTTACCAAAATTGTCCCGAGCGCTTTCGGACCCTTCATAGGCCATCATCAGGGGTTGCTTGCATGTGTAAAGAGTATTTTTTAAATGAGTTTTGAAGGTTTGGGGGTTTTTTATGACATAACTAAAATATGCAAACGCAGAAATTGGATTTTTGTAAATTCATCCATCAATTCCAACCTGAAAACAAGATTCTTATCAGGAAACTCGAAAGGATCTTAATTAAATTATACAGACAAAATGTGTCTTTACTATTTAATGAAACATACATATATATATATAAACGATTGTTTTGTTGATAGCTTTTATAATCATTCTTGTCTGTGATACTAATGTTATCAGCCTTGACTTTCTTGCGAACCAGCAATGTTAACCTTATTACTAATCGAACCACCTGCCTGAATCGTTAACAAATTTTTTCTCAAAAATAAGATTAATATTTACACTTACAGAAGTGAACTGCTTACTTTACAAAACTGAATCTCCAATTTTTCATTCAATGTAATAATAATAATAATAATAATTAATCATTATTTTACTCTTTTGGGAGTTTTTTTTTTTTACACCAGCGTTTGCTGATAGTTTTCCACAGGAGTCTGAATGACAGCAAATCTCCTCAAGCCTCCAGAACTCTACTTAGTATTCCGGCCGATCTCAACAATGCTGTAATTTGTATGGTCTTTACTGGTCCTCTTATTTTCAAGTCCTCTAGTCCCTTTATCAATCCTTTGATGACTGTACCGAGTGCGCCAATTACAATTCGTATCACCGTCACCTTCATATTCCATAGTTTTTCAGTTCTCTTGCAAGGTCTTTGTACTTATCTCTCTTTTCGCTTTCATTCAGTTTTACCCTGTTATCAGCCGGAACGGCAAAGTCCACTATTCGACAGGTTCTCTTTTTCATGTTGACTATCACTAGATCTGGTCGTCTTGCCGAGATTAGTTTTATTTGTCATTATTCCAGCAAATATGAACATAGAAATCAACAACGAACATAGAATCGACATTATTCCGAGTACATCAGTCTATAATAATCGGAATTTCTCAACTCAGTAATTCATAAAATCAATCATTTATGTGATCAAAACACTATTTCGAGTACATCAGTCTATGATAATGAATATTCCTAATCTCAGTCATTCAGAGAAAAGTAAGTTTTTTGTTTGTTTGTTTTTATTAGACCTCGTTTCGTGAATTAATTTCTTATACCGAGCATCACCGGCCCTTCGAATGAAACCCCTTTTTATCTTGTCAGCCCAATCTTCTAACTCATAAGCTCAAGTGAAAAGGACGAGGAATCTGTCGGTTTTTATTGATGCTGTTCACGACCCGACAATCATAGAACTGGGCTAGTCTGACGTAATATAATCTGAGGAATTTTAATGATGAAATTAATATTCTCCCATCCGACTCTCCCGCCAAGCGTTGACTTGCCAATAATACTCACTCATAAGCAAAGATAACTTTAGAGTTAACATACTGGGCGGGATTCTCCAAAAACATCTGGACAAAACAGATAAAATACTGTGTTTGAGATGTTATTAACGACTCGGAAAATAAAATTGGTGAACTGAGTTCGTATTCAGGTAACGGTTACCAATTTCACTTTTAAGCTAATGTCATTTTTAAAAAATCATAGTTCCTGCTTTTAAAGTTTTCAACTTTTTAGTATATATTTTCTTTTCTTTTGTGTATCTTGTAACTAAAGGACTACTCCGACCCAATATTTTTAGTATAATGAGGGATGTGCTGCCACAGAGTTAGAATCCCCGGGACTAGGTTTGTCCCATTTTTTATTTTACTACGTTCTATCCAAAGAGTGCACTTATTTTTTGACTGTTAAATAATACTGTTCATTACAAGGTTAATCTGTAACCAAAAATATGAATATTTAGCAGTTCAAAAATAAATGCACCCCATTTATTTATTGATGAAATTTTAATTTTGATTACATAGTTACAGGTACTATAACATTCCGGGTCGGAGTGGATCTGGAAGTAATGGCAATGAATCTCCAGAACTTGAGCCTCACCACCGGATGCATTCAAGTGTCATAGGCAGGGCACATTAACTTCTGAGGTAAATGCTATTTTTATTCTATTTTCAGTGTCGAATTCGAACTAATTAATGAAAAGTATGAGTAAGCCATGGGTCAAATAGTATCACTTTTCTTCTACAAAGGTGGCATTGAATAACCCTCAAAGTTTGAAATGTTATTAAATAAATTAAAAAAACACCTAATTAATGAAAATAATAAAATGTTCGATATTTTTATTTAAAGTGTTTTGATATGTATAAAGAATTTATAAGAATAATCTTTATATATGATTTTTTTTCTTTTTTAATTTATGAATTTTATGAAAATTGAAAAAGTTTTTGTCAATTTTACAACATATGTTTGATTCATTGATCAATTGATTTTAACGACATGTCAACCCGTCTATGCTAAGAAATTGGTGAAACAGGTTCATTGTACGTTCATGATTACTTTTTTTGTATATTTGTTTCTTTAGAAGTTTTTTGTTTTTTATTTGTTCGTTTTGTTTTGTTTTGTTTTTGTTTTGTTTTGTTTTGTTTTGTGTTTGTTTTTATTGTTTTTTGTTTTGGTTTTGGTTTTGATTTTTTTTTTTTTTTGGTTTTTTTGTTTGTTTGTTTTATTTCATTTTTTTGCATACGGCCTATCGAATAAGAATAATGTTAAAACAGATCTACTTGACACATAGATGGGGCCTGAATATGTACTACCACTTTGGATCTGGGAGTAATTCCAATGAAGGGGTATTCCACACTTAATAGGAAATGTTGTGACATGTTTAGTCACACCAAACAAATCTTAGTGTCCTGGATATGACATTAAACTGCATCTGATAGTGAGACTCCAACCCAGGAGTTTGGGGAATGTGGAGTACCCTTTCATTGCCATTACTCACAGGCCAACTTTGATCCAGATAGGGAGTACCTATTAGGGTACCATTTAGGGGTTAACAGATCAGTTCAATCATTTACTAAGGATTATTATTATATTATAAGTTATTTGAAACCATAAAGATGTGTGCAAATTATTTGTATTCGATAGGAATGCTTGATAAATAGAATTATTAGTGTTAAATAGCAATACTTGAAACCTTTTAACTATGTGCATACTAATGAGCTCTGACTCGCTTAAAAATAAAGTTGTAAGATATCCGACTAACGTAAAGTCAGCCCGGTTTCAATCTCAGCTTGATACATCACGCGGGTCTAACCACACTGAAGACTTGTGATAGAACGAAACAGTCTGTCTATGGATGACAATATATATATATATATATATATATATATATATATATATATATATATATATATATATATATATATACAAACAAGATTTAGCATTAAATAACCCAGATGGGTTGATATGCATTAAACCAAATAACCAAGCAACTAACCAATCTAACCTTAGAAAAATCTGTGAGCTGAACAATGATATGATGTCTTCGTTGATGTCACGAAGTTGTTTTCGTTTTCATTTTATAAAACCACTAGTCGAAATTCTTTTAAAACTATAACAAGAGACGTCAGTGTGTGTTTCTAGCGCCCTCTAGCGGATATATAAGAACGATAATTCACAGAAAGAGTTAATTATCTTCTGTTCTTATTGCAGTGAAATTCAACGTATGGGAAACGCCTAACATACGTCAAACAGAACTTTGAAAAATCACATAGTAGTTTTCTTTAAATGAATACCATCTTTTTCTCATTCCCTTGAAATTTCAGCAACTATAAAAGGTTAAACATATCGTTTTTTAACGTCATTACTATTAAATTTTTAGAGACTAACTTTGGCTAATTTTCTCTATTAATAAACTTTTCAAGCCTGCTAAAACAAACCACAACAAAATATTTTTGAAAGTTTATGACCTACCCTTTCTGGAACCACACCGAACAATTATGCAAATTTCGTCATGTTGTCTCATTAGATATTCAAAATGGTTGTGACACGACGGACTGAAAACAGGAATTTCCAAATGTGAAACCGTTTTCTCTTATGTTTTAAATTACACAAAATGAATTTCCTGTGAATTGAGACATTTCAATTCAAGATCCTAGCAAATATTTCCGGATTGTTGCAACATTTGAGGGAACAAAATATGGAGATTCCATCTACAACTTAAACGAATACACACTTTGTCGGTGGGGCTTAGAATACACTGACTGTATCCCCTACAGAGGGATAAGAGTCCACCCACCAAAAAGGTGGTGTCCTAGGTTTGCCACTTAACTTCATCTGATATTCAAGCTCTAATTCTGGATATCTGGGGCGTATGAAGTATACCTACGTTGTCATTACTCCCAGGTCTACTCTTTACAAGAGTGGTAGTACCTGTTAGAGTTCCATCTACGGGTCAAAAAATCTTATTGAAAACTGTTTGTATTTAGATAAGAACACTTGGTATCATAACGGTATTTAAAAAAAAAACTCTTAAGAAACAACAACAACAAATTTTAAATATGCACGTGCAATGAATGCGATTCTCTAACCTCTCGGCATAAAATAACTTTAAACGGGTTGACACGCCGTTAAAACCAATCAATCATTCAGTTACTTGAACGAATACATGAGTTTGTATGCATGATCAGAAAGTTAAAAGAAGTTTTATTCCAGTTGTTAAACTGTGGTACACAGTGCTCTTTCTTTCTTTCTTTCTTAAATGGATATCAACGTTTAAGGATTATTTAATGCTATATCCATCCTTGTAGAAGAACCTCAGACATATTAATTAACCCTTGGTTGGGGAAAAATAATACCCTTTCCCAATGGTATTAGTCCGAAAACGAACGTAACACGGTGACTAGACTTAGCTTAATTCGAGGTTGCAGTCCAGCACTTTACGCCATGAAGACTCTCTCCAAAATGTTCTGGAACTGTAGCAGCGGACAAAGAAAAGAACTAAACTAAATAAGCAAAGTGAATAGAAATAAGAAAACCAATCAATTAGAAACGACAAAAAATTCGAAAGGTTTATTATTAACTATTGTGCCGTGTGCTGAATGCAAGAAGAGTACGATAGTGAAGATGTATATAATAGTTTTAAAATATAATTTTAGATACAGCTTAATCAAAATATAAAGTCTCACTAAACTTGGAAACTTTGTCAAGTAGGGTAGTCACGTTGATGTTGAGTTGTATGATGAACTGAATATTCATGAAGTGAGTAATAAATATTTGTATCGTTTGTGATTATGTATTGAGAATTTATTCAGTGTCGAAATGTGTGTGTCAGTTGTCATTGAATGAATGTGACGAAATTTAGTAACTTCAGGGTTAATGATAACAATTAAGGAGCCTATATGAGAGCTTTGTATTGAAGGGTTAAGAAAGACTCAGAACAGGATACCGCCCTGTCGGTGTTGTTTAGAATAAACTAATTGTAACCCTTGCAGAGGGGTAAGACTCACACCCCAATAAATGGTTTCCTGGGTATGACGCTAGAATACATCAGATGGTAAAGCTCCAGTTCGGAAAATATGGAGAGTGTGGAGTGCCCCTTCATTGCCATTACTTCCAGATCCACTCTGGAGTGGTAGTATCTATTAGGGTCTTATCTATGGATCAAATAGATATTTTCAAAAATTATTCGTATTCGATAGGACCATGAGCAAAGAAACAACAACACAAAAAAATGTAAACATGATCGTACAATGAATGCGATTCCCTAACATCTCGGCATAGAATAAGCCTATAGGATTAGAAATGCCGTAAAAATCAATCAATTAATCAACCTAACCAATCTTGCTGTAATGGTCCTCTCCAGCAACGAAAATAAACACTCCAGTACATTCCTCAACATATTTTAATACATGGAACGTTTGGAACAAATGTCTGAGTAAGATAGTATATACCCGGATGGAATGATGGTAGGGCTAATAATCTTTTGTTTCCCAGGGGCCCAGATCACTCTCAGTTTTCTCCGAGCACGACTGGGTATCTCTATTAATTAGATACTGGAATTCCTTGTTTTGCTCCTATACGTTTCTAAAAATTACTTTTTGTCATTTGTCTTCCGAAGCCCGAAGAGTGAAGTTGGTCGCTACGGTGTTATTTAAAAATGAGTTTCTTATTAAATGATTCGAAGCTATTTGCCCTTGAGAATGGTATGAATCTATCTTTCTTCCTCAGTTATAGGTGAATAGTAGGAGTGATTAGGTTCCTTAGCCTTGGTTAGGTAACCAGTCTAGGAAAAGAAAAACTGTATTCAGCTTTGTACCACTTAGAAATTAACCTTGTGTCTCCACCTGCCCGTGGCGGAGGGATAGGGTAAATACATAATTGGGTTACTTGTAAAATGATTTAAAATGGGTTAGTTATAAAAATGATTACTATAAACCAAGTTATGAAATGATTTACTAATGAAATTATATAAAATGATTTATAAAATGATTTTACTTATTGAATTATTTAGTAATAAAAAGATTTGAAATGATTAATCTATAAAATAACTGACTTATAAAATGGTTTGAATTAAGTTACTTACCAAATCATTTACTTATAAAAGGATTTAAAATTACTAATTTATAAAATAATTTGAATTGACTAACTAGACTGTGTCAAACGCTTTGCAACATTTCGGTAACGTGAAACACGATTCAGCAGCTCGCCTGATACAGTGCGAGTGCTACTTGCAGTATTTGTCTCTATGGTTTGTGACACAGACTTAGAATCCTCTGTTTTAGGCCTACCTGACTTTGCCAGATCGTCGAGGTTCTTGCAAGCTGAAGGAAATCTCTAAAACCATTTGGCTACTGTACTGTGATCAATTACGCCTTCACCTTTCGCACAACAATTGTTTTTGGTTGCTTTGGTGGCGTTATGGTCCAGTTCGATCTCATAAAGCATAAGTTCACAAATAAGATTACGGTGCACATTCAGCTTTCAAATCACACAGGGAATGAAGCAATGTCCAACGTGTCAAGGAACTAATTAACACGATACTACCTACTAAAGCGGGTACCTACCGCGACTTGGACAGCACCGGTCATGTGATATACACGCTGCAAACAAGCACGTAAGAAAATACAACAAAATTCTCTGATGAAATAATTTACATGAAAAATTATTTCAAATGAGTTTATATTTAAAGGATTTGAATTAAGTTACTAATGAAATTATTTACATATAAAATGATTTAAATAGAGTTATTTATTAAAATGATTAAAAGAAGGTGTTGTCATTATAAGGAAAAAAATAATAAATCATCTTGGCTTCCATTATCAAAAGAGGTAGGTAGGCCTTTTTTTATCACATCTTAGTGTATATCAATAACGATAATGTTAACAACATTCTTATATATATATATATATATATATATATATATATATATATATATATATATATATATATATATATGTATATTTGTATGTATGTGTGTGTGTGTGAGGAAATTTTTTTCTTGACAAAGGCGTTTCCACTGGGTGGGTGCTAGGACTTGTCACATTGTCATTTATTAAGAAATGTTCACAATAAATGTTAGACGAAAAGAGTGGAGATTTTCGGTAGTTAAGTTTGAAAATATAACAAAAGATTTCTATTGAAATGTCGACAGAATTTTAATGAGATGGCAGTATAACAATGATTCAGAAGTTTGATTATTTATGTTATAGATTCATACCATTGCACACAATCAGAAATTATATATATATATATATATATATATATATATATATATATATATATATATATATATATATATATATATATGCCCATTGGCATAGTGGTTACTGTTTGCCAATGGTCTGCGAGACAAAGTTTCAATCCCAGGTCGGGTCATACCAAAGGGTCAAAAAATGTTATTTGATGCCTCCTTGCTTAGCACGGAGCATTTTAAGGTATGGATCAAGGATAAGTAGAGCAATCCAGGGAAAGGAGTAGCGCGACTTCCCTACACTTCGGTCTAGTAGCTATTGAAAAGGGAGCTTTCGGGTCGCCCTCTACTACGGTCGGCAAACTTACTTATACACACACACACACACACATATATATATATATATATATATATATATATATACTGTTGGAGTAGCATATCCATTGATCTAATGAATAGAACGAGGAGTATACTATACCAATAATACATTTCACATCGCTTTTCGTATAGCATATCAACTCTCTTTTTAAAAATAGCTTAATCTTTAAAAAAAATTTTCTAAAAAAACGGGATTTTTTTCCACAAAAACTTTTTCTCTTGACGATGACCTAATGCCGAAACTAGTTGACAACAATCAAAATCTTAACTACTTAAAGTTGATATTCCTATTTGCCATATCTCTTTAGTTCATCTTGGTATGTATGTGTGTGTGTGCGTGTGTGATTAGATAGATAGATAGATAGATAGATAGATAGATCTACCATAACTCGAAGGCTTACCTTGCCATCTCTCAGATCAAAGCTCTATCTGACGTCATCATAAATTGCAAAAGTGTCCTACGCTCAATTTGCACAAAATTATGGTTGATGATTGCGTCATTCTCAGTAAGACAACTTGCAATAATAGACGATTGCTAATCCTGGAAACAATTTTCATGAAAACTAGGCAAACATCCACCAATAAAATCTACTATGAGGCAGGACGTGGCGTGTTAAAATGTTTATAAGAAACCACGGGATGGGAAATAACCAATTAAAGAAAAAAAAACCCTGTCGGTTGGGAGGCTTAAAATACGCTGACTAGAATACCAGCAGAATGATATCTGATGTATTACGCTAAACTGCCTCTGATTGTGAGGCTCCAGTTCTGAAAATCTGGGTAGTGTGAAATACTCCTTTATAACCATTACTCCCAGTTTCACTTTGAGTGGTAGTACCTGTTAGCGTTCCATCTATGGGTCAAATATATCTATTTAAGAATTATTCATATTCAGTTGGAGAGTGTGCAAAAAAAAAACTCTTAAGAAACAACTATACAAAAAATACAAATATGAACCTCTTGGCATAAAATAACCCTTGACAGGTTTGCGTGCAGTTAAAAATCAATCAATAAATCAATCATATAGATAAAAACACTGCAACAAATTTTAAGTCTCTTATTCTCAACAATTCGATCCTGATGATGATTTATGTTAGTTGAAAGTACTTAAGCTGAATATAAACAAAGGACAGTCACTTTTCATCTATGATTGGATAATTAATTTGCCAACAGGAAAAGTTAGAAAAAAACTGAATCGACAGAGACACTTCGTCGCCTTTAGGGATACATTTGATTGAGAATTGCTGCCGAGACATCCTTCGTTCAATATATTTCTATATATGGAAAAAATTAAATTTTTCTCTACTCAATAAGCCAATCCTGTAGTATTCATACACTTTCAGTTTTGAAATGTAAACATTTATGAAATGAATGTGTGATGAAAGCCGAAACCGGTGGGGATGAACAAATTTGTATCTGAATTACCATGACCAGAAAATCCAGCGAACACTTACATACGGTAACACTGGACAGCTGTTTCGACCCAATTAGGTCTCTTCAGCAATGTATACCGCAATCTCCTCCACTAGAGATCGAATCAGCAACCACAAATCGCAGAGCCGAAACTCTACGACTGATCCATCAGTTCATATCGCACACAAGGGACGCCAAATCAATAAGTTACGCGGCCAATTAACCTGAATGTGTCTCTCAAGTTACATCCGTACTCTTTACAGAGGGCACGATCACCTCCAGGGCCAGGTCTTCCTAAGAGGATTGGAAATACACATCCGGGTAATTATTATAACCTCAAGGGCAAGGATATAGATGTACATTTTCTTTTTTAAGTAGAGGAATTATATTGTGAATTGAATTACCATGACCAGAAAATCTGGGGGAGGTCCTCGTAGTGTAATGGTTAAAGTGATGGACTGCGGAATCGTAGTACGCGAGTTTGTACTCCAGTCGCGCTATTACGTTCACTTTCGGGCAAATACCCTTGGGAAAGGTATGAACCCCCTTATCCTCCGAGCTATGGGTTAAATAGTACCACTACTGTTCTTCTAGGAGAATGGCTTTGGCATTAAATAACCTAAAAAGAGTTGATATGCCATTAAACAAAGAAACCAAACCAAACCAGAAAATCTGGCGTTACTTATCATGCGATATGAACTAATGGCTCAGTCGTAGAGTTTCGGCACTGCAATCTGTGGTCGCTGGTTCGATCTCCAGTGGTGGAGATCATGGTATACACTGCTGATGAGACCTGACAAGGCCGAAACAGCTGTCCAGTGTTTCCGTATGTCGTGCGTAAGTGTTCGCCGGATTTTCTGGTCATGGTAATTCAATTCACAATATAATTCCTCTACTTAAAAAAGAAAATGTACAAATTTGTATTTTTACAACAATCATTCAACGAATTTTTATGTCTATTTTTCGTTCATATATATATATATATATAGAAATCTTATTTATCCGATAAAATAAAACGAGATTTCTAACAAACAGCAGTGGTGTCAAAATTACGCCGATATAACGCATTGAGAAAAAGCACAAGGATGCTTCGAGCTTTATTGAATAAAACCTACACGCAACACCCCACGAAATAACAGCTATACGACCACTTACCTCCAATCTCACAAACGATCCAAATAAGACGAGCAAGACACATGCAAGAGACTGCTAGAGAAGCAAGGACGAAATCATAAGTAACATTCTCCAATGGACCCATTCACATGGTCATGCCAGTGTTAGCTGACCAACAAAAATTTATCAACAACTGCTTTACGTGGACACAGGATGTAGTTTGGTAGACCTGCCGGAAGCGATGAGTGATAGGGACGGATTGAGAGAGGGAGAGTCAGAGAAATCCGTGTTAACAGTGTGACTTGATGATGACGACATATATATTCAATATATAAGGGGAATTGAAATATTTTTCCGCAATGAATAGAAACTTTGCATTGTTTTGAATAGGTTTATAGCAAAAATTGTTTTGATTAAAGAAAAATTGTTTTGAGGTTATTCAAAATGGCCTCAAGGCAAACAGGGTGTTCCTAGCTTGAACAGAGGTCTGCCGTCAAATTTTTTGATGACTGAGAAGTACAAACCATGTGAAAATTAAAGAAAAATATGTGATGTGTAAGGAGAAGCATGTTTCTGTCAAAAATTCTTTACAAATGGGCTAAAGATGGATTTGCCAATCCGAATTTGAGTCGAAAAAACAGTCCATGGAGTGAGGTAAAGAAAAAGGTCATGTTGATAGTCTTCGGAGACATGAAAAGAGCCATCACTATTGATTTCCTAGAAAAACGTGCGGCTATAGACAGTTCTTCTTATCATTATAATATAATGGCCGAGGGATTTCGTTTCATGCCTTTGGATTTAGTTAGGCTGAGAACCTTTCGGCTCGGTGCATGGGTTACTTAGGTGCAACATTAACACAGGTGTTCGCGCGCGCGCAGAGCGAACGTGTCACTCAGAGATGTCACAATAGCCCGAGATGGGAAACGGGGGCTGGGGTTAGGGTTAATGACGTCACGCACCGGAAGCGTGCGGAGGATTCTGGGAATTTGAAGAAAGTTAGTTGAGATGAGACCTGCCTCGGGAGAAGACGGTTGGCTTTTGTTTGCCCGCGGAGGCCTTGGGCTGATGTCGCACAAGATGGTGTGGGGGGGCAAATGAAAAAGCCAGGATAGAAAGATTGTGCCTCTCTCTCCTTATGTCGAAAAACCTTTAAACTCAAAGGTAATAAAAAGTTTCGTACCTGAACAAAGAAGTCGTAAGTGTTTTTCGTGTTTCGAGATTCCTATGTTCTATCTTTATGGACATTCGATGTACGTTTCACACATAGCCATATCATGGCTATGGTGCATCTCCTTCGGCAAAAGTCACTCTATTTCTGAATGACACTCGTGTATATATATATTTATCAAATTTTGACTATCCGTCGAATTCTTGAAGTTGTACACTCAAAAAAACCAAGAGGCAACAATATTATTTGTCGACTTTTCTAAGGCCTTTGACTCCATTCAAAGAGGAAAGATGGAACAAATTCTACTCGCCTACAGCCTACCAAAAGAAATCGTCGAAGCCATAATGATGCTCTATAGAAACACCAAAGTTCTCCGGATGAAGACACAGACTACTTCGATATTGTAGCAGGTGTACTGCAAGGCGACACATTAGCCCCATACCTCTTTATTATCTGTCTAGACTACGTGCTTAGAACGTCTATCGATAAAATAAAAAAAAACGGTTTCAAGCTAACAAAAAAAGTAGCTGAAGGTACCCCGCAAAAACAATTACCGACTACGCCGATGATATAGCGCTCCTGACAAATGCACCCGCCCAAGCCAAAACCCTGCTACATAGTCTAGGACGAGCCGCTGCAGGCATCGGCCTCCATGTCAACGCACACAAGACGGAATATATGAAACTAGTTGACAAATTCACCTACCTAGGAAGCAGTGTCTCATCAACCGAGACAGACATCGACATACGACTAGCAAAGGTATGGACAGCTATAGATAGGCTATCAGTCATATGGAAGTCAGACCTGACTGATAAAATGAAACGCAGTTCTCTTCCAAGTAGCGGTCGTGTTAATACTGCTATATGGATGCACTTCATGGACGTTAACTAAATATATGGGGGAAAAAGTTTGACGGCAACTACACAAGAATACTGCGAGCAATATTAAACAAGTCCTGGAGACAGCACCCCACAAAGCAGCAGCTGTACGGCCACCTACCACCCATCACGAAAACTATCCAAGTTAGACGAACCAAACATGCGGGACACTGCTGGAAAAGTAGGGACGAGCTCATAAGTGATGTACTCCTGTGGACCCCTTCACATGGACGTGCAAAGGCATGTCGACCAGCTCGAACATACATACAGCAGCTCTGTGCCGAGACGGGATGTAGCCCTGAGGACCTACCAGAAGCAATGAACGATAGGGAGGCGTAGCGAGAGAGGGTCAGGGATATCCGAGCTGATAGCGCAACATGATGATATATATATATATATATATATATATATATATATATATATATATATATATATATATATATACCGGTTAGGAGTTTAGAATTCGAAGATAAGAACCAATGCAGTCCCATTCCACCAGAAGGTTTTTCTTCTCTTAACTTTCCTTCTTGATTTGATATTTGTTTTTAAAAAATCTATCATAGGTACTAATTATATTTCTCTTAACTTAAAATCTATCATAGGTACTAATTATATTAAAATGATAATATAATAGTATTAAAATCTATCATAGGTAGTAATGATATTTTACTAATAATATTTCTCTTAACTTTCCTTCTTGATTTGATATCTGTTTTTAAAAAGATTATCATAGGTACTAATAATATTTCTACTTTATAAATGTTCCCTTTTTGCAAGAAATTTTAGAAAATCCTATTTATTCTACCTTTCTTTAGTCCTCATGCAGCAATTTAGCACATTTTACATGATCATGAAATTATTCGTGACTTATTTACGACACAATTTGTATTCGGGGAAGATGAAAATAAAGACAGATTCACGGACTTTATGATTCAAAATTAGCCATCAATCCCTTTTAAAACGTCCTAATCCCACAGGCTCGCTCGCCCGGTTTTCCGAGGGCCACCAAGCATTTCCTACTGGCAATACCTGCTTGATATGGCTGAGTTTATCCCTTGGCTCTTGAGGTGTCCCAAAATGGGGGAATGCTGAGGGGATCAAGCATTTATAGGTGGCAACGCGTGAGTCTCGATTCATTCGTGACTTCCCACAATAAAATGACTTGTAGGGAAGTCAGATAAATATCCCCCCTTAAAATAGCGATTTGAGTAAATGTTTGAGGAGGACATGATTAACATGTTTTTTTGTTTCTTTTTTGTTTTGCTTTGTCTTTTGTTTTTGTTTTTTTGTTTTTTTGTTTTTGTTTTGTTTTTGTTTTTGTTTGTTTTTCCCCTCCCTCCAACCTTCCCTCTCCTATTTCCGTTCCTCTGCACAGCAGCCATTTTTAGCATCTTCAAAGGAACTGTGAGTTTTTATTCGCCCCCTTCGTCTTTTCTATTCGTTAGTCTCATCAGAGGATTGTATTATCTTTTTAAATACATGAAACTGATAGTATTGAGTCAGACACAAAATGGTGAATAAATATTCATTTATTGTAGGTTTTATCCTTCCCTACTGGCCGGTATCGAGCACTTTGTTGATTTACGAAAAAAAAAAACGTTTTTAAACGATTTGTTTATTCAACTATATATAACGTGTCATTTATCTAAAACTAGAGTCATTCGTACACACACCAATAAATAAATAGGACCACAAAATCCGCCTCAAATATTCGAAATACAAAAATGTTAGCAGCAATACTTATAAAGAACAAACATTGCGAACAAAACAAAACCCAGCCCAGTCGGCTGGGATTGTAGAATATGCCGACTGCATCTCTGTTGAGGGGTAAGACACCCTCCCTACACAATGAGTATCCTTGATAAGACATCAAACCATCTGATGGTGAGGATCCAGCCCTGGAACTTTGGGGAATATGGAGTACCTCTTCATTGCCATTGCTCCCTGGCTCGAAGTGGTAGCAACTGATAGAGTCCTATCTATGGGTAAAATATAACTGTTTGGCATTTAAATTGTGTGCAAACAAATGACGTACGTTAAATTGAATTGTTAGAAATAGAAGTTTGGCCATTTAACTGTGTGTAAACAAATGAATGATGTTTAACTGAACTGTTCGTGGTACATAGTAGTACTTGGAAGAATTCAACTGTGTGCAGACGAATGAGAAATGTTGAATAGAATTATTATTGTTAATTAGCAATACTTGAAACACTTTGACTTTGTGCCTAAATTGAATTGTTAGTGTTACATAGCGATGCTTGAAACCATTTAACTGTGTGCAAGACAAACTATTTATGCTAGATAGCAATATCTAAGATCATTTAAGCGAGTGTAAGCAAATGATTAATACTAAATAAAACTATTCGTGTTAGAATATTTGGAACCATTTAACTGTATGCAAACGATTGTAATACTTGTGTGCTCTGACTTATTTAAAAATAAGACTACCAACAAACTATTGACTTACAAATCATATGTATAACCATTTAATTTGCTTATTTAAAAATGTGATCTACAAACTATGCGTTTACAAATCATATATGATACGTATAAAGAGGATTTGTCATTTAATAACCTACAATGGTTGATATGCCATAAAACCTAACCCAACCAAACCAACGAAAATCACTTTTATCTTGGGAGCAGGAATACTAAAAGGCATTTAATGTAGGTACATAGTAATACAACCTCGGCGATTTACAGTCACGTGATACTGATCTGTGATTTTTATACGTTCAAACCAGAACCAACGTACAACGCGTTCAAACATGATGTCGGTGGTAGTTCCCGTTGTGTAGTGGCTAACGTGCTAGCCTGTGATATCCTCGTAAGTGAGTTTGAATTCTAGCTACGTTATTACGTTCACTTTCGAATTACGTTCACCTTGGAAACGGTATGAACTCCCTTATCCATCCCTACCTCCGGCAATGGGTCAAATAGAACCACTTCTATACTTCTATAATGATGGCTTTAGTATTAAATAACCCACGATAGTTGAATTACCATTAAAGAAACCAAACCAAGCCTAACGAAACCTGCACGTGATTATCACTCCTATTTAAAAAATCTTTGATCTGATCACCGAAAAAATCCTTAACTCCAGAACATAGAAGTACCCGTATCTTTAACAATGACCGACGAGGGTGGACAGTACATGTACTTGGATTATAACATTGAGACTTCCGACAATTACTATACGGCCTCTGTGTGTGTGTGTGTGTGTGTGTGTGTGTGTGTGTGTGTGTGTTCCTTCTAAAAATACATATATTCATGTCAGCTCATAAACTAGAAGTCATTTGATATTGTTCAAAATAATTCCAAGAAGTTTATTGTAATTATTTGCATGTAAACCTGTAGATGCATTCCTAACGATCAAGGCAATAAATCATTTTCTAAAACCTTTTTTGTCGTCTGTAGAGCTGCGTCATGGCGCCAAACAAAAACTGTTGATGACAGCTTCAATCATCAAAAAAATAATTGCAATCCCTTCAGGCATCACAAAACATTATATTCAATTACATCGGTCATACAACGACTCAAATTCTAGATTTTCTTTTGGGTCGGGTCGTCTGGTACAGTTTTATCTTTTACCACCCAGACTCACCATTTACAATAGAAACAGCTTTTGTTTGGATCCGGTAATTATAACAACAATGGGGTTTTGTCTGCTTTGCTAGAAAAAGAATTTACAGACTACCAAATGAAGAATAAGGAACCATTGATCAAAAATTGCAGGAAAAAAAACAGTCAAAATAACAAATGTAGTATCAGAAAATTCTTCATTCCAAAACAGTCAACTAAAAATGGGTAAGAAAAATGTGTATTTACATTTCTAGATACAAATAGAATAGAATTCCTATTGAGACAGCATAGACATGATTGTGCAGAGGACATTTGAGGAGGGAAACTTAATCCCAATGTATACAAAGAAAAATGCCATTAACATGGATTTTGAACTTTTTCATAAATTACAACTCACATTGCATTTCTTAAAAGCTGTCTTTATTAATAACAACCGGTCCTCAAGTATTACATAAAATAAAAACAAATCTACATTGATCCACTACGTATAGGATGTGAGATTGGGTCAATTTTAAGCAGAGTAAAGCTGGTTTGAATTCAGAATTTTCCTTCTCCTAGACTGGTTGCCTTAGCAGAGCTAGAGAACCCAGTTTTCATCGCTTTTTATCCATAGCGGGGGAGAGAAGGTAAAACCACTGAGTGAAACACCAACAGTTTCGTCCAGCTTTTTTACTCCTGCTCAACATGAATGTTAACATAATTCTCTGCTTTCTGTGTACCATATGCTTTTCCAATTTGTATGAGTGATTTCGTTTGGTTTCTTTGTTTAATGGCATATCAACCTTCGAAGGTTATTTAATGCTAAATCCATTCTCCTAGAAGAACAGTAGTGGTACTATTTAACCCATAGATGGAAGGATAAGGAAGTTCATACCTTTCCCAAGGTTATTTGTCCGAAAGTGAACGTAATAGCGCGGCTAAAGTTTGAACTCGCTTACTATGACCCCGCAGTCCACTGCTTTAACTATTATACCATGAGGACACCCTCTTTGTAGGGTTGAGGTTTTTTCAAAAGGTTATATAACCTGTGAACGATACATACATACATACACACACACATCTATATATATATATATATATATATATATATATACATATATTTTAATCTTGGACTTCCTCCATCAGACAAGAGGAAATACATTGAAAAGATCCAAGATAAGGCTCTAACTGCATCAGCGTGGATCTGGCAATCCTATAGAGCGACAACAATCTGACAAAGTCTGATGGTGTCGTGAGATACTGCTGGGGCGCTCTGGGCTAGTGGTAATGATGCTTCGGCCCCGAAACCATGCCCGAACCCAGAATCATCATCTGATGAAGGCTTCGTTAGAAGCAATGCTGTTGTATAAACATCAGTTATTGTATGATACCTACTATATATATATATATGCGTGTGTGTGTGAGAGAGAGAAGGAGAGAGAGGGGGAGAGAGAGAAAGAGAGAGAGTGAGAGAAATATCATGCCATATAAACGAAGATATGATACTGTTTTTTTGGCAAGCATTTTATTTTGAGAGAAAAGCGGATTAGAAACACAAAACAATGCTCAAATCCTATCAGCTAGTAATGGAGTCGGGTTATTTTGTTACAATGATATTCATTCCGCACGCATCGGTATGACGAAAGCAGATGTTGATAGATTTAGCACTGCTAATAATAAAAGTCTTCACGCGTTTGTGTTCGAAAGGTGGGCACATATCTGTATTCATTTGTTACGATGTTATCAGTCCAGCAGATGAGAAAAATGCCAAGGTCACCTGTTGACAGATGATTTTATATTCACCTAATCAACGGTGCGACAGAATGGACTATAAATACATGTGTTGGCTTGAAAACCTCGTAAAAAGAAAAGGATTACAAATCTGTGAAGAAATCATAGATCCGAAAACAATGACTGACCGTGGCGTTAGACAAACAATCGAAGATAGAAGATGAATAGAGATAAATAGAGAAATAAAAGAAACGAAAGCGGCAAAATATTGTATCGTTAGAACAAGTGACTTTAACTTTTTATTCCACTTTTTCAACAACCTCTAAAAGAAATTCTACAAAAATAGATAAAAATTCAGACTAAGAGCCTTTCATTAGTGTTATTTTGCTTTTATTGACCACCAGGCGATCACTTTACTGTGGTTAATTCGCAAATTACTAGATGACCATTCTATTGTTGGTTTGCTTCTTCTGACCCACAGACGATCACCTTACTGCTGTTGATTCGCTTCTCCAGGCCAACAGACGATCACCTTACTGTTGTTGATTCGCTTCTCCAGGCCAACAGACGATCACCTTACTGTTGTTGATTCGCTTCTCCAGGCCAACAGATGATCACCTTAGTTGTTGATTCGCTTCTCCCAGACAACAGACGATCCCCCTATTGTTGCTGGTTCGCCTCCCCGACGTTAATCCCAATCTCACTACGCAACACGTTGTAACTATTCAAGATTCATTTGCGTAAAGTTAGTGAGTTTTTACGATATAAAAATATCTAAAGTAGAATTAAAATTGTCTCAATAAACATGCCTCTAATTTACAGCTCTTAAACGTTTGTGTATAAACTTTGTGTAAATATTTGTAACATAATTTATTGATATGAAAAAGAGAGTCTGTTTTGTAGAGCGTATTAATTTACGAATGATAGCAATTTGGCGGGGTCATATATGCGGGGCTGTTAACGTAAACATATGATTAGCAGGTCGGTCTCGCAATATAACTTTAACAGGGGTGTTGTAGCCTAATAAAAGGTTACTGAATAAAAACTAACCAAAACGGAGGTAGAAATGGAAATCTTTATAACATTAGCAAAATACAATACTTGCCAGCGGCGTGAAGAAGGTAACCGCTGCTACTGGTGACTACTTAGTATATTTTCCCTATTTGTCGTACGTCCCACCAACCGAACGAGTTTGGCATAAGGCTTTTTAAGGTGGGTCTGGGCACAGGGTCATACCCAGACTCGCCCAGTGGCTCCAAAAATGCCTCGAGCCCCGTCAGCATTTCCCTAAAAAGAGGCGCTTCAGGAACCAGGCGATAAACCTAGCCCCTCTGAAGAGGGTTAAAGCCTGGGGGACGGCCCCCTGAGGCTTGAGGAGGGTCGGCCGTGTGATGTGATTGCTGGGCTTCCCCGGCACTCACATCAGGCAGTTTCGACCGAGTGAAACACTACCCCCAAAGGCAATTAGGATATGTTTCACCTCCTCACAATACTGTCCAATGTGTTTATGAGGAATGGGATATACCTATTAATGTACATAGGTAAGGTATATAACAAGGAATTAGATTTATCAAATAATGATCACTCAACAACATAATCAGAGATCGTAAATATTACTCAATGATATAATAATGAATCGTAAATATCACTTAATGATATAATACGTAAATAAATTTGGCGACCGTAGTCGAGGGCGACCAGAAGGTTCCCTTTTCAATAGCTACTACACCAAGATGTAGGGGAGGGCGCTACCCCTTTCCCTGGATTGCTCCACTTTACCCTTGATACGTATCTTATATTGCTGTGTTAAACAAGGGGGTATCAAGTACCATTTTAAAAATCCTTGGTGTGACTCGACCTGGGATTGAACCCAGGTCTCCGGGACCTTTATCGTACATATCACTCAATGATATAATTATGTAATCATAAATATCATTCAATGATATAATCATGAATCATAGATATCACTCAGTAATAAAACCATGATCATAATTACTGTTCCGGTTTCTTTGTTTAATGGCATATCAACTTCTTAGGTTATTTAATGCCAAAGAAGAACAATAGTGCTACTATTTAACCCATAACTGGGACAATACGGAGATTCACACCTTTCCCGGGGGTATTTCTCCGAACGTGAATATCATAGCTCGACTGGAGTTCGAACTCGCTTACTATGAGTCCAGCGCTTTAACCATTACACCACGAGGACATTCCCCGATCATAATTAAACACTATTTTTTTTTTTTAATCTCCTATCATTAAATATTATGATATGCCATTCTCTAAACTTATAGCGGAATAATGGGAGAGTGACTAAAATTAAGACCGAATGGTGAGCGACATTCCATCAGCGCTCACTTTATGTTTTTTTTTGCGTGGTGAGTTGTATGTATAAATCCGTTCATTTAATGCATTTGCTAAGATTTTTTTTATTATTCAATTCATGAAATTTCCATTAAGTATCTTTTGGATACTAAAATGTTTTCTTTTCAATGATTTTTGTGACTTATCAATAAAATGTTTACTTCTCTATAAAAAAAAAAAAAAGATCTTTCTGTTGAAATTATTTTTTTTTATAAAGGTAAAATTCGGATAAATTTTAAGCAATACTTCTATCAGAGTAATAAATTCAGCACACTCTGAAGCAATTATCACCATACACCACAGAAGTGAGTTCCACCTTCACTTAATAACTTTTTTTATTGTAATATTCTAACAGATTAAGCTAAGTAAAAGTCCATTTAACATATCGGCAATATATGTGTGATGCATTTTATACGGCGAGAGTCTCCAGTGCAATTCCCTAGTTTGAGACTGTTCTGGTTAACCATTTGACTGGCTTATCATATATCAGAGATAACTGCAGTCATGGAGTTATTTGGTTGCTTGCTTCATTTTACAGCATGTCAACCCGTCTTAAGATATA
>OY757937.1:26335518-26410518 GCA_963585895.1 Sepioteuthis lessoniana
CACACAATATATATATATATATATATATATATATATATATATATATATATATATATATATATATATATATATATATATATATTCTTTAAGAAAAACAACAAACCGGTCACATTAGGATTATAAATTTATTTCCATCCTGTTACGCATTTTGAAAATTTCAAAAACACGAAAAAAATTTAACAGGACTTCTTCAGATCCTATGGATAAAAAAAACTAGAATAGACACAGAAAAAGGTGGGAGGGGATAGAAGAGGGGTGAATAGCTATCTCCTCATTTAACCCACTTCCGTTTTTATTTTAATTTCGGTTAGAAATGTAGCAAATTTGTTTTTTAAAAATTTTAATTTTTTATTTTAATTTTTAAATTCTAATTACATTTTGACTTTTACAGATTTAATATTAAATTAGATTTAAACTTTATTCAATAACTTTACGTAATGATACAGTAATGATTATATTAAATTGAACAAAGATTTAATTTATTTTGAATTATTTTAAAATTTCAAAACTATTTAGAAACCATTAATCAGTTACACTTTTTATGAGTAGTATGTATATATGATATGCTTTTTCACAATTTTCTATCTAACATTTTATTTTATTTATTCATTTACATTAATTCTCCGTTTAACTCTATGCTTTTTTTTTATTTCAAGTTAATTATCAATAGTTTAAATTTAGCCCTATGTCGACACCTAGCTATTAATTCACTTTTCTTATTTAATAATTTTTTGGCTCTGGAAAAAGCAAAATGTGCATTTTTTCTACTAAACACAGATTGCATCTACTGTCGAAAGACTTTGGAGTATTAGATCTTTTTAATATGGACCATTGAATGTCAAGAGTTAATCCTTTATTTTTCAAACCCCACTAATGTTTAGATAGAGCAGTTTGATTTTTTAGATGCTCATGGGAAAAAGAGAATTTATGGTTGTCATACCTAATCTTATATACGTGGTGCCTTCAATAAGTTTCCAGGCTTTTTTGTACAGGCATTTAAGATTGTCATGGACTCTTGAAATTTCAGTATATTATTGCTATACATCTTATGAGATGACACACCAATTTTTATGATTTCAGGTTCAAATAAACACCTACAGCAGCAATTAGAATATACCCTACTAAAGCCTGATTGTCACAGCTGGTGAATTTCAAAAATGCAATCTGGACGTGAGGACACTTTAGAAGAACGATACGCAATAAAATTGTTTTAAACTTGGAAAAAATGCCACAGAAACGTATGGAATGCTTCAGACTGCTTTTGGATCACCTTGCATGAATTGAGGATCAGTTTTTGAGTGGCATAAGAGATTCAACGAAGGCAGAGAGTCCCTGAGGGATGATGGGAGGTGTGGGAGGTGTGGGAGGTGTAAGGAAGTCAATACACCAGAGTTAATTGGCCAAAGGGTTAGGCTTTGGCTTAGGGTTACTATGTTGAGGTTTTAAGGGAGTTCAGGAAGAGATTCCGCGGAAGAGGCTAGCACTCTTCAAATCAGGTCAGTGGCATTTCCAACCCAGGACAATGCACCAGTCTACAACTCCATCCTTGTCACAGACTATTTGACCAAGATGAGCATCAAAACAGTTCCTCACCCTCCTTATAGTCCAGACTTTTCTCCCTGTGACTTTTGCTTATTCCCTAAGCTCAGAGGCTATCGTTATGAGACGATTGAGGAGATGAAAGAAGCTGTGACGAAGGTCATTGACACGCTGACACAAGAGGACTTCCATTGGGCCTTTCAGAAGTTGTTGGAACGGTGCAACAAGTGCATTGCAACTGCAAGAGATTACTTCGAAAGCGACTATAGTTTCATGTGTGTACTGTCAATAAAAGTGCCCATATGAAAAAATCTGGAAACTTATTTAATGATCCTTGCATATAGTTATGTATCCTGGACGGTCTCAGTCTTTTCCTGGATCTACAGTTTCTTTTCCAGGTACTTTGGGATAGTTTCGTTTTGAACATTGTTATCATTGCTACTTTCGTGTACAGTTCGTTCGTTTGTTTGTTGTTGTTCTTGTTTTGTTTATTGGGGGGGGTATTCTTTGTTTTTTGTTGGGTTTTTTTTTATCTATATTTTCCCTTTAATTTTGCTCTGCTTGTCTGTAAGTCCACTGACAAATTCTTTCGTTCTTGGTAACTATAACAAGATCTGATCTTCGGTCCAAGATTGGGTGATCTGTTTATTTCAGAGTTTTTCTCACTAGCGTTAGTTTATGGTTTCCCACTGGAGTCTGAGTGACAGCTAGTCAACTCAAGTCCCATCTGAACAATGCTGTAGCTTGGATGCTCTCCATTCATCCTCTTGTTTCCAAGTCTTCCTGTCCCTATACAAATCCTTTTGTCTCTGTACCGAGCGTGCCAATTATAATTGGTATCACTTCCATGTTCCATAGTTTTTTTTAAGTTTTCTAGCAAAGTCTACGTATTTATCTCTTTTTCTTTCTTTCTTTTTTTTTTTTTTTTTTTTCGCTTTCCTTCAGTTTTACCCTAGTTACCCGAGTGGTAGCACCTGATAAGGCCCTATCTGTGGGTCATAGAACTAATATAGGCACTTATGCTGAACTGAATTGTTTGAAATCGAAGTGTTTTTGAAATTTAAACTGTACTTACGCTAAACTGAATAGTTTGAAATAGAACTGTTTTGACATTTAGCTGTGTGTGGACAAAACTATACTCATCCTAAATTGAATTGTTTGAATAAGAATTGTTTGATTAAACTGAATAGCTTGAAATAGAAATGTTTTGAGCATTAAACTGTGTACTTATGCTAAACTGAATTTTCTGAAATAAAACTGTTCATTTGTATAAAAATTGATTTGGCATTGAATAACCTACAAAAGTTGATATGCCATAAACCCCAAACACACAAACAAACAAATCTCTTCTTCTCTCTAAGTTTCCTTTCTCTCAATTTTTTCTCTTTGTTCTGGAGCTTTTCTTCTTCTTCTTTCAAATATTTCTTTGACGCTTCTTTCCTTTTTCAATTATTCTGTCTTTCCTCGCTTTAGTCTTCCTTTCTTCCTTCTTCCGTTCCTTCCTTCTTTCATTCCCCGTTTTCTCCTTTCTTTTCCATTCTCTTCATCCTCTTCTTTAATATCAGTCATGAGAAAAGCGATTCTAATTTTCTTCAAATTTCCCCGGAGCGTGTGAAGGTAAAAGGAAATCTGCATATTTCAGACCAGATTCTTTGAGAACGCCTAGGACAGAAATACTTCTAGCGTGTGATCGTCCCCTCCCCATCCACCTCTTTATACACGTACACGTATATGCACGGACACTTTAACGTTTGAGTCTCCATATTTATTCCAGCCCCCCCTTCTCTCTCTCTTTCTCTCTCTCTCTCTCTCTCTCTCTCTCTCTCTCTCTCTGTGTACACTTCTTGTACACTGGCCTTTGTGTATGTTTGTGTACGTTTGTTTGAGTCTCTGGATTCATGTGTGCATAAAAATCTATTCCCCTCAAAATCTTTTAATATCAACCACGTTTAATTTAATTCTACAATTAAGAGTACACCCCCACCTCGGGTGAAGTAAACATCACATGGCCAGTTCGATGATGGGGACAATGCACATGCGCAAGGCCAAAAATTGTCTCACTCAACGCGGCCTGTGCTTCATAATCCATGTTCGCTTTATTTATTTATTTATTTATTTATTTATTTGTTTATTTATTTATTCATTGCCACTGGGAGAGATGATGTGCCCGGAATTATTCAACCCATGCTGATCCATACAATAAAAGATTACATACATGGGTATTGGAGAATTGGGATTAACTTAGTTTCATCAATCCAAACTTCTCAAACTTTTTAGTTGTAACCAAATTTAATATCCATTCACCCCAAAAGAAATTAAATGAATATTGACGACAGTTTTTCTTAGTCTTGCTAGATGTCATGATAAGAAGGATTAATTATTTGAATGTTTTCAGTTCTAAGATTAAAATTTTTACGAAATACAAACAAAAACTATTATAACACTCACACTTGGCAATACAGAAACTTACTAAACAAATGAAGATCTGGATCTCTCCAGTCAAATCGGAATTTTTCACTAATAATGATTTAATTTTGATTTATTCATTAAAAATCTGTTACTGTTGACAGGAATAAAGTTTCGGACATAGTATTTTAATAATACTTTTTCATCATTCTTATTTCTATTTCAAATCCATATGTTTATTCTTCTTATTGGATGAACATCTTTTTTATAACCTATAATAAAAGGGGATATTTTAGTATTCTGTTTTTTTATAAAATGATTCGTTTAAAATATTATTGCTTCTAAATGTTTTCTTGGGACAGCACCTGAGGCGTTGTGGCGAAAGTGCTGGACTGCAACATCGTAGTAAGCGAGTACGAACCCTAGTCACGCTATTACGTTCATTCTTGGGCAAATAATTTTGGGAAAGATGAGACCCCTGATCCCAGTAGTTATTGGTTAAATGGTATGACTACTGTTCTTTCAGAAAGTATGATGATATGCGTTGTTAGCGACGCTGAAAAGATCCGGATCTTTTCAGTCAGATCCAAATTAGTTGGATAGGATTTATTTTGGATTGGAAGGAAGATTCTAGTTTAGTTAGGGTAGTAAGAATATGTTTGTTTGTTTGTTTGTCTTTTTATTTATTGTTTGCTTTGGTGTTAGATTTTAAATTAGTGACATGGATCTTATAGAGATATCTATTTTGGGAATTGATGGGCGGATCGGTGATCTTTGCGGTCTTCACTTTGCAATTATTATTTCAGTTGAAGATTTGAAGTACATGAAAATAAAATGATATTCGGAAATTCATGTATTGCTCGGGTTATACTAAATAACTTACTTAAAAGTTATAGTTATTTTTGATAACTCAATGTTTGCTTTCGATGCATGTGATCAGGTCGGTGTTTAAATTCAGATGTTGGCAACCAGTCTAAGAGAAGGAAAACTCTGAATTCAAACAAGTTGTACTCTGCCAAAAAATTGACCTTATATCACATCCATCTCGTGTCAGAGGGGTTGGGATTTGTCCATACTATTCGGTGAGGAGAATATATCCTTTTTTAACCTTTACTATTACAATCTTAATTTTGAAGTTAACAAAGATTTTATCTTTGAATTCTTTTTTCAAATTTAGTAGGTTTCTCATAAATACAAATTCGTACATTTTCGGTTTACCAATACGATCACATTCGCTCTTTATGGCTTGCAGACGATAGCTAAACATATTGATATAAAAAGAAATATGCGCCTAAGTCTCATCACACGGATGATATAAGATGAATATGTAAAGCCGTCTGCTTTGAATGCAACCTGAACTTGCAGTTACATACAGAGGACGCTGTAAATTGCAGACGATGCTTTGGATTATATTTTTCTAATTCACTCAAAGAATGTCACGTCTCTCTTCAAAGCCATCAATCAGCGGCGGACGATGTCAGCACGAAGAAGCCGAGATCTTCTTTGCTTTGCGTCTTGTCCTTCTCTGAAGAATTAAACTAAATACGCCTTGATGGTTTCAGCATATTCTGTGATTGTTGACGGCTCTTTAAAAAGAAAGAAAGAAAGAAAGAAAGAAAGAAAGAAAGAAAGAAAGAAAGAAAGAAAGAAAGAAAGTCATATGCTGAAGCAGGAAAGAAGGAAAAAGAAATAAAGGAAGAAAGTACAAATTAAAAGAAAGAAAGAAAGAAAGAAAGAAAGAAAGTGAAGGGGGAAAGTAGGAAAAAGAAAGGAAAAAAGTGCAAATTAAAAGAAAGAAAGAAAGAAAGAAAGAAAAACAACTCTTTAGAAAGGGAAAAGAAAACGTTGATGTTCAGAGATTAAGACACACTGATCATCTTTGTTGAACGACTTAAGTTGAAGCTCGTTTATTCAATGGCTTCCTCCAATTAATTATGTCAACTCTTATTTCAGAGACAAACTAAAAAAATGTTACTAATGTTACAAGATGTCAGCGGATTAGTTAAGCTTTGTCAGTCCCGGCAAGTTTGAAATTTTGGGTGTCATTTTTCACCTCGATTTCCGGTTTTTTATTCACATTTTTCGTGCGTGTGTTTCCTGCCTTCAAAACTCACGGCAGTGATGCCGATGAGGAAACATCAGTAGTGAGTGCGTCTCTGCTAACACCTAAAAAAAAAGTATAGATTAGAATAAGTAATAAAACGCTAAAAATGCCGCAGAAACAACTAACTGAAATGTTGTGACCGAAAAAAATGGGTACTATATAGATGTGTATATATGTGTGTGTGTTTGGGTTTCGTTTGGTTTTATGGTATATCAACCATTGTGGGTTATTTAATGCAAAATCCGTTTTATTCATATAGATATATATTTGTAAACATAAGTCAACAAAGTTGAATAGTTCGAAGTATTGCTATGTATCACTAATATCAGTCATTTGTTTACACACACTTAAATGGGCAAACAGTTCTATTTCAAGCAATTCAATTTATCATAAGTCAAAGTTAAATGCATCACTAACAATTCTATTAAACATCAGTCATTTGTTTACACACAGTTAAATGATGAAACATCTTTTTAAAACAATTCAATTTCGCATTAGTCATTTATTTGCACTCAGTTTAAAAGTCAAACAGTTCTATTTGACCCATAGATAGAGTCCTATCAGGTGCTACCACTCCGGACCAGAGTAAACCTAGGGGCGGTGGTAATGAAGGTATACTCAGCATTCTCCAAAGCTCCAGCATTACTGGAGCCTCGCCATCAGATTGCTTAGTGTCATATCCAGGACACTCGATGGGGGTGGGGAAACCAATTGCAGAGAAGCAATTGTATTCTACAGCTCCAACCGACTGTGTGTGGAGGGTGCTTTTATTGTTTTAAAAGAATATATTGAAGAATAGTCACCAAAACGTGTATATTAGGATTCTTTTGGACGTGGTGAATCTCCCAACAAAAACGTGAATTTCTGTCAGTTCTTGTTCCGTAAAAATTTCCACTTACCATTCAGGGAAGTTGATAAAGAATTCAATTAATGAAGGATAAGAAATTCAGGAAAGTTTTAGGAAGAAAGGAAGTTAGAAAGTGCAAATAAAAGAAAGAAAGAAAGAAAGAAAGAAAGAAAGAAAGAAAGAAAGAAAGTCATACGCTGAAGCAGGAAAGAAGGGAAAAGAAAGAAAGAAAGAAAGAAAGAAAGAAAGAAAGAAAGAAAGAAAGAAAGAAAGAAAAGTGACTCTTTGGAAAATGAAAAGAAAACGTTAATGTTCAGAGATTAAGCCACACTGATTATCTTTGATGAATAAAGAATATTCTCTTAAATTAGATAAATCTTTATTTAGAAGAATAAAAACCCGTCGTGAAGGGGAACAATTAATTCTAATTTCTTTGTCAATGAATTCCATATTTTTTCCTCAGCATTGAATTATTCCATAATATTTTTCTTTCCCAGAAAAAAAAATAGAATCAATTTAAATAATTTAAGGAATATTTTATGAAACCAGAATGTTCAGAAATAATTAAAAAAAACTGTTTAACATCTAATCTTTTATTAGTTTATTTACTGCTAAATAAAAAACATTTCTTCTAAATAAGCTAATTTCATAATTTTTGCCAGGGTTAATATAAGTGCTATTTCCGAAACTAAGATTTTCCATGGATATACTGCTTACAAGAGTTTGAAAAATAATTGTGTATTTAGACTGAAAATTAGTATCTAAAAACTCGACTGAATCCGAATTCATCAAGTGATTGCTGGACTGAATCCCACAAAACAGAGAGAGTATTTTCCTCAGTAAATTCCATTTAAATTGAAATCATGAAGTTTCTCCTTTTTTACATTCTTAAAATGAACCCATTTTTCATTCGTGAGAAATATTTTATAATTTACTAAGCTTTGCGTAGTCTGACACACAAGCTTTAATTTGCTCACGATACTTGCTTATCTAAAGTGGTTACCCATCCATCTCCGAACTAAACAACTTCTTCGATGCTTAACTTCGGTGATCCTACGGGAAAAAGTGCTTTCAGCACAAGTTGAACTTTTAGTAAAAAATTTTTATTGAGCTTTACATAATCAGGGACACAGGTCACTGGCTGCTTACAATATCCATATTTACCAACCCCTCCGCTCGGGCAGGATATGAAACAAGGTCAATTTTTAAGCGGAGTTTAACAGGTTTGAATTCAGAGTTTTCCTTCTCCTTGACTAGTTGCCTAACCAAGGCTGAAGAACCTAGTCTGTCCTACTATTTACCCATAGCTGGAGGGAGAATAATTGGATTCATACCTTTCCCAAGGGTATTAGTGCTATGTGAAATACAGTCTCGTCCAGGATTTGAACTCGTGTCCCCGTGTCCATTTCCTACGACGATAACCATTATACCACAGGCACCTGCTTACAATATCTACTGTTACCCATAGGTCACCCATTTAATTACTGTACAAACTAGTTACGGCTTAACTGTAGTGATCAAGCGAAAACTGGTACTTTCAGCGTGAGTTAACCGTTAGTATCTCCAGGACATAAATTATCCAAAAATTTAATTGTTTTTATAATTGAACAAAAAAGAACGATGAAGTTTGGTTTGGTTCGTTTGTTTAATGGCATATCAACTCTCGTTGGTTATTCAATGCCAAAGCCATCCTTGCAGAAGAACAGTAGTGGTACTATTTAACCTATAGCTAGGAGATAAAGAGGGTCGTACCTTTGTAAAACGTTACCCCCTCACCCCCCCACATTATCTCAGTCTTCTAACCATTTCACTTCTTAGCCGACCGGTGATCAACTAGTGGCTGAGGGGGTAACGCACAATTCTTTATCTACACACAAGAATACGATCGAGGGAAACAGGAGAAAACAAAACAGACGAACAAACACGAACAAAGCTTGGGGTTACCAAGAGCAGAGGAAGGTATGCAACACTACATGCATGTGCATTCCTGATAGCAGATATGGACTAACGCTAGCGTGGGTTACTAGCGAAAATTCCACAATGCTACTGGAATCAGACATCTTGAGACTCTTCTTCACTGGACCCTATCTTGTCTCCTCGCCTCTCTGCTCGGTGTCTGGTGTTGACTGCCCCTCCGTGGATCCACGCCAACTTCTCTGTTCGCCTCTCTCCTGTCCAGTCTCCACTGCCCTCTGCTGCTTGCCTCTCTCCTCTCCAGCCACCAACCGCCTCTCTGCTCTCCAGCCACCAACTCTCATTCTCGGGTCCAGCCACCAACTCTCTCTCGGGTCCAGCCACCAACTCTCATTCTCGGGTCCAGCCACCAACTCTCTCTCGGGTCCAGCCACCAACTCTCTCTCCTGGGCTCCAGCCACCAACTGCCTCTCTCTGGGTCGCGTCGTCAACTCTCGTTCGCGTCCCCTTACCACTTCCGGATACGGCGAGATTTTTTTTGTCCAAGAATCCTTTGTCTGGTTTCGCGCCAAAACAGACTCGTCTGCTTTGGCGGCCTACCCCCATAGTGCTACACCTTACCCAAGGGTACCTATCCGAAAGTGGACATAATAGTGCGACTGGATTTCGAACTCCCTACAATATCGCAGTCAAGCATTTTGCCACTACACCACGAGAACCACACTCCACCCCGGGAATAAGTATTCAGTAGCTGAAAAAAGCTCATTTTATGTTGAATCCATTTTCCTAGTTTCTGAATTTTGTCTAAAATTTGTAAATGATGCGCTCGAGTTGACTTATTGAACACGCAATATACAAGCTGAATAAATATCAAAGACGATTCGAAGATCTTCCCAATACTGTACAAACGATTGTGCTGGTAATTTTTGCATCGACCTATTAGAATAAGATTTTCAAACTGTTTTTTTTTTTTCCGGCGTACACTTTTTTCCTGTCTAACAGTGCTGGCGTACCCCTTGATAAAAATATACAAATCGTCAGAAAAATGTGTGATGTGTATGGAGAAGCATGTTTTTGTCAAAAATCTTTACAAATGGGTTAAATATGGGTTTGCTACTACGAGTCTGACTCGAGAAGACAGTGGAAACACTCAGACTCTCCGATAAAGAAAACGTTCCGGGCGCAGCAGTCAGCAAATAAAGTCATGCTGACAATCTTTTAGGACTTGAATTGATTTTCTTAAAAAGGTGCAACAGTAAACAGTGCTTCCTCTTGCCAAATCCTACGGCAATATTTTTTATTTATTGATTGAATAACTTTCGTATATATATATATATATATATATATATGTATTTATGCAAATTTATTTCTTACTTACAGTGTTATGACGGATGCTCACGAATAAGCTGGTTCGCTTATCATGTACTGAATTTATAAAGATGGCTGTATACCAAAGGATGTCATATATGGCGAGCTGAACACAAGACACCGCTCAGCAGGCCGACCAGCACGGCGCTTCAAGGATGTCTGCAAATGCAACTTGAAACCCAGTCATTGACCCAGAGGAAACAAGTAGGGCGAGAAAAAACGTGCAGTCAGCCACTTGAGAACAGAAGACATCGCAGAGAGCAAAGAAGGCCAATTTAGACCCTTGATCTATACTTCAGCTTTACAATACCAACGAAAGAGATTGTCATGCAATGATTGGATTGCCGATCCACTCCATATGCTGCGCTCCACAGGACTGTCTCAAACTGTTCAAGGCAGTATCATTATTTCACGAGATAGACGTACGCCAGAGTTTCAATACTGTAAAGTTTGGAAGCACATAATATCTAATGATATGTGTTTTGGCTGTTTAAGGTTCTTCAAGAAATAAAATCCAGGTTTCTTCGGTTTAGAAAAAAAAATTAACTTTTTATATAAAAATGATGAGTTTTTATTTATGAGGTTTGATTTGATTGATTGATTTAATGGCACGCAAACACGTCAAGGATTATTTTATGATTAGACATTTGGGAATCGCGTTCATTATATGCTCATATATACATTTTTTATGTAATTATTTCTTCAGATATTTTTTTGGCACACGATGCTGTCGAATACGAATAATTTTTAAACAGATCTATTTGACCCATAGATAAGACCTTAACAGGTACTACTTCTTCAGAGTGGACCTGGGAGTAATGGTAATAAAATGGTACTTCACACTCTCCAGTTCTTCAGATCTGGAGCCTCAACATCATATTCAGTTTAGTGTCATACCCAGGGAAGCCCTTTTTTAGTAGGGGCATCTCATCCTTCTGTAGAAGTTTACAGCGTATTCTAAGTCCTAATTTATATAATGTAAAATGTATTGTTATATTCGTAAGTAATTTACACATTTAATGAGGCAACGTAATGACTAAAGTGCTTTACTGCGAGTTCGAACACGTGCCATCATATTCACTTCCGGAGTAATACATTTATGAAAGATTTTAACCCTTATCACCCCAGTTATGAGTTAGATAGTACCACTACTTTCTTGCTACACGTATGGTTTTGGAATCCAATAACCCGCGAAGGTTGATATGCCATTATTCAAAGAAACCAAATCAAACCAAGCACATCAAATGTGATGGACGAGCTTGGTTCTTTCCAGGATGTAGCGCAATTCTGGGCATGATCATCCTCGATTGACAAATATATATATATATATATATATATATATATATATATATATATATATATACTCCCCCATGTGGGTTGAGCTCTCTGGCGAAGGAATTGTCGGCCACCGATAAAGTAATGCTTTGCATTACTTTATCGGTGGCCGAAATAATTGAGCACTCTGGTAGCCTATAGGATATAAAAAATGTAAACAAAGGCTGCTGCTGCTGTTTCTAAAATAAAATACCTTAAAATTCTGAAACTCAGTCTAACGTAAAGTTGGACGGGTTTCGATCCCGGCTTCGAGCGTCCTGCGTGTCTAGCCACACTGAAGAGTTTTGATAGAACTGTCTGTGGATGACTATATATATATATATATATATATATATATATATATATATATATATATTAGGATAGGTTGATTTTTCTCTTTTTTTAAAATATTATAAAATCTCACTTACTGAAAGTTGTGTATGGACCTATTAAGTACTCATACAAAAAATTACAACCTGTCCTAATATATATATATATATATATATATATATATATATATATATATATATATATATTAGGATAGGTTGATTTTTCACTTTTCTTAAAATATTAAAAAATCTCACTTACCGAAAGTTGTGTATAGACCTAGTAAGTACTCCAACAAAAAATTACATCAAATAGTTCAACGGTTTTTTCATCATTTGGTATCAAAGATCATAGACAAAAATATACTGAAAATTCCTCGTTTTTGCAAGATTTGACTTGAATATTAGTGTGAAAACCAAATAATGTTAGTATTTAAATCAGGGAATGTCTTTTATTTTATAAAAATGATATTGATTAAAGAAATGATGACTAATCTTCAAATTGAAAATCTGCCCCCCACTATTTTCTGTATCTGTTTCGATATACTGCTTTTTAATGTTATGAATTAAGCCATAATATTTGAATACCTTAAAAATTGTTTTTCTGTTATAAGTGAAAATACAACAAACAAAAAAAATAAGGAAAAACAAACACTATTTTAATAGTGCTTAATATATAGAGTCAAATTGCTCCCTATAAGAGCCCTTAGACAAAAACGCCGTTCTCAATTTCTGATTCAAAACTTTGGTTGTTATGTGTTGATGCCTTGCTTCAAAACTATATACAGTTTGTAAAGCTTCCGTTGTTAACTTGGCTGCCCGTTCTATGGTCTGGGAATGTGAGGGCAAATCTAGCAAGTCAAGTTTGGTTCCATTTAACAATGATTCTCGAAGTTCAGATTCAGAAAAGTCTTTCATCATTGGTGGTTCAAAAATGCCACATAATGTTAAATATATTAATTGTGTCCAATGGGGCATTAAAATTAATAGTTGGTATTCTTTTTAACCTTTTCCTGGTTGACTCCCCACTCCTGAAAGAATATAAAAATCAATTAATTGAATTATTAAAAAATTCCAATCTTTACTGCTTTAATGATTTTGGTGAAATTAGATAAAATCTTTTAAAATGATTCTATAAATTGGAATAATTGAGTCAGTGATATATGAATAAATATTTACTTACCTAATGGCCAAAATTCTTTTTAAATCTTCTTTTCTTACTTCAACTTCCTCAGATTTGACCATGGAATATAGAAGGTTTTCTGGCAGTAAACAAAATGTATTACCTTGTATATTTCTTAATGCTATCAGTTGGATTTCATGAGGCTGCTCTGGGTCATTAAAAATGTGCAGTTGCTGATTGTGGAATTTATTTCTTTTAGTTTCAAACCAACAAGTGGCATATACATTTACGATAAAATTTATTAAAGTGTGGAGTTTTGTTGTGAGCCTTTGTTGGTATGCACCACGAGTCCATAAACACATGAGCCTGATGGCCAAAGTTAACCATCTTGCCTGGTTTAAAGGACCAATTTTCCAGGAGGCATATCTAGAGTCAACCTTACCTCTAGAAATACCAACTATGTATTCATACAGGAGTCTTTGGTCACAACTAAGATCATGTATTTCATCAATTTTCAAAATTGAATCCAGAGGTCTGCTAATAGTGGAAAATGATATTTGGAGTAAGTCATAGCAATCCTTTGAGCATAATTTTCCCATGGGGCAACTGAATGCTGTCGGGCCTTTTGCGCAACCATCTATATTTTTAAAAAGGGTTCTGGAAGGTAGTTCATTATGATGCAGAGAGGAACCAATTGTGTGAAGATTAAAAAAAAACATTCCACCTTCACAACCTGTATTTGCATTAGTGTTGTCAACAAGGATAGCCTTGACAGTATTCTCTCTGTTGAATTCATGCAAAACATCCACCACTTGCTCTGCATCAACAGCACCTGTTGCACTAATATTAGGAAGAACTCTATGTGTCAGATATTTACTTTCATATGGTGTCTTCTTTGTAAAAGTTAAATGGCGTTCTGGTCCCTTAGTTCTTTTCATAGTTTTCTGTCAATTTTCTTCCACAAATTTCCTTATACAGCAATGTGTCCTTATCCATTCTCCCATCAACTGCAAAACATATAAGATTTTCCATACTTTGATCATGTTTTAGTTGGGCAGTTGTTTACACTTTAGTCTTTGCCCTGTCAACTTTACATTTATCAATAATAATATCGTTTATATCAATACTGGGTATATGAAGGCCCATAGCCTTCAAATCCAAGAACAAGGCATTGGCAAGGCTGGCTACAAGATTAGAAGATATGTCTCCCCTGACTAACTCGGGAGCATATCTTGGAAATATGATAAGGCTATAAGGCCCTTTTGGATGACTCTTTGGCTGCAAATATTCTTCTTCTGGTTCTTGGAGAAGATGAGTAGGAGGTGAAAGAAACATTACCCTGGAGATTTGATGTTGAAGCTGTTGGTGTTGAATGTAAATTTTTTCTTGACCCCTCTCTTTCATTTTACTTTTTTTATGGCACTTTTATCTACCGTATCTAGCTCGTAAACAGTTTTTTTAATGAATACACACTAATAAAACGGCATATGTAAATAGTTATTTGTATATTAAATTAAATATTATAGTGATTTTAGTCCTCTTTAATTTTCATATTTTCATTTAATTTCTAAAGAAAAGGAATACTAAACTTTTAAAATATCTATTATTAAGTGTATTGTATTATTTCATCTTTGTTAAAACTCGGGTTTTATTTAAGCGACGGGTGTTGCCGTTGACACCTTTACCGTGATAAAAATCCCAATTTATTTGGTCTTTAAATTTGATTCCTCAAATAGATACAAATTTTTGAAGAAAGATATATCTTGTGGTAACTTTTGACATCATTTTGCAACTTTCTTTGAATGCCTTTTTTATAGTTCCAAAATCGACCTACCCTAATATATATATATATATATATATATATATATATATATATATATATATATATATATCATCTAAAAGACTAATTTAATGTAAAATCTGTTATTTAGGTCAAAATGTAATTAAAAAATTAAAAAATAATTTTTTTTAAAATAGATTTACTACATTTCTAACCGAAATTAAAATTAAAAACGGAAGTGGGCTTAATGAGGAGATAACTCTTCATCCCTCTTCTATCCTGTGTCTATTCTAGTTTTTTATCTAAAAGATCTGAAGAAGTCCTGTTAATTTTTTTTCGTATTTTTTAACATTTCAAAAATGCGTAACAGGATGGAAATAAATTTATAATCCTATGTGACCGGTTTTGTTGTTTTTCTTTTAAAAAAAAGTATATATATATATGTTACATAGCCCGATATGGCCATGTGGGAAATGTACATCGAATGTTCATGACCACATATAGAAAACTTAGAACATAGGAATCTCGAAATTCGAAAACACGTAACGACTTCTTTGTTCAGGTACGAAACCTTTTTATTACTTTTGAGTTAAAGGTTTCGACATAAGGAGAGAGACACAATTTTTTTATGCTGGCTTCTTCATCTAGCCCCTATCTCGTGCGGCACCCATGGCGCGCAAATTCGTCTCGCCTCAGCGAGCCCCAAAAGTCGAACCTCCTCGTTCGGCGTCTAGTTTCAACTCTCTAACTTTCTTCGAAATCCCCCAAATCCTCCGCGCGCTTCCGGTGCGTGACGTCACCCGCACTTTGTCACCCGTTTCATCATCTCAGGTTATTGTGACATCTCTGAGTGACATGTCCGCTCTGTGCGCCCACGCGCGTTGCCACCTGCATCAAGGCTGCACCTAACTAACCCATGTGCAGAGCCGAAAGGTTCTCAGCCTAACTAAACCCAAAGGCATGAACCGAATTCCCTCAGCTATTATATTACATATATATATATATATATATATATATATATCCAACAACTCCACGCAAGGAGGATGTGACACAAGATCAATTTTTAAGTAGAGCTTAACAAGTTTTCATTCAGTGTTTTCCTTCTCGGTTGCCATTCTATACAGTAAAAAAAGGTTGGCGACCGTAGTCGAAGGCGACCAGAAGGCTCCCTTTTCAATAGCTACAACACCAAGGTGTAGGGGAGGGCACTACTCCTTTCCATGGATTGCTCCACTTTACCCTTGGTACGTTCCTTATATTGCTGAGTGTTAAGCAAGGAGGTATCAAGTACCATTTTTAAAGTCTTTGGTATGACTCGACCTGGGATTGAACCTAGGTCTCTGGGACCATTGGCGAACACTCTCCCCCCTCTAGGCCAATAACTTGTATTAGATAGGAATACTTGATACTATACGTGGAGGCGTGCTTAGCGTGAAGGATATTTTCATATGAAATGGAATCAGTGAACAGAGTTCAAATCCTGGCCGCGCTCGTTTGTGTTTCACTTGGGAAAGGTACGAATCTCTCTATCCCTCCTCCCCACCAACTATCATTCAATAGTAGAGCAGACAGGGTTCTTTAGCCGTGGTTGGGTAACTAATAGAGGAGAAAAAACCTCTGAATTGAAACCAGCTTTACTCGGCTTAAAAATTGACCTTGAGCCACATCCTGCCCGTGACGGAGAGGCTGGGTAAATACATAGTTGATACCATAAAACAGTGCTCAAATGATTATAATATGCAAATAAGAGAAGTGTGAGTTAAAAAAAAATATTGCAATAGAACATAGGAAATAGTCATAATTACAATCAAATATTTATAAATTAATCAAATTTTGGCATTAAGTAACTCATAATCGGTTGATATGCCGTTAAATAACGCAAGTCTACCAAACCTACTCAGTGTTGCCAAGTGTATCTATGTTAGGTTAGCAAGATACGAGTTGTATTCAGTTGGTTGTGATTATATCTAAATCTCAGTGTTTTTTATGAACCATGCGTATCATCGTAATTTCTCTTGGGTATCTCTATGGATACAGGTGCCCTGGTATGAGAACAAGCGTTACTGTATATTCGAACAGTTTTGTGTTATTGTAATCGGTTCCGGCGCAATTTTATCTGCAGCTTTGTCACCTGATGTTGAGCCGTTTCCGTCTTGCTTCAAATTGAGACTATTTATTCACGTTATTTACTGTGGCCATTAAGCAGGTGAAAACTGAACTCCCTTTCTTTTAACTATACACACACACATTCTCTCTCTCTCTCTCTCTCTCTCTCTCTCTCTCTCTCTCTCTCTCTCTCTCTCTTGCGTGATCCAACATTTTATCTTCCAACAATACACAAGTCTATTTTAGTGGAAGAAAAAAAAATGTAACAAAATTTTACCTTTCATCTAAATACGACACTGACGCTGTAAAAGCTCAACTATCTCCAACTAAATAAATAAAATTGATTGCGTATGTATTTGCTGAGTACCTCCATCACGAGCAGAAGGCGACACAAGGTCAATTTTTAAATAGAGTACAGCTGGTTTGAATTCAGGTCGTTATACCAAAGTTAAAGAGTACAGTCTTCCCTACTGTTTACCCATAGCCTGAGTGGGGTGAGTACAGATGAAGTCATACCGTTCCCAAGTGCATTAGCACTATTTCATCTGCCAACAGCCTCATTCATAGTATATCTTTAGATTTGATTTACAAAAGTTGACTGATAAATATGATCTAAAAGGGAGAACGTAACTTTTAGACCAGATAGAATTATAAAACTAGTTTCAAAATGAAATCATTTATTTCTTTTCAGAACAACAAATTTATTTTTCAACGTAGTCTACATTTAGAGTTGCACTTTTATTTTCGGTTTCTGTCAACTTTCTCATTCCATCCTTGAAGAAAATCTATGGTTTACTTTTCATCCAAGCGTGTATATCAGTTTCAACTTTAAGATCGAATGAAAAATGTCGACTTTTCAACACTTCTTCCAATTTCGAGCATAATCAAAAGACTGATGACTTCAAAATGAGGTTATATGGAGGATTGTGCAACTAGAATGAACTTAAGAATTCTCACAGTTTGTGCTATTTGTTGATTGCTCAAAGACAATCATCGCTTTAATTGATTTATTCATTGATTTTTACGGCACGTCTTATCATCTTGGATTATTTCGGTGGGGGGGGTCCTCGTGGATGAATATGATCTAAAAGGGAAAACGTAACTTTTAGACCAGATAGAATCATAAAACTAGTTTCAAAATGAAATCATTTATTTCTTTTCAGAACTACAAATTTATTTTTCAACGTAGTCTACATTTAGAGTTGCACTTTTATTTTCGGTTAAACCGATGGACTGCAGAATCGTAGTACATGAGTTCGTACTCCAGTCGCGCTATTACGTTCACTTTCGGACAAATACCCTTGGGAAAGGTATGAACCCCCTTATCCTCCCAGCTATGGGTTAAATAGTACCACTACTGTTCTTCTAGGAGAATGGCTTTGGCATTAAATAACCTTCAAAGGTTGATATGCCATTAAACAAAGAAACCAAGAAACCTTGGATTATTTCATGTTGATAGATTACGGAATCTTATTCCGTGTACGTTCATATTAACATTTTTTATGTCGTTGTTTCTTAAGAGATTTTTTTGCACACGGTCATTGTTTCTTAAGATTTTTTGCACACGGTCGTTGTTTCTTAAGAGATTTTTTTGCATACTTGTCATACAAGTAATCTCCTACTTATTTTTAATAATTTTTAAACAGATCTACTTGACCCATCGATGGGACACTAACTCTTCGGATCATCCATGCTTGGGAGGCGCCCTCAACGTAACAATTATCATCTTAGAAAATAAAATAGGTGACCCTAGTTCAAATTCTGGGCGAAGTTTTAGTGTTCTATTCCTCTGAATAGTGTTGACTGAAAAGCTCTTTGAATTGCAAATAAATATCTTTCCAAGGAAGTTTCTGCGGTTTAGTGGTTAAAGTCCTGGACTGCAGCAATGAAGTAAGCGAGTTCAAACTCCAAGCGTGCTATTAGATTCAATTTTCGGACTAATACTATTGGGAAAGTAATGGACCTCCTAATCCCTCCGGCTATAGGTTAAATAGTTCCACTACTGTTCTTTTACGAGAATGGCTTTGGCATTAAATAAACTACAAATGTTGTTATGCCATTAAACAAAGAAACCAAACCAAATAAGTTTGCTAAACTAAGTTCTGCAAATTGTCATACAAGTAATCTCCTACTTCCCTTAATAGGTTGGGTTTATGGCATATAAACCCTTCTAGGTTATTTAATGCCAAATCCACTTTATACATATATATATTAGATTTTGATTTGTATACGAATAGTTTGTCTGTAATATTTTAAACAACTCCGAGTTCATTTGTTTGCACACATTAAAATGGTTTCAAGTCTTGCTATAGAGCAATTTAATATCAGCTTTTCATTTGCACACATCTGAATTGTTAAACAGTTCTATTTGACTCATAGATGGGATCCTAACTTGTAGTACCACTCCGTTCAGAGTGAACCTGGGAATAATAGTAATAAAGGAGTACTCCACATTTCACAGAGCTCCAGGACTGGAGCCTCACCATCAGATGGTTTAGGACATTCGTTGGTGACGGGGGTCTTACATCTCTCCAGAAATGCAGTCGGCGAATTCTACATCTCCAGCCGACTGGGCTGGCATTAAAAAAAAGAAAAAGAAAAAGCTAGCCTATTACTTAATGCTTTTTATGGTCATCGTTGTTACCAAGGAGTTTGTGGTTTCTTTTTTCTTTTCTTTTTTTTTTCTTTTTTGTCCTCTGCCTATTTGGCATTTCTCAGTACTTAGTCCTGACATACCGAATGTAGGAGTACAGACTGAGAAGATTAGTACATAAAACAACAGCACGCAAAATTACACGTCGTAAATATTTCTCTTCTTGTTGATTTATTTATTTCGACGCGCGTTCGTGAAATAAGTAAACAAATGTCAAATGCCATCATACCACACCAGCTGTTATTTGTGTTCTCGCCCTCGAAAATGTGATGAAATTATCCTCTGAGTATGCACATACGTACCTACACTGATGCATCTTTGTGTTTGTATGTGGTGTACATTCGTGTTTGTAAAGATACCTGAACTAGTGCATTTATACCGGTGTCAATACATTGTATGTGGTTTCAGGCTTGCACCGTTGATCAATTGATTTCAACGGCATGTCAACCCTACACGGGTTATAAAGATCAGGTCTCTTCGATAAAATAAAACGGCATTTTTTTCCATTACTACTAGATAGATGTACCACATAGGCGCTTATGAAACACAGGGGAGAAAAGATTTATGGTAACTATACAAGAATGCTGAATAATGTCTTGAAAAAAATCCTGAAAGCAACACTTCCCAAAAGCATCTGTACGGCTACCTACCTCCCATCTCACAAACCATGCAAGAAATACGAACAAGACATGCGGGGCACTGCTGAAGAAGGAAGGACGGACTTTTACGGACTCAGTGATGTTAGCAAAGACTCACATACATCAGCTCTGTGCGGACACTGGATGGAGTCCAGAAGACCTACCAGGAGCGATGGATGGGGAGAAAGAGTCAGGGAAGTCTGTGTTATCAGTTTGACGATGATGATGATGTTGATTAATGTAGTTTCCCTTGGGAAGCTGATGTGTTAATATCAAATAGGAATAATCATTTGACAATTGCTTGTATTACAAAGGGATTGAAAAGAAACTTCCTATTGCAAAATTCTAATAATTTATCTCTTAACTATAATTTTTTTAAAATGAATTACAAGTATTTTAAAATAAAGTGTTACTTTTCAATGACCCAGTTGCTAGGAATATTAAAACCATAAACTAAATATTATTATTTACTCCTCTAGAGTTTTTCACATCAGTATTAGCTGATGGTTTTTCACTGGAGTTTGAGTGGCAGCAAGTCTCCAGGACTCGTCTCAGTATTCTGGTCGTCCTCAGCAATGCTGTCGTTTAGATAGTCTCTACCCGTCCGCCAACTTCCAGTCCTCCAGGCCCTTTAATAATCCTTTAGTTATTGTGCCTAACGCACCAATCACAATTGGCACAATCGTTACTTTCATGTTCCACAGTTTTTTCAATTCTCTAGCAAGGTCGAGGTACTTATCCTTCTTTTTACTTTCCTTCAGATTTATTCTGTGGTCCGCCGGGACAGCAAAGTCAACAATTTTGCAGATGCTCTTTCTTTTGTTGGTTATTATGAGGTCTGGTCTTCTGGCCGGGATTAGGTGATCCGTTTTTATGTTAAAGTCCCATAGAAGTTTATGCGAGTCATTTTCTAGGACAGGCGCCGGGTTGTGCATATACCATATGTTTGTATGGTCGAATTGAAATTTCCTGCACATTTCCCAGTGGATCACCTTGCCGACCCTGTCGTGTCTCGCCTTGTACTCCTTCTGTGCTAATTTGCTGCATTCGCTTATTATGTGATTGATCGTTTCGTCTCTGTCACCGCATAGCCTACATTTCCTGTTTTGTTGCGTCTTATCTATTCTCGCTTTGATATGATTCGTTCTTATGGCATTGTCCTGTGCTGCTATTAGGAGGGATTCCGTTTCTCTCTTAAGGTTTCCTTTTCTTAGCTAGGTCCAGGCTTTCTGGTGTGAGCTGTTGTTTATTAGACGCTTAAAGCGGCCATAGAGTTGTTTTCCTTCCCATTTTTGTTTCCTAGGTGTTGTCATTCTTCTTCTTATTATTATTATTATTTACTCATTAGAGTTTTTCACATCATCGTTAGCTGATGGTCTTTCACTGGAATCTGAATGACAGCGAGTCTCCTCATGTCTCCAGAACTCTTCTCAGTATTCTGGCCGTTCTCAATAATGTAGTAGTCTGCCAACTTCTAAGTCCTCCAGTCCCTTTTGTAATCCTTTAGTTACTGTTCCAAACGCGCCAATTACAATTGGTATAGTTGTCATTCGCATGTCCCATAGTTTTTTCAATTCCCTAGCAAGGTCGAGATACTTATCCTTCTTTTCACATTCTTTCAATTTTATTCTGTGGTTAGCCAATAAATTCAATAATTTTTCAATAGAGTCAAAAATTTTGCAAGTTCTCTTTTTTTGTTGTTGATTATTATTTGGTCTGATCTTCTGGCCGAGATTAGGTGCTGGGTTGTGCATATACTATTTATTCGTTATTATTATTATTATTATTATTTTACTCTTTTGAAAGTTTTTCACACCAGCGTTAGGCAATGGTCTTCCACTGAAGTTTGTGTGACAACAAGTCTCCTCAAGTCTCCAGGACTCTTCTCAGTATTCTGGCCTATCACAACAGTACTGTAGTTTGAATGGTCTCCACTCGCCTTCTTATTTCCAAGTCTTCCTGTCCTTGTACCAATCCTTTGGTGACTGCATCAAGAGCACCAATTACAGTAGTTATCACTGTCACCTTCATGTTCCATACTTTTTTCAGTTCTCAAGCAAAATTTACATACTTATCTCTCTTTTCGCTTTCCTTCAGTTTTACCCTGTGGTCAGCCGGAACAGCAAAGTCCACTATTCGGCAGGTTCTCTTCTTTTTTTTTTTTTTTTTTTTTTGTTCACTATCACTAGGTCTGGTCGTCTGGCCAAGATTAAGTGATCCGATCGTATCTCAAAATCCCAACGAATTTTATGCATCTCATTTTCTAGAACGGATTCTGGGTTGTGCATATACCATTTGATCATACGGTTAAATTTCAACTTCTTGCACATTTCCCAATTGATCACCTTTCCACCCAGTCGTGTCTAGTCTAGTACTCTTTTTGCGCTTATTATTATTATTTTTTTTATTATTATTTTTACATATTAATAGCCACCAGACCTAACCGATAAAATGAAACGCAGTTTCTTCCAGGCAGCGGTCACATCGATACTGCTATATGGGTGCACTACATGGACTCTAACAAAACGGCTGGAGAAGAAGCTAGACGGCAATTACACAAGAATGCTGCGAGCAATCTTGAACAGGTCCTGGCGGCAACACCCCACAAGACACCAACTGTACGGCCACCTGCCTCCTATCACGAAAACTATTCAAGTTAGACGAACCAGACATGCAGGACACTGCTGGAGAAGCAAGGACGAACTCATAAGAGATGTACTCTTATGGACCCCCACACATGGCCGAGCAAAAGCAGGACGACCAGCACGAACATACATTCAGCAGCTATGTGAGGATACGGGATGTTGTCCTGAAGACCTGCCTAGGGCGATGAACGATAGGGAGGAGTGGCGAGAGAGGGTCAGGGATATCCGTGCTACCAGCACGACATGATGATGATGATGAATAGCCACTTGAAACTATATAATGGCTTGCAAAATATAAAGAGTAAATATGAATACTTGAAACCATATAACTGTATACAATTTTCTCTATTTCTCTGGATGGGAAAATTATGCCAAGAGGTTAAGGAATTGCGTTTATTATATGTTAATATTTACCTTTTTGTTAAGTTGTTTCTGAAGAATTGTTGGGTTTTTTTTTCTTTTCACAAGGTCCCATCGATTACGAATAATTTTTAAACAGATCTTTTTGACTTCTTGACTGGACCCTAACAAATACTACCACTCCGGGTCCGATTAAAACAGGGAGTATTGAAAATGAAAGAGTGCGCTACATTCCCCAAGAATTAGACCTACGAGTATTGGCAATGAAAGTGTACGCCACACACCCCCAAATTAGACATGGCAATGAAAGAGTGCGCTACACTCTTTCAGATTAGACCTTGGAGTATTGGCAATGAAAGTGTGCGCTACACTCCCCAAAGGATTAAACCTACGAGTATTGGCAATGAAAGAGTGCGTTACACCCAGATCTCTAGAACTTAACCCTGAGCATCAGATGTATTTTAGTGTCATATCCAGGACAACTCTCTTTTTTGATAAGTGGAGGTTTTACCCCTCCGCATGTAATTCAGTTGACGTATTCTAACCTTCGCTTGCAGAGCAGTGCCTACATGATTCGTACTGATATATATTTACAAGCTTTGGGTACAACAATATTTTCTGATAGAAAAATCATTATCAATGTATTATATTGATAAGGAATTTACTCAAGAAATGCCTTAAAATCAGGAAAAAAGAGATTAATCAGTGGTCAGAGATTAAGATAATCGTTACTGAACACATTGATTCCTGACCATCGACAATCCCTTTTTCTTGATTATTAATCCATTTCAGTAGTAAAATTATTAGCAATGCATTGATGTAATCATTATAATATATGCATTAAATTCTGCCCGCCGATAAATTCTTCCTTCACCGACAATCCATTTCTATAATAAAAATATCACATATTACGTGGTGCCTTCAATAAGTTTCCAGACTTTTTGTACAAGCATTTAAAATTGTCGTAGACACTTAAAATTTCAGTATGTTATTGCTATACATCTTATGAGATGACTGACCAATTTTTATGATTTCAAGTTCAAATGAACAGCTACAGCAGCAATTGGAATACATCCTACTAAAACCTGATTGTCACAGCTGGTGAATTTCAAAAATGCAATCTGGACGTGAGGACACTTTAGAAGAACGATATGCAATAAAATTGTGTTTTAAACTTGGAAAAAATGTCACAGAAACGTATGGAATGTTTCAGACTGCTTTTGGACCATCTTGCATGAATTGAGTGTCATGCTTTCAATGATTCTTAATCACAGACAATCGTTTTCCTCAAAATTTTCAATGCATTTCTAGTAAAATCATCAGCAATACTTTTTTTTATTTCAGTATAGAAAGCCCTATAATTTCAATAATGTTTGTTGTCATGAGGAGAACACAAAACCGCATCCGATTCTGGAGCTCTAGGGAGTGTAGAGTTACCGCTTCATTGCCATTGTTGCCAGATCCCTTCTGAATCGAAGTGGTAGTTCCTGTTAGGGCCCTATCTATAATTCAAATATCTATTTGAATTATAGATGGGACCCAGTTTGAAAATCATTATTACCATTATTTCGAAATACTTGAAACTCTGTACAAACAAATACTCATAATAATTATAATTTAAGAATAACCTTTTATTGTAATTGCTATTAGATAGATATATTAAAACATAATGTGTGCAAACTACTAATTATTATTATTATTATTACTATTATTATTATTATTATTTTCTCTTTGAGAATTTTTCACATCAGCTTTAGCTGATGGTCTTTCACTGAAGTTTGAGTAACAGCAAGTCTCCTCAAGTCTCCTCAAGTCTCCAAGACTCTTCTCAGTATTCTGGTCGATCTCAATAATGCCGTGGTTTGGATGGTCTCCCCTTGTCCTCTTATTCCTAAGTCCTCCAGTCCCTTTATTAATCCTTTAGTGACTGTACCAAGAGCATCAATTACAATTAGTATAAACATCACTTTCATGTTCCACAGTTTTTCAATTCCCTAGCAAGGTCCAGGTACTTACCCTTCTCTAAGATTTCTTTCAATTTTACTCTGTGATCCGCTGGGATAACAAAGTTCACAATTCTGCAAGTTCTCTTTTTTTTTATCCTACCGAGGTCACCAATTACATTTGGTATAAACATTACTTTCACATTCCACTTTTTTTTCAATTCCCAAGCAAGGTCAAACTATTTACCCTTTTTGTAATTTTCTTTCGATTTTACTTTATTGTCAGCCGGGACAGCAAAATCCACAATTTTGTAAGTTCTCTTTCTTTTGTTGATTGTTATAAGGTTTGGTTGTCTGGCCGAAATTAGGTGATCCGTTTGTATATCAAAGTCCCATAGGAGTTTGTGTGTCTCATTCTCCAGGATAGATGTTGCGTTGTGCATATACCATTTGTTCGTATGGTCAAATTTAAATTTCTTGCGCAATTCCCAGTGGATCACTTTTCCACCCAGTCGTGTCTAGTCTTATACTCTTTCTGTGCTAATTTGCAGCATTCGCTTATTATGTGATTGATTGTTTCATCTCTATCACTACATAACCTAAATCTACTGGGGTTTTTTTTTTTGTTTGTTTGTGTTTTTGTTTTGTTTTTTTAGTCTTATCTATTCTTACTTTGATATCATTGGTTCTTATGGCGTTGTTTTCTGCTGCTATTAGGAGAGATTCAGTTTTTTTTAGGTTTCCCTTCTTAGCCACGTCCATGCTTTCTCGTGTGAAATGTTGCTTATTAGTCGCTTAATACGTTCATAGAACTGTTTTTCTTCCCATTTTTGTTTTCTGGTTATTGTCATTCTGTTGGTCCTCGTGTTGTCAATATTGTTTCTGGTGGCTGTAATCAGTCTTCCGCCACGCTTTTCTATGTAGTCTTCAAGTCGTTGTATTGATGCGTCAACGCTGTCTTCAATGCTGGCAAGTCTTCTTCCTCCTTCTTTTCTTGCTACATATAGTCTGTCAAACTTTGCAGGGCCATATCATATGCCTCTTGTTACGCCGCTATGTGCTAAGCGGGCTTACAGGGTGTCGTCCACCTGTTAAAGCCGGGCACGGGCGTTGGCTGTGGTTTGCCGAACGCTATTTAATGTCACAGATATCACCAACTCCCAAACATAACCACATTTTAAAGCTACTAGCCGAGTTCTAGGTGAATTATTAAAAGTCAACACAGCTAACTGGCTAACTTTCCCCCTCAAATACAAGGTCTTCGACAAACACAATTCTTCCACAAGAAAATAAGAACTCTGAACTGCCGTGTTTGAGTTAACAGAATTAATAACAATATTCTTTTATTGCATAAAAGAAAGAAACAAAGAAAACAAAACAATTCAGGTAAGAGTCAGGAGCGAGAAAGTCTTTCTGTATCCCGGAGGAGCCTCCACTAAAAGCCCCTCATAAAATATCTGTTAATGGCGAAAGGTGAGAAGGTAGTTCGACAACGGTAGACACAGTCCACTTTCCAGCAGACTATGGGATTTAATGGCAGAGCTCGCTCCAAATCTCAAGTTTATCATTTCAGTATGAATGCTGCAGGATTAAATTGTATGTACACTTACTTGGAGTTTTGTGGAGTTTATTCTCTTCTCGTGGACAAGTCTTTTCTTTGGGTATTCGTTTAATGAGGCTTACGATACATCGGAGTTTGAATTCATTTAAAAGATAAGTTCTTTCTTTTCTCTCAGGATTCTCTGCGCAGCATTATTTTGGAATTTGGGTTTCTTCTGTATCCCAAATTACGTCTTCACATGGCGATGAAGGAACGGCAACTAACTTATCCTTCGTAGTTTTAATTTTCACCTCGTGTTGATTTTTTGGGCGGGCTCTTCCCCAGTACCAAATATGGTCGAGGGCTCTGTCTCTCCACTGACACATACATGGCTAATAGAGAGTGAGGCCCTCTCATGCCTATCTCACCGAGTAATGATAGAGAGGTGGGAGAGAGAGACAGCCTCGCCCACTGCCACTATCCTGTAATTCTTGCTTACTACTATCATCCGCTGACAGTCAACTGTATTAGGGTGTCATATATCCTCGTCGCACGCTTTGTTGTCAATCCAGGCCATAGCTTGGTTTTTCCGTCTCGTCTTGCTCTCGATTCTTATTATTATTTTTTTTTATTATTATTATCATCATTTTTAAATCGGAATAGAACCTATATAATTACTTGCAAATTATAAGTAGTTGATAGGAATACTTGAAACCATATAACTGTGTGCAAATTATTTGTATTAGATAGAAATACTTGAATCCATATAATTATACAGAAATAATTTAAACCATATAACTGTGAGCAAGTTATTTGTATTAGATAGGAATACTTGAAAATATATAACAGTGTGCAAATTATTTTTACTAAAAATAGTTTAAGCTTTTGTATCTTATAGAAATATGGATAATTATTTTATCATTATCAAAAAATACGTTTTCCGGGTTTTTCATGGCAGCTCTAACAGGTGGTTTTCATTTGGATCTGAGTGACAACAAGTCTCTTCAGATATACTAGACTCTTCTAAGTATCTTTGCTGATTTTAATAGTGTTGTAGTATAGATTGTCTCAACTCTTCTGATCTTCAGTTAACCCAGTCTCTTTTCTGCATCTCTGCAGAGGGGTAAGACTTCCCTAACGAGTCTCCTGTATATGACACAAAACAATCTGATAGTAATACTAGAGCTTTGGGGAATGTGGAGTACTCCTTCATTGCCGTCGTTCCCAGGTCCACTCACCCCGGAATGGTAGTACCTGATAGGGTCCTATCTATGGGTCAAATAGAACTGTTTGACATTTAAACAGTGTACTTTAACATTTAAACTGAGTGCAAACAAATGACAAATGCTAAAGTAAATTGCTTGAAATAGAACGATTTAATTTTTTTACTTATGCTAAACTGAATTGTTTTAAATGGAACTGTTTGATCATTTAACTGTGTATAAACAAATGACTATTTAATTGAATTGTTAGAGCTAAATAGTAACACTTGAATATATTAAACTGTGTTTAAGCAAATGATTAATAGTAAATAGAATTATTCGTATTAGATAGAAATAAGTAAAACCTTTTAACTATGTGCAAAAAAAAGAGCTACGGCTTGTTTAAAAATGTTATCTATAAAATGTGATTAGAAATCATATATTTAATATATCAGTGTCTTTTCCAGATTGTTGGAGGCTATTGTAAGGGCTCAATCTGTGATTGGTATCACCGTCATCTTCATGTTCCGCAGCATTTTTTCGTTCTCTAGCAAGATCTTGATATTTGTCTGGCTCTTTGCTTTCTTTTCAGTTCACTCTGTAGTCTGCTTGAATAACAACATCAACAAAATGATAAATTCTTTTCTTTAGAAAAGAATTTATCATTTTGTTGATGTTGTTATTCAAGCAGACTACAGAGAGAACTGAAAAGTAAAAGTTTTTTCTTTATCTTCAGTAAAAGTTGAATAACAACATCAACAAAATGACAAATTCTTTTTTTTTATGTTCAGTAAATTTCTTTTCTTCATGTTCAGTAAAAGTTCTTTTCTTCATTTTTAGTAAAAAAAATAGGTTTGGTTTTCTGGTCCGGAGCGGGTGATCCGTTTCTATTTCAAAATCCCAGATAAATTTATGTCTCATTCTCTACGAAAGATTCTGGTTTGTGCATATACCATCTGTCAATCAAGGCAAATTTTAGTCTCTTGCACAATTCCCAGTGGATCCCCTTTTCCTACCCAGTCGTGCCAGTACCATTTTTCGGCTTTTGCTTATTATATAGTTAACTGTTTCATCTGTATCACTACATAAACTATAATTGATATTCTTCTATATGTTATCAATTTTTTTTCATAGACATAATTAGTTTTATGGAATTATTTTGTGCTGCTATCACTAAAGATTCAGGTTTTCTCCTTCGTAGTCATGCCCAGATCATTTCATGTATAATTTCTTTAGTTTGTCTCTTGAAGTATCCGTATAGTCATTTTTCTTCCCATTTCTTTTTTTTAGATTTTATGATTGCTATTTTCCAGGGTATCCTTAAGTTATTTCGTTCTTGTTCTTACTGGAAACTATAATTAACATCTCTTTGCTCTTTTTTTTCATATTCATGGAGTCCCTGAACTATTGCGTCCACGCAATCTTAAATGTTGGCGAGTTCCTTTCTCCTTTTTGTCACATTAGAGTTTATGTATGTCATATCTCGTGGTGTAAGACTTTGTGCATAGTCATCAGTTTCATTGTTCTATATTTCATTTATCCTTTCTTGTCCAGTTTAAGAAGGAGCCAGAGTATCTTACTAGGTAGACTACCCAGGTATTTATTCTTTTCATTATATTTCTGCAGTTTTGTTTCAAGATGTTGTCTGAGGTCTCCCTTTTTCTTTCATCTCCGTTTGTAATACTCTCAGGTATCTGTAGTTTTGTTTTGTTTTTTCCTACAAGTGTTCAGATGCTTTCCTTGTTGAACAGTTCTAATCTTTCAGTCTTTTCTCTTTTTATTCTTTCATTATAAGCTATGCACATTTTTTAGTTCCGAAATCTTGACTGAAGATTCTAATACTTTGCATCAGGGTTTCTAGTTCTTTTTTATTCTCGGCGAAAATCATATAACTATCCATGTCCGTGAGGTGATTTATCTTCTTTTGCGGGGGAGGGGGGAATAGTTACCTGAAATAGTTGCAAGTAAAAAAAAAAATAGGCAAAGTTTGACATGCTGTGAAATCTGTCAACCAAGAAACATTCAATAGAATGAGTTCGAGTCTCATTGGGTGCCCCATACATACAGCCTTGAGCCACATCGAAGCAAAAATCTTAATAAATTATTACTTATTCAATGCACAACCTATAGATTGATCGCCGAAAGGAGCTCAAACAATCTGTTCATAAAAATTGGCAAATTTGATTTTAAACACCGAATTGTTTTTCCCTAGATCGCCAGATATATATATTTGGCTTCTCTGTGTTGCAAATGGGGTGTTGTGTTGCAATATAATGGGCAATAGTCAGAAATAAAAAGCTGAAACCTTGTCTATATATACCAGGTTCAAAGTCAGTCGATGTTAGAATACATCAGTGGTTATTGTTTCATTTTTCACCTCGCACCAGAATTTACTGCGTCGAAGAGGTTGACGTGTGTATTTACAAAATCCTATCCTTGATACAACAGGTTAAATAAACAGCTCGAGACATAAATATTCTATTTGTTTCTCTGAACAATAACCACAAAAGAAATACAACAAAGAAATGAAACATGAAACCTTTTGAAGTCACGTTACCATATACTGAACTTACATAAACAGAGGCTAGGCACCTTGCATGATGTAACGTTTAGCGGACTAGGCGACCAGACCAATTAATAATAATTTCGATTCTCACATCTATCTAACTAAACTATTCTTATAAAATAACTATATAGGGATCGGTTCGGTTGGGATTGGGGTTTGTTTTTTTTTGTTTTTTTTGTTTAATGGCATATCCATATTTACCAACCCCTCCGCTCAGGCAGGATATGACACAAGGTCAATTTTTAAGCGGGGTTTAACAGGTTTGAATTCAGAGTTTTCCTTCTCCTAGACTAGTTGCCTCACCAAGGCTGAAGAATTCAGTCTGCCCTACTATTTACCCATAGCTGGAGGGAAAATAATTGGATTCATACCTTTCTCAAGGGTATTAGTGCTATGTGAAATGCAATCAGCTTCGTCCAGGATTTGAACTCGTATCGCCGTGTCCATTAGGGTAGGTTGATTTTTCACTTTTTTTTAATATCAAAAAGAATAATGCACTGAAAGTTGTGTATATACCTATTAAATACTCATACCAAAAATTAGATCTGAATCTTCAACGGTTTTTTGCTAATTTGGCATGAAAGATTTTGAATAAACACATACTGAAAAGTCCTCGATTTTGCCAGATTTGGACTAAATATTGATGTAAAAACCAAACAATTTCAGTATTTAAATTAGGAAATCTTATTTTATTTTATGGAAATGTAATAAATAAATTATAACAAAACTTCAAATTGAAAATTGAACCCCTACCCCACCCTACTTTACTTGTGTCGAATCTAAAATGCTATTATTCAAGCAGTAATATTCGAATATATTGAAAAAAAACTTTTTCCTGATATGAATTGAAATACAACAAATAAACAAATATGGAAAAACAAATAATTGTTTAATAACTTTTAATATATGGAATCAAATAGTTCCATATATGAGCCCTTAGATGAAAACGCTGGTCTCAATTATTGGCACAAAACTTTTGCAAGTATGTGCTGGTGCCTTGCTTCAAAGCCATACACGGATTGAGAAGTCTCCGTTACTAACTTAACTGCCCGTTCCACACCTTGGGAATGTGAAGGAAAATCTGGCAAGTTAATCTTTTCACCAGTTAACAATGAATTCTGTAATTCATTGTCAGAAAAGTCTAGTGTGAGTGGTGGCTCACAGACTCCATTTACTGACAAATCAATTAAATCAGTTCAGTGCTCAACTTTAAAGTTGATATTAGGATCTTTTAAAACCTTTTCTTGACTGGCTTCCCTCTTCTGAAAGAATATAAAAAATAATTTGAGTTTAATTTTTGAATGCAATTTTTCTGCTTTAATAATATTTGGTGAAATCAGATGTAATCTTTAAAATGTTTCAATAAATTGGCACAAGTACTTCAACCAGTTTTGTATGAATAAATATAAATGTACCTAATGGCTAAAATTCTTTTTATACCCTTTTCTCTCACTTCAGGTTCATCAAATTTCACCATTGAAAATAAAACATTCTCCAGGAGTAATGCCAAGGCATTATACTGGTGGTTTTTTAATGTAATCCTTTGAACCTCAATTGGTTTCTTTCGTATCCTGTCAATCATATTGTAAATATAAATTTGCTGGTGATGGAACTTGTTACTTTTTTTATATCAAACCAACAAATAGCTTAAACATTCACAATAAAATCTATCAAACTATATAGTTTGGTCGAAAGATTCTGTGGATATGCCCCATGAGTCCATAGGCACATGTGCCTGATGGCAAAAGTTAACCACCTTGCCTGGTTTAATGGACCAATTTTCCACGATGCAAATCTAGGGTCCACCTTACCTCTTGAAATACCAACTGTATATTCATAGAGTAGTCTTTGGTCACTACTAAGGCTATCCATATCTTTCATTCCAAAATGAAACTCCAGGGGATTCTCAACAGCTGAAAAAGATATTTGGGGTAAATTATGGCAATCATTTGCACATAATTTACCCAATGGACCATTGAATGTAGTGTGGCTTTTTGTGGTACCATCTAAATGTTTGAATAGAGCTCTAAATGGAAGTTCATTTTGATGTAAGGAGCAACCAATTGTGTGAAGATTTTTTTTTTCTAAAAGTGTAACAAGTTCACCTTCACAGCCTGTATTTGCATTCGTGTTGTCAACAAGGACAGCCTTAATAGTGTACCAGTTGCACCAATATCAGGAAGAACCCTGTGAGTCAAATATGTACTCTCATTTGGTGTCTCCTTTGTGATTGTCAAGTGGCATTTGGCTTTGGCTTTTTTCAGAATTTTACTTCCATTTTCCTCCACTGATTCCTTGTAGTGTAGTGTGTCTTTTTCCTCCCATCAACTCCTATACAAAGAAGATTCTCCACATTTTCATTATGCTTTTCATAGGCATTTGTTTTCACTTTAGCCTTTGCTCTATTTTACATTTATCCATATAGATATTCTCTATATCTATATTAGGGATAAAAAGGCCAATAGCCCTCAAATCCAAGAGCAAGGCATGGGCAAGGCTGGCTCCAAGATTAGAAAATATATCACCCCTAACTAACCCAAGAGTATACCTTGGAATTTTTGTGAGGTTATAAAGCACTTGGAGAGGACTATCTAGCTGTTTATAATCCTCTGTTTCATCACTTGGAGAAGATGAGCAAGAATGGGAAGAATCACCCTGAACATATAATGTTGAAGCTATTGGTGGGGATATCTTCATACTTTTTTGTTGTTTTTTTTTGTCAGAGGACAAGTGCAGATGATGTGCTTAGTCTGGCAATTTTTTTGGCGCATTTGACATTAATATTGTCACAACTTAAAATTGGCTGTTTGCACGAACATGATGATATATCAAAAAATGTATTCAACTTTTCCTTCCAGAATTTTATTTGGGCAGCAGGTAGATGTTTCCTACTTATTTGCTTTGCCTTCTGAAAGCATAGAATTTTCACCTTGTTGACAACACTAATTTCCTTAAACAAAGGCAAACGAGGGTTGACAGCCTTCCAAATATCTATCACGTCCTTTGCTATTAATTTAGAAATACCTAAACAAGAAAGGTGGGGATAAGTTTTCATTAAAAAATAGCTGTATTAAATTTTTGTCGACAAGTTCCTGTCTCAGTTTTATCCAATGGTGATGGTAAACCTGAAAATTTAATTGCACCTTTATTTCGAGTGGAAACTCTAGTGTTTTTTCCTGCCATTTTTTAATCAAAATATCTGTAAAAAGAATATATATATATATATATATTGTCTGAAAATACACGAAGATGTTTTTAAAAAATTGTAAATAAATTTCGAAATTCATTTAAAAAAGGTAATAGTGTTTACTTACCAAACAACAGTATTGTACTGTTTAGTTCCAAAATTAACTCGTAAACCGACTTTTCACTTAAAAAAACACTAAATTTTAAAATATAAATAAATTACAATAATTATAAAATGTTTAAATATTTTAATAGTATGTCTACTTTGCGAAATATATATATTTGCGTTAATTATAAGGGTAAAAGACATAAACAAACCGAAGTACGACGGAGAGATATTTACCACCGGTGAAAGCCGAAAAAATATCCGGTAAATAAAACGAGGTTTAGTAAGTCGTTATTTGTATTTTAAACTATATATTTTAATGTATTTTATTTTTGTTTTTGGTCATTTAATTAAACATAATATGAAAATGGATAATAAACTTAAAAATATCAATTATTTAATAAATTTTATTATTCAATTTTCCTTTAGTCTCAGTTTTTATTTTATGGATACAGGTTTCCAGCGTCACCGATATCACGACTGAAATCACAAAATATTAGGTCTTTAAATGCGATTTCGAAAAAAAATACAAAATTTTGGAAAAAAATATTTAGTGGGGTAATTTCTGATGTTATTTTGCAACTTTCACCGCGTTATTCTTTTTACAGTTCCAAAATCGACCTACCCTAGTGTCTATTTCCTACGACGATAACCATTACTCCACGGGCACCTCCATTTAATGGCATATCAACCTTCGTGGGTTATTTAATACCAAAGGAATCCTTGTAGAACAACAGTAGTGGTACTATTTGATATATAGGAAAAAGGTGGTTCATGCCTTTCCCAAGAGTTGTAGTGGAGTGAGCTATGGTATTGACGGCTTAAAAGGTTGCTTTCGTACATTCGTTGTATCTGAGTACAAAACTCACCGTCACAATTATTCGAATAGGAGAGGAAAACTTGTATAAGAGGAGAATGCATCATGGTAAACAATGTAAAACAATTCATGATAAAAATAAAAAGTGTAAAAGAAATGTCCCAGAGGTTTTTTAGTATAAGTTGACAGTCTTTAATAGTCAGAAATTTGTTATGTAACGACTTACGTTTAGGCATGGTATCGTGCGCCAGACGACACGAATTCTGTTTGGACATGTTTCAAGTTGTTCATATGCTTTATTGGTCACACCACCTTGCGGCCCCTTGAAGTATTATTTGGCAGGCAAAGAATGTTATTCCTTCTGGGTATTTGTCCGGAAAAGAACGTAATAGTTCGAACTCACTCACTACGATAGTGGCTAGTGGCTAACCTACTGGACTGCAGTCCAGTAGGTTAGCCACTACGCCACCAAAACTCATCTTTATATAGGGATAGTATAACTAAGATATTATTATAAATGCTGTGGGAAGATCCACAGTAATGTTGAATGGAGTTCCTTCATGATTTCATGACTTTAATATTTGCTAGTAAAACAAACTGATTTAATATTTGCTGGAAAAACAAACTGATTAAATCAGAAGAGTCCTGCAGACTTGAAGAGGCTGGCTGTCACTCAGCCCCCAGTGAAAGACTACCTGCTAACGCGGGTGTGAGAGACCAATAATTATAATAACAATCGATAGCCGTGGAAACCCCCAAGGTAATTCACTACTATGATTATCTATTTTATGTATGTGCTCTTCTCTCACCTTTTACATGTATATTTTTGTTATCTCCCTTTTCGTTTCCAATCCTTGATGCCCGTTCATGTTTTTAGTTAAATGTTATACGAGAAGTCCTGCAGGACACATGGTGCTGTGGATTAAGTGTTACACTGAAAGTGCTTCAGAGTGAAATCGACTGGATGTCCCTGGTTCAATCCCACTTACAGGAAAGATAACAAAAAATACTTACCATAGCTTGTATCCACATAGACTTGTACCCACTCATAGTTAATGGAATTAGAACAATCTATCCTCGTAGATTAGATAAAGGGTTCAGTACGAATTTCTGTGTCGGCTTCGAGTTCTAGATAATACATTCAAAGAAGGCCAAAGGGAATATCGGCCGAAACGTTGTGAGTATGAAGATGGAGACAATATTCCGAATATTCTAACAGATAACAATTATCATACTTCATCTCAGAAATTTTGGCAAATAATCACTTTCATATTTTTTTTTTTTTGTGTAGTTGTTTCTTAAGAGGTTTTTTTTTATATGGCCCTATTGAATAAGAATTATTTTCAAACATAGTGGACCTGGGAGTGATGACAATGACGGAGTACTCCAAACAACACAGATTTGTTTAACTGATAAGTTGAACCGGAACTGATACTTCCAGATACATCAGAGTGGCAATAAAGGAGTACTCCACACAACCCAGATTTCCACAAACGGAACCTCACCATCAGATTCAATTTAGTATCATACCCAGGATACCTCTTTTTTAGGGTATTCTTACCCCTTTGCTGAGGATACAGTTAACATATTCTAAACCTCACCAATAGGGCCGATGATGATATTTGTTTTACAATAATCAGTATGAAATCAAAGTACATAGCCCGAAATGAAACACAAAAAGCTTCGTCTACGATTTGAACTCAGGTCATTCCATTTCTTACACTGATAACTGTCACGCTAATCCTGCCTCTAATACAGACAGTTATCGTCAAAGATAAGAATAAAAAAATTAAAGAACGAGAGAGAGAGAGAGTGAGTGAGTGAGTGAGTGAGAGGGGGGGAGAAGGGAGAAAGCAAAAGAGTGAATCAGAGAAAAAGTAAAAATGGGAGAGTGAGTGAGTAAGAGAGATTAAGAGAATTACAGAGTGAGATAGTGTAAGTGAAAGAGAGAGAGGGTGAGAGAGATAAAGAGAGTAAATGAGAGAGAGAGAGTGAGTAAAAAAGAGAGAGTAGGTGAGTGAGGGAAAATGAGGGAAAGAAAGAGAGAAAATGATTGAGAGTAAACGAGAGAGAAAAAGTGAGTGAGAGAAATAAAGAGAGGAATCGAAACAGAGGGAGGGGGAGAGAGATTAAATGGTGACCTACGTGTAATTATTGGCGTCATAAATGACAGGAATGAATTGAGTGTTTTAATCAAAAGCCACTATAAGATGAAGAAATCTAGTTCAAAATTAATGATGGAAGTACTTCATCTAAGACGATAACTTTTGTTATCGAATTGTATACACACGTGATTAATTGAGTCTAACGATCAGAAAACACAAAGAAAAGGGAAAGGGGAAACGTAACTACCTTGATTAAATGCACTTTTGTCACCGGTTTGACAGCATCTTTTAATGATTTTTGGCCACCCATGAAGTTTTGCGGAAGAAAAATTTTACGCAGGTGCGTCTCACAGGAGTTTTTGTAGTTGTTTTGTTTCGGCAATAAATGACTTTGTTTTTTCTTTATTTCGTTTTTTGTTTGTTTTTTTGTTTTTGTTTTTGTTTTTTCGTTTTTTGTTGTTTTGGGTTTTTTTTGCTTTAGAATGTTTAAAGCATTTGGTAAACATTGCTTAGTAGGGCACACGGGTTTCAGATTGCTTACAGTACCAACCAATACTCAGTGGCCACCCATCTAAGTACTGAACAGGTTCTTCGCTATTTAACTTGGATGGTGAAGCGACAGTTTTCAAGTCTGACTTGACTGGAAGACTTCATTTAGTAAGCTTAGCTAAGTTTAGTACAAGGCCAAAAGTACAGAGCACCCAGTGAGAACTGAACTCAGTGGTCTTCTATCCTAGCTTGCCAACCGTTACACCACACGAGGCGACTTTAGTGTAACGATTATCATCTTTGAGAATGGGATCGGTGACCCTATTTCAAATTCTGGACAAAGTTGGTTGTGTTTCAATTCACGAGAACGCCTTTAAGAAAGGCATGAATACCCTTATTCCCCTTGCAGATATGGGTTAAATATGGGTTAAATATCCATCCTTATAAAATAGTTGTGGTCACAACTATTTTATAAGGATGGATATGACATTAAATAACCCACGAAGGTTGATATGCCATTAAACAAAAAAAAAACAACAAGCCAAACCATCTATAAGACAACCACTATTATTTAGATCTTAAAAAATAGATTCTTTTTTTTAAGTTTTTCTTCTAAACTTCAAGTTGTTAGAGATGTAGAAGCACCTACATCTACCCAAAAAGAAGAGACAAAAGGACAGTCATTAATTAATGTCATTTTACACTTAACGGGTGAGGTAGCATCCTTTGGTGTGGAACATGTTAAGAACAGTTCTCTCTGACCTTTTAGAGGAGATAACCGACTCATTGCCCAATTGGGTAGAGGGTTTGGCAATGGTCCGGGAGATCTGGGTTCAATCCCAGGTCGCGTCATACCAAAGACATTAAAAATGGTACTTGATAGCTCTTTGCTTAACACTCAGCAATATAAGGTGAGGATCAAGGGTAAAATGGAGCAATCCAGAGAAAGGAGTAGCGCCCTCCCCTACATCTCGGTGTTGTAGCTATTGAAAAGGGGGCCTTCTGGTCGCCCTCAACTACGGTCGCCAACTTTTTACTCAATTTTAATGCAGCACCTCCCCATTGCACTCAAAAGGGAGAGTTGTGGATTGTCTTGATGCCTTTGTAGCAAATTCTGTGAGGATTGCAATACCTAGCACAACCTAGACGAAAGCTCGTATGACCCCACATTAAAGCCGACAAAATCTCTAACATTATTTTTCATATACCCATATTTATATATATGTATATATATATATATATATATTTTCATATACACATATTTATATATATGTATATATATATATATATATTTTCATATACACACATTTAGACATGTATTTCTTGAATTCATGTAAAGACTAGATTCTTAAAGAGCTCAATCGGCCTGGGCTGTAGGGTACGCCGACTGTATCTCTGCGGAGGAGTAAGACCCCACCCCAACGAGGGTCCTGGATATGACACAAAACAATCTGACGACGAGGCTCTAGTAATGCTGGAGCTTTGGGGAATACGGCGTACCCCTTGATTTCCATTGCTCCCAGGTCCACTCTGGCCCGGAGTGGTAGCACCACATAGAATCCTATTTATGGGTTAAAGAGAACTGTCTTATAATTTTACGGTGTGTCTCATAATTTTACGGCTGATGTTAAATTGAATGGTTAGTTATACATAGCAATGCTTGGAACCATTTAACTTAGTTGACTTATGCTAAATTGAATTGTTAGAAATAAAACTGTTTGATCATTTAATTGTGTGTAAACAAATGACCGATGTTTGATTGACTTTTAGTGATACATAACAATACTTGGAACCATTTAACTGTGTGCAAACAAATGGTTAATACTGAATAGAATAATTAGTGTTAAATAGCAATACTTGTAACTATTTCACTGTGTGTAAACAAATGATTAATATTGAATAGAATTATAAGTGTTTGATAGTAATAATTGGAACCATTAAACTATATAGAAACCATAACAATACTAATGTGCAAACAAAATATTTCTAACTCATTTAAAAATGAAATTAGCGAGGAACGAATTAATCTCTTAAATATCATGTATATCTATTTAAATCTGTGTAAATAAATGACTATTGGTATTAGAATGTGACTTTTTCATAGCAATATTTGAAACCATTTAACCGAGTGAAATAAAAGGAACTCAGGCTTATTTAAAAATGTTATCAACAAAATGTGTTTACAAATCATATTTGATATATATGTATAAACAGGATTTGGCTTTAAATAACCTACAACGGTTGATATGCCATAAAACCAAACCAAATCTTATATATTTGATATATTTGTATAAACAGGATTTTGCTTTAAATAACCTATAACGATTGATATGCCATAAAACCAAACCAAATTAAATTTACAAAGGTACATGATTTTGATATTGAGGCTACACAATCTTGCTTAATATTTTTGTTCCAACTTGTTGATCTGAAGAATGTTTCTTCTGGTAAACTCTTGTTTTAACATCTGATTCGGTACCGCTTATGACATGCATGTACGAGTAAAAATCCAAAATATTTTCATTTCTTAATTAACTCTTGACTCTCCAATGGGTACCTAACGTAGTATAGCGAGCTAGACTTTCGGACTATTGCTAGTGAGTTCGATTCTCACCGAGTGCTTCATAATTCAGGCCTTATGCTAATCTAAGCTAAGCAAAGTAAAAGATAACTCTTCACTGTTCAACTGTCCTGACGTCGACTCTTAGAATACTCTGACTGAATACTCTTCAGAAGGATAAGACCCCTCCAAAAAACGAGCGTCCTTTGTATGAAACTAAATTACATCCGAGGCACCAGTTCTGGTGCTTTGAGGAGTCTCTCAGGTTCACTTTGACCTTGAATGGTAGTATCTGTTAGGATCAAATCTATGGGTCAAATGGATCTTTTAAAAATCATTTGTATTCAGCAAGACCATGTGCAAAACAAAAGAATGTAGACCTGAAGATACAATGAGAGCTATTCCCTAACCTCTAGGCATAAATTAGCCCTTTATTGGTTGACATACCGTTAAAACCCAATCGATTAATCAATCAATTTCTTCATCAAAGGTAGGATTCGACACTAGTTAAGTAGAGTTTCCCTTTAAATATGAATAATCGTTCTAAACTTCAATAAAAGCGACTCTACGTCCTTTACTTTTTATAACGAATATCTTACAACCCATATACAAAATGGATCAGCTCACAAGTTCTTATAACAAAAGAATTTTATTCATGTGTAACCAAAACAGGAACGATAATTACAATAAAAGGAAAATGAATATAAGAATATTATAATAATCATATACGGTCCATTTTATCTACTTAGCAAATAAATTTCCTTTAGTTATGTTGGTCATGACTAGTTACATGTCTGTAATATATTAAAGTTTTCTGGTCTTGTGCTAATCTAAACTAAGCTTAGTAAAAGACAACTCTTTACTGTCAAAATGCAAAACAATATGTTAACAATTAAAATACACGCTATCATGTTCCATTATTTCCATCCATCTTTTTGTTTTCAACATTTACGAAGTTCTTTCCTTGGAAGAACGACGCCTTATACCGAAATATGTAATATTCCGAAAGAAACATAATAATTATTCCTATTATGGATGGGGCAAAACATCGATTCCTTCTAAATTTTGCTGAGTCATCCAAGATATAAGAAATCGATTATTATCATATAACAGGAGAGCTTTTTCCCTATTGATCAAAACCGGGTTCGTTTTTTTTTTTTTTGTTTGTTTTTTTTTTGGTGGAGGGCAGCTCACTGTAGAAGCCTGAATTAATGGCTTCAACATCTGGCACTACTTCAAAATTGATGATTCGTAAGAAATTCTCAAAAATAAACACAAATCATAAACATCTTTCGAATCTTCCTTGTTCTGTCGCAGGTTCTGCGAATTGCCATCAATCCAGACTTTATATCAGAATGCTTGGGTTTCGTATTCGAACTCAGTTCTCATTTCATGTAACTATACTCTTGAAGAAACAAGAGCTTTGCAAATATCCTTTCAACGGTATAGAAACCGTTCGAGAATCTAATATTTTCATGTCCTTTAAGTTGCTTTGAGTACTACCTATTACAAAGTGGCCATCCATCAAAACCTTGAACAGGCTTAACGCGGCTTAACTTTAATGAACCAGTTCTTGAAGTATGTGTGCAAACAAATGAGTAATGTAGAATAGAATTGTTAGTGCTAAATAGCAAAACTTGAAACTCTTTAACAGTGCACTTAGATTGAATCATTGCTATTACAGAACAATACTTGTAACCATTTGACTGTGAAAACGAATGAATAGTTTTGAATAGATTTAGTGTTAAATAGCAATACTTGTAACCAGTCCACTTTCTGCAAACAAATGATTAATGTTGAATAGAATTATTCATCTTCGATAGAAATACTTGAAACTGTTTAATCGTGTGCAAAAAAGTAACTCTAACTCGTTTATATACGTATTCAAGAAAATGTGTTTACAAATCATATCTATTCAATATATATGTAGAGAGAGGATTTGGCATTAAATTACCTACAATAGTTGATATATCATAAAACCCAACCAAACCAAATCAACATTATTCCTTTGTTTGCACACAGTTAAATGGTTTCAGGTATCGCTACGTAACACTTAAAATTCAATTTAACATCTGTCATTTGTTTGCACACAGCTAAATCGTAAAACAGTTTTATTTGACGCATAGATTGGACCCTAACAGGTATTATCACTCCAGGTCAGAGCGAACCAGGGAATAATGGCAATGAATGGTTACTCCACATTCCCCAAAGTTCCAGAACTAGAACCTTACAATCAATTTCAGTTTAGTACTGGTTCTATTCAACCCATAGATGGGATCTGACAGGTGCTATTATTCCGGGTGTCTTCGGCATGATAGTAAACTGAATCTGGAAACAGTTCTGGAGAGTTGTAATTTACTAAGCGTTTAGTAAATTTTACTAAATTATATAGACAAAATGTGTCTTTATTATTCAATCAAACAGGCTTAAATGAAGGACTACAGCGAAACCACACACACACACACACACACACACACACACACACACACACATACATATGGAGAAAATAGAAAAACAAAGTAATCCAAAAGTGATGAATTTATTAAGAAGGAAAGTCGTCGTTAAAACGTTCTGATTTTAGTAAACCTTCCTCAGGACTTTAATTGCCCAGTCGGCTGGGGCTGTAAAATACACCGACTGCTTCTCTGCAGAGGTGTAAGACCCTCCCCAACGATTTTCCTGGATATGATACTAAACAATCTGATGGTGAGGTTCCAGCAATGCTGGAGCTTTGGAGAATGCGGAGTACCCCTTAATTCCCATTGCTCCCAGGTTCACTCTGACCCGGAGTGGTATCACCTGATAAGGGTCCTATCTATAGGTTAAATAGAACTAAACGGTGGTTACCGCTTACTGTTTTTATATATTTAAACTGCGTATTTATGCTGAACTGAATTGTTTAAAATAGAACTGTTCTGACATTAAAAATACGTACTTACTCTAAACTAAATTGCTCGAAATAGAACTGTTTTGACATCTAAACTGTGTACTTATGCTAAACTGAATTATCTGAAATAAAACTGTTTTGACATTAACTCTGTGTATTGCCCAGTCGTCTGGGGCTGTAGAATACACCGACTGCACCTCAGCAGAGGGGTAAGACCCCCTCCCAACGAGTGTCCAGGATATGACACTAAACAATCTGATGGTGATGTTCCAGTAATGCTGGAGCTTTGGGGAATGCGGGGTACCCCTTTATTGCCATCGCTCCCAGGTTCACTCTGGCTCGGAGTGATAGCACCTGATTTGGGTCCTATCTATGGGTTAAATAGAACTAAAATGTGCTTCTTTCACTATACTGATTTTTGCATTTAAACTGCGTGCTTATGCTAAATTGAATTGTTTAAAATAGAACTGTTTTGACGTTGGAACTGCGTACTAGTGCTTAACTGAATTGATCGAAATAGTACTGTTTTGACGTCTAAACTGTGTACTTATGCTGAACTGAATTATCTGAAATAAAACTGTTTGACATCTAATTCTGTGTATTGCCAAGTCGGCTGGGGCTGTAGAATACACTGACTGCACCTCTGCAGAGGGGTAAGACCCTCCACCAACGAGTGTCCTGATTATGACACTAAACAGTCTGATGGTGAGGTCTTGGGGAATACGGAGCACCCCTTCATTGCCATTGCTCCCAGGTCCACTCTGGTCCGGCGTGGTAGCACCTGATAGGGCGCTATCTATGGGTTAAATAGAACTACAGGCACACTTATGCTAAACTGAATTGTTTGATTAAAATGAATTGCTTGAAATAGAAATGTTTTTGACAGTTAAACCGTACTTACATTTAAACTGCGAGCTTATGCTAAACTGAATTATTTGAAATAGAACTCATTTTTGACATTGAAACTGTATTTATACTAAACTGAATTGTTTAAGATAGAACTGTTTGACATGTAACTGTGTGTAAACAAAATTTGTACTTATACTAAACTGAATTAGCTGAATTAGAACAGTTTGACTAAACTGAATAGCTCGAAATAGAAATGTTTTTCATAATTAAACTGTACTTACATTTAAACACCGTGCTTATGCATTATTTGAATTTGAACTGTTTTTGACATTGAAACTGTACTTACACTAAACTGAATTGTTATATATAACTGCTTGAATAGTTTGAAATAGAAATGTCTTTGACAATTAAACAGTGTACTCAGGCTAAACTGAATTGTTTTAAATAGAACTGATTATTTCAATAAAAATGGATTTGGCGTTAAATAACCAACAAAGGTCGATAACCCATAAAACCCGAAACTAACTAATCAGGACTTTAAGATGGTGAAACAAGTGTTGATAGAACAACGATGGATATTTTAAAACAGCCATCGTTTTTTGTCTTTTTCCTTTTTTGCTTTTGCTTACTCTTTTTTTTTTGCCGTTTTTCGCTCTCCCTCCCCACCTCTCTCTCTCTCTCTCTCCCTCTCTCTCTCTCTCTCTCTCTCTTTCCTTTCATTCTTCAATTCTTACATTACAGTTTACAATACAGAAGATATGTCTTATAAAAACAAAGGATATATTTCGTTTTTTGTTTGTTTTGGGATTTTTTTTTTTTTTTGTTTGATTTTTTTGGTTAGATTTTTTTAGAGGGGGTCTTTTCTCATTCTTCAGGAAAAATAACTATTTAAACACGCAAGCCAACTCTCTCTATCTCTCTCTCTCTCTCTCTCTCTCTCTCTCACACACACACACACACACACACACACGTACACACACACACACTCTCTCTCTCTCTTACTTTCTCTCTCTCTCTCACACACACTCTCTCTCTCTCATACACACTCTCTCTCACACACACACACACTCTCTCTCTCTTTCTCCCTCTCTCTCACACACAATCACACATACACATTCTCTCTCTCTCTATCTCTCCCTCTTCTCTCTCTCTCTCTCTCTCTCTCTCTCTCTCTCTCTTTAATTCTTACGCTACAGTTTACAATATAGAAACCGAGTCTTTTAGAAACAAAGGATTGTGGGATATTTGGGGGGGTATTTGTTTCTTTGTTTTTTGTTTTTGGGTTTTTTTATCTCTTTTCTCTCTCTCTCTCTTTCTCTCACTCTCTCTCTCTCTCTCTCTCTCTCTCTCTCTCTCTCTCTCACTTTCGATTTCTTTCTCTTTTCCATCCTTTCTTTAATTCTTACGTTACAGTTTACAACACAGAAAATATGTCTTATAGAAACAAAGGGATGCGTTTCGTCGAAACAAATACATGGTAAACTGGCAAATAATGTTGTTTGCAATAATAAGGAGTTTCTAAGTGAAGGATATCATTACAATAACTGTTAGGGAATAAGATAGACTAAGTAATAAATAGGAAACCATTAATCTATTCGCTTGAGTCCTACATTTTGTACACACCAAGGTAATTAGGCATTTTTCGACAACAATTCGTCGTTATTGTTAGCAAGTTATTTCTTTTCTTTTTCTTCTTTTTTTTTCTTTCTTGCAGATTGAGTTGTTATATGTTGAGTTTAACTTAATAAGGAAGAGAACAAAAAGGGGAGAAAAGGTCTCGATTGAGACTGTATACCCTGTGTAAGAATAAGACCCTCTCACCCCACAAGGGGTGTCCTGGATATGACACTAAACTGTATCTCATGGTGAGGCTACAATTCTGTAGATCCAGGTTCAATCTAACCCGAGGTGGTAGTATCTGTTAGGGCCCCATTTAGGGGTCAAATAGATCTATTTAAAAAACATTCGTATTCGACGGAACAAACAAACAAAAATTCTTAAGAAAGAACAACACAAAAATGTGAAAATAAAGGAATAATGAACACGAATCCCTAACCTCTACGCATAAAATAACCCTAAATGGGTTGAGATGCCGTTAAAATCAATCAACCAATCAAAATTTGTGGAAGTATCTTTTTATGAATTACTTACAAGGGCTTACATTAGTGAGATATCCAGATTGAATCTAACTCACTATTAGAATAATAGTCTGTAATTTCATTGAAATTAAATAATTTGTTGACTTTCTGAAATTTTTATGAAATATCGCTTCATATTTTTTTTTGAAAATAAACCTCTAAAATAAGTTTTCCAAATAAGCATTTTTCATTTCTTTCCTGAATCTATCTATCTATCTATCTATCTATCTATTCAATTTCTTTCACTCGCTATCGTGAATTTTTTCCTTCCTTCGTTAAAGCAACGGATAACCGTCTGACGTATAGTGCTCTCTCTCTCTCTCTCTCTCTCTCTCTCTCTCTCTCTCTCTCTCTCTCTCTCTCTCTCTCTCCATATATATATATACACTTCTTTTTTCTCTGGTATATTGATCAGTTATTTTCTTTAGATTCATGGAAGCATCTTTTAGGGAACTACTTGTATTTCGTTAACAGATGCTTCGACGTTTTGTTTAATATTGAACAAATTTTTAATTGTTTTGGAGGTGTAAGATTTTTTCAAGTTTGGTGGTTTCGTTTCATCACATTTTATTCCAACTTTACTTATATCAATATATAGACTATTAAAATTGTTACAAAGGGTTTCACTCTTTTCTGCTGCCTTCTAGTAATTTTTTCATAGTCTGAAAATCCCCTTAGACCGTAAAATTCCGAGTAGCAATATTGGTTTGATTTCTCCATCTAATGACATATCAATCTTCTTGGGTTCTTTAATGCTAAAGTCATCCTTTCAGAATAACAGTTGTAATACTGTTTAATCCATAACTGGGGCAAATAAGGGGATAATACATTTCCCAAGAGTATTAGTCTGAAAAATGAATGTAATAGCGTTACTAGAGTTCGAACTTGCTTTTCTAATATGTTTAATACTTTTTTAATACTGTTTAATCCATAACTGGGGCAAATAATATGTTTAATATGTTTAATATGTCTAATATGTTTAATACTTTTTAATATGTTTAATATGTCTAATGTGTTTAATACTTTTTAATACTGTTTAATCCATAACTGGGGCAAATAAGGGGATAATACATTTCCCAAGAGTATTAGTCTGAAAAATGAATGTAATAGCGTTACTAGAGTTCGAACTTGCTTTTCTAATATTGCATGATCAGATTGCTCAAGCTCTTTGATATTAAACACTTAGTTTTTAATACATTTGATTTTACTTTTTGATTGACAGGGTTATATACGTGGTGCATTCAATAAGTTTCCAGACTTTTTTGTACAGGCATTTAAAATTGGTGTAGATTATTGCAAGTTCAATGTGTTATTGCTATATATCTTATGAGATGACTGACCAATTTTTGTGGTTTCAGGTTCAAATGAACAGCTACAGCAGGAATTGGAATACACCCTACTAAAGCCTGATTGTCACAGCTGCTGAATTTCAAAAATGTAATCTGGAGGTGAGGCCACTTTAGAAGAACGGTATGCAATAAAATTCTGTTTTAAACTTGGAAAAATGCCACAGAAACATATGAAATGCTTCAGACTGTTTTGGGAGCATCTTGCATGAATCGAGCATCAGTTTTTGAGTGGCATAAGAGATTCAAGGAAGGCAGGGAATCTGTGAGGGATGATGAGAGGTGTGGGAAGAGTAAGGAAGTCAATACACCAGAGTTGATTGGCCAAAGGCTTAGTGTTAGGGTTACTATGTTGAGGTTTTAAGGGAGTTCAAGAAGAGATTCCGTCGGAAGAGGTCAGCACTCTTCAAATCGGGTCAGTGGCATTTCCACCAGGACAATGCACCAGTCTACAACTCCATCCTTGTCACAGACTATTTGACCAAGATGGGCACCAAGACAGTTCCTCACCCTCCCTATAGTCCAGACCTTGCTCCCTGTGACTTTTGGTTATTCCCTAAGCTCAGAGGCTGTCGTTATGAGACAATTGAGGAGATGAAAGAGGCTGTGACGAAGGTCATTGACACGCTCACACAAGAGGACTTCCATGGGGCCTTTGAGAAATTGTTGGAACGGTACAAGTGCATTGCAGCCGGAGGAGATTAGTTCGAAGGGGACTAGAGTTTCATGTGTGTACTATCAATAAAAGTGCCCATACGAAAAAAGTCTGGAAACTTATTTAATGATCTTCGTATATATATATATATATATATATATATATATATATATATATATATATATATATATATTCGAGGTGCATATGATAAGTTTCCAGACTTTTTTCATATTTATATCTTTTATGCAGTTTTTTCTTTGGAGGTTTTTCCTTTTTCTTAAATATGGCCCTTGTGAATACAAATAATTTTTGAACAAATCTATTTGACACAGAGACCCGAACCGGAACTACCACTCTGGGTCAGAGTAGACGCAGAAGTCGTCACAATGAAAGGGTACTCGGCAAGAACTGAAGGTTCACCAAGATACGCACTTTAGTGGCATACCCGGAACAAATAATCTTCTGGAAACATTTCATTTATGGGTGATAATACATAAATATATAAACATATATTTAGGCAGATATAGATCCCGGCTTGGAGCGTCTCGCATAATTAGCCACACTGAAAAGTTAAGATACAACGAAACAGTCTGTCAATGGATGAATATATATATATATATATATATATATATATATATATATTTGCAGTATAGCCCATAAATAAATGTTTATATATATATATATATATATATATATATATATATATATATATATTGAACGGATGTATGTAAACAATAGTAATTGTGATTCATAACCGTTTCTGATAGAACGAAACAGATCTGTCTGTGGATGACTATTGTGATATATATATATATATATATGTATGTATGTATTTGCCCAACCCCTCTGCATAAGTAGGATGTGACACAACGTCAGTTTTTAAGTGGAGTTTAACAGGATTGAATCCAGAGTTTTCTTTCTCTAGAATGGTTGCAACACCAAGGTTAAAAGATTCAGTCTGTCCAACTATTTGCCCATAGCAGGAAGAAGATTAGTTAAACCTATGCATTTCCCAAGGGTATTAATGCTATATGAATTGCAAACAGCCTCATCCAGGATTTGAAATTGGGCCACCGTGTTTATTTCCTGAGACGATAATCGTTACACCACCAATGTGTGTGTGTGTGCACGCTCGCGCGTGTGTGCGTGTGTATGTGTCTAATTTTCAATACATACATTCCAGAAAAGCTAGCACGTTTAAAAGGCGCATGTTTACTGCTTGAGAAGACATTGCCTTTATATCCTTTTGTTCCTGTTCATTGTTCTTAAAATCAAGCTGAATGCGTCGTTATTTGATAGCCCACGTGCCAAATCGTTCACCGAGAAAACAGCCTTTTCGCCTCTTATTACACCTAAGGACACACCTTAGATCTAAATCAAAATAAATCGTCGAAGGAAATCCTTACCCTATGAAGTGTTCTTCCTTGCAGTAAATGTACGACAAAAATCTGTTTCGTGGTGGTAACAGTTTGCTTCTCTATCTTCCTTATCGTCACGAACGTTTAGAATATCGTATGGCACTACTTACAGTTATCAAATATTGCGAATCCATGGTGTCCTTGTTGCTCTGTCGGCGGAACTTAGAATAAGCTGACTATATCCCCCACGCAAAAAAAAAGAAAAAGATGTGTCCTGAGTATGATACTGATGATGATCAGATGCAGTACTAGAGATCTGGCGAGTGTGAAATACTCCTTTAACGCCATTACTCCCTGGTCCACTCTGAGACAGAATGGTAATATCTGGTGGTTCCTATATGTAGGTCAAATAAATATCTTTGAATATTATTCTTATTCGATAGCACCGTGGATTAGCTAAAAAGCTTTTTAAAAAGCAACGGTGAGGGTGTCCTCGTGGTGTAATGGTTAAAGCGACGGACTGCGGAATCGTAGTACGCGAGTTCGTACTCAAGTTGCGCTATTACATTCACTTTCGAGCAAATACCCTTGGGAAAGGAATGAACCCCCTTATCCTCCCAGTTATGGGTTAAATAGTACCACTACTGTTCTTCTAGGAGAATGGCTTTGGCGTTAAATAACCTAAAAAGAGTTGATGTGCCATTAAACAAAGAACCCACACCCAAAAGCAACGGCACAAAAATGTAATTATAAATATACAATGAACACTTTTTCCCTGACATAACATGCATAAAATAACCCTTGACGGGTTGACAAAGCGTTAAAATCAATCAATATTTTTCTTATCGTCGTGAATGTTTTGAATATCGTATGGCACTACTTAAAAATATAATTTTGCGAACCTATGGTTACCTCGTCGTATTGGAATTGTTATGAAATTTGTATCGCAGATCAATTGTAATTGCATGTTGAGTTCGAGACTCACTGGCAGCACCGTACGTACAGCTTTGTACAGAAAGTAAGCAGTTCTTCGTTTTTATTTATTTATCTTTATTAGTCAAAGTACCGCACAACGAAGTTAAATGGCGATGAGCCTATTCAGTGATGAAATGGGTGACCATTTAAGAATCGTAAACGTGAGTCAATAAGTCTGTAAGCTGATACAGTCATTCGCTGAATTTTTATCTGACATTTTAATTTAATGTTGGATCTGTGCGATTAATAGAGTTGGATTTCGTACATTATAAAAGAAAGAAGATTATATTTAAAAAATAGACATTTATAGTGTATAATAAATGTTTTTTCTTCACTGATGAACTGACTCGCAGCAGAGATATTAATTAAATTTAGCTTAATACTGCATCAGACAGTATAATAAATCTCAATTGGAAAATAAATCTCAATTCTTTTAAGTCAGTAACTTCCTTTTTACATTGTAAGCGATATTTGTCTCTGCCTCCCACCAGACAGGACTTGACACAAGGTCAATGACCCGAAAGTTGGATTATTATAGGGGTTAAGGGATGGAGAGGTCGGGCTCGAGCCGAGACTCGAACCCTGTTAGACTTTACTGGTCATCGTGCAATGTGAGTCTGATGGAGTCTAGCTGGACATAGACTCAAACGTGAGTCCAGTCACAGATGCCTGATTATAGCTTAAACTAGACCAACGGGTCCAATACTATATAATGACCACCCACCTGAAGGTGGTCCATTGTAAGCAAACATTCTTGGTCCTAACCTTTGGTTGGACCCAAACTACCTATTTGAGCTGTGGCCCCTTTGATAAAATTATGTAATAACTATTCCTATATAGCAAGCACCATTTTAATAAAGTGCATGTGCTCACAATGCCGGAAAATTCAGAGGCACCACCACATCTTGGTATAATGGTTGGAATGGTTAAAAAAAATAGTCTGGTAGACAAATTACTAATCCTATTTACCCAACTCCTCCGCTCGGGCAGGATATGACACAACGTTTAAGGGGAGTTTGGCAGGTTTTAATTCAGAGTTTTCCTTCTCCTAGACTAGTTGCCTCACCAAGGCTGAAGAACCTAGTCCGTCTTACTATTTACACATAGCTGGAGGGAGAATAATTGGATTCATACCTTTCCCAAGGGTATTAGTGCTATGTGAAATGCAATCAGTCTCGTCCAGGATTTGAACTCGTGTCACCGTGTCCATGTCCTACGACGATAACCATTACACCACGGGCACCTCTAATGATCATCGAATTCAATCCTCACTGGATACCCCATACTTAGAGCCTTGTGCTAAATCTAAGCTCCTTTTTCACTTACCTAACTGTTTGTAGTTATATACCCAAGCACTCTGCCACAAGTAGGATGTGACACAAGGTCAATTTTTCGCGGAGTACAGCTGGTCTGAAGTCTGAATTTACCTTCTACTAAACTGGTTACCGAATGAAACTAAACAACCTAGACTACCCAACTATTTACTCATACCAGCAGAGAAAACAGATGAATTTATCCCTTACCTGAGAGTATTAGCACCGAGTGAAATGCATCAGCCTCGCCCAGGATTCGAACTCGAGTCGCTGATTTTTTATCCTAAATCGATAACTGTTACTCTAAGGGCGTCTTTCTAACCTCTTGTCTCATCGTAGATTGTCGCAGAAATCTAAGTTACGCTTTACATATATTTCCCATAGAATCACACTGAAAACACTATAAGTGACATTAACCCTACTCAATACTTAGATAAGTGACCACTAAAGAATAGCAAATATCGTAAACGATATACCAAACTAAGCAAATCTTCATAAACTCTATACTGTAAGACCTAATCATGCTCGAGCTCACAAACAATAGCCCGAGAGCAGAGCAAGCTCTGCAGCAGGCGACTCTACATGGTATGTACAAGGGTGAATCGAAAAGTAAATAACTATTTAATCAATGGGATCCCAGCACTGCAACACTGATAGAAGAAGTGAGTGGACCACCTGGGGGATTATGTTGAAAAATAAACCTCATTTAGTCACATTCCGTGAGAGTATTTTGGTCAGTTTATGAACTTTTCAGCCAACCATTGTATATATCTATCATATATATTTTGTTTGAAAGTGAAAGGGTCGCGGTTCTTTGCAACGTGAGTAGGTCTTTCAGTTGAATGAAGTTTGGGGTTTGTTGCGAATGGAACTGTACTCAACTCATCAGCATTCTCCCCCTCCTTCACTTTTTCTATTTTTTCTTCTTTTTTTTATCTAACGTATCGCTAAGAAGCCACAAGACGAATCATGGTGTCTGACATGGCAGATGTTATGTAACTTTTCGTTCGGTTGCTTAGCAACCGATTCCTAAAATCTCGGAATCAGTTTGCGGCGTAGGCGAAAAACGAAAATGGTTTGAAGGGTCGGATTGCAGACCCCCAAAACAAGACATTGGCGTCGAACGATTTTATTTCTCCCATTTCACCAACTGCATCACATTCCGTGCAAATTTTAACCTCCAGCTAAAAACATTTGGAAGCAACTTATACTTTTTCTTCAACCTCTGTGTTCGCGTGTTCGATGCCTTGTGTGGGTGTTATGTCACATGATTACTGTAGCTTTCGGTCGCACAAGGTTTCGAAAAAAGGGGTGTCTTTTACATTTTGATTTCATAATATGTATTTGTAACGATTTTTTGTGTTGGTCATAATGTACTGGGAAAATTGTTTGTTTTCCAATTAGTTTCACAATTTACTCTGAGGAAGCTTTGCCACGATGCCAAGGTTAGCAATTAAACTTATTGTTCAGTTCACTCGGGTATAGAGTTTGATGCCCCACTGATGTGTCTTCGTGCCAAACAAAACTACCTTTAATAAACTAGTTTCGCAATTTGGCTTCTTTGTTTTAATGGTATATCAACCTTCGTGGATTATTTAATGCCCAAGCCATCCCTGTAGAAGAACAGTAGCGGTACTATTTAACCAATAGCAAAGCGTGGGAATAAGAGCATACTTTTTCATACTTTTCCAAAAAGGAATAGTCCAAAAATGAACGTAATAGCGAGACCGGAATTCGAACTCATTGACAACGATGTCCCAACACGTTTACCACAACGATAGGGGTTTCTATTCTCCCTTGCAGGCCAATGTGTCTATGTAGTGCGTTATTTCCTCACTGAGTGCCCCACATAGGTGTCTGTATGCCAGACTAAGTTACCTTAATAAATAACAAAATAAGCAGGTTTCGCAGAGTGATGTAGTGAGTTCTTACCGCACAGGGTGCCTCGCCAATATGACCGTGTACTAGACGAAGCTAATTCTAATAAATCACAACTACTTTAGTAGGCTAGTCTTGCGAACCTATATGTCTTTGTAGGTAGTTATTTCTTCATTGAGTGTCCCACAATCAAGCTACGAGTCCGACGAAGTTACCTTCAATAAATCCCAACTACTATTATGTTCTAAACACTAAATTAAACGAAGAAACTGACGCCGATTTATTGTTTAGTTTCTTTGTTTAAAGGCATAAAAACCCTCCTGGGTTATTCAATGCCAAATCCATCCTTTCAGAAGAACAATAGTAAGTAAAGTTGGCGACCTTAGTCGAGGGGGACCCGGAAAGCTCCCTTTTCAGTAGCTACCACACCGAGATGTAAGGAGCACGCTACTCCATTCCCTGGATTGCTCCACTTTACCCTTGATCCCTACCTTATGATGTTGAATTTTAAGCAAGGCGGCATCAAGTACCATTTTTTGAGTCTTTGGTATGACTCGACCTGGAATTGAACCCCAGTCTCCTGGGCCATTGGCGAACACTCTCTCAATTAGGCCAATGGCTCGGTAGAACAATAGTGGTACTATTTAACTCAGAGCTCGTAGGGTTCAGGGAGTTCACACCTTTCCCTAAATGTATTATTCAGAAAGTGAACTTTAAAGCGCGACTGGAGCTCGAACTCACTTACTACGATGTCGCAGTCTAGCACTTTAGCCTCAACACCGCAGAGACTCCCTAAACTAAACTAAGCGGCGTCTAACAAGTAATGAGCTGACGTTTTGTTTTTGTTTTTTAATGCAAAAAGGACTCGTTATCTGGAAGAGGATACCTCGGCGCCAAGAACATATAATTCCGCTTCTTAGCTGAAAAATAAAACCAAAGAAAAAGATTGCCGCCAAATATACAGGCAAAGTAAAAAATAATCTACCCACCGTTGAATTTCTTAGGCAAATATATATATATATATATATATATATATATATATATATATATATATATATATATATATATATATATATATATATTGACGTAAATGTGTTGTAAAATATCAATTTCCTCTCTGTCTACACACTCACACCACAACTGTGCAATGTTCCTCCCACTCCTGGTGGCCACTTTTTTTCTCATCCTTCAGCCCAAACTATTCGTAGCCTTGACATTCAGTCGAGACGATGGATATACGATCCAAATTATTAAACCTGTTTTTTTTTATGATCGAGTGATTCAGATACAAAACGCAAGTTATTACGAAACTTTACACCAACAAAACTCTCTAACTAAAAATAGAATTGCACACACACACACACACATATATATATATATATATATATATATATATATATATATATATATATATATATTGCTGTTGTTTCAACGTGAGAAAAGTAAAGACTTTAAAACGAATTAGTCCGCAGAATTCCTTTTGTACTTATTTTTAGACTGCTAAATATTCATATTTTAGCACGATAACTTTTATATTTATTTACCCAACCCCTCCACAAGAGTAGGACGGGACACAAGGTCAATTTTTTGGTGGAGTTTGAATTGAGAGGGGTTTTTTTTTCCTAGATCAGTTGCTATACCAAGGTTAAAGAACCTAGTCTGCGCGACTATTTACCCATAACTGGGAGGAGAATGTGTACCTTTCCCAATGGTATTGGTGCTATGTGAAATGCAAACACATCTCGCTTTTGCGGAGGGGGTTGATAAATAAACAAATATATATATATATATATATATATATATATATATATATACCTATGCGAGCGAACGTGCGCGCGCACACACACACAATCTTCAAAACGAAAGTTTTAGGCAAGGAATGAAGTTCTTTAATTCACTGCCAAATTATTTCACCTCTATTTCCTCAATATTTTCACGGAAAAAAATCTTCCAGAACGTTGAACTGATTACTGCATACGATTGTAAAGACGACCATCTTGCTATCGTGTGTAATTTACTGTTACGTCCTTTCATCCTGAAATTTCGTTCAAGCAAAAAAAAAAAAAATAGCGAACGAAAAATTTAAATTTGTTAACATATTTAAAGAAATTTCTTTGATCAAAACTGCCCATTTGCAATTTTCACTGGAACACCCTCACCTAAAACATAATTAAAAAGTTTTTAAAAGATTTTAAAACATTTAATTACTTTAAAAGCTATCTTTTGATAGGTTGTGTTTCGTTGCTTTCTTTAATAGCATAGCAACCTTCGTCGGTCTTTTAATGCCAAAGCTATCCTTGTAGAACAGTAGTGGTACAATTTAACCCATTGCAGGGGAAGAAAGTATATATATATATATATATATATATATATATATATATATATATATATGATAATAGGAAAAAGGGGAATCATGTTTTTTAGTAAAAACTAAAAACAAAAAAAAACTAAAGGGACCCTTTCATCCGGCACTTTATCAGCAGTAACGCTAGTTTATTTAAAACATTAAGAACAGCAATTAATGAGTGGGGAATAAATAATGATTAATAATTGGAGAGGAAGAGGGGAGAATATATATATATATATATATATATATATATATATATATATATATATATTAAACAGAGTTACTTTTTCTGTTAATTTGTTCGCAATTTTCTATCAGAACAAAAATGTATTAAATGGGCGTTTTTCCAAGGATAAAAGTGTTGAACGTTTCTGTTAGGATCAGTCTCCTTCTACTCTTCGGCCTTTTGGTTACTATCAAAACGTAGGGTCTATTCTTCTCTGTGACCCGTATGCTTTTCTTCAGACAGGATTCTCCAAAAACAAAGGAGTAAACCTACTCCTTGAGATTTTTACCCTACTTTACTATAATAGAGAATCGAGGTAGTCTGATGCCTTTGTGAAATTAATCACAAGAACACGAGAATTTTTGTCCTTGCCAATGCGTATACCGTCCATGTGTCGTATACTTCCCGTTCCCGTGGGTAGATAGTCAAATACAGGATCAGAGAGTTTCTTCTCAGCCTTCTGGATGGAATCCCAGAATCGTATCTCTTTTGTCTCTTCTGTTATGTCTAGTCTTTCTATAAGACACACACAAAAGAAAAACCAGACATGCCCTATCCTAGGGATTCCGACCTCAAAGCAGCACCTCCTCATTACATCAAAAGAGAAGGTCAATCTAATCTGACGCTTTCAGGACATCATATCGAACAATTACTCCTCTTTCCCACATATATGCATGTTGCACCTCCATGCTAAACTGTCAATTGCATTTTACTCTCTTGAGAAGTTAATTAGATATCAGATAAGAATTTAACATCTCTACCGATGAAAATCAAATAAAATAGATTCATAGATAGATAGATTGCACGGAGTTCCTTGACTCTCTCTCTCTCGCCATCTATCCCAATCGTCCATGGCTCCTAATTGGTCTTCTAGACTGCATCCAGTGTCCGCACAGAACTGATGTATGTAAGTCCTCGTGAGACGGCCAACATTGATACGTCCACGTGTAGAAGTCCATTAGAGAATGTCGCTTATGAGTTCGACCTTACATCTTCAGCAGATCCCCGCATGTATTGGTCGTCTTACTTGGAGAGTTTGTGAGATATAAGGTAAGTGGCCATACAGCTGCTATTTTGTGGGGTGTTGTTTTGTAGATTTGCTCAAAGGAGTACGTAGCATTGTTGTGTGGTTTCCATCTCACTTTATTTTATATAGTGTATTAGAATAGGTATCAGTTTTTAATAGACTGAAATTGGCATGCTCCTATTGCTAACGTAGAAGATAGAGGTTAAATAACCACTTGAGAAAACCACTTCCTCATTAGTACTTAACAAGCCCGAGTCGAGTTAGATACATATTGTATTTAGAGGAAGTCCTCGAGATGTAATTGCTAACTTACTGAGCAGTGATACCGTAATCATCGAGTTCGAACTCCTGTCGTGCTACTATGTTCACTTTCAAACTAATGTCCTTGGGAAAGGTATAAGCCTCTAACTACCCCCCTCGAAACAATGAGTTAGATAGTACCACTACTTTTCTTCTACAGAAGTGGATTTGGGATTAACCCACGACAACTGATATGCCATTAAACAAAGAAACCAAACGATACTGTTGACATTTCATATTCGGACGAAAAACTGTTTATCTTAAGGTTTATGCATTTGTTTAATATCTGCGGTTGTGTTTAACTGTAAAAAGGAAGCATAAACACAAAAGCATGTCTGTCGGTAAAAATTGCCGCTGGTAATGCCACTTGCTATCCCACTGATTCTTCTGTGTAGATAATGGGAGGGGGTAATACGCCAAAGAATAATTTGACGGCAGCCGAATACCACTTAACATTTCATAACACTGATTTAAACGAAAAACTCTTGGGAGTTCTTGGTTTTCAGGCACGAAGATAAAGAAATATCGTCTTGCTATCTTCTGGGATTTTTCAACTAATAAAATGGACATTTTTTTTAAACAAAAGCCCATGTGTAAAAGATGTTATTTGAGAGGCAGCATTCAAAGTACAAATAGTCGGAACTGTCTTTATTTTATTCCTTGGTGATTGAGTCTATAAACAATACAGTTTGACTAGTGAAAAGAAAAATTCACATCCATGCTGTTCGCTTCCTATCTCCCACTTGTTTATTTCCTGTTTCGCAAGAATTGCTTGGTAGTCCGTCACATCTGAAAATATGCCTCAAGGTCTCTAATGGTCTGGACTCGCGCATGGCTGAAGAGTCCCAATTTGGATTTGCATAGACGTGTATGTATTTACCCAAACGAGTAGGATACAACACAAGGTCAGCTTTTTATGCGGAGTTTAACAGGTTTAAATTCAGAGCTTTCCTTCTCCTAGACCGGTTACCATACCAAGGCTGAAGAGCCCAGTCTGCCATACTCATATCTGGATGGAGAGTAGTTGTATTCATATCTATCTCAAGGGTATTAACGCTATGGGTAAATAGTACGGCAGACTAGGTTCTTCAGCCTTGGTGAGGCAACTAGTCTAGGAGAAGGAAAACTCTGAATTCAAACCTGTTAAACTTCGCTTAAAATTTGACCTTTTGTCATATCCTGCCCGAGCGGAGGAGTTGGGTAAATATGATTAACGCTATTGAAAATGCAAACAGCTTCGTCTAGGATTTGAACTTAGGACGCTGTGTCCATTTCTCCATAGACGTGTGGCAGTAACGTCAGCGGCCGGCCCAGTTTCGCCTGCTAAACTACCTCAATCCCACGTTGTGTTTGTTGTGAAGAAAAGATTTGTTGGTTTTTATCGAAATTGCATATGTAATGAGTCAGCTCCACAAACAAAAACTAAAAGCAAAAAAAAAAAAAAAAACAATTCCAGAGTATATACGAATTGTCGTTTTTATTCACTCTGCTCACCTGGACGGTGTAGACCCTCTTGAAATGGATAGCAGTCGAAATACTTAGCAACTGGTCGGTTTCTTTTACCATTGTGTCAAACAAGTAACTCCAAACTCTGCCGTCTATTGAACTGTTACAGCTCTTAGCGACCCACACTGCTTACTACTCTAGACTTGAACTCCCGATTCTCTGTTTGAAACCAACTTGAATATTGGATTGTGGATAGACCATAGCCCAACCTGGCAGTACAATCAGCTCTGTTTTGGGTCGCTTCTACTCTGTCTAAATCCGGACTACTCTCTTAAATACATAGAAATCCGATTTCCGGAGAGAAAACTGGCCTTTTCGCATGAATCACCAAGAACTAAAGTATCTTTAAATAAAACTATATCCTTATCTACAGAACCTTTCACTGAACTAGCGCCTAATACTTCGGTTTATGACAAACATTAAAAAGCTAATGCTTTCATTCCATCGAGAAATCCTTTTCTTTCTATTTTATTTTCTATTAAAACCTGCCAACCTCCCAAACTTTTATCATTTAGAGTATTTAGACTATTCCCCTCATCTTTATTGTTATATTCACAACGTTTCGGCCGATGTGTCCTTTGGCCTTCTTTAGGTGTTTCTTGTCGGACTCGAGAGCCTATATAGATAAAAATTATAAAGCTTCATGAAAGAAATTAAGACAAATAGCTTCCTAACTTATTCAGTTATTAATAATTATACACACTAACATATATGTATATACACACATACAGATATGCTCGAACCTACATACATATACAGACATATATGCTATACCTATTTGCATGTTATTGACACGCACACACCTACACATATATTTATTATTGCACCTAATTATGTGCACCTAGGGACAGAATAGGGTCACAACTTGGCCTGAGTTCAATAAGTATGCATACCAGATTTAGTAACTTTACATGAAACCATTTGGCTGTCTTTAATGAACTGACAAATAAATCTTTCTCAATTATTAAGATATACACTCAATGTTTCCTTAGTTTACATGAAATTTCTGTTAGAGAATTCTTTTGTAGATTTTGTTTTCTTTAACAATAATTAGGATGTTTAATGGTAACCAGACTTATGGTGAAATTTGAAGAGATACACATCATTTTCTTTCAAAATGTTCAGCTAAGCAAACATATCCCTCACACTGCTCGTAATATTAATCATTAAACTCGACGGATGGTAGTAATCCAGAAACGTACCATATGTGTTTTTTTCTTTCTTTTTTTTAGTTTCTGAACATACAAAATGGGGATATGAGACCTAAAGATAAAGGGTGCATATGGCATTCTGTCTGCCACAGTTTCCAAGTTATCCATTAAAAAAGTTAGTGAAAGGGGATCCTTACTAAACTATTCAAGAAATGACCCACGAATAAAAAGTTTCGATTTCAATGTCATCGAAACATTTAAATCACACACACACACACACACACACACACACACACACACACACACACACATACATATACACACATACCTTGTACCTTGTACCTTGTACAAGGCTCACCTAGTGTTTGCCTCCCCACCAGGCATTATCTGCTTAGCAGGACTAAATTTATCACTTACCGTTGCGGTGCCCCAAAAGAGGAATGCCGAGAGGACCAAACATTTTTTGTGACGGCCACACATGAGTGGACATCCACATTAAAATGACTTTGTGTGAAATTTGGCCAGTTGGGAGGTTGAGTATATATATATATATATATATATATATATATATATATATATATATATATATACTAAGTTACCAGTTTATTTTTCGTCGCTTCTTTTGTATTATTTCAACTCTTTATAAAACTATTTTTAAAACTTACAAAAAACTTCTTTTCACAAAAACTTTTCTCTTGATGATCTAAGGTGGAAAATAGTTGAGAACAATAAAAAGAAAAATAACTACAAATAAATATTTCTGTTTGTCTTATTCCTTTTGTTCATCGTTATAAATATAAATATAGATATATAAAAATAGATATTAATGTATGAATATAGATATATAAAAAAAGATATTGATGTATGAATATCGATATACATACATATTTACATACATACATACATATATATATATATATATATATATATATATATATAAAGATATTGATAAAAATAGATATTGGTATATGAACATAGATATAGATATATAAATAAAGATACAGATATATAGATATAGATATTGATATATATAAAAAGATATTGATATATAAATATAGATATAGATATATAAATATCGATATTGTGCTGCTGTTGCTATATAATACCTTATAATTCCCAATACCATTGTTGGCCGCGTGGTCTGATACTAAGTCTAACGTAAAGTTGGGCGGGTTTCGATCCCAGCCTCTCTAAGCGTCTTACATGTCTACCCACACTGAAGAGTTGTGATTCAACGAAACAATCTGTTGGTCTAATGACTAAACGTTTTAAGTAACAAGTACGATACAATCATTGGATGAAATTCAAGAGTTACTTAATTTCAATTTAGGTTTTATCCTTTTCTGTTTACTAGCATTTTTAATTTTCAATGACGTCTTTAAATGGTTTGTTTGTTCACACACACACACACAAATGCACACACACACACACACACACACACACACACATATCTGATTGAATTTAGAAAATCGTTTGAAAATGTTTTTTCAAACACACACACACACACACACATATATATATATATATATATATATATATATATGTTTTTTTTTAATTTATATGTAATTTTTTATTTATACACAATTTTGAATTTATATAATTTTGAAATTGCAATCCCGTCTTACTCCTACCCTTACTAGGAGTTTCACGTATCACTACGTTCCTTCGACTGATGATACTTGTGATAGGTGAAAGTCCGAGTGTTGAAAGGAATAACACAAGATCATAATTTCAAAGTTCTCGCTTTTGTTTAGTGCTTGTGTGTGAGTGAGTGTATATATATATATATATATATATATATATATATATATATATATATATATATACCCTTATACAGTTTAGAAATTAAACCATTACACTTGTATATGAAGCATAAATATTCGACAAAATGTAGATGAAAAAAACTTTTTGAAAATTTAATTTTCATTTTCAAATAGAATTCTCTATAAATGTTTTAGAAAAATGGTCAAATTTCTTGGTTACTGTATTCCCCAGATTTGTTTTCATGTAGTATCATAAGTTTATTTTATAAACCCACCTCATACACATGCATACACTCCTGTGCAATGAATGTGCTCAGTTTTAGATTGTCGTTGGTTGGTTGGTTGGTTGGTTGGTTGAATTTCATGGTATATCAACCTTTGAATGTTATTTAATGCCAAATCCTTTTTTATGCAAATAAGTTGTAAGTTGGCGACCATAGTCGAGGGTAACCCGAAGGCTCCCTTTTCGATAGCTACTACACCAATGTGTAGGGGAGGGCGCTACTCCTTCCCTGGATTGCTCTACTTTACCCTTGATCCGTACCTTATAATGCTGAGTGTTAAGCAGGGAGGCATCAAGTACCATTTTTTGAGTCTTTGGTATGACTCGACCTGAGATTGAACCCAGGTCTCCCGGGCCATTGGCGAACACTCTAACCCCTCTTCAAGCTATTCATTTTATTCAAACAGTTCTAATTCAACTAATTCAGTTTAGTATAAGTACATATTTTGTTTACACACAGTTATATGTCAAAACAGTTCTATATTAAAAAAATTCAGTTTAGCGTAAGTGCAGTTTCAATGTCAAAAACAGTTCCATTTCAAACAATTCAGTTTAGCATAAGCACGCAGTTTAAATGTAAGTACAGTTTAATTGTCAAAAAATATTTCTATTTCAAGCTATTCAGTTTAGTCAAACAGTTCTAATTCAAACAGTTCAGTTTAGCATAAGTATGCAGTTTAGTTCTATTTAACCCATAGATAGGGCTCTATCAGGTGCAACCATTCTGGGCCAGAGTGGACCTGGGAGTAATGGCAGTCAAGGGGTGCTCCGCATTCCCCAAAGCTTCAGCATCACTGGAACTTCACCATCAGATTGTTTAGTGTAATATCCAGGACGCACGTTGGCGGTCTTATCCCTCTGCAGAGGTGCAATCGGTGTATTCTACAACCCCAGCAGACAGGGCAATCAGTTTTAGAACTCAAGAAAGACTACACTATAATTTTACTGAACTACAAAATGTATAAAAGCTCGCCCTGTAGGCAGGCCTCGGAATACGCCGATAATAAAGGGGTAAGACACATTGGGATGTCCTGGGTGTGACAATAGACTGCGTTTGGTGGTGAGAGTGTGGAGTAACTCCTCTGTTGCCATTACTCCAAGTTCTACTCTAACCTGGAGTGGTTGTACTTGTTAGGATCCTACCTGTTGATCAAACATATATGTTTAAAAAATACTATAAGATAGAAATACTTGAAACCATATAACTGTGAAAATTATTTGTATTAAGAATAATTGAAGCTGTAATAGTTTACAAATGAGTATCATTGGTTAACTGTAAAAAGGACTGATTTTGACATTAGAGAACTAACTATTGTTGAATACCATAAAACCAACCAACCAAAAGAATAGATTAATGTTATATTTTGACCTTCGACCCGGCCCAAAAATGCTATTCCAAGGTGATACACCGGAAGGAAGTGACACATTCCAATGGCCAGTAATCGAAAGAGATCGCGTGGGCGGATTAAGGCTTATGATATGGGACAAGGTGAAGGTCCCATTGTGCCACTACAGTGATGCACCGGAAGAGAGTAACCTCTGAACTGCATGACAGTGATTTCCGCTTGATGACGATTAAACATTCGATTTCAAAGATCCAGTGGGCGATCGTGTGGGCGTTGAATTATTATATAATTGAGTTGAGTTGGGTGCCAAAGCAGTTGCCAGTAGAATTCCAGACAGTAGAGACCAGATGTGGTAGGGAAGGCCACACCCGACCGAGGGGGCTCTCGGAAACCCCCGATAGAGTGAGCCCTAGGCCTCCGGTTGAACAACAGGAGAACAAGAAAGACACAACGTGACGGTCATAACAGTGGGGTCAAAATATGAAGTTTATGTTCGGTCTCCAGCACCCTCTCACATGCAAACCTTGAACAACCCTTTCGAACCCTTGCAATAAAGTGAGAGGTGAATATTTGTAAAGAAGTCTTCTTGCGTCTTCCTTCCTGCGTCTTTATCATGCGTCGTTTATTACTGCATCTGTTATCATTGCGTCGGTATGTATCCAGTATATATATGTATGCAACATTAAGGTTGTGATATCCATTCGTCTCATGAGGCTATTGATCTGACACCAGACCTGAACAAGATAGTATGAATAAGTTGCAGTTGCCCAAGCAGCAAGTCTTTCTTCTCCAGTACATTTGTGATAACCAAGTAAAGATCGACGGATGATACAACCCGGCACCAATGTCGTGCTTTGGACCGGCCTTGCCCCTCGCCGACTAAATAATGTTTTATCAAAAAGTTGGACAACTTTTAAAGCAAAATGAATATTCATCACAAAAAATGCAAAAAAAGAGTGCTTTCAATGATTTCTTGGGATATAAATCCCGAGGATTCTGTAAAAACGAACTTCGTTTTAACAAAGATAAACTTAAATGGTTTGTATTTCCTTTGCAAATAAAGTAAATAAATCTGTAATCCATTTTGACTATTATTATTTCAGTTTGGCTATTTTTCCAACTAGCGAAAAGTTCACGAATGAAGAAGTAATCGTGGTCAAAGCCTTTCCAAATGTTTGCTTTTGGATTTTCACTGAAACAAACCATGTTTACGCCGGTATAACTAGTTTTGGAAAAATCAAGTACTTTACCTAGTTAGACTCTGCTCTTACTTCACGTCTATACATGATTAAGTCACTTTCTGCCTGAACAGGTTCGTGTTTATTCCGGAAATGACAAATAAATCTCTTACTTTCGTTCTTAAAAATGTCACTCAAGTTGATTTGTTTTGGTGGCAATAGACGCCGAGCAAACAGAACACGTTTATAACTTGTCAAGCCCAGTGATTACCTCCCTTTACAAAACAGCGTTCACATCTGGCTGCTTCACCTCGTTTCCAACAGGCAGTGCTTGACAAAGTCATTTGTTTTGTTCATTCCGTTCATTTGGGTAAATTGCGCGTGTTGACATGCACTCAGGTTTCTTAAGAATAGAAAGAAATATGAGCAAAAAGATGAAAAGAAAACAACTGAAAAAGAAAAATGTATTTGTTATGATCAATAAAAGTAGTTTTTTTCATCTCTTAACGGTGATTGAATGAAGCTGTTAATGTTGTGGTGTGTCGGTGCTGAAAATTGTACGGATGGGCAGATGTATATTTTAAAAAAAGGCAGAGGAGTGATTATGAAAATAAATTACTTGTGTGTATGTGTGTGCGCGTGTGTGTGTGTGTGTGGACACATAAGACGCTTACTTTTAAACAATGTTCGTATTTTTTTCTGAAATGTTTATACAAATATACAACTAGAGTATCGCCTATAAATACACACCAACCAATTTTTGATAAAAGATTAATTTTCTTATAAAACAAAAATATCAGAATTTCATTTAGAAGAACGTTTATTAACTAATTTTTGCTCAGTCTGGTTCAAGGTAAAAAAATTACTGAGAGTACGTGATGCTCCATATTCAAGGCCGCTTAACTTCAAGGATCAGACAAGAACTGTTTCCTTTGTTAATTCAATTTCAATTTCTCTGAAATCACTCACACACACACACACACACACACACACACACACACACACATGACTTGGGTGTGACACTAAACTGCATCCAGTTCTGTAGCTTTGAGGAATGTGGAGTCAACCTTTCGTCGCTAATACTCGTTGGTCCATTCTGACCCGGAATGGTGAAACTGGTTCATGGAGTTGGGTTAGTAAAATGGTAATTCCTGTGTATGGAGTGAGTGAGGGAAAAGCTCTCTGTGATTGAATATACTAATCACGTGATGAGCCCAGAAGTCTTGGCGCGAAAATTAAAAATCCAGTCAAACAGATTCCACCAGGGACGTTAAAAGCTCTCAGAAAGACAACCCTAAGATACCAGATATCTTCTTCAGCGAACCGGTAAGTCCCTTAAACACAACTTTATACACAGGGAGGACTGTATATTAATTATTTCAAATGTTAAATAATAAACTGTTAGAATTAAACGAAGTATTGATTCATTTATTTGTTACTGTTAGCCTTAGAATTAACTCTATACTAACACAATAATGGGTTTGCCTGATTCAAATTATTGTGAAAATATTTTATTGTGAAATATTTTTGTATCACAATTGGAGATCATAATTGTTAAAATGATTATATCATTCAAAACAAGGACTGACACTATTCATTCTTTTAATATACATCGCTCTAACGTGGAATAATTAACTTTTAAATAGTACCAAATCAAAATCTGAAAAACTTTAAAGCAGTTAGCCGTGACTGAGATAATCGTCAAAATGAAAAAAAAAAGAAGAATTTACTGTAGATATATATTTGAAAGAGGAGAGGGGTGAAAAAATGGAAATAATAATACTACCGATGACGAACCAGACATGCAGGACACTGCTGGAGAAGCAAGGACGAACTCATAAGTGATGTACTCTTATGGACCCCCACACATGGCCGAGCAAAAGCAGGACGACCTGCACGAACATACATTCAGCAACTATGTGAGGATACGGGATGTAGTCCAGAAGACCTGCCAGAGGCGATGAACGATAGGGAAAAGTGGCGAGAGAGGGTCTGGGATATCCGTGCTACCAGCACGACATGATGATGATGATGACCGATGATGGTTTTGTTGTGAGAGTGTAGCCCAAGTAAGTGATAATTAAATAGATAAACCTTGTGTGAGTTTTATCATTAAGGGTTTTCGGACTATTGTCTTCATCTTTATTGTTATTTCCACAACGTTTCGGCCGATATGTCTTCCAGCCTTCTTGAGGTGTTTGTCGAACTCGGGAACCTTCACGGAACTTCGAACTACGTCCTTTATTGAATCCACGGGGGTCGCCTGTTCTGATTCCGTTAGCCATAACCGGGTACAAGTGTTAAGTATTCCCGTATTGTTACTCGTCTGCAGTCAGTTCCCGAGTTCGACAAACACCTGAAGAAGACTGGAGGACATATCGGCCGAAACGTTGTGGAAATAACAATAAAGATGAAGACAGTAGTCCGAAAACCCTTAATGATAAAAATCAGCAAGCTTCGTCTCAGAAATTTAGACAACTTGTGTGAGTTTATTGCCAGGATTACTACGCTACCCCGAACTTTATAGAAAGAGACGCTGGCCTTTAGCTGAAAGACAAAATGAACTACGACTACTTTTGGATGCTGATAGGTAGTATGACGAACAGAAAAAAATCTATGATACGACTGTTGAATACTTAACGAGAAAATATTTATTTACATTTCTTACTGGGGGATAAGTAATTTGTTTAGAAAGAGTTGTTAGTTGTGTGATGTTAAAGAAGAATAATGTCCACATTGTGTTCAAATGTAAGAAATACCATAAGAAGCAGTGAGAACAAGGACAGTCATAACGACAAGTGGCGAACGACTCCTTGTTCTGGGAAGATTTGTTTTATGGCATATCAACCTTTGTAGGTAATTTAAAACCAAATCCATTTCTATACAATAAACAGTTCTATTTCAAACAATTCAGTTTAGCATAGATATGCAGTTTAAATTTTAAAACTGTCCCATCTCAACCAACACAGTTTAGTTCTATTTGATCCTATTTACCAACCCCTCCGCTCGGGCAGGATATGACACAAGGTCAAATTTTTAAGCGGAGTTTAACAGGTTTGAATTCAGAGTTTTCCTTCTCCTAGACTAGTTGCCTCACCAAGGCTGAAGAACCCAGTCTGTCCTACTATTTACCCATAGCTGGGGGGAGAATAATTGGATTCATACATTTCCCAAGGGTATTAGTGTCATTAGAAATCCAATCAGCCTAGTCCAGGATTTGAACTCGTGTCGCCGTGTCCATTTCCTTCGGCGATAACCATTACACCACGGGCACCTCCTTTAGTTCTATTTGATCCATAGATAGGACCCTATCAGGTGCTACCACTCTGGATCAGAGTGGACCTGGGAGCGATGGCAATGAAGGGGTACTCTGCATTCCCCAAAGTTCCAGCTTAACTGGAAACTTACCATCAGATTGCTCAGTGTCATATCAGGACACTCGTTGATGGTGCAGTCTCAGTAGAGAGGTAAGACCCCACCAACCCCAGCTGACTGGGCAAGGCAAGGTTGTGAAAACCCCGTCTTATAAATTCCTTAGGTGGACCAGATTTAGAGCGTTGAGATTGAGCAGGAAGTGTTCTGAGAGGTAGTAATTGATTTTGTTTTTGTTTTTTGTTCTCTTTTTTAATATTTTAGGTTTAACAAAAAGGAAATGTCTGTGCGGAGCTTATGTGCAGAAGGCGTGTTTTGATCATTCTTTTCCTAGTTCTTGAGAAGTGAACATCCGGTTAAATTCGGATTAGAGTGTTAGTCTAAGGTAAAGACAGGAGGTACGACAGTTTTGTTTATTAAGTTGTAAAGGGCCTCATCCACAATGATTTTGAAGGAGAATCGAGTAAAGTATATGGAGGAATGAGTTATAGATAACGATGACAATGATGAATAAGTGAAAAAGTTAGTAAAAATGATTAGGAGAGTTGTAATCTTGATATGGAAGGAGAAGAGAAACGTTGAAGATGATAATTACTACGGAAGGAATGTAAAAGTATGATGAAGGTGTTGGTGATGGTTCTATTTTGTGCTCATAAAATCGACCGTGGCGCGTGGTAAATGTGTTGGGGGATAGTGATGAGAGTGATTTAAGTAGCTCTTTGAAAAGCGTTCATGGTTTACAGACAAAAAATACGAAGATATATAATTAGGTAAGTAAGTTGTTTATGTATTTGTATAGTCTTTTTCTTTTTTTTATTTTTGTTGATTTTTTGTTTGTTTTTTTGTTTGTTTTAGTTTTTGTTGTTTTTTGTTTTTTGGTTTTATCTTTTGTTTTTTGTTTTGTTTTTGTTTTTTGTTTTGCCTCTTTCTTTCTTTTTTTCTTTTTTTTCCTAAAGGCAACTCCGCAGTCAACAATTTAACTTTTAACAGTGATGAAGGAAGTGAGATGAAAGAAAGAAAGAAAGAAAGAAAGAAAGAAGCTGTTGAATCTCTATATATTACACCAAACAGTCGACTCTATGTGACATGGCCCGGAAACTGAGTTAAAGGAGCAAACGGAAAAGATGAAGAGCTCTTGTTTGTTTTGAGTCGTCGGCTTAATTAAGTCACCATTATCTTGTCTTTGTCGATTTTTGTCTCTGCTTTTCGTTTCCTGTTGCTCTGTCGTCTTTCTGTTGGTTTTTCGTAATAAGTTAATTCATTAACATGTAACTTCGCGGAAGCATTTGGCACGACTGAAAGTGGGTCACTTTGAGAACAGAGACGCGTCCGCTATGGAATCTTTTGAAAAAGCATGACTTCCGAGATAGATAGATACATAGATAGATAGATGTCCATATCTATCTATCTATCTATCTATCTATCTATCTGTTTGTCTGTTTGTCTCTCTGGTCTTGAGAAGAAAAGTTAAGCGATGACAATCTTCCGAGTGAGAACGGCCAACCCACCTTGAAAATCAGTCATCTCTATCCTTGACCTGGACTTGAACACCAATCGCTCGTACCAGGAGCAACATCAAAACTGTCAGTAAATATGGTATATGACGTCACTGTGTTGGAGTCGTTCAAGGAGATACACTGTCACCATTTCTATTCCTATTTTGCCTAGATTACGTACTACGAACGTCAATAGATCTAATGAAAGAAAATAAAGGTAAGAAGCAGACGATATCCTGCAAAAAATATTACTGACGCAGACTACGCAGGTAATCTTGCAAATTCACCTGCTCAAACCAAATCTTTGCTACATAGCCTGAAGCGGGCTCCAAAGAGCATTGGTCTCCGCGTAAACTCAAATAAAACAAAGTTCATATGGGCCTACTCATACGCAAACGATACTAAAGCATAGATAGACTACGTCTTTATAGACAAGAAGCGGAATAATAGCGCATTCGAGGGTGTGTCCTCCAATCACCGAATTGTCACGGCAAAATACGACTGAGCCTACGAAAGAATGCCACCCGAACAACGACCACCATACACTATGACTGGGCCCAGCTTAATTACAGGGATATTAGAGATAAATATGTGATAGCACAAAGAAACAAATTCGATGCACAATAGGAGAAGACGGAAACACGTACTCCGAATGACGAATAGGAGAATTTCGTCAACGCCCACCTAGAAGCGACAGAGAAATACATACCAACTAAGCGTAGAACTAAATCTAGAGTCCCATGGGAGACATTAGTGGTTAGAGAAAAGCGTGCAGACGTGAAAACTGCCTCCAAATGCAATAGGAAGTACCCAACTAATTCAAATGCCCTGAAACTAAAAAAGGCATAAAATGAATTAGCAAACATATATCTAAAAGAACAGACAGATTACGAGGTACATTCAATAAGTTTCCAGACTTTTTTCGTATGGGCACTTTTATTGACATTACATACATGAAACTCTAGTCCCCTTAGAAGTAATCTCCTCCGGCTGCAATGCACTTGTTGTACCGTTCCAACAACTTCTGGAAGGCCCCATGGAAGTCCTCTTGTGTGAGCGTGTCAATGACCTTCGTCACAGCCTCTTTCATCTCCTCAATTGTCTCATAACGACAGCCTCTGAGCTTAGGGAATAACCAAAAGTCACAAGGAGCAAGGTTTGGACTATAGGGAGAGTGAGGAACTGTCTTGGTGCCCATCTTGGTCAAATAGTCTGTGACAAGGATGGAGTTGTGGACTGGTGCATTGTCCTGGTGGAAATGCCACTGACCCGATTTGATGAGTGCTGACCTCTTCCGACGGAATCTCTTCCTGAACTCCCTTAAAGCCTCAACCTAGTATTCCTTGATAACTGTCTGTCCAGTGGGAACCCAGTGCATGTAGATCATGCCAGTGCTGTCAAAAAAAGGGATCATCAAAATTTTGTTGGTGGATTTGCTCTGTCTGGCCTTCTTGGGTCTGGGAGAGACAGCATTCTTCCACTGGCAACTCTGTCTCTTCGTCCAGCTTTAGATCCAGCTTTCATCGTAGGTCACTAGAGCATCAAGAACTGCGGGATCTGAATTGATCAGCTCCACCATCTCCCTGCTGTCATGACAACGTCTTTCTTTCTGATCTTCTCTGAGCACCCGTGGGACAAACTTCGCGCCAATCTTCCGCATCTTCAGTTCCTCACGAATAATTGTGTGTATAGTTCCCACACGGACATCAAACTGTGCATTTATTGTCTCTATAGACACACGACGGTCCTTATCCATGAAATTCTTTAATTGGCCAATCAACTCTGGTGTTCTGACTTCCTTACTCTTCCCACACCTCTCGTCATCCTTCACTGATTCCCTGCCTTCCTTGAATCTCTTATGCCACTCAAAAACTGATGCTTGATTCATGCGAGACGGTAGAAAAGCTGTCTGAAGCATTCCATACGTTTCTGTGGCATTTTTTCCAAGTTTAAGACAGAATTTTATTGCATATCGTTCTTCTAAAGTGTTCTCACATCCAGATTGCATTTTTGAAATTCACCAGCTGTGACAATCAGGCTTTAGTAGGGTGTATTCCTATTCCTGCTGTAGCTGTTCATTTGAAGCTGAAATCATAAAAATAGGTCAGTCATCTCATAAGTTGTATAGCAATAAGATACTGAATTTTCCAGAGTCTACGACAATTTTAAATGCCAGTACAAAAAAAAGTCTGGAAACTTATTGAAGGCATACAAAATCAGATAGGTAAGATTAGAGACTCAGGGGAAGATAGGCAATCTAGGATAACATAACAAATGATAAACGAAGTGAGCAGAAGGAAGAGCACTGCAAAAGCTAAACTGAAAGCTACCAACCAACAAGAACGAATAAAACTGTGGGAACAGCATTTGGAAACCCACCGAAAGTTACACAAGAACAAATCAAGAGAATTATTAGTAAGCAATTAGACATCAAACAAGGACTGTTTAATCTAGAAGAACTCGACTCAGTACTTAGAAAAATTAAAAACAGAAAAGCCACCGGGCTTGATGAAATTCCCCCAGAAGTATGGAAGACCAGGCAATTCGACGACATACTGCTCCGACACTGTAATGCAGTATATAATCAAAACTCGATAGACAGAAGGATGAAGGGATGCATCCTCTCTTTCCCTAAAAAAGGTGACCTCGGATTAGCCAAAAACTACCGAGGTATAACACTTAAATCCAAAGCAGAAAAAATATACAATGTTCAACTACGCAAGCGCATAGAACCCAAAATTGACAACATACCAAAAGGAAGGAAGAACCAAAATGGCTTCCGGAGAAATCGATCCACGATCTCACAAATTTTGACTATCCGTCGAATTCTTGAAGGCATACGTGCAAAAAACTTTCAGGCGACAATATTATTTGTCGACTTTTCCAATGCCTTTGATTCCATTCAGAGAGGGAAGATGGAGCAAATTCTACTCGCATACGGCCTACCAAAAGAAACTGTCGCAGCCATAATGATTCTCTAAAGAAACACCAAAGTTAAAGTACGTTCTCCGGATGGAGACACAGACTACTTCAACATTGTAGCAGGAGTACTGCAAGGAGACACACTAGCCCCATACCTCTTTATCGTCTATCTAGACTACGTGCTTAGAACATCGATTGATAAAATCAAAGAAAATGGTTTCAAGCTAACAAAGAAAAGAAGCAGAAGGTACCCCGCAAAAACAATTACCGACGCCGACTACGCCGATGACATAGCACCTCTGCCAAATGCACCCGCCCAAGCCGAAACCCTACAACATAGTCGGGAACGAGCCGCTGCTGACATTGGCCTCCATGTCAATGCACACAAAACGGAATATATGTGCTTTAATCAAACAGGTAACATCTCCACACTAAACGGTAGCTCTCTGAAACTAGTGGACAAGTTCACCTACCTTGGAAGCAGTGTCTCATCAACTGAGATAGATATCGACACGTGACTAGCAAAGGCATGGACAGCTATCGATAGACTATCGGTCATATGGAAGTCAGACCTGACTGATAAAATGAAACGCAGTTTCTTCCAAGCAGCAGTCGTGTCGATACTGCTATATGGATGCACTACGTAGATGCTAACTAAACGGATGGAGAAAAGGCTTGATGTCAACTACATAAGAATACTGCGAGCAATATTGAACAAGTCCTGGAGGCAACACCCCTCAAAGCGGCAGCTATACGGTCACCAACCACCCATCACGAAAACTATCCAAGTTAGACGAACCAGGCATGCAGAACACTGCTGGGGAGAAGCAGGGACGACCTCATAAGTGATGTTCTTCTATGGACCCCTTCACATGGCTGAGCAAAGGCAGGGTGACTAGCTCGAACCAACATACTGCAGCTCTGTGTAGATACGGGGTGTAGCCCTGAAGACCTGCCGGAAGCGATGGACGATAGGGAGGGGTGGCGAGAGAGGGTCAGGGATATCCGTGCTGATGGCACGACAAGATGATGATGAATCAAGATGGTGTCATCTCCTTATTAAACGGCAAGCCTCTAAAACTAGTAGACCTGTTCATATACATTAGGAGCAATATCTCATCTACTGAAAGCGATCTCTATCCTCGAATAGCCAAATCATGACCTGCTATTCACAGGTTAACAATTATATGGAAGTCTGATTTCTCTGATAAAATAAAACGGGAATTGATATAAGCTGTAGATGTGCCAGTACTACTGCATGGTGCACCACTTGGATTTCAACGGAACGCTTGGAAGAAAAGCTCGATGGGAATTACACAAGAATACTACGGGCTGTTTTGGAAGCAGCACCTCACAAAACAGCAGCTGTACAGCCACTTACCTCCAATCTCACAAACCATCAAAGTAAGACGATGAGAATATACTGTAAGGATAAACTTATCAGCGACGTTCTCAAATGGATTCCAGTACAAGGACTCACTAACGTTTGGGCAACCAGCAAAAATTTACATTCATCAGTTCTGTGCGAACACTGTATGCCATCGAGAGAACTTCCCAAGGGTGATGGCCAAACGGAACGGATAGTGAGAGAGAAATCCAAGGAAACCGTTCAGTCAGCATGCCTTGATTATGATGATGATGTGTCGTAGATTTTACAATTCTATATATGTATTGAGTACTTGTCAGTTGGCGAAACATTCAGTTCTCAAAACCTTACCTCTAATTCTAACTGTTACCAAACAATACTGTAAGGTGTGAGTCAGGAAGTATATATAGGCGACATCTCCACACTAAAGGGTGGGCCTTTGAAACTAGTGGACAAGTTCACCTACCTTGGAAGCAGTGTCTCATCAAGCGAGAAAGACATCAACACGCAACTAGCAAAGACATGGACAGCTTACGATAAGCTATCGGTCATATGGCAGTCAGACCTGACCGATAAAATAAAACACAATTTTTTTCCAAGCAGCGGTCGTGTCGATACTGCTATATGAATGCATTACCTGGACGCTAACAAAACGTATAGAGAAAAAGCTTGACGGCAATTACACAAGAATGCTGCGAGCTGTATTGAACAAGTCCTGGAGGCAACACCCCGCAAAACTACAGCTGTACGGTCACCTAACCGCCCATCACGAAAACTACATTGCAAAATTTTTTTAGATTTTTTATCCATTTTTTTTATTTGATAATGATATTTAAATGTTTACTTAGTTATATTTAATAAATTATTTCTATTTAATGCAAATAATGTTTACAGTTATCCGGTTTAAAGTAACTATTTATATTTGATAATAATAATTTGTTTGCACAGTTAAATGGTTTTAAGTATTCCAATCCAATACAAATAATTTGCAAGCAATTATTCTGTTTCAAGTAATTAATAAGAATAACTGAGTAAACAATTATAACTTCAAGTCTTATTTTATCCAAAAAATGGTCACAAAGTTATATGGTTTCGAGTAATCTGATCTAATATGAATAATTTTCAAGCAGATTTATTTGACCTATAGATGGAACTCTAACAAGTACTCACAGTGGACTTAGGAGTAATGACAACAAAGGAATATTCCACGTACTCGAGAATTTCAGAACTGGAGCTCTACCATCAGATACAGTTTAATGTCATATACAGGACGGCCATTTTTTGGAAATGTCTTTCCACTCTGCAGGGGATACAGTCGGCTTATTCTAAGCCCCACCGACAAGACATAGTATGTATGAGTGAAAGTTTTTGTTTTTAACGGCATATCAACCTCTGTGGGTTATTTAATGTCAAAGCCATCCTTGCAGGAGAACAATTGTGGTACTATCTAATTTATACCTGGCCCAATCAGCTAGAACAATAGAATACACTGACTGCTTCTCTGCAGTAGGATAAAACTCCCTTAACGAGTGTCCTGTTGTGACACTAAACAATCTGATGGTGAGGCGCAAGTAAAACTGGAGCTTTTGGGAATGCGGGGTACTCCTTTATTGCCATCGCTCCCAGGTCCACTCTGACCTGGAGTAGTAACATCTGATAGGATCCTATCTATGGGTCAAAT